>JAKSZU010000025.1:1942829-2542829 GCA_026018925.1 Tupaia tana | reverse complement strand
AAAGACAAGATACTAAGATTGGCAAGAGAAAAATGGCAAGTTACCCATAAAGGGTATCCCATCAGACTAACAGCATTGGAAATAACATGAGCAAGGAAAGAATGGGAAAATATATTCAAAGTGTTAAGGGAAAAGCAATTTCAACTGAGAATACTGTACCCAGCAAGATTATTGTTCATTTGGGAAGAAAAGACATGAACATTCTCAGATTAAACCAGAAAGAATTTACCAGCACCAGATCAGATCTCCAAGAAGTCCTTAAGGGAGTGCTATGTCAGTAAAATTAAATGCAGACACACAGAAATAAGAGTTCAAAAACTAAGAAAATGGGCAACTTAATTGTAGGGACAAAGTCTGGAGTTGAATATTATATTCCAGAATTCAATCTGGAAGATCGAACCACAACAGAGGAAAGATTAAGTACATGAGACTGAACTGATGAAACAGCATTCTGTGACTTGACTAAAATATTACTGCTTTTCTTCTAAGCTTTGTTTTCTGGTTTTAAGGAATTTGTCCTGTCTTGAGCTGTCAATAGGTTCATGTACCTACTATTTGAACAGAATACTAACCTGTTTCTAGGCTTTAAGTTTCAAGGAAATAGCCTTAGCAACTCAAAACTTCTTTTCTTGAAATTACCAGCTGAACTTGCTGTTGAAAGTAGTTAGATTACTTATGATATTGTGTGATCAACAAAATGTTGGGGGAAAAGGAATTGAAGACAACTGTAGACAGCAGAGATAGTGTAATAAGAGAGTGGGAAAGGGCAGAGTGTCAGACATGGGGTAAAAAACATATATATAGTTTTCATATATATATATATATATATATATATATATATATACACATATACATATATATGAAAGTAGAAATGGAATATTATTGATGATAACATGCATGATTAAGCCACTATGCAGTTTATTCTAGATGGGAAACCACATTTAGTATATTGTGATGATGTCCAGGGAATGAATGTAAATTAATTTAAAAAAATATTTCAGGAGAAAAAAAACCCACTAAAACTGTTCTTATCGAAATTTAAAAAAAAAAAAAAATCCGTATGTGATGACTGCAGTAAGCTATACAGCCCCAGCTAGGCACTACTTTATAGTATGTTCATTCTATTCACTGCGGTTTATGCCTAAAATCAGACTTGGGTTCATGAATATGTATATATCAGCTGCACTTGCTATTGCAAATATTTAGACTAATTAAGTTAATTAGCAAATCAATTAAATAGGGGAGGGAGGCATAGGAAGCAACCATGGATACCAGAGAAAATGTGGGAGGAGGGTGGGACAAGGCAGAGGGTGAGGGATAGGGAATCAAGGATGGCAAAAAAAAAAAAAAAAGCAAAATATACAGGACATAAGAAATGGAAAATTATTTGTTGATAACATGTATGTTGATGTGCTTGATTGAGCCAATATACAGTGTATTCTGGATGGAAAATTCATTTTGTATGTTGTAATGATGTATAGTGAATTAATGTAAAAAATAAATTTAAAGAAAAGAAAAATAAATAAATAAAAAAGCTATTTGCTGATAATAATGTATATGGTAATGTCTTTGTCTTGTCTGATATGCACTGTACTCATGCTGGGAAAAGTTGTGTTGTTCACCGTAAAGAGGTATAGTGATAAATGTAAATAAAAAGAATAAAAAAATAAAAATATTGAAAAACAAAAACAGCACACAAAAAGATAGTAACACAATTTCATTTCATGACTCTGTTCAGATACCTCTATATGTATTTAACAGAAATGACATCATACCTTCTTGAAACTAACAGGCCACTTTATTATCTCTTCATCGATGACCAAGCTTTGATCATGGGTTCTCCTGTAGACAAAATCTCCTACTTTAACCACCAGCCAACTGGCATGAGAAAATCTTACAAGGTTGTGGATATCATACTGTATCATTTTTCTTTTTTCATCAAGGGGCACGTTGAACCCAATGCTGTTTGTCAATTGGTTTTTCTTCAGAAAAGGACAAAGCTGTATAAAAAGCAGGATTTACAAATTAGGACTTCATTAAAGGTAGAGGTTGGACAGTCCATATCAAGTAATTCCTCTATTTTAACAACTTTACCCTTTTTTGTGGGGGCTCAATGTGGATTGAGTGGTCACCAGTTCTGAGGTCAAGTAAGATGCACTCTCTTTTTTTTCTAACAATGGAAGAGTGGTTGTAGCTCATAAGAAAAATTCTAGGATGTTTCCCAGAGAGTGATTTGTACATGGGCTTTCATAAAACTCAGACTAATAAAGTCTGGCTTGGACTACTTAGAGGCTAAACTTGGTCATTTATAAAGGGCACACATGTGTTCAGCCAGTGAGTAGCGTGATTAAGGTGGCTGAATCACACATAACTAAGCCAACATCTTGAGTCCTGTACCTGTAGCTTACAAAACACACTGAATGGAGCCACCAGGTGGTGTGGTGGTTAAGGCAGTGGACTCACACATGGCTGACTATGGTTCAAGTTCTGGACTTGATGGCTTGCTTTCTGACTTTCCCTTTCTCTTTCAGATTAAATTATTACAAATAATAATAAAAAATAAAATAAAACAATTATTTAAAAAGAAAACAAACCAAAACACTGAGCACATGTGTGTTTGTGTGTTTGTGTTCTAAATAAAAACAGAGATGTATAAAGAATACCATGATGACTATTCCACATGGGTGGTAATTTCTCACTTCCCCTCTGTGTCTTTCCCTAGCAAATGCACATTGGGGGAAAAATTTAAAGTATTTATTTATTTTTACTTATTAATGCTATTTTAAAAATTTGATCAGAAAAAAGAGAGAGAAGGAAATGGAGAGAGCAAGTACCAGGTTCCAAACTTGACCTAGTCAGTCATGTGGGAATCCAGCACTGTGACCACTATGCCACCTACTGATCTCTTGCAGGAAAAATTTTTAAAAAGCACTGTATGTGTAAAAAACTTAGATTCTTGATAGTAGTAGGGGTAGTGCAAATGTATACAGTTTTTCAATTTTTTCCTAAGATGTACATTAAATATGTGCACATTTTTGGATCCTATTTGCACATCAATAATTTAAAAAATTAAACCTGCTTTGTTCTTTGTCTTTATTTTGGGCTTCTTTTGGTAAAAGTGTTATTTTTATGTTATATATTAAGAAACAATTTGTAACAAATATATAAATTTAAAACTTTTAAATTATTTTTATTTAGAGAGATTTTTGCTATATGGTATGTGTGCTTGATGAAGAGAGAGAGAGAAAGACAGAGACAGAAAGTGAGAAATCACCCCCAGAAAGGATGTCCATGCTACAAGTCTTTCTCCTCCATTTGCCTCTTGGAATTTGGGGCATTCAAGCACACATCCCTGGTGTGAATTTTCAACCTTCACGTCTGAGACTTGAAACACAGTCAACTACATGGAGGTCCAGTGACATAGTGACATAGCCATTCTGCCATCTGCTGTCCCCAAACTTTTAAATTCTAAAGAGGTTTTATTTTTTTTTATTATCATCATATTCTTTATATTACATTGAATTACATATATCTTTACAGTGTATTACATTGCTTTTTCAAAAGGGAATGCCATGCATGTCAGTCAGTACGGAGACATTAATCTCCCCGCTTCAACATTCAATATCTTTTCTATGTTTTCCCCAATTATTATTATTATTATTCTAATTATTTTTTAAAACAGTCAATTGCTATTTCTCATTTTGCTTGTACAAATACTTTGCCCATCATGAAATACTTCTCAGACCAATCCAGTTGAGAATACTATACATGTCAATATCAACAGTTAATTAGCCATATCTGTTTCTCACTAACATCCTGCCTCTCTATTTTTTTTTAATTTGCATACAATCATTACATTTGTACAGAATGGGTACAGAATGGTCTGTAAGAGCATGTATATACAGTGTGCGTTAACCAAATATATATAAACATATTCACCACCTTCAACAGTTAACATTATGTTGTGAACATTCAAAACCCACTCAGATGATTCTGCAAGTAAGTGTGAATTGTCTATGATGTTTTTTACTGAGAGATACAATTCCTTTTTTTTTTTTTTTCTTCCAATTATCAGTTCATAAAGTTCCCAGCAATAGGGAACGTAGACACCACTCAGGGCTGGATCAAGGGTGGGTCTCGTGCAGCCCCGTAAATGTAGGTGAGTCTCCATGGAACACAGTTTCAGGGATGCGGCTCTGGAAAGCAGAGACGGCCATCAGCTGATGCGGCACAGCAGCCATCCCGTGGTCACCGGGAATGGCATTGTGGGGATCTGCAGCGTGAATCATCCTCGGGTGTCTGGATTCCTTAAGAATGGTAGAGTAGTTCTTGTTTTTCCCTGAGGTAATGCAGAGCTGGTAACCATCATCTTCTCACTGACCATAGGCAGAGAAATTCCTCCCACACAATACACCTCACAATTGGTCCAAGACAGCCAAAGTCTCCCTCTGCTGCCCACAGCTGCAAGTTCTTGATCCCTGTTCTTGGTCCCAGCCCACCGCCCGCGGCCGGTGGCCACGCGGGGGTGCAGGCCCGGCGGCCATGCGCAAGCCTGGGGGCCACATGTAGGCCCGGCAGCCATGCCCAGACCCGGCGGCCACTCGCAGGTCCAGGACCACACGCAGGCCCAGCGGCCCCATGCGGGCCCCGAGCGCATGAATACGCGTGGGATCCAGTGCCCCCCCCTCGCCCGCCCAGACAGAGAAAGGAAGGACAGCGACCTCGGCCAGTCCGCGGCGCCGGCCCGCTGCAGTGCCGAGTGCGAGACATACCCAGCGCCGGAGAGGCAGTGGCGGCTGGGCGGTCTGGGCCCCGGCACGCGGGGCAGAGCTGTGGCCACGGCGCGCGGGGGGCAGAGCCCTGGCCACGGCATGCGGAGGCAGACCCCGGCAACCGCACGCGGGGCAGACCCCGGCCACGGCACGCGGGGCAGACCCCGGCCACGGCAAGCGGGGCTGAGCCCCGGCCACGGCATGTGGGGCAGACCCCGGCCACAGCACGCGGGGGCAGAGCCCCAGCCATGGCACGCGGGGGCAGACCCCGGCCACGGCACGTGGGGTCAGACCCCGGCCGCGGCACGCGGGGGCAGAGCCCCGGCTGGGCTGGGTCTCCGGCCGCGGCACGTAGAGCAGGGCCCCAGCCGCAGGGCAGAGCCCCGGCCTGGCCGGCCCTCTGGCCAAGGCACGAGGAGCAGAGCCCCAGCCACAGCACGCAGGGCAGACCCCAGCCACGGCATGCGGGGCAGAGCCCCGGCCGGACCGGCTCTCTGGCCAGGGCACGCAGAGTAGAACCCCAGCCGCAGCACACAGAGCAGAGCCCTGGCTGGGCTGGCTCTCCAGCCAAGGCACGCAGAGCAGACCCAGGCCACAGCACGCGGGGCAGAGCCCCGGCCACGGCACACGGGGCAGACCCCGGCCATGGCACGCGGGGCAGACCCCGGCCACGGCACGTGGGGCAGATCCCCGGCCGGGCCGGCTCTCCTGCCAGGGCACGCGGAGCAGAACCCTAGCAGCAGCACACAGAGCAGAGCCCCGGCTGGGCTGGCTCTCCGGCCAAGGCACGCGGAGCAGACCCCGGCCACGGCATGCAGGGCAGACCCCAGCCACGGCACGCGGGGCAGACCCCGGCTACGGCACGCGGGGTAGAGCCCGGGTTGGGCCGGACCTCCGGGCAGGGCATGCGGAGCAGAGCCCCCGCGCCCCACCCCCGTGCCCCGGCACGCGGAGCGGAGCCCCTCTAAAGAGGTTTTTATTCCTAGCAGGTATGTACCCTTCCCAGAGAGAGATGGAGAGACCATGAGAGATGAGAAAAAAGCATCCCCCTTGGAAAATGAGCTGCAATCCCTTCTCCATTACTTCTTTCTTTTGGGATTTTGGGACTGCATGCATGCACACATGGCTGTCATGTATTTCAAGTCTCCAGGTCTGGGACTTGGGCCATGTGGAATTCAGCTGCCTTATTTATTATTGAAATGACATCATACCTCCTTGAAACTAAGAGGCCATTTTATCATAATTTATGTTAATTGTTTATTTTTAAATTATATATTTTATCAATTATCATTATTTTTAGATTTTCTATATTGCATAGGTACACACCAAAGAGAGACAGAGAGCAATAGAGAGGGAAACTGAGAAAGCAAGTCACCATGCCCAGGATTCAAAACACAGTCAACCATGTGAGAGTCCAATGTCTTAACCATGATGCCACCTGCTGGTTCCATGATTTAGTGTTTATTTAAAATATAAACATATTTATAAACCAAGTAGGATATCCTGAGACTACATGCATCAAAAGTGGTTCCACATTTTAAAATTAGATGACTGTCCCTTCTTCCATAATTTTTTAAAAACAGTATAAGGAAAATTAAAATTAATTCTGTTATGATTAAGACAGGCACAATAAATAATTGTAGCCACCTGAAGGTCATCCATGCCAGTGAAAGAGCACAACTGCTCAGATGCTCCACAAATGGTCATTGTGACTTTAGAATATTCTAACAGTTCTTCCAATATTTTGTTTACCTTGTGTTCATTCTAAGTTATGTTAAGGTTATATTGTGACTACTGTTTGTACTTTCTCCTTCCATCATTTTTATGAAATCAAAGAGGTGAAGTCATGGCAAAGTCAAGGGGACAGAGAAGAGAAAGAGAATGATGGGAAGAAGCCATCCTGTGAGAATTTGCAGAGAACACAGAGAGGAACAATCATGTGCAACTAATGGAGAGCTCACTCTATAGAAAAAGGTTTATTCTCTAAATGTAATCTTTTTTCACCAGAAAAAAAAATGTAACTAAGCAGATGGCTTGGGGGTTAGAATGACTGTATTTCCACATGACCTATCATGATTTCAGTCCTGGATCCAGTAGCTTAAAAATCAGGCCAGGCAGTTGTGTGCACATGCCCCAAATCCCAAGAGGAGTATAGAGGAGAAGGGATTGCATTTAACATTGCCATCTTCCTAGAAGGTGATTTTTCACTTTTCTTCTCTCTGTCTCTCTAGTTTCTGGTGAGCACATTTGCCCTAATTAAAAAAGTTAAAAAAAAAAAAAAAAAAACTGAAAGTAAAAAAAAAAAAAACTTCAGGGGCCAGAGGTGATATGATGGTTAAGGAGGACTCCCACATGACTGACTATGGTTTGAATCTCAGACCTGTAATGTTGAAAATCACACCAGGCATGAGTGTATGTCTGGTGCCCAAATCAGAGAAGGAGAAGGGATTGTGGTGGGGCCACATACTCTGGGGAGTGATTTCTCTTTCTCTCTTAATGTCTCTCTCTCTGCTGAGTGCACATGACCTATGGCAGAAATAGCTTAAAAAAATAAAAAAGAAGGGACCAGCAGTTAGCGTAATGGCTATGTTGCTGGACTCCCACGTAGTTGACCACGGTTCAAGTCCTGGACCCGGTGGCTTAAACTCACGCCGGGCGTGTGTGCGTGCATGCCCAAGATCCCGAAAGGAGAATGGAAGAGAAGGGATTGCAGCGTGGCCATCCCCTCTGGGGGATGATTTCTTGCTTTCTATCTCTCTGTCTCTCTCTGTCTGTCTGGTGAGCGCACGTGCTCTATAGCAAAAACCTCTTCAAAAAAAAAAAAAATGGGGACCAGCAGTTAGCGTAATGGCTATGTCGCTGAACTCCCACATAGTCGACCACGGTTCGTGTCCCGGACCCGGTGGCTTAAAACTCAGTTGGGCACGTGTGCGTGCATGCCCAGGATCCCAAGAGGAGAATGGAGAAGGGATTGCAGTGTGGCCATCCCCCCCGGGGGGTGATTTCTCGCTTTCTGTCTGTCTCTGTCTGGTGAGCGCACGTGCCCTATAGTGAAAAACCTCTCCCCCCAAAAAAAAAAAAAAAAAAAAAAGACTTGAGCTATGAAGTCAGCCAAGTGAAATCCAGGCACATTAACCACTATATCACCAGCTGGCCTACCACTGCTCTTTTCTTTCTCATCCTTGTACTGTTAATAATCTCATGAACCAGGAGAGAACCTATGTCTTTTTCCCTCTATTTAAGCAAATTGCATTCAAACAACCAAGAGAAGTGCTGAGGGCTCCTAGGCGTATGTAAACACAGCTTCCACATTTTCTTTGCTATGATGTGAGAGGATTGTATTAGGAGCTATCCAATTCTTATTCCTTAACCTGACAACCCACTTACCTGTGGGCTTTTTTTTTTTTTGAGAGGTTTTCACTATAGGGTGTTTGCGCTCACCAGACAGAGAGAGACAGACAGAGAGACAGAAAACGAGAAATCACCCCCCAGGAGGGATGGCCACGCCACAATCCCTTCTCCTCCATTCTCCTCTCGGGATCTTGGGCACGCACGCACATGCGCCCGGCGTGAGTTTTAAGCCACTGGGTCCAGGACACAAACCATGGTCGACTACGTGGGAGTCCAGCGACATAGCCATTACGCTAACTGCTGGTTCCCACCTGTGGGCTTTTGTAGAGCTCCAATAGGGTTCCAACTTGGGCTGAAATTGTTGGCATGTTTCCTGAAATGATAGCAACAGG
Organism: Tupaia tana; assembly: GCA_026018925.1. Lineage (NCBI taxonomy): Eukaryota > Metazoa > Chordata > Mammalia > Scandentia > Tupaiidae > Tupaia > Tupaia tana. The sequence goes on along the minus strand of JAKSZU010000025.1, from coordinate 2,534,314 downwards.
TTGTTTTTGTGTCTGGCAGTTGTAGTTTGGCAGGGTCTGATTCCCTCCAGAGAGCAAAAATAGAGCACTCTCTAAAGTTCTTTTGTCACTGGGAAATGCATTGTAGAAATCATAACCCAGGGAAAGGTTGGGGAGCAAATGGGGGCTCTTATTGATCTGCTCAATGGCAAAGTGAAAGGCCAATATGAATTGGTAGTTCTTCCATCGGTACCTAAAGAGAGGGGACAGGGTTAGAAAATACAGTCAAGTCAGATGATTCAGGGTAAATTCTTCAGCCAAGCCAGAAGACATAAAGTTATAGGCCTAGGTTCCCATTCAGAGATTCTCGTGCACTGGTACACAGAGCTGGTGTGAATAATGTTCCCAGGGCTCCAGAAAACCTTGAAAATTTTTTTCCCCTCTGCTTAAGTAAATTGTGTCCAAACAATGAAGAGAGGTTTTGAAGGCCTTGTGAGTGAGACGAGGTGTCATTTAGCCAGATGATGACACTGCTGTCTGAAGAGAGTTGATTTTAAAGAAGGATCATTAATATATGGATAAAATGACAAATTTCTTTCAGAATATGACTAAAAAGTGCACACATTCAGTATATTCATACATTTAAAAAATTTATATATAGACAAATTACAAATATGTGTATTTATAAAAAACTAAGTTTAGGATTTTTAAAATATAACATGAACAATTGGACAAAGGCTATTACCACATATATCACCTGAAATATTTCACATTTTCTGTGATGAGAACTTTAGTATCATAGTCTTTTGTCAGTATTAGAATGAATAGTACTCAATTATGAGTTACATTCACCATGCATAAACTCTCCTTCATAACCCTTCTAGAAGGGTATATCCCACATGTCACCTTGTTTCTATTTAGTTCCAGAAACCATGATTCAAACATTTCTTATTTTTCCTATGTTCTGGAACATTTAAATAGCACCTGGCACGGCCAGGAGGTGACATGGTGTTTAAGGAGTTTTACTCACACATGGTTTACCACAGTTCAAGTCTCAGACCAGGTGGCTTGATTTCTCGCTTTCTCCCCATTCTTCTGTCTCTCTCATGAGCACACATGCCTAGTGCAAATGAAAAACAAACTAATAATAATGATAAATAACATTAAATAATTTTTTAAAGAAATAGAGAAAATATAAATAGTATCTGGCTTGCCAGTTTTTCAACCATTTGGCACATTTCAGGTACTTTTAGGTGGCTTTTTCAATATTTATACACTATTATGTTAACTCTGAAAAAACTGTTGTTAAATATGTTTTTGTTCAAAATTAAACATTTAATTCAAATCTTCTATTTAATTATTGGTAACATCGAGTCTTTTTACAAATTTCTAAAAACATTTTCTCTGTAGTTAATTGGTCTTCATAATTGTTCACTGTTCCCTTGAAAATTCTCAGCTTTTAAAGAATATTTGTTAAAAGTATGCTTTAACTTAAAGTAGCTTAAAAGTAGCTCATTTGTTGGCTATTAAATTAATGTTATATATTACCTTTAATTTTGTCTCTATTCTCTGTGTAATTATTCTGGTGTTAATTTCTTTCTTTTTTGTCTCTTTGATTCATATTTTTTTTATTAAAATTTATTTATTTATATTCATTCACTGTACATCATTACAGCATACAAAATGAGTTTTTCCATCCAGAGTACTCTGTATATTATCTCAGTCAAGCATATCAACAAACATGTTATTGTCAACAAATAATTTTACATTTCTTGTTTCCTGTATGTTTTGCTTTTTTCCCCCATCCTTGATTCCCTGTCTCTTACCCTCTGCCATCTCTCACTCTCCTCCCACACTGTCTCTGGTATCTATGTTTACTTTCTATATTGTCCCCCCCCCCCACATTTTATTGAATTACTAAAGATCTTAATTAATCTAAATATCTTCATGGCAAACACAGCTGATATATACATTTCCATGAACACAAATCTAACTTTAGGCATCTTATAAAGTAGCACCTAGCTGGGGCTATATATTGTACTGCAGTCATTGAATAGATATTTCTTAACTCTCACCCTTAATTTAAACATTCAAAGTGTTTTTTCTTTTATTTTTTGAAAGGTTGTTTTCATAATGTGTGTACACTTACCTTAGAGAGAGAGAGTGAGAGGAAAAGTGAGAAACCACCCCAAAGAAGGTATGGCCATGATGAAACCCCTTCTCCTCCATTTTCTTTTTGGGATTTTGAGGCCTCACTTATATGTGCCCAGCATATTTTGAAGTCACCAAGTTCAGGACTCAAACTGTGAACACCAAGTAGAAGGTCAATGATTTAACTGGTCCACCATCTACTGTTCTCCAGATTAGTAAATAGAGTAAGTTAGACTAAAAATCTTTATGCAATCAGAACTCTATTTTTTTTTCTGAATTGTTTCTTATGTTTTATTGTTCCTTTTTTTTTTTTTTTTTTTTTTTTTTTTGCTATAGGGTTTATTCCCTCACAAGAGTGAAACAGAGAGAGAGAGAAATAGAGAATTTAGAGAATTCATCCACTGGTGAGAAGGTCATGCCATTATTCCTTCTCCTCCTTTCTGTTCTAGAGATTATTTGACATGTGGGCATACCCCTACCTCTCATGTTTTCAAACAACTCAGTTCAGGACGCAAACCTTGTAGTCATCCATGTGGGAACCAGTGGCCTTAATCTCTATGCTAAGTTATTATTTAGACCCCACTCTAGGTAGATAGGAGATGAGCTCTGAAGAAAGCAGTTACTGTGGTTTTGCTTTCTGTGGTTTGGTGAATGTTCGCTATGCCCCATTACTAGTTTCAGATGAATGTATGATACTCCATTGGCTAGTCTAAAATCAGATGGAAATCAGTCACTGTCTAGAGCACAAAAAGTGAGATTCAAGCCTCTGGGACTGCAGCTAGAATCATGACCACATCAGAGTACAACACCTCAGGCGCTATTCCACTTGCTGGCTTGTGCTAGATAAAACTTTAATCAGACTTCTGAAAGTTCTCCCATGCCTATCTACAAACTTGTATATAATCCATACAAGTAGATTTGGCCAGAATATTTATTACCTGTAATGTTACTACTAAGGAATTTTCTGTCGAATCACTCCCACCTTCCTCTTTGGGTATAAATGTTTACTTATCCTCATTATATTCAAATTTGAACCTAATATTCTTTTTTTTCTCTTTAAATTTATTTATTTTTTACATTAATTCACTATACATCATTACAGCATACAAATGAATTTTCCATCCAAAATACACTGTGTATGGGCTCAATCAAGCACATCAACATACATGTTTTCAGCAAATAATTTTCCAATCCTTATGTCTTGTATACTTTGTTTTTTGTTTTGCTATCCTTGATTCCTTATCCCTCACCCTCTGCCATGTCCCACCCTCCTCTCACATTGTCTCTGGTATCCATGGTTGCTTTCTATGCCTCCCCCCCCCATTTAATTGATTTGCTAATGAACTTAATTAGTCTAAATATATCCAATAGCTAGCACAGCTGATATATACCTATACATGAACCCAAGTCTGACTTTAGGCATAAACCCCAGTGAGTAGAATGAACATATTATAAAGTAGTACCCAGCTGGGGCTATATAGCTTACAGCAGTCATCAAATATGCATTTTTAAAAAAATTTTGATACGAACAGTTTTACCATTTTTTTTCTCCTGCAACTTATTTTTTTAATTACTTAACATTCATTCCCTGAGCATCATCACAACGTACTAAATGTGGTTTCCCATCTAGAATAAACTGCATAGTGGCTTAATCATGCATGTTATCATCAATAATATTCCATTTCTACTTTCATACATATGTATACGTATATATGTTTTTTACCCCATGTTTGACCTCTGCCCTTTCCCACTCTCTTATTACACTATCTCTGCTATATACAGTTGTCTTCCATTCCTTTTTCCCCAACATTTTGTTCATCACACAATATCATAAGTAATCTAACTACTTTCAGCAGGTAATTTTGAGAAGAGTAGTTTTGAACTGGTAATGATATTTCCTTGAAACTTAAAGCCTAGAAACAGGTTAGTATTCTGTTCAAATAGTAGGTACATGCACCTATCAACAGCTCAAGACAGGACAAAAATCCTTTAAAACCAGAAAACAAAGCTTAGGAGAAAAGAACTAATAATTTAGTAAAGTCACAGAATGTTGTTTCATTGGTTCAGTCTCATGTACAAAAATATGGAACGCTTCACGAATTTGCGTGTCATCCTAGCACAGGGGCCATGCTAATCTTCTCTGTATCGTTCCAATTTTAGTATATGTGCTGTTGAAGCGAGCACGAACCTAATATTCTTGAACTACTGTAAGGATATTAGGCCCCTACACATAGGTCACATTTCCCATGTATATTTTAAGACTTTAAAGAAAGCTTTCTTTACTGTGCTATAAACTATATCATGGAAGGACCAGGAGGTGGCATGGTGGTTAAGGCTCTAGATTTCCACATGGCTGACCACAGTACATGTCTTGGACCTGGAAGATTGAAAATTATGACATAAACATGTACATGCATGCTCAGAACCCTTAGAGGATAATATAGAAGAGATTGAGGTGTGGCTATCATCACTGGTTTATATATGGTGGGGGCCTTTAGATATCCATGGCTTCACTACAAAGAATACTTCTACCATCCCCCAGTCAGCTGTGAGCACCCAGAGTCAGCACCTTGATTCTAACATTAACTTCATGTCAGGTGCTCAGTGTCACAATATGCATGCAAGCCTCACTATATTGGTCTTGGTGGCAAAAGTGCTAAGGAACCAATAATCTCACTCATTCTGAGTCTCCCAAAGATTACCTATAAAGATAGTGCTGATGGAGTGGACAACAAGCTATATTAATTCTCAGTTCTGTCTTGAAAGAAATGGAGAAACACTAAAAATAAGAAAAAAGAAAGATAATAAAAGGATAAAAAAGCATCCTGAGTTCACAACTGAGCTCTCATTTCATTTCAGTGCACACTTGATTATTCTCAATGGGATTAATCACACACACATATATACCAACTATGTTATTACACAGGTATGAACATATTTACACACACATATAGCCAACAACTTACTGAGGTCTTGACACTTCTTGAGGTGGCCTCATCAGAAAATGTAGTTGACTTACAGTTTCTTCCTCTTCCATGGTATGAAGAGGGAAAAACTGACCTAGTACCAGGTCCCCATCATTGTAGACACTTGGCTTCAGGTATCTCCCACAGCTCAAATGTGTCATCTTACATGCTGTTTGTAAAGGCAGCAGAAGTAGCAAGAGACTAATCAAAGGTAATGACATGTCTGAGCTGGCCCAACACAGATAAAAATCCCTGTGTGTGGGAGCTAGAAGGAACTGGAACTGGATTGTGTCTGCAGGCTCAGCCCTCTGTTGGGAGAGTCAACACTGTGGAGGGCACAGAGGATTCTCACTTCCATGGTTTGCCTTCAACCTGTACAAAATATGTTCCAGACATGCATGACAGACAGGGACAATAACTAGAACTTTTAAAAAGGCATTTTTACAGGATCCATGGTGCTGAGCCTTGTGCTTTATCTTAACAGCTCTGGTTTCCCTGTCTTTTTATTGTTTCACTTACATCCCATCCAGGGGCTCTGGGGATGTCTGCCCTGAGGCTCTGCACCTGTCACCTTCCATTTTGGTAAAAAGCAATTTGTGAAAAACATGTTTTGCAGTGTTTTCCTCCCCCAGACTTTATGATTTCATAATAGCTAGTTAAGGCTTTGGGGACCACCCTATCCGGAGACAACAAGATTTGTAATTTTGGGACCGGCAGTTGGCGTAATGGCTATGTTGCTGGACTCCCATGTAGTCGACCATGGTTCGAGTCCCGGATCCGGTGGCTTAAACTCACGCCGAGTGCATGTGCATGTGTGCCCAAGATCCCGAGAGGAGAATGGAGGAGAAGGGATTGTGGCGTGGCCTCTGGGGGGTGATTTCTCACTTTCGCTCTGTCTCTCTCTGTCTGTCTGGTGAGTGCACGTGCCCTATAGTAAAATCCTCTCCATAAAAAGAAAAAAAAAAGATTTGTAATTTTGTGACTAAGAGAGGCCAAAGTATCTGTATCACACAACTGCTCTTATAATTTGTACTTTTTAAAATGGTGTTAAAATATACAAAAGTTGGACAAGGAGGTGGCTTAGTATTTAAGGCACCGGACTCCCACATGACTGACCATGGTTTGAGTCCTGGACCCTGGAGTTTAAAACTCATCCTGAATACTTGTACATGCATGCCAAAAATCCTGGAGTGGAGGGAAATGGAGATAGGATTGTGGTGTGGCCTTCCCTCCTAGGGGGTGATTTCCCACTTTTCTCTGTCTCTTTGGCAATTGCATGTGCCCTATAGCAAAAGAATCTCTCTAAAAAAAAAAAAAGTGAAGATAAAAAATCCACAATATCTAATTCTGTATATGCCTTAGCAAGGAGGGGAAGGAATAATATCAGTCATTGGTGGCTTCCTCACTAGTGTACAGAAGGCATATCAATGCTATATCCAATATTACTCTCAAGTCTGCAATACCATCATGGCAAAAATGAGCATTATAACTTACAAAGAAGTAGGATACTTTCCAGAGAATATTAGATTATCCTTAAATTACAATGCTCCACAAAATTAATCCACATATTCCTAAGAATGATATGCTCTTCTTTGTCCACTGATAATTCAAATGTCAGGTTTTCATGATATGCTTTAATATGTAATAACTATAAAGAACTCTATTCTTGACCCAGCATTTATCTGTTGTTATTATTATTATATTTTTTACTTACTGGTCTTTATAGAACATTTTTTTCTTTTTTGGGGGGGAGAGATCTTGCTATAGGGCACGTGCACTTGTCAGAAAGACAGAAGAGACAGAGAGATAGAAAGTGAGAGATCACCCCCAGGGAGGATGGCCACACTGCAATCCCTTCTCCTCCATTCTCCTCTAAAGATCTTGGGCATGAATGCACACATGTCCAGCTTGAGTTTAAGACACCGGGTCTGGGACTCCAACTGCTGTCAACTACATGGGAGTTCAGCAACATAGCAATTACACTAACTGCTGGTCCCTCAAAAATATTCTTTTTTAAAAAATTTCATGACTTGTTTATTCATTTTTTTGTATTTTTAATTTTTTTACAGAAATATGATATGTGGAAAGATATGTTAACTTATGTAAACTTTGGGGATGGCCAAATTGAGGCATTTAGCATGTATTACCAGGGCCAGCAGGTGGTGTGGTGGTTAAGTTGTTGTACTTCCACATGGCTGACTGCAGTTCAAGTTCCAGACTTGCTGGCTTGCTTTCTCACTTTCTCTCTCTCAAGTTGGTCAAAATTAAAAAATAATACTAAATAAAATAAAATAAAATAATTTTAAAGAACAACATATGTATTACCTCACAACTTGTTTCTGGGGTGAGAACATAATACTTACTCTCAGAATTTTTCAGGTATACAATATGGTGTAATAAATTGCACTGATATGATGCATATTAGAACTTTTGAATTCATTCCTCTTGTCTAACTTTTTTTTAAACCTACATTTCAATTTTAATTTAATTTAGTTTTTAGAGAGATTTTTGCTTTGGGGCACATGTGTTCACTGGAGAGAAACAGACAGACAGACACAAATCAAGAAAGCATGAGGATGGTGACACTGTAATCCCTTTTTCTTCATTCTCCTCTCAGAATTTTGGGCAAACACACACACGTGCCTGGCATGAGTTTCAAGCCACTGGGAGTGGGACTCCATTTGCAGTCTACCTGGGAGCCCAGTAACCTAACCATTACACCATCAGCTGCTTTCTTGACCAATTTTTTTCTTTTTTTTTTTTTTTGGCGAGGTTTTTGCTACAGGGCACGTGCGCTCACCAGAAAGACAGAGAGAGACAGAGAGACAGAAAGCAAGAAATCACCCCCAGGGGAGATGGCCACGCCGCAATCCCTTCCCCTCCATTCTCCTCTTGGGATCTTGGACACGCATGCACACGCGCCTGGTGTTTGTTTAAGCCATCGGGTTCGGGACTCGAACCACAGTCGACTACATGGGATTCCAGTGACATAACCATTATGCTAACTGCTGGTCCATTGACCAACATTTTTTAAAATCTGGATATCCTCAACTTGCAGTAGCTGTCATATTATTCTCTGCCTCTGTGAATTTTAGTTTTTAATACTCTACTTACATGCAAGATGACAAGTTGTATATCTTTGTGTGCCTGAGTTATTTTAATCAGCATAATGTCCTCAAAGTTCATCCCTATTGCTGAAATAACAGAATATGTTTTATTACTTTAGGGTGCATGTGATCACTGGAGACTGATGGAGAGAGAAACTCTTCTCAATGGAGCTTCATCATGCTTCAATCCCTCCATTTCTCCATTCTGTCAGGATTTCAGGAATGCACATACACATACATAGTGTGTTCCTTTAGCCACCAAAAATGGGATTCAAACCATGGTCACTTATGTGGAACCCTGATCTTTTAAACATTAGGCTATGAAGCTGGTATGCAGAATTTTATTTTAAAGGATGGATAATATTCTATGTATACATATATAAAAGGTTTTCTTCAAGTATTTATTTAATTTATTATTATTTTTATTTAATTTTCTATTGGACATGTGCTTACCAGAGAGAAACAGCAAGAAAGATAGAGGAAAAATGAGAGAGCAAGCTGAAAGATCTGGGTCTTGAACTGTGATCATTTTCTGTCTCCATGTCTCTTTCTCTCTGGTGAGCACACCCACCCTATAGCAAAAAATCTTTAAAAATATGTGTAATTACAAAATTATAATATAGCATTAAAATGAAGTAATATACCTACCTAGATAGCACAGTAATTAATATTTTATTACAGACTATGGAGACATGTACAGAGACTGGGAAAAGGTGATAGTGTGAGAGAGTTCATGGACTCAACTCTGAATAAAGAATGGGCAAGAATGAACTTAGCACCATGCAGCAGGGTGGAGGTCAGTGGATAGCAAATTACTATGAGGTAACCTTAGGGTTAAGGAGGATTCTGATCAAACCTACCTACCTACCTTGATTTAATAGAAAAGTATACAAACAGACCTCAGCAGTTTACGAAGCCTGATTAAGTAGTCAAGCAGAGAATCTTTGTCAATACAGACAGAATTATTTAAACATTGGGATGGCAGGTGGTGTGGTGGTAAAGGTGCTGGACTTCCACATGGCCAGCCATGGTTTGAGTTCTGGACCTGGTGACTTGGTTTCTCACATTCCTCCACTCCCTGTCTCTGTTTCTCTCTGGTTTAATTAAAAAATAATAATAATAAATAAATTTAAATATATAAGTATTTGAAAAGATAAAATAGGAATTATTTAAACGAAATTTTAAAAGTAATTGAGTCTGTCCTCTCTCACACACACAACTATTTAAAACTATTTTAAAACAATCCTGAAGCTAACTCTGCAGTTTAAGTTCCAGACCCAGCAACTTGTAAATCACACTGGGTGCCTGTGCCTGCATGCCCAAAATCCTGAGGAGAATGGAGATGGCCATTGCCTCTGAGGAGTAATTTCTCATTTTCCCTCACTCTCTGTGTCTCTTAAGAAAGCATACATGCCCTATAGCAAAAACTGAAAAAAATAAAAAATACCTTAATTAATAGTAAAATCATCACCATTTGTGAGCTGTTTAGAAATATCACATTGGGGGTACAGATGGTGTACAGCAGTAAAACACAACGCTCCATGAGGGTGACTTACCTGGACATATTTCTGAGGTTCATGGCTAGAGATCTACTTGTGTATGCTGAGCACACGTATGCTGTGGTTCAAGGCTGGTTGAGTGTGAGAATTAATCATGATATCAAGATTCTCTTGAGGGTGTTATCTGTCTCTCTCATGGAAGAAAAAAACCTTTTGTAATGGAAAATGAATCCTCTAGAAAAATAAAATAAAAATATTTATATAATTATATAGTTAAGGCCTCAAGCCTCTGTGGCCAGTTGGCAATGGGTGTAAGTGGCACCACCTCTGCACTCAGTATGGCAAAGACTGGGGGCCAGAGTAGCACCATGGTCACCACTGGGGTGTGTCAGGACCTGTTCATCAGGTATTGCATTTAGTTTGATTTTACTTTACCAAGGAGAGAGCTAGACTTTCCAAGTTACCTGAACTTAAAGATCCTAAAGCAGTTCTGAGTCTTCCCTGAAGAAATTCAGCTTGGTGAAGAGTTTCTAGCCCAAGGTGAGTAAGAGAAGGGCATGGACTATCTGACCAATGCTGTTGCTGTGTGTGGACATCCACAAGAGTTGCTTCAGGTGCTACAGTATATGTTGCTACCTCCCATGTTCCAGATACTGCTGACCAAGCTCCAAACAATCAATCAAAGGATTTTTTTAAAGAGATTTTTCCCTGGGTATAATGGCTATGTTGCTGAACTCCCATGTAGTCCACCACAGTTCGAGTCCTGGACCAGCTGGTTTAAACTCATGCCCGGCACATGTGCATGCATGTCCAAGATCTCAAGAGGGAAACAGAGGAGAAGGGATTGTGGTGTGCCCATCTCCCTTGGGGTGTGATTTCTTGCTTTCTGTCTCTCTGTCTTTTTGGCAATTGGATGTGCCCTATAGCAAAAACAAACAAACAAACAAACAAAACTCTCAAAAAACAAAAACAAAAACAAAAAGACTCTTTAATGCCGTCCTTGGATAGGAAGCATAAATGTCCTCTGGAATTCAGCAAGGACCCAATTGTGCCTTGGAGGTAAGTGTACTCAGATGAGGGACAAGGCAGAAGGAGAGAAGATATGATGGCCAGGACAATAGATGAGTGGAGCTAGGGAATGGAGCCTATGACTCCTGCCACCACAGAAGGGTACAATTTTCTCTTTGCAGGGGTTCTAAAACAACTATGTGATTAGGAGGAACTTCAAAGGCCAACTACTGTGAGGAGTAACTATAGAAATAAATAAAAGGCATTTATATTGGAAAGGAATACCTCCAGTTACCTTTGCTTACAAATGACATGACACAGTTTTTAGGAAGTTATAAGGAGCTGGCTACAAACTATTAGCACTAATAAATAAATTCAGGAAAGTAACAGGATATAAGATGAATATACTGAAATAAATTATATTTCTTTTCTTTCTCACTTTGTCAAAAGACATGTTCATTCACTGAGGAGAAAAAGAAAAGAGTAAATGAGAAAACATCCCAAATGGGCCATAGTCATGCTTCAAATATCTTCTCCTCCATCTCTCCCTCCTTTTGAGATTTTAGCTATGACTTCATACGCATCCCATATGTTTCTAAAGCCAGATCCAGGACTTGTACTGTACAATCTGCCATGTAGGATCTTGTGGCCTTAAGTCCATGGAGTTGGCCCCTTAGGCCAACTGTTCCTTTAGGAATAATTTTAACAAAAGAAGAATAAACTGGAACACTGAAACCTACAATACATGGTTAATGTTGGAAATAACTCACAGCTCTGAAGCTCCTTTCCATATTTCTGGAAAACTGACCATCTTAGGAAGAGGGTAGAGATTGTCTCTTGGTCTATTACTCGAGGTGAGCCCAAGGTGAAGTTTACACGTCCAAATGTACATTATTGTCTCCATTTTATTTTTTGGAGGTAGGCATTATTTACCTTATTTTATTTGTTATTACTTTTAAATTTTATCAGAGAAAAAGGGAAAGTGAGAAAGCAAGCTGCCAGGTTCAGGACTCAAACCGTGTTTGGCCATGTGGGAGTTCAGCACCTTAACCACCACACCACCTGCTGACCCCTATTGTCTTCATTTTAAAATGCAGAAAACTGAAGTCCACAAAGAGAGGAAACAACACTATATCTTAGAGGTAGTAATGTTAGGAATTGATTACCCCACTCATTCCCTGCCAATCATCTTGTATTTAAATACCTCCCCAATAATATACCAATACGTGTTTAAGAGAGACATGGTATCCAAGGGTGGGAGGAAGGGAGGTCAGGGATTCAAAACTAGAAGATGAGAGAGTATTGTGGGATCAAGACTAAGGATTTTGTTTCTATAGAACAGGGTCACTGAAAGACTTACAGCGTCAGAAAAGATATAGGAATTTGAACATGGCGGGGCATATAACACAGAAAAAATCAATCATAGGTCTTGAACAAGATCATGTCTCTTGGGACCAGCAGTTAGCATAATGGCTATGTTGTTGGACTCCCATGTAGTCGACCGCGGTTCGTGTCCCTGTGGTTTAAAACGCACGCTGGGCACGTGTGCGTGCGTGCCCAAGATCCCGGTAGGAGAACGGAGGAGAAGAGATTGCATCATGGCCATCTCCCCTGGGGGGTGATTTTTAGCTTTCTGTCTCTCTGTCTCTCTCTGTCTGTCTGGTGAGCGCACGTGCCCTATAGCAAAAACAAAAAACAAAAAACAAACCAAAAAACAAAACAAAAAACCTTCTAAAAAAAAAACCTGAACCCTCCAGTCACCACTTCCAACCTTTACGGACTTTTACACCATTCTCTCATTTCACCACTCCAGCCCAACATTAACCCTGATGAATCTGAATGGGCATTTGTGGCCAGCAGGTGGCCTGGTGGTTAAAGGCACTGGACTTCCACATGGCTTAGCATGGTTTGAGTTACAGACTTGGCAGCTTGCTTTTTCACTTTTTTTCTCTCTCTCTGGTCATATTCTTCATCATCATCATCATCATAGTTAAATAAAATAATTTTTAAAAAGATGAGCAGTTCTTTGAAAAGAAACTCAGTGATAGCAAAATGTATATAAAATCCCTCCTGGCCTCGTTTGTGGACAAAATTGAGGAAGAGTAGATAAGTCAGGTATATCTCCCACACACAGACACACCCCAAATAATTAAAGATTTGTTAGATAAAACATGGGAGCTTTTAGGCAAGTAATTATTGGACACCTGAAGTGTAAACAGACTTGGAATATAAAATACACCTATTTTATAATTCTGATATCTTATCTCATATATAACTAGAACAGTTTACCAACTGTAATACCCATTGAACACTCAAAAATCAACTTAGTGGGTGAGGGTAAACATATTCTAATGAGTGCAAGAGAATTAACATAGTAATTATCTGTTTCTTAACCTAAAACACACTATTTTTCACGCTTTAGATTGCATCACTCCAAAGAGTCGGTGGTCCTACAATAGGAATAACTATTATCAGGACAACAAAAGCATTAAGCTACTTATTTTTTTGGAGAGGTTTTTTTGCTATAGGGTGCGTGCCCTCGCCAGACAGACAGAGACAGAGAGACAGAAAGTGAGAAATCACCCACCAGGGAGGATGGCCACGCCACAATCCCTTCACCTCCGTTCTCCTCTCGGGATCTTGGGCACGCTCGCACACGCGGCCGGCGTGTTTTAAGCCACTGGGTCCGGGATGCGAACCGCGGTCGACTACGTGGGAGTCCAGCGACATAGCCATTGCGCTAACTGCTGGTCCCAAGCTACTTATTAATGTCTTTGACTAAGTGACCCACTAGCGAATTTCCCCCTTATTCCTGAAATGTCAAAACCAGGATTTAATAGCGAGCCAGGATTCTGTCTCTCACTCACCTAGAGACTGTTCCTCTATCCTCGGGTTCTGGTCTCCTGGTAACAGGACTCGCCTCTGTGAAAACACAGGAACCTTCACATCGTTGCCTAATCCGGGTTCGCAGAGCCTTGTGGGAAATGTAGTCTCTGCCCCATGACGTCATCAGCACAGGCCGAAGAGGGCGGCTTTTTCCAGATTCTCTCTCCGCCTGTGGCGCTCAGTTCCTTCTGCGTGGTCGCTGGGGACAACCTGCCGCTGTGCTGACCGTGCTCTGCCGGACACGGTGTCCATGATGGTGAGTCTGAGTGTGAAGGAGAAGGGTTGCTGGTTTTGAGGACCCTAGTAGGGGAGAGGTGCTCCTCTTCCTTGGTGGGAGCAGAAACGTGGGGGAGGTCGGGTGGAGAAGGAGGGGCGCCTGAGGGAAGGTGCAGCCCCTGGTCCGGGCGGGGTGGGGAGAGCGTCAGGAGCGTCGGGGTGTGCAGGTCCGGGGGAAGGAAAGAGGTGACCTGGGCTTTGCTTTTCAGTAGCTGCTTTGTCAGAAGGTGGGTGTGTGCATTCAGTTGTACAAAGGTGACCCCAGAAGCCCCGGAATGGGGTGATCCAGTCCAAGCTGGGCACGGGGTCGGTTTGTTAGATTTTGATCAGCGAGAAAGGAGAGGACACCCAGTCATAGCCAAGTTAAAGGAGTCTTTATTACCAGCGACTGCGGGAGCTCTCATGTCTCTCAAAGATCCTGCAGCCCCGAGTGTAGGGAGAAGGGTGCTTGTGAAAACAAAAAGCACATTTATGGTGATGTGGCGGGGGGGGAGGGGGGGGACGGGGAAGAAAAGGAGAGAGGATTTCAATGGAAAGCAGTCACAGAAGCCTGATCAAGCAGGTTAATAATTACTAAGAGCACTTTCCACTTCTTGCCTAAACACAATAACATCTTTTTTTTTTTTTTTAAGAGGTTTTTGCTATAGGGCGTGTGAGCTCACCAGACAGAGACAGACAGAGAGATAGAAAGCGAGAAATCACCCCCCAGGGGGGATGACCACTCCGCAGACCCTTCTCCTTTATTCTCCTCTCGGGATCTTGGGCACGCATGCACAGGTGCCCAGTGTGAGTTTAAGCCACTGGGTCCGGGACTTGATCCATGGTCAACTACGTGGGAGTCCAGCGACATAGCCATTACGCTAACTGCTGGTCCCAACACAATGAAATCTTAATGGTCTTCCTGGATTGGGGCAAGGAGCTTATCACTAAGGAAGTTCTCAAGGTAGGGGGTTTCAGGTTATTTAGTAAAGACAGCAAGAATGTTAATCACTCTTTGTTACACAAAAAGTTCTAAGCAAGTTTCCAATATAGAGTTCACAATGGAGGTTCTCCTGCTTCAGGTTGAGGAGCCAGGGGGTCAGAGGATCAGGATTTCAGCTTCCAGCTCTGCTACAGAATCCTGATGAGAGAGTAGTAAGCTCTCTGGTTAGGTAGATAGGGTGAGGAGTCCACGAAATGGAGGGTAGGAGACAAATGGAGTCAGAACAGTGAAGCCTTTAATAAAAAATACATTCAGGGAACCAGCAGTTTTAGTGTAATGGCTGTCGCTGGACTCCCATGTAGTCGACCATGGTTCGCGTACAGGACCCGGTGGCTTGAAACTCACGCTGGACACCTGTGCGTGCGTGCCCAAGATCCCGAGAGGAGAATGGAGGAGAAGGGATTGTGGCATGACAATCCCCCTTGGGGGGTGATTTCTCGCTTTCTGTCTCTCTGTCTGTCTCTGTCTGTCTGGTGAGCGCACGCACCCTATAGCGAAAATCTTTCAAAAAAAAAATACATTCACAACTCTCAGCAGAAATAAATTATTAGCTCTTGCTTCTTGCTTGGACAGAAAGCTGCTTGCTGCCTGCTTAAGGTAATCATAGCTGAAAGTAGCATTATCCGTATCATTGCTACATTCCAAATGAAAAGTGCAGTGTCTCTTGGTCTGGAGAACAGCAGAGGGAAGGACTTTGAACAATAAACTCTTCTTTCATATTTCAAAAAAATTATGAGAACTTGCTGACTGGCTAGAAATAGACAAACTGGCTGTAGTCCTGAACACAGTGTCCAACTCAAGGACAATGATTAGTTTAAGACTCCTGGTGGCACAAAACTCTTGTGCTGGCATTGCTTTTTAAAAATTATTTTTTTCTCCATCTCCTTAGACAAAATTATTTTCACATTGTTTTTTTTTTTTTTTTAATTTTTCTTGTCAGGGTCCATTCTGACACCCTGAGTATACCCATTTGCTTAGCTGGAAGCTTTGACTGTTTTCTAATAAACTTTGTTTACTATCCTCTCCTTTTGTCCACATTTCTAATTCTTTGTGACTATCAGACAAGAACCTGCCCAGGTGTTGTATCTGAACACCTAGCACTTCATATCATGGATGCTACTCTGTATCTCATTAAGTTTACCAATCTGTGGAGTCTTTGCAGATAGAATTTTCCTATGGCAACTCTGTTTGTGGGGTGTCTTGGTGTCTGAAAGTGAATGAAGCCTCTGGTTCTCCCCTGCATTTCTTTGGCCTGCCTAGCACTCCTGGGTAAGTTACTTTTTTTTTTTCTTTTAAGATTTTTGCTATGGGGCACAAGTACTTGCCTCAGAGATACAGAGATGGGCAGGGTAGGTGAGGAGGAAGGAGAAATCACCCCTCCAGGGTGATGGGCATGCCAAAATCCCTTCTTCTCCATTTTCCTCTTGGGATTTTGGGTACACGTAAACGTGCTCTGGATGTAATTTTTAAGCCACTGGATCTGGTATTCGAACTAGAAAGTTGCATGTGGATCCAGCAGCCTTTGCTCAATACCACTGGCTGGCCCACTACTGGGTAAATTTAAAAACTTTTAGGAGCCATCAGATGGTGTAGTGGTTATGGTTTTGAACTCCCACTTGACTGAAGGAAGTGGCAGCCTTTCCTTCAGACCTGACAGCTTGAAAGTCGCACTAGATGCATGTGCCTTAGTGTATAAACTTCCAGGAGGAGAATGGAGAGAAGGGATTGTGGTGTGGCTATCACACTTAAGGGGTGATTTCTCATCCCCCTCGCCCTTTCCGTCACTGTCCAGCTAGCACACTCACACTATGGCAAAAACCTAAGGGGAAAAAAATAATTTTATGCAAGTTCAAATTCAGAATCGAGTGACAGTGATTTCTATTAGGCAGTTTGGAGTACTGGTGAATGGTAGCATTTTATTTGGAATAAAATAAGTATTATGAAGTTAGAAAATTATACTGTACAAATAAGAATCTCACCTGAAAGAACACCCCTATGGCCTGAATACTGTATTAGTACTTCAGAGCAGTGGCAGAAGAGCCTGGGAAAGAAAAAAAATTAGTTTACCTAAAGTAATTATTGATCTTTCTTCCTAGAGTGGACAAAATTTGAATAATCCTACCTTGTCCTGAAGCCCTGGATGTTGCTCAGAGGTTTGGACCATCTTTTAGAAGGGATAGAGAGTATGAGATGGGTAGGCAAAGCCCTAACGATGTTACTTATTGGAGAAAGCTTAGAGTGTGGCCTGGTGTGAAGTTATAACCTATCATCCTGAGAGTGTCTGTCTGCAGTGCTCTGTAAACAGACTCCATTCTTTCAATCTGTAGTTATTGTTTCCTGTGTCTGAGCTCAATTAAACATTATCTGTCACCAAATTTGGCAAATAGAGAAAAGTGGAAGCACCCTCTATCTTGATAGGTTTTCCTAGTAGTTGAGGAAGGGTTTTGTCAAAGTATTTCTGCCTTATAAGGAAAATGGAAATAGATTAGATTTGAGATGTCTTTCCCAGAGTGCGGTTATTTTTAGGTACTAGACATTCTGACATTTGGCTAGTGTTATCTGTTTTTTCTGTTTTTTTCTTTCTTTTTTTTTTTTTTTTTTTACCAGATTTCAATCAAATGAACCATTTTTTTTTATTTTCAAAAATTTTTGTGTGACATTGAAATTAACACAAACATGACTTGCAATACCTTTCCTATCCCTCAAGAAATTTTGTGACTTATGTGGTTTTCCACTTAATAACAGCAATGTCTCATTAAGATAATAAATTCTGCAGAAAATTTTTATAAGAACTTTTCTGTTTCTTCTCTTTTTTAAAGGTATTTTTGCTGTAGGACACACACACTCACCAGAAAGAATATCCCCCATCCCCCAACTTTGGGGATGGCCAATTCTGTAATCCTTTCTCCTCCTCTCACCTATGATTTTGGATGTACACATGTATTCACTCACTTACTCATGTGCCTTGCATGGTTTTCATGCCACTGGATCTGGCACTTGAACCACATACTCAGCCATGTGTGGGATCTACTACCTTAACCACTGTGCTTCCCACTGACCCATAAGAGCCTATTTTACATTATGTAAAATAGGAAAATTAGGTTATATGACACTTTTAGTTTAAACCAATTTTAAAAATGTACATAAAATGTAATGCAGTACTCCTGTATGAGAAACAAATCCTTACATTTTGTTTATTAATTAAAAAGTTTTCTGTGTGTGTAGGAGTTTTTCCCTTAGTACACATATGCATGTCAGTGATAGACCAAGACAGTGAGAGGGAAAGTAAGACATTTCTCCCTAGGGGCTTGGTCACACCACAGTCCCTTCTCCTCCTTTCTCCTTCTGAGATCTTGGGCATGCATGCACATATATACAGTGTGAGTTTTAAGACACCATGCCTGCTACTCGAACTGTGGTCAGCCATGTGATAGTCCAGTGACATAACTGCTAGGCCATCTGCTGCTTTATTTATTTATTTATTTATTTTTAAAGTACAGAGACTTACAGGATGTAAAAACCTTAGAAGTTCATCTGCTAATGTACACAAAATTGCTCTGTAGGTTTTTCAAAGGTTTTACACATGGCTGTGAAGTTCTTTTGATTGTATCTGACATGTATTTAAGACTTTCTGCCTCACATAATATTGTTCAAAACATTGCTGGGGCTTAAATATATTGTTTAGCATTTTCTTTGTAAGGAACAAACTAAGTATTCTAAAAACTAGCCAATTTATTTGCTCAAGGTTCCTTGGATCTACATTTTGGGGTCGGTTCAGCTGGGTAGTTTCTATTCTGGTTGACTGGATGGCAAGTGAGACTTTAGCCATGTGGTGCCTCAGGAGTCTGATTCATGTCAGATGACTTCACTCTTCTGTCTAGTGGTTTGTGCTGACTCTTGGTGAGGCCCATGTAGCCACCAATTTAGCCTCAGGATTTTTCAATAATGACTCTGCTAAGAAGTGAAGCACTGTTGTGAGCAAGTGGTGTGGTGGTTAAGGCACTGGATTCCCACATGGGCTAACTCTGGTATGAGTCCCAGACCTGGCAGCTTGAAAATCATACTGTGCACGTATCCAAAATCCTGAGAGGAGACTTGAAGAGAAGGGATTGTGTTAAGGCTATACACCATTTCTCCCTTTCCTTCTCTCTGTCTCTCTCCAGTGAGCATATGTGCCCTATGATAAAAGCAATAACAAAAGAATGGAAGCACTAGTGGGGAAAATCTTTCCAACTTAGATTTCTATCACATTTTCTTTTTTTCAGTTTATTTTATTCATAATAGAGCATGCATGTCCACTCAAGATTGAGAGAAAGAGAGACGCACAGGGATTCATTACCATGTTTCCCCAGCTCTCTATCTCATCAGGATATTAGGCATGTGCACTTACTCACAGGCTTGATTTTATTCTGACTTGTGGATCCAAAATCATGGTTCACCATATGCCTTCCAAGACTGACCTTACATTTGTTTTGGACTCTAAGCTGGACATGTGTTATGATTTGTTTTCTCATCAATTGTTGCTATAGGGCATATGTGCTTGCTAGAGAAAGAGAAAGGAAGAAAGACAGAAGGAAGGAAAAAAGGAGCAATCTCAAATCAGAAATATGGCCATGCCTCAGTTTCTTCATTCTCGCCTCAGGATTTTGGGCACACCTGGATGTGTGCCTGGCCTGCTTTTTAAGGTGTTGGGTCTGTGACTTGAACCCTGTTTGGCCATGTGGGATCCAGCTGTATTAACCCTCATGTCATGGGGTGGCTTAATAATTTCCATTTCAATATGACTTAATTTATGGATTTTAATTCTATTATTGTCTCTCTCTTTTTTTTTTTTTTTTTGCAGTCTGAAAACAGCCACTGTTTATTCACTGACCAGATTACAAAAACAATGATGGTGGATACCTTAGTTCATCCTTCTAATAAGTCTGTTGATCTGGTCTTCCCTGTTGCCAGCATCTCCACCTTCTACAAAATGGGTGGTCTTTTTCTTCATTCCACCCCGTGGAGAAGATAATTTGAAGGGCCAAAGGAAGTTATTTGCTTCTTTGAAGCATTTTCCAACAGTATAGATTTCATGAATCAGATCCTCCATGCAGATGATGCCGAATTTACCAAGAGATCGCGCAATCAAAGAGTTATCTGTCAAAGTGATTCGCTTCTTATTGATTTTGCCATAACCATGTTTGTAGATCACTTCATTTACTGACTTCAGGTTTGGATACCCCCATGCAATATATGGTTCCACAATTCTCAGCATGTTAATTGAGGCCTTGTTGAGTTTAACAAAGGTGCCATTGAAGATCTGGCAAAGACGAAGCTGCAACACCTTTCGAACCTTTGGGCTCACTCCATTGATACCTCTGATCCTGATGACAAATGCCAAATTGGGTTCTGCAGGTACATAGAAGTTGCCAGCTTTTCTTGCCATCCTGGCCATGCGAATCTCAGTTCTGTACATCTGTCTATATTCTTTATGATAATGCTTAGTTTTTTCATAGATAACCTTCCTCCTTGCCTTTCAAAGCATCTTTTGAGAAATCTTTCTCAGGTGCTTGATCTTCAACTCTGCAAAATTCCTTCACTTTTTCTTAAGGGTTTCTGGCACAGCAGGAGCCTTTTTCTTGGTTTCTGTCGCAGCAGGAACCTTCTTTTTCTTCTCTTGAATGCCCTCCATGGTTCCAGCTGGAAAAGAGAGCCTATTATTGTCTCTTGATCTTTGTCTTTGATTGCTGTTTTGTGGATTTATAATATTTGGGTTTTTTTTTTTTTTTTTTTGAAAGGTTTTTGCTATAGGACACGAGCTTGCCAGAAACACAGAGACAGAGAGACAGAAAGTGAGAAATCACCCCCCAGGGGGGATGGCCACACCGCAATCCCTTCTCCTCCATTCTCCTCTCAGGATCTTGGGCATGCACGCACACATGCCCGTCGTGAGTTTAAGCCACTGGGTCTGGGACTCGAACCATGGTTGACTACATGGGAATTCGGTGACATAGCCATTACGCTAACTGCTGGACTCAATATTCGTTATTGTTAGTTACTCCAGCAGTTTAATTAAGAAATTGTCTAATTATATATGTATTTATATTTGACATTCTAGATAAATTTTAGAATTTTTGGTCTCCCTTTTTCCATGAAAAGAAAACATACTGAAATTTTTTTTTTTTAATTTTTGGAGAGGTTTTTGCTATAGGGCGCGTGCACTCGCCAGACAGAGAGAGACAGAGAGACAGAAAGCAGGAAATCACCCCCCAGGGGGAATGGTCACGCCGCAATCCCTTCTCCTCCATTCTCCTCCAGGGATCTTGGACACGCACGGACACGCGCCTGGTGTGAGTTTAAGCCACTGGGTCCGGGAATCGAACCGTGGTCGACTACGTGGAAGTCCAGCGACATAGCCATTATGCTAACTGCTGGTCCCAACGTACTGAAATTTTGATGGACTATTTCTGTCAGTGACAGATAGCACTTCATTTTGATGAATTTTGAAAAAGTGGTCATCTTTGTAAAGGGGAGTTTTTCTTCATGTACGTATATGTAACCACATTTTCTTGTCTATAATTTTTTTTCTCATATATTCTACATATTTGTTTCTAAAAACTTGTATACATGTGTATTACACAAATATCATCTTCATATAACTTATGCTGTATTTTATACTATTTATTAAATTGGACATTTAAGAACTAAAATATGACTTACTCCTAGGAACCACTTCCCCTACACTATCCCATTCTTTTCTCATTTAATGACTTCTTGCCTCTTCCACCTCAGTTTCAAATATTTAAACTAATGCTATGAATTCTTATCATAGTACTTACATTCTTATATTTCTTTGAGTTTGTGCTGGTTGTAGGTATATCTAGGAGCTTATTGAATCACTTTTCTAAAGTATAGATAACTAGACATTCAACCTTTTTTTTTCCCATTAGAGTTCAGTTCCAAATGTTTATTGATACTGTTTGGTTTTATTTATTTGATTTTGGTATTTTCCTATTTACTAAAGATGTTAAACATGTTTTACACATTTATTGAACATTTGGAAATCTAGCTAAAGTGTCTGTCTAAGTGTCTTTGCGTACTTTTCTTTGGGGGAGGTCTCTCTTTTTTCTCATTAAAAATGTTTAGTTACAGGGTCAGGATGTAGCATAGTGGCTAGGGTGCTGGACTCCCACAGGACTGACCATGATTTGAGTCCTGGACCTGGTAGCTTTCTTTCTCTGTCTCTATCTGGTGAGTATGTGTGCCCTGTAGCAAATTTTAAAAAAAGGATAAACAAAATTGAATAAATAATTCTTTTTTTTTTTTTTTAAGAGGTTTTTTTCTTATTGGGCACGTGCACTCGCCAGAAAGACAGAGAGACAGAGAGATAGAAAGTGAGAAATCACCCCCCCCCCCCCCCAGAGGGGATGGCCACACCTCAATCCCTTCTCCTCCATTCTCCTCTCAAGATCTTGGGCACACATTCACATGTGCCCAGCGTGAGTTTAAACCACTGGGTCTGGGACTCAAACGGCGGTTGACTACATGGGAGTCCAGCGACATAGCCATTACACTATCTGCTGATCCCCATAAATAAATCTTAAAAATTAGTTAGTACTTGGGAGGCAGGAGAGTCATAAGCTAGCAAGACCCTGTTTTTTAAGAAGTTTTTATTAAGGGACCAGCAGTTAGTGTAATGATGATGTTGCTGGACTCCCACAAAGTCGACCGCAGTTCAAGTCCTGGACCCGGTGGCTTAAACTCACTCCAGGTGCGTGTCCGTGCCTGCCCAAGATCCCGAGAGGAGAATGGAGGAGAAGGGATTGCGGCGAGGCCATCCTCCCTGGGGGGTGATTTCTCGCTTTCTATCTCTCTGTCTCTCTCTCTCTGTCTGGTGAGCACACGCGCCCTATAGCAAAAACCTCTGAAAACAAAAAAATAAAAAAGTTTTTATTAAAAAAAGAGAAATATGTTTGATTAGACATATGGTCATTATTTTCTCTCACTCTTTTTTTTTTGGAGAGGTTTTTGCTATAGGGCGCGTATGCTCACCAGACAGACAGAGAGAGACAGAGAGATAGAAAGCGAGAAATCACCCCCCAGGGGGGTTGTCCATGCCGCAATCCCTTCTCCTCCATTCTCCTCTCGGGATCTTGGGCACGCACGCACACGCACCTGGCGTGAGTTTAAGCCACTGGGTTGGGACTGGAACCACGGTCGACTATGTGGGAGTCCAGCGACATAACCATTACACTCACTGCTGGTCCCTTCTCACACTCTTGTCACCTCTCTTTGCACCCTTTAAGTGTATCATTTGATGAATAAAATTTTTATTTTAATGTCCAATTTATAAATTATTTAAAATATTATTTTACATAACTTTTAAAAGATATCTTTGGAAATAATTATGTGCCATGGGCAGAAAGGCACATCATCATTTTTTGGTACACAGATATAATATTGTCTTCACAGCTAATGTTCTTTGGAAAATATTTTTTCCCTGCTTCTCTAAAGTGCTGTCTCTTTCACTGATACGAATTAGCAAAAGCCAGGGATATTTTTAAGAGGTTATCTTGATAGTTCAATTGGTCTGTTTATTCATCTCATTTCTAGTTTTACACTTTGTTATTACATTGTAAAATTTGTATTCATATGTGTGCATGTGCGTATGTTATCATTCCAAGAATATACATTTGTTATCAAAATTGACAGATTTCTTTGAATTTTTTTTTCTTGAGAGACATTTTTGCGATAGCGTATGTATACTTGCTGGAAAGACAGAGACAGACAGAAAGTGAGAACTCACCCCCCCCCCCCCCAGGGGGAATGACCATGCCACAGTTCCTCTTCCTCCATTCTCCTCTTAGGATCTTGGGCACACATGTGCACGCATCCAGTGTGAGTTTTAAGTCACTGGGTCTGGGGTCAACTGTGTGAAAGTCCAGTGATATAACCATTATGGCATCTGCTGGACCCATTTCCTGAATTTATTTTAGAGAACTAACATTTGGCATTGCTGATTCTCTCTCTGATATGTTTATTTTATTTTCTTTGACTGCTTCTTATATCTTTCTCTTTTCCAATCATCTTTTAGTAAATTTCCCATAGCTAAACTATTAAGATTGATTAGCTAATGAATTCTTAGTCTTCATTGTTAGTATTTTTGCTTTATTTATTTATTTATTAAGTTTTGCTATGGGGCACATCTCTTCACTAGAGACAACAAGAAGGGAAAGAGTGGAACCAGCAGATGGCATGATAATTAAGGCACTGGTTGTTAGTTTAAGCTGGTTTTAATTTTTCACTACTTTACTCTTGAATTTGTAAATATATTTGTGCATTTATTTGTAATTTAATGGCCTCTTTAATATGTGTGTTGAAATCTTCTATTTACTTATTTTATATTTAAATACTGTAGATCTTTACAGCACACAAAATGAATTTCCCTAGCATGAATACACTGTATATTAGTCCAGTCCAACATACTACCATAAACATTATCATCAACAGATAATTTTTTATTTTTGTGTTCCTAAAATGTATTGCTTTTTAAATTTTGATTTCTACCTTCCTTTTCCCCATTGCCCATCTTTTCCCCACGCTGTCTCTAGTATCCACAGTTGCTCTCCATGCCTTTCTACATTTCAATCTCTCAGTTTCTGCCATAGAGCACAAACATTCAGTATCTAGTAAGTGGGACATCTAATGCCTCACTTTCATACTCTGACTTGATTTGCTTAACATTAAATTTTCAATATTTGTCAATTTTCTATCAAATGCAAGGGTCTCATTTTTTTTTTATAGCTGAGTAGTATTCAATGTGCATATGTGCCATACTTTTTCAACCCATTTATCTGTTCTTAGACATTTCGTTTGATGCCATGTCTTAATACTTGTAAATAAGCCTGGCAAAACCATAGATGTGCAGATGTTTTTTCTACTGAGTGTATTTCTGTCCTTTGGGACAGATACCCAGGAATAGAATTGCAAAATGATATGGTAGTTCTATTGTAGGTTTTTGAGGAACTTCCATATTGTTCTGCACAGTGCCTAAACTAATTTAGTTTTTTTTTTTTTTGAGAGATTTTTGCTATAGGGCGCGTGAGCTCGCCAGACAGACAGAGAGAGATATAGAGACAGAAAGCGAGAAATCACCCCCCAGGGGGGATGGTCATGCCGCAATCCCTTTCCCTCCATTCTCCTCTTGGGATCTTGGGCACGCACACACACACGCCCGGCGTGAGTTTTAAGTCACCGGGTCCAGGACGTGAACCGCGGTTGACTACGTGGGAGTCCAGCGACATAGCCATTACGCTAACTGCTGGTTCCGTGAACTAATTTACTTTTCCACCAACAATTTAGGAGTGTTCCCTTTCCACTGCAGCCTCACCAGCACTTATCATTTTTTATTTTTCTTAGCTGTTCTGACTGGGGTTAGGTAGTATCTCATTGTGGTTTTGACTTGCATGTCCCTTATGAGAAGAGATGTTGAACATTTTTTTATATGCTTTTTGACTGTGTGTCTTCCTTGGAAAGTTTGTTTGCTCAGCTCATTTGCTTATCTTTTTATTAGATTTTTTTTTTTTTACTTTTTTTTAAAGGGTAAACTGCTTACATTCCCTATACTGGTTATCAATCCCTTATCTGAGGCTTAGTTTGTAAATATGTTCTCCATTCTGATGACTGTCTCTTTATTTTTATTATTGTGTCTTTTGCTGCATAGGAGCTTTTTAACCTGATATAATTCCGCTTGTCTATTTTCAGGATTATTGCCTGTACTCTGGGGATCTTATTTAAGATGTCTTTGCCTACTGTGATGTCTCCAAGAAGTTCTCTTGTGTTTTATACCAGTAGTTTTATAGTTTGAGGCTTTATGTTTCAATCTTTGATCCATTTTGAGTTGATGTTTGTTAATGGTGAGACATAGGGTTCCAGTTTCATTTTTCTGCAGTTTTTCCTACACCACTTGCTGAAGAGATTTTTTTTTCCCTACTGACTTGTCTTATGCCCTTTGTCAGAAATCAGTTCTGCAATCTGTTTCGGAATTAATTTTGTTCCATTGGTTTACATGCCTGTTATTGTGCAAGTACCATACTGTTTTGATTATCACAGCTCTGTAATATGTTTTGGGGTCAGAGAGTGAGATGTCTCCTACTTCATTCTTTTTGTGCAGTATTGCTGTGAGAATGTGGGGCTTTTGATGATTTCAGTAAAATTTTATTATTAAAAAAAAGATTGTTATTTCTAATTCTGTGAAGAACATCTCTGGTAATTTGATCAAGACTACATTAAATATATAGATTAATTTTGGTAAAATAGATTTTTTGATTATATTAATCCTTCCAATCCAGGACATGGGATATCGTTCCACATTTTGTATAATTTTTAATTTCCCTTTTAGTTTTTCAATAATTTTTCTTGTGAAGGTCTTTTGTTAGTTTTATTTCTAGGTATCATGCTTTTTGTGGCTATCATAAATGGGCTTGTTTTTTTACAATTCTATAATAACTCAGTCTATTCACAACAGTGCATAAAAATGCTATAGAATGTTGTATGTTGATTTTCTATCCTGCCACTTTACTGTATTTATTTATTACTTTCAGAATTATTTTTTGTGAATTCCTTTGGATTTCTATGTATATATCATGTCATCTATAAAAAGAGATAATTTTACTTCTTCTTATCCTGTGTGAATAACTTTTACTTTATTCTCTTGTCTGTATTGTCTAGGACTTGCAGCACTATATTGAAAAAGAAAGGAGAAAGTTGGCAGCCTTGTCTTATTCCAGTGTTTAGTGGAAAAACTTTCATTTATTGCCCACTCAGTATGAAAACTCTTATAAGGGTTTTTCACATATTGCTTTTATTGTATTGAGAAGTATTCTATTCTGATTTTGCTGAGAGTCTTAATCATGAACGGATGTTGTATCTTACCAGATGCTTTTTGTGTACCAGTTGATATGATCTTATAGTTTTTATCTTTTTTCTGTTAATATGATGTGTTACATTTTTTTGTTTTACATATGTTGAACCACCTTTGCATTTGTGGAATAAAGCCTACCTGGGCATGGTGCATAATTTTTTAATTTGTCATTGGATATAGTTTGCTAGTAACTTGTTGAGAACTTTTGTGTCTATATTCAACAGGCTTGTTGGTCTGTAGTTTGTTTGTTGTTGTTATGTATTTGTCTATTCAGGGATGAGGGTGATGGAAGCTTCATAGAATGAGTATAGGAGCATTTATTCCTTTTGGGTCTTTAGAAATAGTACACTGAGAGTTAGCACTTCTTTAAAAATTCTGTAGAATTCAGAAGGGAAGCCATCAAGCACTGGGCTATTGTTTGTTGGGATACTATTTATTACTGATTAAATCACCTTGTTTCTTATTGATCTCTTTGGGCTTTCCATGTCTTCTTATTTTAGTATTGGTAAATTATATATGTCAAGAAATTTGTCCATTATTTTTATTTATTTATTTACTTACTTAAATTTTGTTCATTTCATCCAGGTTTTCTTGTTTATTGGTGTATAGTCACTCATAATATTTTTTTTTATAGAGACCACAGATTTGTTTATTTTTAATACCCATCATGCCATGAATTTATAGGGAATAGATTCCGGTAGCTCAGGCTCCTTTCCATTGGTTTTCACAAAGTGTGCTTCTCTGGGCAGAGCAAGCTGGCGCTTCTTTTTCTGGTCATTTTCCTTCACATGTTTTAGAAAGCTATCTCTGCTCTTAGAATGCTTAATGTGCTTAATACACTTGGCAGGAATCTTGCCCTAACTTGTTTGTTTACAACAATGTCAACAACATGCTGGGTAACATTGGTAAACTCTTCCAGTTTTGCCACAGTAACATTTGTGGACATTCTTTTTTAACAGTACCTATTACCTTGATGTCTACAATATCACCTTTCTTGTAGATAAGCATATATGTTGTTAAAGGAACCACTTCATGTTTTCTAAAAGGTCTAGAGAACATGTATTGGGTGCCTCTCCTTCTCCCCAAATTTCTGGTTGCCTGTTCTGCCCTGAATATTAGTTTATGATAATCTGAGCCAGTAAAGTTGCAGCTTTTACTTCCTTGATCTGTATGCAAACTGGAGAGTTCCCTGTGGTAAAATACCAAACATTTACAGAATTTGTCCTTTAAGAATCTCTAACTCCACTTTCTGTTTTCTTTTAACTATTCTCTACTGTCTCAGATAGTTCCATTCTACATTTTCAAGTAACACACACACAAACACACACACACACGTGTGTGTGTATATGTATTTATATATGTACATGTGTATTTGTTTTTCATGAGTGTTTTTTTGGCTAAGCGCTCTGCCATTATTTCATGTGCCTTGTTATTTTTAAGTGTTCATATGATAATAGCTCTTCTCTTATTTAATTCCTTCAGTCTGTATTGTAGCTTTATTTTCTCTACCCTGGACTGTTTCAAATTTTCTAAGTCTAGTGTTTTTTTACTACAGGAATATAGTCTGTCTTCCATGAGAGACACTTATATACACATTAAGTAAAGGTGAAGTAAGGACTACATTATAGATTTAATGTATTTTCTGTTCATTTATGGTCCACAAACTTTTTATTACCTTAAGTGTAACATTTTTGAAATGGTTATTTTGTAGTTCACAATATTCACATTTGACTTTAAATGTAACTTCAAACATTTACATTACTCCAGTTTGTATACAAGAACTCTATAATAGTGTGCTTGCACTTTTCTTAGTTTCTCTACCATGTCATCATGCATTTTACATCGTACATATTATAATCCCAACATGTGACTTTTTCACTTTCCTATACATCGACACATTCAGCTTTAACTACATGACTTGAGACCTATAATCATAAATTACATTGTAAGCATGAGTTATCCATATAGCCCATAGCCATATGTTGCCTCAAACAGACACTGCCTTTTTTCAAAAAAGAATTATTTATTTAATTTTATTTATTATCATTTTATTTTGCTCTAGGGCACGCATGTGTGAACTCATGGTGGGGGGAGTGAGAAAGCAAGCCACCAGTCTGAGCCTCCCCTCGAAGTGTGGTCAGCTATGTGAGGTCTAACACCTTTACCACATCACCACCTGCTGGCCCCAGCCAATGCCTTCCTTAAAAGTTTGGAAAAAAAGCAACTTATATGGGTCCTCACTTATTTTTTATTTCCAATATTCTTGTTTGTATCTTACCAGATCTTTATCTGTTTTAACATTTTCTAATTTGTGACAGTTTGGCTCCTATATGCCTTTTTTTTTTTTTTTTTGGAGAGGTTTTTTTTTGCTATAGGGCACGTGTGCTTGCCAGACAGAGAGAGACAGAGAGATAGAAAGTGAGAAATCACCCCCCAGGGGGGATGGCCACGCCGCAATCCCTTCTCCTCCATTCTCCTCTTGGGATCTTGGGCACACACACACACGCGTCCCGCGTGAGTTTAAACCACCGAGTCCGGGACTCAAACCGTGGTCGGCTACGTGGGAGCCCAGTGATATAGCCATTATGCTAACTGCTGGTCCATTTATATGCCTTCTTGTAGTTGTCTCCATATTGTCTATTGCTATATGATATTAGGCTATCTTTTAAGACCATGACTTTTATGACACCAGCTGTATATATGCAAGTTAAGGTGATCTGATCTCCCAAATCACCTTAGGCCCTGTAATTACAGGGCAATTATGAACCTAGGAAGTTGTTATAATCAATGTTAGGATACATTTTTATGCAAGAATCAACTAAAATCAACCAGGGGACAATATGCACAAGGTATGTTTTATGGGTCATTTGCTCAAGTTTCCAATTGTTTTCTCTCAGTAGAATTCTGTTGATATTCCCTATTTCTCCCAACAGTAATGGGTGACAACACCCACAGGACATTGCAAACATGAGAATCTCATCCAAGCCATTGTTCAGGGTTAGGTGGTATCTCATTGTAGTTTTGATTTGTATCTCCCTTGTGATAAGGGATGTTGAGCATTTTTCATATGGTTTTTGACTTTTTTTTTTTGTCTTCTTTAGAGGAGTATCTGTTGAGCTTATTGGCCCATCTTTTATTTAGGCTGATCTTTTCTTTTTCTTTTCTTTTTTTTCAGGTGCACTACTTGATTTCTTTGTATATTCTTGTTATTAGACCCCTATTTGAGGCATACTGTGCAAGTCTATTTTCCCACTTCAAGGGTTGTCAATTCACTCTAATTCTTTATTTTGCTGTGCAGAAGCTTTTTTTTTTTTTTTTTCTTTTTTTGGAGAGATTTTTGCTATAGGGGGCGTGCGCTCGCCAGACAGACAGAGAGAGACAGAGAGATAGAAAGTGAGAAATCACCCCCCAGGGGGGATGGCCACGCCGCAATCCCTTCTCCTCCATTCTCCTCTCGGGATCTTGGGCACACACGCACACTCACCCGGCGTGAGTTTAAGCCGCCGGGTCTGGGACTCGAACCGCGGTTGACTACGTGGGAGTCCAGCGACATAGCCATTACGCTAACTGCTGGTCCCCTGTGCAGAAGCTTTTGAATTAACATGTTCCCACTTGTTTATTTTTGGGGTTATTTCCTGTGCTTTGGGGATCTTACTGAATAAGTCCTTGCCTGTGCCAATGTCTTCATCGTTTCCCCTGCATCGTTCACCAGTAGTTTTATAGTTTGAGGTCTTGGGTTTAGATCTTTGATCAAGTTTGAGTTGATTTTCATTTATGGTGAGAGATAGGGGTCCAGTTTTATCTTTCTGCAGGTGGATGCCCAGTTTTTCCAGGCCCATTTGCTGAAGAGGTTTTCTTTTCTCTATTAGATTGACTGGTGCCTTTTGTTAGAAAACAGTTGGCTATATGTTTGGGGATTTACTTCTTGGGTTTATTCTGGTTCCAATTGTCCACATGTCTGTTTTTGTGCCAATACCATGCTGTTTTGATGATCACAGCTTTGTAATACATTTTGGGGTCAGGAAGTTTATTTCTGGGGTCTCTATTCTGTCCCATTGAACCACCTCTCTGTTTCTGTGCCAAAACCATGGTGTTTTGATTATTACAGCTTTATTGTGTATTTTGGGGTCACAGAGGGAGATGTCTTTTGCTCCGCTCTTCTTGCAGAGAATTTCTTTGATAATACCGTGTCTTTAATGATTCTAGACAAATTCTATGATTTTTTTTAAATTTGTGTAGGGTTGCATTAAATTTGTAGATTAAATTGGGTAGGATTGACATTTTGATTATATCAATTCTTCTAATCCAGGGCCCTGGGATTCTTTTTTTTCCCCTCTTTGTGTCATTTTCAATTTCTTTCTTTCTTTTTTTTTTATTTTTTTTTTTATTTTTTATTTATTTATTTATTTTTTAGAGGTTTCTTTGTCATAGGGCGTGTGCACTCACCAGAAAGACAGAGAGTCAGAAAGCGAGAAATCACCCCCCAGGGGGGATGGCCATGCCGCAATTCCTTCTCCTCCATTCTCCTCTCGAGATATTGGGCACGCATGCACACGTGCCCAGTGTGTGTTTAAGCCACCAGGTCCAGGACTCAAACTGCGGTAGGCTACAGGGGAGTTCAGTGACATAGCCATTACGCTAACTGCTGGTTCCTTTAATTTCTTTACAAACTTTTCCATAGTTTTTCTTGTAGAGGTCATTGACTTCCTTGGTTAGGTTTATTCCTAGGTATCTTATGCTTCTTGCAGCTCTTGTAAGTGGGATAATTTTCTTCAAGTCTACCTCCGTCTGCTCCTTTTCATTTATAGAAATGCTATGTATATTTGCATGTTGATTTTGTATCCTGCCAGTTCATTATATTCATTTATCACTTCCAGGAGTTTTTTTGTTTTTCTTTTTTCCTTTCCCTGTGTGTGTAGATTCTTTTAGATTTTATTTGTATTTAATTATGTCATATGCAAATAGAGGTAATTTCACTTCTTTCCCTATTTCAATGCCTTTTATTTTAGTTATTTTTCTGATTTCATTGGCTTGGACTTCCAGTAATATATGGAAAAGGAGTGGAGAAAGTGGGCAGCTTTGATTTGTTTCAGTTTTTAGGTGTAAACCTTAACCCTTTTCCCCATTCAGTGTGCTGTTAGCTATCAGTTTTTCATATATGGCTTTTATTGTGTTGAGAAATGTTGCATCTATGCCAATGTTGCTGAGTTGATTAATCATGAAAGAATTTTTTTTTCAAATGCTTTCTCTGCATTGATTGATACTGTCATATGTTTTTATCCTTTTACCTGTTAATATAGTGTATTACATTTATAATTTTGTGTATATGAACCATCCTTGTATTCCTGGAATAAAGCCTACCTGGCTGTGGTATGGTGTATAATATTTTTAACATGTCATTACATATAATTTCCTAGTATCTTGAGAAGTTTCGCATCTATATTAATCAGAGATATTGGTCTGTAGTTTTCCTTTTTTGTTACATCCTTTTCTCTCTTGTGGATGAGGGTGATAGAGATTTTATAAAATAAATTTGGGAGGATTTCTTCCTTTTGGATCTTTAGAAATCATTTGAGTAGAATGGGGGTTATCTCTTCTTTCAAAATTTTGTAGAATTCAGAAGTGAAACCATTGGGACCTGCACTTTTCTTTGTTGGGAGATGATTTATTACTGATTAAATTCTTTTTTCATTAGTAATTCTATTTGAAACATATCCTCACAGATTTACAGTGAGTGACAGTCCATGTTATCACTTACCTTTTGCAGTATTTCAGCACATTACTTAACACCGCTCTAAGCACTGGTATATAATTTTATAATTCTGACTTCTTAAATGTATGCTGTTATGATGTCTTTTTTCATTTCATTTGGTTATATACATTCCTAATCATCCGAATATTTATTTTCCTTACAACAATGTATCATTAGAATAAAGAGATGTTTGAGGTTGCTTCAGTGTTCAAGTTTGCTTGTTTTTCTTTTTTTCCGCAGCTTTTCTTCAGTCGTCCTAAATATGATTAGCCTTATTTATAAATACACATGACCCTGCAACTAAGTCAGGTTTATAAATGAATTGCCCCAGTAGGAAAGCATTTATACTTCTTTTCATCAAAAGGGCTGTGAATACTGCTGTTATTGCTGGTTTTGAACGTGTACTTCCCCAGTAATCTCTTGTGAAAGTTCAGTGGGACACCAAGCAGAAGAAACAAGCTCTGTCAATGAGTTAAAAATATCTTTTATTGTACCTTCCCCTGTGGAACACAAAACATGGTATGGCACTCAATGCTAAAGTCAATATTTAGTGTGGCTTACCTATTCCTGACATGATTCTTGCAATATTTTTCTGCACTTCACTGTGTAGCATCTGTATGTCTTCACAGAACACTGAGGGCAAAGTACAGAGTAAGGTTATTTTGTGTATAGTTTGATGCCATTAATGCTTTTTTATTTTAAGGCATTGCCTCTCTCAGGTAAGGCTTTAAAGAGACATAATCATGCTTAACCACTAAAGGGAAAAAAGATAATTAGTTAACAAAAGGCTATTTCACTTTCCTTGTGATAAATTTCACCTGCCAAGGACATTACACTGAGGTATTATTAGCTCTGTGGACTGACATTTAATAGAAGTACAATGCTACTTTGTCACATCTTCAATCTGAAAAAATCCGATGTAGCTGCAAAACTGTTCCCAAAAGACAGACTAGTTTCTTGAACTTCAGATATGGTTTTAAAGAATTTTTCGGGCCTCCTGGCTCAGGAATGCATTGGTATTCACACTGTTCACAGTGGATTGAGACTGGATAATTCAGAAAGATAGCAGTAGTACAATTACAGTCTACTTGTCATCTTCTGTGTCTTGAGTTTGGTGTTTTAATGCTGGACCTTTGAAATTTGGAGCTTGGTGGCACACAACATAGAAATCCAATATTGTCACAAAAGTTAGTAATAGTAATGTTTGTGAAATAAATATATGCTATCTACTGGTTCTGATCTAGGTATATTTTATATGTTCACAGGTTAGTTCATTTCCTCTAGATTTTTCAATTTGTTGATGTATAGTCACTCAAAACACCTATAATTATCTGTGTATTTCTGTGCTGTCCATGATAATATCACATTTTTCATGCCTTATTTTCTGGGCGTTTTATTTTGCTTTTCTACTTAATAGTTTGTTGGGTTTATTTTCTCAAAACCCCAGCTTTTTGCTAATTTTTTTTGTCAGTCTTTGCTATAGGGTGTGTGCACATTCTGGAAAGAGATGGGGTAGGGTGGAAAGTGAGAAATCACTGCTCTTGGGTGGTGACCATACCTCAGTTCCTTCTTTATTTTCCTCTTGGGATTTGGGGCATGCACACATGCACCCAGTGATGCCAGTTCCAGGACTGAAATAGTAAGTCAGTCATATATGATCCAGCTGCCTTAACCATCATGCCTCTGGCTGGCCCTGAGTTTTTCTTTTAGTTTCTGTTTTATTTATGCCTGTTCTAATTTTTTATTTTATATCTTCTTCTATTAATACTTTTGGGATATCTTGTTCCCACTTTTTCAGTTTGCCGGAATAAGTCATTAGATTATTTATCAAGTTTTTTAAATGTGTGTGTGTGTGTGAGTGCTAATTGCTGTAGAGTCGTCTCTTAGGAGTGCTTTTGATGTATTTAAAAGCATCTGCAGAGTTGTGATTAAATTATTACTTGTTTCAAGAAATTTTCATTTGTATTCTTAATTTATTTAGTAATTTTGAAGCTACTTGGGGTATATTAGGTAATTTTTACATATTTGTAAATTTTTGAAAGCACTTTCTGTTCGAGTTTAATTTCATCATACATAGTAACAAATAAGTTGCTATATATCATTTCTGTTTTCTTTTTAATTTTAAAGATTTGTTTTTTTCTCTGTTATGTGGTCAATCTTCAGAAATATTCTATGTGTGGCTGAGAAAAATGTATTTTGATGTTTTTGGCAAAAATCTTCTGTAAATGTTGGTTAGTTTATTTGATTTATTGAATCATTTATGTTCTGTGTCTTTTTTTTTCTTTTTTTGTCTAAATGATCTGTCTGGGTGTGACAGAACAGTGTTGAAGTCCACACGAATTAGCATGTCACAATCAGTCTTTCTGTTCATATCTAGCAGTCTTTCTTTCTGATGTTGAATGCATAAAGTTTTATGATTTTTACATCTTCTTGGTGAATTAATCTTTTTAATACACTATGGCCTCTGACTCTTTTTACACTTTTTTAAAAAAATGGTTTTACAATAGGGTGCATGCTTTCTTACCAGAAGGAGAGAGGAAAAAAAGTGAAAAATCACCCCCCAAAAGGGATGGCTACACTGTAATCCCTTCTCCTCCATTCTCCTCTCAGGATGTTTTTTATGCATGCTCATGAACTTGGTGTGATTTTCAAGTCTCCAAGTCTGGGACTAAAACTGCACAATCAGACATTTGTGACCCAGTTGCCTTAAGTTACATGCACAAGCTGTGTATACTTCTCTCTCTCTCTCTCTCTCTCTCTGATATATCTAAATTATTTAATTTTAGTTATTATGATTTTTTAACTGACTATATGGCACACACACTCACTGAGCATTGGGGGATGGGTTCCAGAAAGGAAGCCACAGTTCCTGTTCCAGAACTTTAACCATGGTAAGATATGTAATATTCCAGCACCTTAACCTACCTGCCAGCTCCCTGTCCTCATATTTTCTTTAATGTCTCTAATTTCAGTTGACTAGTACCTTACATATATTGTTAGTTACTGTGGTAGACTATCTTTATCCTTCAGTGTTTCTCTCTTAACTGTGATACTGCCATTCACACCAATATATTATATATATATATATATATATAATATATATATATATATATATATATATATATATATATATATATTATGTTAAAGAACAACCTTCTAAGTCTTCTTTTATTAAAGGCATTTAACATACATCAATATTTTTAAATATACCCTCTGTATGGAGCACAGAATTTCTTTTGATAGAACTGTGAATATTTTAAAATATATTAGCACTAGGTCATTTTTTTAAATTTCCAGAATGGTAAAAATTTAGACCAGCCTATGGAATTAAAATTAAGGCATCAGGATCCCGCATGCCAATTGCATGGTTTGATGCCTGAACCCAGTATCTTGAGAATCACAGTAGGCACATGTACAACCTAAATTCTGAAAGAAGGGAGAAATGGAGGAACATGAATTGTGCCATGAACATATGAACATTCTTCCCTTGGGATGATTTTTTACTTTCCATCTGCATCCCCCAGAAACACATAAATCCTTTATAAATTATTTAACAACCTTTTTCTTGTTTTAAATGGTCTGATTCTATTTCTCTCTCAGTAAGTATTTTTTTTTATATTTAATTTTATTTTAACTTCTTTTATACATTGAAACACATATGTCACTTAGCTTGTAAAGTGAATATTCCAATAGGAATACACTTCTCACAGTTCCAGTTGAGGTTTTGTACTTTTTTCCCAATCTTGAATTCTCTTAAACCTAGCAGTTGACCCCAAGTCCACTTTCATTTATTAGAATAGCTTCAGCTATCACTTGAATTTCTTTATTTTATTTTAATTTTTTATTTTTTTGGAGAAGTTGCATGCACTAGTCACAAAGACAGAGAGGCAGAGAGACAGAAAGTGAGAAATCACCCCCAAGGGGAGATGGCCACACCGCAATCCCTTCTCCTCTTGAGATCTTGGACATGCACTCATGCCTGGCATGAGTTTAAGCCACTGGGTCCAGGACTCGAACCGTGGTCAACTACATGGGAGTTCAGCGACATAGCCATTATGCTAACTGCTGGTCCCGCTATCACTTGAATTTCTGCTGCTTCCTAAATATTTGGCTACTGAAACTTCAGAGATGATGTGTACAAGATTTATCTGTCTACTGCTCAGATTTTTCCCAATTTTAAGTTTTAGCTCCCATATGTATATGCCTGCTTAAACAGAAACATTCAGTTAAATTTCTGTTTTGATTCAGTGCCAAAAAAAATTAGTACCAATTTTTTCTACTCGCTTTTTTTTTTTTTTCTTGGATGAGTTCCGTATTCAATATTCTTATTTCTCTATTTTCTTATATAGGTGGTCACGTCAAAACTTGGTTTTTACCCTATTATATCTTGGTTTTAACTGTATTATTTCTTTCAGAGTATCCTTAGTCTGCAATCTGTAGATGGCAATTAAATTGCAAATCTGATTATATAATGTATTGCTTCTTTTGTTTTTTTATTATTTATACTCTGTTTTAACAAATGATAAAATGATATACATCTTTATTTGGACTCTCAATATTTTTGAATGCACAACTGTAGTAAAAAGATGCTTGTAAATATACTTCAACTTATGAGTAATTAACAGTATGCACATAAAATATTTTATTGGAATTAGGTT
The DNA here is from genome assembly GCA_026018925.1 of Tupaia tana. NCBI lineage: Eukaryota > Metazoa > Chordata > Mammalia > Scandentia > Tupaiidae > Tupaia > Tupaia tana. The sequence continues at coordinate 2,497,166 of JAKSZU010000025.1, read as the reverse complement.
ACATATTTAAATACAAAATCACTGTGTAATCAGTTCCTTGAACAACTTTACTGACCTTGCTTTCATCACAGACCAGGAATACTTACCTTGGTATACTGTTTCTACTTCCATTAATATTAGGAATATACTTTGTGCTTTCATAGGAAGACGGCTATAGTTCCATTTTCATAAGAACATTTACATACATGTTCTTAACATCACTAACTTGAAGAATAAATTGATAATACAGAAAAAAAGAAACAAAAACACCTTTCTATTTTTTTTAGACTGGTTACCATCAACTTGTGTCTAACTTACTTAATTTAACACATTACTCTAGATAGGTATTTATACCCATGTGTTTGTATGAGATAATAAGCACCTTGACATAGCAGAATATTTATTATGCTTTTGTCCCTTGCAGCAAAAACATTTGGAGATCTCTGAAGAAATACTTGTAATAAATTTAGCAATGAATAAGTTAGCAAAGAGATAGAACGTTTGTACTTTATTTTTTTCTCTCTTTACAAAGAGTTCAGAAATATACAGAGGAACAAGCATATACAAACATACTGAGAAAGTAAATTTCCATGTTATGTTCTATTCCTTGGGGCTGATGAGGGGAAATGTATTTTTACAGGGGTTCATATCATTTGAGGATGTTGCTATGGACTTTACCTGGGAGGAGTGGCAGGACCTGGAAGATGCTCAGAAGATTCTATACAAGGATGTGATGCTGGAGACCTACAGCAACCTGATGTTTTTGGGTTAGTGGAACTCCCATGAAGCTCTCTGAAGTAATTACTGTCTCCTTTCATAGTAAACGTACAAGAGTTTCATAATGGTTAATGCTGTTTAGGAGTGAGATTTCATTCTGTGGTTAATGTGAGTGAACTCCTCTTTAACAAAATGCTCAAATCAGCCCCTTTATTGCACACCTGATAAAGCCGAACCGTTGTTACTCTTCAAGTAGCTTACCTGAATAGATTTGCAAAATTCCACACTGCTTTTTATTAACAAGACACTGCATTGCCAAGCCTGCAGTGATCTTCAAGTTGGAGCAAGGAGGAGATCCATGGACATTAGAAGAACTTCCCAGCTTGAACTTCCCAGGTTAGTCAGTGCCTAGTTTTCAGGGACTAGTGTAATACATTTTCTTTTAAAGAATTTATATTTCATTGAGAGGGGAAAAGAAAATATTAGTACTCGTGAGGTTAGAAAAATGTAGAAATGTTTTCCTGAGATAAGAGTGAAAAAAATGGGTGTGTATATATATATTTTAAAGGGTCCTACGGGATGGCATATTTAGGGTAATTAGTATGTATTTTTATTGGCTACAAGTCCTTCCTAAGTAACATTTCTGCTTAAGTGACAAGAGTTCTTTTTGACTTCTGAAAGTAGGTGATCTAGAAAACTGTTCATATTGGCAAAGAAACAGTACACAATACCCACTGTTACAAGAAAGAAAAGAGAAAAAGGACAGGGAAAACAAATGATGCATAGAAATCTTTCAATGTAAAATTATAGGGAGACAGATGGTAGATATTTTGAATATTGTTAAATGTATTAAAGGAAAGGGATGCACAAAGGAACAAAGTAAATTCACCTAGCTTTCAAAATATTAATGTAAATTGCTACAGTAACATATTAAGGACAAACAACTATATTTCTTTTTATAGATAAGTACCAATATTTGAAATACACATGGGCAATGTAAAATAAATTCTCAAATATAATTTATAGAAATGTTTTTTTTTTTTTTTTTTGAGAGATTTCTGCCATAGGGCATGTGCACTTGCCAGACAGACAGAGAGAGACAGAAATTGAGAAATCACCCTTGGGGGGAAGGCCACACCACAATCCCTTCTCCTCCATTCTCCTCTCGGGATCTTGAACATGCACACACATACGTCCCGCATGAGTTTTAAGCCACCGAGTCCAGGACTCGAACCACAGTTGACTACATGGGAGTCCAGCAACATACCATTACGCTAACTGCTGGTCCCTGTCTTTTTTCATCCAAAGAGGATGGATATGGGAGAGACTGCTTGTAAATAAAATAAATATGGGAAATCATGTGTTAAGACAGTTCTTATTGCCCAGTATATAGTTCAGGTGTGGAAGAAAGCATTTTACAAAAAGTCCAACTGTCTCATTCAGCAGAAGATACAAACATGAGAAGCACACTATAAATGTAGAGAATGTGAAAAAGTATTTTTTGAAATCATTTTTATAATAGATGTTAAACACAAAGTGGAAGGTTTCTATTCATATAAAGAGAAAGTAGAATTCTTATTGCAGAATTAATATATACCTTTTCATCAGTGAATGCACACAAGGGAAACACCCTCTAAATACAATAAACATAAAAAATCCTTTTTTCCAGAGGTCAAAAATTATGATAATCATAGAAAGTACAGAGAAGTAAACCCTTATCATGTGTATAAATTACCAAAGCTTTCAACTGTTGTTATACATAAGACAACTCTTACTGCAGAGAAAATTTGTAGATAGAACAATATATGAATTTATTGTGTCTGAACACAGCCCTTTCTGACTGTCTGAATACTTATACAGGAGAGAAGCCCTATGAGTGTAAACAATGTAAGAAAATGTTTTCCCAGAATTCAGACCTCACTGTACATCAGAGGAGTCACATAGGAGAGAAATCCTATGAAAATAAAATATGTGATAAAATGTTCTTCAAGAAGTCACACTTCACTGTGCATGAGACAGCTCACACTGGAGAGAAATCCCATGAATGTGGGGAATGTGGAAAATCTTTCAGTTTCAAGTCAGTCTTTAGTAGACGTTGGAAAATTCAAACAAGAAAGAAAACCTATGAATGTGAACAATGTAGGAAAATGTTCTCCCGGAAGTCAGTTCTCTCTAGGCATCAGAGAATCCACACAGGAGAAAAACCCTATGAATGTGAACAATGTAGGAAAATGTTCTCCTGTAAGTCACATCTCATTTTGCATCAGAGAACTCACACAGGAGAAAGACCCTATGAATGTGAACAATGTAGGAAAAGGTTCTCCCGGAATTCAGTTCTCACTAGGCATCAGAGAATCCACACAGGAGAAAAACCCTATGAATGTGAACAATGTAGGAAAATGTTCTCCTGTAAGTCACATCTCATTTTGCATCAGAGAACTCACACAGGAGAAAGACCCTATGAATGTGAACAATGTAGGAAAAGGTTCTCCTGCAAGTCAGATCTCACTAGGCATCAGAGAACACACACAGGAGAAAAACCCTATGAATGTGAACAATGTAGGAAAATGTTCTCCTGTAAGTCACATCTCATTTTGCATCAGAGAACTCACACAGGAGAAAGATCCTATGAATGTGAACAATGTAGGAAAAGGTTCTCCTGCAAGTCAGATCTCACTAGGCATCAGAGAACGCACACCGGAGAAAAACCCTATGAATGTGAACAGTGTAGGAAAATGTTCTCCTGTAAGTCACATCTCATTGTGCATCAGAGAACTCACACAGGAGAAAAACCCTATGAATGTGAACAATGTGGGAAAACATTCTTCAGGAAGGGGTACCTAACTGTACATGTGAGAGCTCACACAGGAGAGAAGCCCTATGAATGTGAACAATGTAGGAAAAGGTTCTCCTGCAAGTCAGATCTCACTAGGCATCAGAGAATCCACACAGGAGAAAAACCCTATGAATGTGTACAATGTGGGAAAACATTCTTCAGGAAGGGGCACCTAACTATACATAAGAGAGTTCACACAGGAGAGAAGCCCTATGAATGTGAACAATGTAGGAAAATGTTCTTCCGGAAGTCACTTCTCACTAGGCATCAGAGAATCCACACAGGAGAAACACCCTATGAATGTGAACAATTTCGGAAAACATTATACAGCAAGCAGGACCAAACTCTACATAAGAGAATTCACACAGGACAGAAGCCCTATGAATGTGATCAATGTAGGAAAAGGTTCTCCTGCAAGTCAGATCTCACTAGGCATCAGAGAACGCACATAGGAGAAAAACCCTATGAATGTGAGCAATGTAGGAAAATGTTCTCCCAGAAGTCACATCTCATTGTGCATCAGAGAACTCACACAGGAGAAAGACCCTATGAATGTGAACAATGTGGGAAAACATTCTTCAGGAAGGGGCACCTAACTATACATAAGAGAGCTCACACAGGAGAGAAGCCCTATGAATGTGAACAATGTAGGAAAATGTTCTCCTGGAAGTCACTTCTCACTAGGCATCAGAGAATCCACACAGGAGAAAAACCCTATGAATGTGTACAATGTGGGAAAACATTCTACAGCAAGTGGGACCAAACTCTACATTAGAGAACTCACACAGGAGAGAAGCCCTATGAATGTGAACAATGTAGGAAAAGGTTCTTCTGCAAGTCAGTTCTCACTAGGCATTGGAGAACTCACACAGGAAAAAAAACCCTATGAATGTGAACAATGTAGTAAAATGTTCTCCCAGAAGTCACAGCATCACTGTTCATAGTAGAACATGTACAGGAGAGAAACCCTATGAATGTGAGCAATGTAGAAAAGTGTTCTCCCAGATGTCACTTATCACTACGCATCAGAGAACTCACACAGGAGAGAAGGCCTATGAATGTGAACGTAGTAGGAAAATATTCTCCTGGAAATCTGCACTCACTGTACATCAGAGAACTCAACACAGGAGAGCAACCCTATGATTATGAACAATGTAATACAACTTTTTCCCAAAAGTCACATCTTACTTTACATCTGAGTACTCACACTGGAAGGAAACAATGTCAGCAGCATTTTACTACTACAAGGCAGGGCTGATTGTACATCAGAGGTCTCCCATAGAAGTGAAACCTTATGAATGTGAAGAATATAGGGATTTTTCCTCTTAGAAACTATATTTAGTAAGCATCTGAAAAGTCACACTGGAGAGAATCTTCATGTATGTAGGGAGTATAGATAGTCTTTGATTTATAAGTCAACCCTCAATGTACATCAAAGAATTTACAAAAGAAAAAGCCTGTGAATGTCAATGTACCAATAGAAAATTTTCCATGTAAGATAAGTTAGTCCTTACTGTATATGAGAGAACACAGGAGTAAGTGCTATAAATAGGAATACTGTAGAAAAATGTTTTCAGTGTAATTATTCCATGTTTTATATTAGAGCACTTACAAGGAAGAGAAACCCTGTATGTGTGGGAATTGTATTAAAACCTTGTTGAATAAGTCACAACTTACTGTGTATTCAGAGAACTCTCAGATCAGAATTGAATGAATGTGAAAAATGAAGAAATCTTTTTATTAGGATTAAAAGCTTACCATACATCAGTAAACTCAAATGGGATAAAATCCTCAGTAATGTAAGCTGTGCTATAAATCCTTGAAATATTCAGAAATATTAATTGATCTCTGAAGGTAACAACATTAAACTTTTTTTCAAATTCAGCTTTGATTCAGCAAGTCACAGTAGTTAAAATTAAGGATATCAGAAAATTTGGGGATGATATCTGTCTACAAAAACAGAACATTTCAGAAGGCTGATGAATAAGATCTAAGAGTTTCCCAACTACAGGAGAAACACACATATTTTGGCAAGTTTTTTTAAACAGCGATTTTTGCTATAGGGCATATGTGCTCTCTGAAGAGACAGAGAGACAGAGTGACAGAAAGCACGAAACCACCCCTTAGGGGGATCGCTACACCACAATCCCTTCTCCATTCTCCTCTCAGGATCTTGGACACACATGTAAACACACACCGGCTTGAGTTTTAAGTCTCTGAGTCTGGTACTTGAACTGCATTCGAATATGTGGGAGGCCAGTGGCATAACTATTACACCATCTGTCGGCTCCAGCAAAAGTTTATTTTTGTGATCCATGTTTGATGTTTAAAGATGCAACAAAATATAAGCACTGATTTTGGCAAAAATAAAAATAAATATAGAAATTTTTCTAGTTTCCACTTCTGACCATGGCAGACAAGACAACAGAAAAAGTGTTTCAAAACATAGTGGAAACTGAAAGATTAGATGCGATATAAGCATTGAAATGGTTATATGTGCTAGAGACAATGTGGGAAGAGGACGGGAGAAAGAGGACAGCGTGAGGAAAATAGGCAGGCATTTTTGGGATATAGAAATGGATTATAATGTGTTGATGATAATGTGTTTTGTATCCTCAGCTGTTCTGGTGGGAAGTATATTCATTTTGGATAAATTCAACTTACAAGCTAAGGGATGTATAGGGATTAGATGTATAAAATAAATTAAAATTAAAAATAAATTAAAATAATAAAATATACCAAAAGGGCCTAACAAAATAAAACAAAACAAAAAATTCTAAGTCGTTACAGAGCCCTTGAACGACTCATGTGTACTGAGAGTGCTCTGCAAGTGTACCTCTGGTGAAATGTCCAAGTTTACTTTGAGAATGAAACTGATCTAGGTTAGACAGGAGGCATGCGAATGTTTTGTGTGTTGAGAAACAACATAATCCTGGGTGGCTATAAAATTTCCAGGATCCTCTTTGGATGTTGATCACAGTTTTTGTGGACAGCTTTGGCCACAAGGTTCAGAGGCAGAGCACCCCCTGGTCCAGAAATACAACCCAAGGTGAATTAGTATTCGGCTGTTTTTCGTTTTGGTTTACTCAACATCATGACTCAGGTAGAACAAACTATGGTGGGTGAGATGTAAGTTAGCTGGTCAGTGGTGACAAGAAAAGGCTGGTGGAAGTCCATGTGAGCTACAGTGTGAAAAGTGAGATGACCAGACTTACTGTGTGCACTCACATTTTCTAGCAAACATCACTGCTATCTGTATGACTGTTTCCATCTTGTAAAACTGACTGGAGTGGTTGCACAGTAATATGAACATATTGAACAGTACTAAATTGCATATTCTTGGACATAGTTAAAATGGGTCAAAGTTTTGCCTTGATTAAACTTTAGTCAGGCCTCTCAATCTTTTAGTTTCCTCTGCATACTTCCTTGTAAAATCTCTTTTGAGTAAATAACCCTGCTAAAGTAGTTTAGCAAGAAGCCCCACACCAAATATCACATCACTTTAAGTAAGTGATTATTTTTTTATTGTCCACCACCCCCTGAGTGATGTCTAATCACTCTATGTATTCAGCAAGAATCTTATTATTTCAGTTTAACCAGACTCTCTCATATTCCTAATGTTTCTTTAGTCATTTTCCATCACACTGCTCCTCAGCTGTGAATTTCCACTGCCCATATTGTATTTGAGGTTGAACCCAATTTTCTCTTCCCCACTGAAACTCCCATTTCTGTGGACCATAAGCTTATGATGATGGTCTAAAATAAAGCTTTTCTCACCCCACTTATCTAGTGTATTTGAATCAATTTTTAAAAATAGATTTCAAACTTTTTTGGACTGTTTTCCACAGTAAAAACAGTCATGGGATGTCCAGAGTACTGATAATAAGTACAGAAAGATTGATGGCTTGTCAGAGGCTGGGTCAGGTGGGAGGACTGGAAAGATTTGACTTTATTGTGTAATAATAGCTGTTGACTGTTTAGTTTTACAAGATGCAAGGAGTCATGAAGGTGGATGGTGGTGATAATCCTAGAACCTTGATAGAAAAGATGATCAATTTTATGTAGTATATATTTTATGAAAATAAATAAAAATACTAAAAACACCAGCATATAAAGATATATAATCTATGGTGCTTGTTGATGTGATACATATAATGACAAAACAATGAGCAATGTTATTCCAGTAACAGGTTAAGACCTGAATCAATTATGGCCCATGTCTGCTAAATAGAAGAAAAGTATTAGCAGAATGCTCCCAGAATAAATTGAGTGTTCCTAGAAAGAGTGCATGTGCCTCAGACAATGACTATTGTCCCGCCATTTCCCCATGTTCACCCTCACCATCTTCTCAGGGTACATGTTGACTTGACAGACTTCCCATCTTCTAAATTTGTTCATTTTAGAAAAGTATTTTACTATAAATGGCTCATAACAAGAATGATATGGCAAGTTGTTGGCAGAACAGATTTTATCCCAACATATTTTGTGATCTTGTCCACCTTTTCTGAGAGGCCAAATCGTGGTTCATTGGTGAATAGTTTTCATTGGATTAGAGGCCTAGCATGTGCCTTAGAAGAAAACTTCAGCATGTTTTAATTGTAAACAAAAGTCTTAGTTTTGAAATTTTAAAGATCCATAATATGGTAACTCTAACTAAAAGTTAAATTGGTTGCTTTCCCTGTCCTGAAAAGTGTCCCTAGAAAACTACATACCGTTTAGGGTTGTCTGAGACATTTCTCTCATGATGTGAAGCAATCTTAAAGAAACTCATTAGAATATTTAAAAAATTTTTTTGCTCTGCCAGAAAGATACTCAAGATACCTGTCACTTGGTATTGTGAGCATTCTACTGCCACTTAGTGTCTAGAATTTTCAGACTCTGAAAGGATCGAATATACTCAAGGTTAAAACCTTTAGCAATAACCATGGTCAGTATACTTTGACCCAATAGACTTAATGCATTTTTAGTCACTTTTGAAAAAGCTTTTAAGTTGTGAGAAATCACTCATCACAAGCAGTTTCCTATAAGGGATAGCCCTCTTGGAAACATCACCTGGTTTTGTGTGTGAGGCTTTTGTTGTCTCACCTTGCAAGTACTTAGGAAAATGGGCCCACAAAAGTTGCAGTGACCCCAATCTTCATTGGCAAAAATGGGAGTCCTTTGAAATTTCTAAATGGCGTGTTCATATGCATAAAAAAGTTGGTTATAGAACGAGGAAAATTGAATGGAAAAGTTACTTTCAATGATATCTAAAAGCTACCTCAAATACAGAACAACCTTTTTCTCAGGAGGTAAATAAAAAGTTATGAGAATCCATTTTGGAATTAAAATTGCAGAGAGCTGTTCTATTCCATCCACTCTTCCATTACCTCTCTGGCACCTCTTTATGCTCTTCAGTATAATCTTCCACATCCTGAGCTCTGCTCTTTCACCTCCATCTCCGCCCCCCACAGAAGACAATACAACGGACTCTAACCACCCTAGTTAGGTTACCCTCTCATGTAGAACCTGTAACAGAGCAATACTAGCCTTAGTATATAACCTATGAACCAAATGATGTTGTAAATGATTTTTCAGACCCAATTGAGGTCCCCATATGTCTTGCTAGGGAATTCGATTTAAATGTGTACTTGTGACCTTTATCAGTTGGCTCAAGTTAGTTCCAAGAGAGTACCCAGAATGGATAAAATTTTTTATTGAAACTGTGGTATAGATTTAAATTAAAATTTAAATTAAAAACCCAGGAGAATGAAAGCAAGTCTGCTTCTTAAGAAAAGTGCTTGATGCAGCTATACCATAACTATTCCCAAGGAATGTTGAACTAAATTTCAACAATAGAAACAAAGGCTGATTATTTTGAATTGTTAAGAGAAAACTTTAAATGGTATTCTACACAGAGGCAAGCTATCAAATTTATCAAAATGATAACCTCTTAAATTCTACCTTCTTTAATGGATTGGATGAAGGTTCTGTTATTTTAGTTAAAGACACCAAATTAGCTGGGCGACTTTCCAGATTCATGACCATTTGCCAGTTTGTAAGTCTAGTCCCCAAAACCACAAGTCACAAAGGACAGAGGCTATTGACATTAATCACACATTTTTAAAATGTTTTTTGCCATGGGGTGTGTGTTAATCAGAGAGAGAGACAGACAGACAGAGAAAGACAGTGAGGGAAAGTGAGAAATCACCTCCAGGGGTTATGGCCACACTACAATTCCTTCTCCTCCGTCCTCCTGGGATTTGGGGCATGCACACATATATGCCTAGCATGCTTTTCAGTCTGCCAAGTATGGGACTCAAACTGTTGTAGGCCATGTTGGAATTCAACATCTCAACACACCATCTGGTGGCCCAGTTGCACCAGTAAGTTTTTGTAAACTTATTTTTCCCTCTTGGTTAAGATAACTATGTCATCACCAACATTTTTCTCCTTAGTCATTCTGGTGGGTCTCATGGTTATCCAGTGTACTACTGTAGACCTTGAAGTACCTCAGTGAACAGTTTATGTGGAATTTATTAATATATGAATAAGGTGATACAGAGAAGCAGTCTTTTCCCACATAACATATTTATCCCATTTGATCAAAAAATGTTGAGCCAAATTGTCGGCGTTACAGACGACCCAGAGACGGTCTTCTCTTCAGCACTTTATTTCCCCAGGTTATGTTTCAGAAGTTCCCCCCTCCCTGCTTCCTCCCAGGGCCTTTTAAAGGGCCCTTAGCCAATCAGCGCATTGTCCACGTGTACAGAAGCCAATCCTCGAAAGAGGATTGGTCGCATGTCGCGTTCCCGTGCTCTCCACGCTCCCCGCCGTTTTACTTCCTTAAAGTTGTTTACCCTCTGGGCACGCTTTGGGCTTCCGCTGCGCGCCATCTTAGGGGCGCGCTCGACAGGCGATGGGCGGGGGCGCGCCACAGTTCCCCCTTTTTGTTTTTACAAAGCAGGATAGGTAGAGGACACAACCCCCAGGAGAATAGGGACCATGTAAGACGCATGGCTCCATGCACTAGGGCATCGGGCCAGGCGGCCACCTGTCCGGCACCGATCTTTTGGGGATGGGAGATGGCAGTGCCAACCCATATGCAGCTGGTCATGCCTCCTCGGGTCGGCCCTCTCAGGGGCCCCGAGTGCAGTAACAAAGCTGTCATCCTGCTGTCAAGGCTTGCCCAAGGCCGCGAGCCAGATCTCTGGCGATTGCCCGAGTTCAATAGCGGCAAATGCTTGTGCCACAAGCACGCGATCATGCCTTTGCTGGCGGAGCATTTTACTTAGGCAGAATTGGCATAGAGCACATAGGAACACGATAAGTAGTGCAAGGGAGCCCATTCCCGCCCATTCCTTCAGGTGGGCGGCAGCCTGGGAGATCCAGGAGGACAGTGCGTGAGCTACATCAGGGCTGACGCGAGTGGAGTTGATGTTGACAATCTGGACACGTAGAGCTTCTGTGAATTTGTCAAATTCTAAGGACCAGTTACCTGTAAGGTGGGAGGAAAGCTCCCGAGAGAGGTTAGCGGCAGAAGTCATATTGTGATACGGGACTCCAGTCACACATAATGCTGGAGTATGCCATGTCACTGGCATTCCACGAGAACGAGGCACGCCCTACCGCTCCACCTGAGAGCATGACTAACTCGTTCTCAAAAGGCAAGAATGGTAAATCTAAGCTCGCATTAGTGGTAAGGAATCTGGGAAAAGTGCATGCAGAATGAGTAACAGGGAGGGGTCTGGGAAACACCGATAGGATTCCCCATTGGGGCTCAGGGCGTCCCCTGGGGAGGCGCAAAGTCATCATCCCCAATGCTACATTACCGGGTTCATCTTCACTCTGGGCCTGGTCTTCGGGAGCCTTTGCAACGCGCGTTAGCCGTTCAGGTACCCACACCGGATCCGTGTTGTCCTGTGGAAACACACAAACCGAGCCTCTGGCCCATGTTATAACCGGATCCGGGCCCTTCCATTGCCCGGTCAAGACGTCCTTCCATTTTACAAATCCTTGCTTTGGGATATGCTTCCCGAAGTGTCTGTCAGCAGCCGAATTGCTGTTATCATCCAACTGCAAAAAATTCAAGGTAAATAAAGCGAGAGAGAGTTGTTGTTTAGGTTTGAACCCTTTACCAACTCCCCCTTTTTGTTTTTGTAACGTTTCTTTAAGAGTTCGATGGGCACGTTCCACAATGCCTTGGCCTTGAGGGTTGTAGGGGAGGCCATGTTTGAGTGTAACCTGCATTTGTGTACAGAAGTGGGTGAAGGTTTGTGATGTATAGGCAGGGCCATTGTCAGTTTTGATGACCCGGGGCGCATTCCATGCTGCCCAGGCCTCAAGACAGTGGGTGATGACGTGATGTGCCTTTTCCCCGGAGAGGGCTGAGGCATGAATGATACCCGAGCAAGTATCTACTGATACATGTACATATTTAAGAGTTCCAAATTCTGGAATGTGGCTGACATCCATTTGCCATAGGTGTAGAGGACGAAGCCCACGTGGGTTTACCCCCCAATGAGGAGGATGTAAAAAGGGGGTACAGGACCCACAGGCTTTTACAATATCCCTAGCATGTTGACGAGATATGTTGAATTTTAGTTGGAGAGTTCTCAAATTAACATGAAACCGAGCATGGAACTCGCTGGCCCGTTGGATTGGAGTAAGGAGGTATACTTGTTGTATCTGTGTTAGATTATCGGCCTGGGCATTGCCCTCACTGAGTGGACCGGGGAGGCCAGTATGTGCACGAATATGCTGAATGAAGAAGGGGTTTTTTCGGGACCAAATTAAAGTTTGCAGTTCGGTTGCCAAGGTGTGAATAGGTGTAGACTTTGAGATGTGGCCTGCAGTTTCGAGAGATTTGACCAAATTAGTAACATACTGAGAGTCAGAAATGAGGTTGAAAGGTTCTGTAAACTGATGAAAAACCTCTAATACTATTGACAGTTCAACTAACTGGGGGGAGCTGTGGGGGGATTGAATAGTCACGGGCTGTTTGTCATCGGTTACATATGCCCCTATGCCAGTTTTTGATCCATCTGTGAAGATGTTCTGGGCTCCAGGAATAGGCTCCCTCCGGGTGACCTGAGGGAAGATCACCGGATGATGTTGGGCAAATGTTAACAGAGGGTGTTTTGGAAGGTGATTACCTATTTGTCCCGTAAAGGAGCAGAGTAGGATTGCCCATTCATCCGTTGTGGCTGCCAGCACGGTGACCTGTTGGGCGGTATAAGGGACAATCAATATGGTTGGCGGTAGTCCAAAATGTTGTATTGACTGTTGGATTGCCTTGAGGGATAATGTAGCCACTGTGGTAGGATAGTGTTCTACAGTTTTTTGAATGGTGATTTTTGGATGTATCCATAGAAGGGGCCCGTTTTGCCATAGCACCCCAGTGGGTTGGCCTTTAGTGGCGAGGATACACGCCATCACGGGCTGTTCTGGCGTGACTCGCTTAAGGGAGGTCTGGCTTATAGCCTTTTCTATGACCGCCAATGCCTCTCTGGCCTTAGGGGTAAGACTTCTAGGCAACTCGAGGCGGGAGTCCCCGACCAGAATCTCATACAGGGGCTTCAAAACATGGGGATTTTCAGTGAGGGTCGTAGCCAATTTATGTCCCCCAATAACTTTTGGAAATCATTGAGTGTTTTTAAATGATCAGTTCTGATGGCAAGTTTTTGAGGCAGAATGAGTTCAGGGGTAACCGTGGCCCCTAAAAAGGACTGTTTGTCTCCCTTTTGGACTTTCTCGGGAACGACAAATAGACCATGGGTTTCCAACGTAGTAATGAGCAGCGTGAATGCCTGATCCAATACCTCGGAGTTTTCTGAGGCGATAAGTATATCGTCCATGTAATGAATGCACCGAATAGATGGGAATTTATTTCGAACAGGCTGAAGGGCATTGTCTACGTACAATTGACAAAACGTTGGGCTATTAGCCATGCCCTGTGGTAGCACTACCCATTCGAATCTTTGATCAGGCTGCTCATGATTTACGGAAGGGAGGGTGAAGGCAAACCGGTGGGTGTCGTTTGGGTGTAGTGGAATGGAGAAAAAACAATCCCTAATGTCTATACAAATGACAACCCATCGATCAGGTAAAGCAGAAAGCAGCGGGGGGCCCCTCTGCACAGGCCCCAGGATTTGCATCTGGGCATTGACTGCTCGTAAGTCATGTAGCAGGTGCCATTTCCCGGATTTCTTTTTTATTACAAAGATGGGGGTGTTCCATGGAGAGGTGGAAGGTTGAATGTGGCCTGCCGCAAACTGTTCCTGGATTAACTGTTGTGCTGCCTGGAGTTTTTCTAAGGAAAGGGGCCACTGACTCACCCACACTGGCTCTCCCACTTTCCAAGTGATGTCAGTGGCCCCTATGAAAAACCCAGCCCCTGACGTGCGTTGCGAGTCACTGCCTGTATGGGTGATGTTCTTCCCTGTAGATGTTTTCCTAATCCAAAGGAAGGGTGGAAACCTTGTTGACTCAACATGTGTTGTGCTGTTTCAGAGTATGTGTTGGAAAGAGAATACCCCATGGCCGAAAGTAGATCTCTTCCCCAAAGAGAAATGGGCAGGGCCAGGACGTAAGGCTGAATTTTCCCTGAACGACCTTCGGGATCCTTCCAGTGTAACTCCCGTGCACTGATGTTAGGTGTGTTGGCATATCCTAACCCTCGGAGCGTTTGGGACGCCTGCTGGATCGGCCAAGCCGAGGACCAATCCTTTTCAGCTATGACACTGCGATCTGCTCCAGTATCCAAGAGTCCCCTAATAGATTTTCCTTCTACCACTAATGTTAGCACGGGGCGCGTTCCCATATCAAAAGCCAGGGCTATCACATCCGTCCCGGAGGAACCGAATCCTTTGTTCTCTCTGGTTTTATCTGTTGAGGGGAACAAGCCATGAAGGCTGGGCACCACCAATAATTGGGCTATCCGATCTCCAGGGGAGATTGCCACGATTCCACGGGGTGATGAAGCCATAATTTTAATTCTGCCTGTATAATCGGGATCGATGACTCCGGGGTGAACAACGAGTCCTTTTTGGGTGGAGGATGATCGTCCCACAAGCAGCCCAACCGAGTTTGGAGGCAGGGGTCCTGTTAAGTCTGAATCCAGAATCTGAATACCCATTCGGGGTGTTAGTACGATTCGGGAGATGGCACAGAGGTCCAGTCCTGCTGAGCCCGAAGTGGCTCTGCGGACGGATTGGGAGGCTGGAAGCGGGGCCAGGACAGGGTCTGTAAGCCCTCGGGGGACTGATTCATGGCAGGGTACATGTGTGGCTGGAATTGGGCCCCATATGTTTGAGGGCCCTGGGGTCTGGGGCCCCGCGACACGTTTTTTGGATGCACTCCACCTTGGGAAGGAACAGGCTGGAGAGGTCTACCGTCAATATCCTTAACAGAGCGGCACTGTTCTGCAGGATGATTGCCCTTCCTGCATCTGCTGCAAAGGGCACTTGGTGGGTTAACCCGAGACCTGCGGAACGGACATTCCCTTTTCATATGTCCAGGTCGGCCACAAGAAAAACATGTTCCCGGAGTGTTGAGAACTTTATTGGACCGATTGGTCATGGCCATAACAGCTGCAGCGAGAGAGGAACTGGTTAGCAGTCCCCCTATCTCTCGGCAGACTTTCATCCACACCTCTAAGGGCTTGCCCTTAAATGGGGTTATGGCCGCTCGGCATTCCTTGGTGCATTGTTCATACACAAGCTGTTTTACTAAGGGCATTGCTGATTCCACGTCACCGAAAATCCGACCCGCGGCCTCCATCAGCCTGGCTACAAAATCTGAGAACGGCTCGGTGGGTCCTTGTATGATCTTGGTCAAATTCCCAGACACTTACCCTCTACTGGGGAGGGCCTTCCAGGCCAGTATACAGACATGGTTGATTTGCTCATAGACCTGTTGTGGGTACCCTATCTGATTATTGAGAAAGCGACCCTGTCCTAGAAGCATATCTGCGTCCCAGGTTGCAGCGGGGCCTCTGGTCGCTCGGTTTCTTGCTGCCTGTTCATTGGCCTTTTCTATGACTGTAGATTTCCAATCTAGATACTGCCCCGGATTTAGGGTTGCTTTAGCGACTCGTTGCCAATCCTCTGGTGTCATTGCATATCTTTCAAAGCTTTCAACCATCGCGACAGTAAATGCCGCGTTGATACCATAGGCTCGAACAGCCTCGGCCAAATTCTTTACGGTTTTGAAATCAAGGGGCTCGTGATATCGATTGCCTGCATTATCTACAAACACCGGGAAAGTACCTAACTCCCCACTTGCATTGGCTTCCTGCCAGGTTTTAGGATGGAAGGAGGTGCCTCCTTCCGCCAATGGCGCAGAGGGATTGTAGGGAGGGGGATTTGTTTCTGATCGGGCGTGTTTATCTGTTAATTTTAATTTTCCAAGTTGTTTGTTAATCGTTTTGAGCTCCTCGCCCGAAGTCAACTCGGACTCGGACTCGGACTCGGACTCAGAGTCAGTACTTGTTTCACTTTTGGTTTCTGACCTGATGGATCGTTCTTCCTTAATCTCATCTAACGCGGCCCTTCCTTGCTCCACTGCGGGGGCGAATTTTTTGTCCTTCAAACAAGCTCGAATTATGCGCCACGGGGGCAAAGTTCCCCCTGAGATCTGGCCCTGACATTGTGCCCGTTCAATATCGCCACCCAGCTTATCCCAGCAGGGCACATTAAGACTGCCCGAGATCGCAAACCAGGGCGCGGCAAGGTCTATCTCACCAAGAAACCCCAACATGGTCTTATCCCTCAACTTAAGTCCTTTAGTTTTTAAGAGCACTTTGAGCGCCTGGAAAAGGGGGTGAGAGGGTGAGTTACCCATGTTGGCTAGGACCAGCCTACAGCCAACAGGCGAAAGAAGGAAAGCAAAGAAAAAGCGCCCTGCCTCTGTGCCGAGGTCTTGTGCGCTATCCCGCCTCTATCCTGAAGTCTTTTGTTCAAAAAATCCCGCCTCTATCCCGAGGTCTTTTTATCTTTGAAGTGTGTCTCCTACCTTTTGAGACTTGCCAGCCGGCTGCCCTGGAGTGGAAGAGTTCTGACCACTCTCGTACCGTGGAGGGAGAGGAGAATCCCAGCGGGGCCTCCACTTGTCGGCGTTACAGACGACCCGGAGACGGTCTTCTCTTCAGCACTTTATTTCCCCAGGTTATGTTTCAGAAGTTCCCCCCTCCCTGCCTCCTCCCAGGGCCTTTTAAAGGGCCCTTAGCCAATCAGCGCATTGTCCATGTGTACGGAAGCCAATCCTCGAAAGAGGATTGGTCGCATGTCGCGTTCCCGTGCTCTCCACGCTCCCCGCCGTTTTACTTCCTTAAAGTTGTTTACCCTCTGGGCACGCTTTGGGCTTCCGCTGCGCGCCATCTTAGGGGCGCGCTCGACAGGCGATGGGCGGGGGCGCGCCACACCAAATTTCCCCCAAGGTCATAGAAATGCTATGAACACACCCTTTTTTATGCACATATTGGAGCACATAACATATGTTCTATCAGGTCTTTAGTAGACACCATTTGTTTCTTACCTTATCTCATTAGCCTTTGATGAACCCCAGTGTTAGAATCAGTGCTTTGGGCCATGAATAAAAAAATAACAACTGAAGGAAGGGCTCAGTTACTCTCACAGCATCTTTGCCCAGTCAGCTCCCTTGTTTACTTAATGTTCAAGATGTGTATTCTTCCAAGCAGTTCTTTCTTCCAGATCCTTATCACTTTATATGATTTCATCCAAAGCAGAGTAGAAATTTGGAGGGAAGAGCTACAAAAACATTTCTAAGAAATAACTATCATTGCACGAACTAAAATATACACACCTGCTCTTTCCCACATCTTCAATGATCTTTGCCCTCATTTCCTGTTCAGTGGACCTTGGCCCCAGCCAATCTGGGAGTTATGAGACCAAGTCCATACCCTGGCCAATGCAAATATTGATGGTGAGGGACAGCAGATGTGCCAAACTCTTGGTATCCATGAATGGGTGGGCTTGAGGGTTCTTCCATGAACCTTTCTGTTCATGGAGGAAAAAATAAAATAATGTATAATATAATATAATATATGTATTATATTAAGAATGGCACATTGTCAGTCTTTGGATTGTTTCAAGACTTTTAGTTTTTTTTTTTTTTTTTTTTTTTTTTTTTTTTTTTTTTGCTATAGGACATGTGTGCTTACCAGAAAGAGACTAAGAAACAAAGACAGAGCAAAAGTAAGAATTCTGCAGGTGGGGGTGACCACACCACAGTCCCTTCTCCATCCTTCCCTTGGGATTTTGGGCACACACATCTGTGGAGTAGTTTTACAAACCACTGAGTTAAGGCCTAGAACTGTGCAGTTACTCACATAGACTCCAGCCACCTTAAACAGCATTCCATCTGTTGTCCCATCCTTATTTATCTCTGAAGGGTATATTATATAGTACTTATAGAGAAGAACAGTTCTCCATGGCTCCTGAGAAATAGTGATTGCAGGCAAAAAAAAGAGAAACGAGGATTTTCTACTGATAATTCAGCCTCCAGCCCACAAACTGCTTTTCTTGAATTTGCCAGCTGAACTTGCTACTGAAAGCAGTTAGATTATTTAAGAAATTGTGTGATTAATAAAATGTGGGGGTAACAGGAATGGAAGACAACTGTAGACACCAGAAATAGTGTGAGAAGAGGGTGGGAAAGGGCCGAGGGTTAGACATAGGGGATATATATATATATATATATATATATATATATATATATATATATAAAACTAGAAATGTAAAATTATTGATGAGAATATTCATGATTAAGCCACTATGCAGTTTATTTTGGATGGGAAATCACATTTCATATGCTGTGATGATGCTTTTGAAATCAATGTAAATTAATTAATTAAAAAAAGTTTCAGAAGAAAAAGACTAAAACTTTTTCTTAAAATAAAAAATGCATTAAAAATACTTATTTAATGACCATGGTAGCTATATAGCCCCAGCTAAGTGCTACTTTATAGTATGTTCATTCTACTCACTGAGATTTATGCCTAATGTTAGACATGTGTTAATGGATATGTATATATTAGCTGTGCTTTCTATTGAAAACATTTAATTAAGATCTTTAGTAAGTCAATAAAAGGTGGGGGGAAAAACCATAGCAAGCAACCATGGATACCAGACACAGTGTGTGAAGAGGGTGGGAGATGGCAGAGGGTGAGAGATAGGGAATCAAGGATGGGAAAAAAAGCAAAATATACAGAAAACAAGAAATAGAAATTATTTATTGATAACACATATGTTGATGTGCTTGATTGAGCCAATATACAGTATATTCTGGATGGAAAATCTCATTTTGTATGCTGTAATGATGTACAGTGAATGAATGTAAATAAATAAATTTAAATAAATTAAATAAATAGTACTTGTATTTTAAATTATAAGAACATAACAAGTAACATTTACAAATAAAAGCACATATTTTTCAAAATGTGCCCTCATTGTTACATGCATAATACTTTAGTACTGTAATAGTTGTTCAAATATTTTTTGTTCAGTTTTAAGTCTTATTTGGTGTGATTTTGAGATTAAATCAACAGTGCCCCATGCACACCCAACTAAGAATGGAGGGAAACTACACTCTGTCTAGGCTGAGTATAATTTATGCAGGATGAAGCCCAGTACTTAATGGGATAAATGAGAAACAGACCTTGAGAAAGATAGTGTCAGCACATGAGGTGAGCAGAGTTCAAAGCAGGAGAGACGTTTTCAGCCTTTGAGGGGCTCACCTACTCCAATGTGATGTGATTTAGAAATAAAAGCCTCTAAGATGCTAGGAGAACCCTGTCCATCCCACTCTAGAAGAGGTCATTGTCTTTTGGCATTGCCACTTGCATACAGGCACACACATGCTAAATTTACAGGTGGCCTTAGGATAAAAGATGATACTGGGAAGGAATGAGGGGGAAGGAATAGAGGTGGAGGCAGGATATCTAGTTCCTCAGCAGCATGCCTGGACCTCAGCATGGGGAAGTGTGAAAACCCCAACTTGATGGTGATGGGTTCCAAGGTCCTCAGGTCTTCCTGAGTCAGAATTCCCTAGGAAAACCTCAAAGCTTAGACCTACATCACCACTTTGAGCACTAGAAACTAGAATGAGCTCCCTTCCCCAGTGCAAATGGGTCACAGGCGAGAACTCAGATGCCTCCTCCACAGTTAGATTGCTGTAGTTTGAATGTGTGTGCTAGGTTTTATGTGTGGAAAATCTAACCCCAAATTTAAATGTTTACAGTATTGGGAGGTAGGCCTTTAGGATATATTAGATTTAGATGCAGTTATCTGGGTGAGGACCTCATTGTGGGACTCATGGCTTTGCAGGAAGGAGAGAACCCGAGCTGATACATGCTTACCCTCTTGCTGTGAAGTGCCTCCCATGTCATGACAGCAGGAAGGCCCTCACCTGATGCTGACATGTTGGTGTTCGACTTCTCAGCATCCAGAAATAAACCCCTCTTTAAAAGTAAATTACCCACCGGGCGAGTGTGCGTGCTTGCCCAAGATCCCGAGAGGAGAATGGAGAAGAAGGGATTGTGGCGTGACCATCCCCCCTGGGGGGTGATTTCTTGCTTTCTGTCTCTCTGTCTCTCTCTGTCTGTCTGGTGAGTGCACGTGCCCTATAGCGAAAACCTCTCCAAAATAAATAAATAAATAAATAATTTAAAAAAAAGTAAATTACCCAGTAGGAATTCAGATATAAAAACAGAAAATGGATCAAGACAGGGATGCATTGACTGAGTTACGTGAAGAAATGCACAGGCTCAGAGAAGTGGCTGTTGGACTTGGTTATCTACTGATGACTCATTATACACTGAGCTCCTTGGAAATACTTTCAACTTTCTTGGGGTTCCTGAGAGCATAGAGCAGCCTTGGGGCTTGGGGTACCCAATAGGGTAGTGAAGAATGTGGCTGAACATGGGGCCATTTATCCAGGGTCTGTTTGGAATGAGGCCTTGTGTCAACTGGACTGCCTAAGATAGTAGTGTCAATGAGAAAGGCAGAGGATGCTCCTGAGTTCTAGGTTTCCCTGGAACCTTCTAATCCTCCTCTTTTGCCTACTTTAGCCCTTGGAGAGCCACTGCCTTGAGGAGTGCCAAACAAAGGTGTGTGTTGTTTTGGGTTTACATGCCTGGGTCTGTAGTGTTGTCTGTGACCATCAGAGGGTAAATTGTGCCATCTCCCTGTGGGATATCTCAGTTCCCTTCTCTGTCTCTGGGTGCATCTCTCTCTCTGAAGAGAAAAGTAGTGAATAGTAGCTCATATTATGGACATGGATAATCATCACAGAAACTGCAGAATGGGTCGGAGCAGAGGGCAGCCAAAATGAACTCCAAGCAGATCTTCCCAGCTCACTGTTTCAGCAGAGTACAGTAGGCATGTCTCTTAGCCCTGTTGGTTATTTGCAATGCAGAATCATTTTAGTTTGCTATAATAACAGGTGTAATTTTTTGCTTTTGTTGCCTCTGATTTTCAGATCTTCAAAAAGTCTGTGCCAGATCATTACCTGAGCCATTTCCCTTATTTCTTCTTCTGTAGTCCTATTTTATGTCTTACATTTAAGTTCATAATTTGTTCTTTCTGACATAGATAGCCACTATCTCCAGAATCATTTATTCATTCCCAAATCATTTATTCATTCCCAAATCATTCATTCTTTCCCAAATCTATGTTCTTGGTATCATTTTTGAATTTTAGTGGCCAGCAGGTGGTGTAGTAGTTGAGAGCACTGGACTCCCACCTGATGGACAGCAGTTTGAGTCCTGGACTAGTGGCTTCCTTTCTCATTCTCGTTTATTCTCTGTCAAATTATAATAGATAATAGTAATCAAAATAATTAATAAAGTTAGATAAAGCAAGACCTTCCTAGAAAAGAGTGAGAAGATACAAATCAATAAACTAAATTTGGAAGTAAAGACATTATTTCTGAATATATGAAAAGTAAAATGCTTTCTAGGAGGATACAATAAATACTAAATAACTAAAAAAAAATTCCATTAATCAATAAGATTATGATAATAAAAAAGTTTTTAAATAAATAAAATAAAAAAATAAATATTTGTAGGAATATGTAAAAATAAATAAATAAATAATTTCCATTAATCTATATCCATAATGTAAGAAATACCCATTAATCTAAGATACCACTCATAGTTCAAAGTTTAATAATTGTCAAAGATTAGATGCATACAATGATTGTTTTCAAAAGGAATATAAGAAGTCAGTGATTTTAAGTTACTTTATAATATGAGAATATGAAATCAGTATATTTTTTGTTCAAAACCCTAAAATTGTGATACAAGCTTATGAAATAAAATCTTAAATTTTATTTGAAACCTCTTCTGTTTTTCAAAGCTTTCCAGGAGTTCTTATCAGGTTTTATCAGAATAATATAGCACTTGGGCACAAAGATACAGCCTAGGAGCCCTGCACTGGAGGCCAAGATGGAGAAGACCTCCATGGCCACCATGAACTTCCTCTTGGTGCTGTGATAGACAGGGACAAATGTGACCCAGACACTGCAGAACACCAGCAATGCTGCATGTGAGGAACTTGCCTTCATTAAATGTGTCAGGCAGGTTCTTGGCCAGGAAAGCCACAGTGAAGCTCCTCAGAGCCAAGAAGCCCAGGTAGCCCAGGACGCAGTAGAAAGCAGAGACTGATCCCTTGTTGTACACAATGAACAAATAGGAATGACAGTTGGAAGCCCCTGAGAGGAGTAAGCACCTCAGTGTTCTTCCAGGCTTCATGCCCTTAAATGCCAGAATCACAGTAATGGTTTTGTCCAAAACAGTGGAAACAGCCACAGTGAACACAAAGCCAAATGTGACTTGTTGGAGACACAGGTGACTGTGTTAGGATGGCCAACAAAGAGCAAGGAGCAGAGGAAGCACAGGAAGAGGGAGATGAGCAGAATAAAACTGAGAGCCTGGTTGTTAGCCTTGACAATGGGAGTGTCTCGGTGCTTCACAAAGACCCCCAAAACTACAGCTGTGAGGACAAAAAAAGCACAGAGCTATGCAGGCCATGGCTGTCCCCAAAGCATCCTCAAAAGCCAGGAATGTCACAGGCTTGGGCAGTGAGTTCTCTCACTGTTTGGATACTCTTGAGCTGGGCACTGGATACACTGCTTTGCATCTGGTGACAAAACAAATATCCAGCAATTCAATTTTACAAATTCATTGTCAGAAGGAAGGAAATGGTCACTTTTGTGTAATTTTGTACAGATAAAGCCCCTGAGGTAATACCAAGATATACCAAATTAAGAGTCTCTATTAATGACACAGAGAATTCTTTCAGCTTTAGGTGGCTCCAAAATGATTTAAAACTAGATCTCAGCATATGAGAATCTTGGTTGGCCCATGTTGTAGCTCTGAATGATGCTATCAGTGATGAGAATTTATTCCAGATCTCTAATCTACTCTACTGAGTTTTTCGTATGATAAACCTTATATTTCCATGGTTTATCATATTTGTTTATCACAACAGAAATGAATAGTTTTCTTATTAATGTCCTTTTCTTTTTTTAGAGGTTTTTACTATAGAGTGTGTGCATTCACTGTAAAGACAGAGACAGAGAGACAGAGAGTGAGATATTACCCCCCCGGGAGGATGACCATGCCACAATCCCTTCTCCTCCATTTTCCTCTTGGGATCTTGAGCATGCACTCACACATGCCTGGTGTGAGTTTAAGCCACTCGGCTCGGGACTTGAACCATGGTTGACTACATGGGAGTCCAGTGACATAGCCATTATGCCAACTGCTGGTCCCAATATTCTTTTTTTTTTTTTTTTTTGAGAGTTTTTTTTTTGCTATAGGGTGCATGCACTCGCCAAACAGACAGAGCAAGACATAGAGACCGAAAGCGAGAAATCACCCCCCGGGGGGGATGGTCACGCCGTAATCCCTTCTCCCCCATTCTCCTCTCGGGATCTTGGGCACATACGCACATGCGCCTGGTGTGAGTTTTAAGCCACCGGGTCCAGGACACGAACTGCGGTTGACTACGTGGGAGTCCAGCGACATAGCCATTACATTAACTGCTGGTTCCTGGTCCCAATATTCTAAGAAATATAACTTTATCTTTTCTCCTGGAATATTCACGTATCTTTATCCTAATTTTCTATTTATTTTTTCTTTTATATAACATGTCACTTTGTGTACCTACTTTTCTCATTGTACATTTTAATTTTTCTACCAATATGATCATAAACAGTCATATGTAAATGTTGAAAACAGGTTTAATTAATTTTTTTGTATAGGTTTGTGTGTTAGGACATGTGTGCTTGCCAGAGAGAGAGAGAGAGACAGAGAGACAGAGAAAAAGTGAGAAATCACCCTCAGGGAGGATGGCCATGTTGCAATTCTTTTTCTCTATTCTCTTCCCAGGATTTTGGGCATGCAAGCACACCTGCCCAGCATAAATTTCAAAGCACCTTTTCTGGAACTTGAACTGCATTTGGCCATGTGGGAGTCCAGCAATAAACCACTATGACAAGTACTGGTCCCAGAAAATTGTTTTACTTAAAACATTTAAATATTGAATGGAATTTGATTGAGCCTATATAGCTATTGTTTGAGAAATTTGTATTATCATTATATGATAGAAGGATGGAATGTTCTTTTTGAGGTATCTGCTTATATACATCTGAGAATTTGTAAACCTCTTTTTTTTTTTTTTGAGAGGCTTTTTGCCTTTATACATTATGTGGTTTCTGTTGCATATACTCACTTCTATTGTTATATAGCAGGAAATTAGCCACAGAGATTATGGAAATAAGCATGTCTGCATTTCTTTTTTTATATATACATTCAATCATATTATTTAGCTTACAAAGTGAATATTTCAATATATGAACATTTCTCCCTAGTCCAGTTGATCAAAATATCTTCAACAGATAACACCACTACCGGATGAATGAATTGAAAAGCTGTGGCATGTATACTCTATGGAATACTATTCATCATGTCTGCACTTCAATTATGTTTTTTTTTTAGAAAAATAGGTGCTAATGGGGAACCAGCACTTAGTGTAATGGCTATGTTGCTGGACTCCCATGTAGTTGACCGCGGTTTGTGTCCTGGACCCGGTGGCTTAAAACTCACGCTGGGTGCATGTGCCTGTGTGCCCAAGATCCCGAGAGGGGAATGGAGGAGACCTAGAAATGAATTATCTGTTTATGATAGCATGTATAGTATCCCAAACTGGACTGGTGTGAAAATTCACATTATACACTAAGTGAAGTATAGTGATAGAATGTACAAATTAATGCAAATTATATATATATATATATATATATATATATATATATATATATATATAATTTGTGTGCTCTATAGTAGAAACTGAAAGATTGGAAAGTATAGTAGTGGGGGGCAATGGTAGATACTACAGATGATAAGACTAGGCATAATGTGAGGGTGGGTATTAGGGGAGGGAGGGGAACAGAGGAAAAAGAAGTACATATAACTGACACAAAAATGAAAAGCTATTTGCTGATAATGTATACGGTAATGTCTTTTTCTTGTCTGATATGCACGGTACCATGCTGGGAAAAGCCATGTTGTACACTGTAAAGAGGTATAGTAATTTAATGTAAATTAAAAAATAAAAATATTTGAAAACAAAAGAAAACCAAAAAAGGGAAGTCAAACAATTTCATTTCAGGACTCTGTTCAGATACATCTGTATATATTTAATATTGAAATGACATCATACCTCCTTGAAACTAACAGGCCATTTTATCATCTCTTCATTGATGACCAAGCCTTAATCATGGGTGCTCCTGTAGACAAAATCTCCTACTTTAACCAACAGCCAACTGTCATTAGGAAATCTCACAAGGTTATGGATATCATACTGAAGCATTTTTCTTTTTTCACTAAGGGGCATGTTGTAACCAATGCTGTTTGTCATTTGGCTTTTCCTCAGAAATGGATGAAGCTGTATTAAAAGCAGGATTTATAAATTAGGACTGCATGAAATGTAGAGGTTGGATAGTCCATATCTATCAAGTAATACCTCTATTTTAACATCTCTACCCTTTTTTGTAGGGGATCAATGTGGATTGACTGGTCACCAGTTCTGGGGTCATGTGCGATTCACTATCTTTTTCTTTCTTAAAAACAATGGAGTAGTGTTTGTAGCTCATAACAAAAATTCTAGGATGTTTCCCAGAGAGCAATTTGTACACAGACTTTCATAAAACTGAGACTGACAAAATATGGCTTGGAGTAATTAGAGGCTAAACTTGGTCATTTATAAAGGGCACACAAGGGGCCAGCCAGTGAGGGGTGTGACTAAGGTGGCCGAATCATGCGTCACTAAGCCAGCATCTTGAGTCCTGTACCTGCAGCTTACAAAACACACTGGATGGGGCCAGCAATGTGGTGTGTGTTTAAGGCACTGGACTCCCACCTGGATAACTGTGGTACAAGTTCTGGACCTGATGGCTTGTTTTCTGACTTTCCCTTTCTCTTTCTCTCTGTCTCTTTCTGATCAAATTTTAAAAATAACAATAAATAATATAAAATACTTTTTAAAAATAAAATACTGGGCACATGTGTGTTCATATCTTATATTCCAGATAAAAACAGAGATGGAGAAAGGATTCCATCATCACTATTCCCCATAGGTGTTGATTTCTCACTTCTCCTCTGTGTCTTTCCATAAAAAGAATGCACATGTAGAGAAAATTAAGAATAATTTATTTAATTTTACTTATTATTGCTATGTTTTAAATTTAATGAGAGAGCGAGAGAGAGAAACTGAGAAAGCAAGCCACCAGGTTCTGGACTTGAGCCACATTCAGCCACATGGGAGTCCAGCACTGTGACCACTATGCCACCTGCTGGTCCCTTGCAGAAAAAATGTTTAAAGGACAATATTCCGCATGGCTACTGCGAACTAGGTATTTCAGGGCACATGAGAAATGAAGATTTTCTACTGATAATTCAGCCTCCAGCAAACAAGCTAGTGTGGTAGGGAGCCCCCATCCCCACTGGCCTTCTATCTCTATTTCTGTGTCTCTGTCTCTCCCTGCTTCTGTCTTCCAATTTTTTTTTTTTTTTGTAATTTTTCCTTTTTACATTTTTTTAAAGGTAAAGTTTTTATCTTGCTCTCAGCTCCACCTTTAATCTTGTTAATAATCCACTCTGGTCCTCCCACCCAGGCAGGAGAGACCAGGCCTTCAGAGGAAGATTCCACATGGCTACTGTGAACTAGCACGCCATGTGGTTTTCTATTTTATGATTTTTTTAAAAAAAAAGAAAAACAGTAATTACAATTTTTTTGTCTTTTTTTCTCTCTTTTTGTTTTTGTTTTTCTCCCTCTTTTTCATTTTCCTTTTTCTTGTTTCTCTAGTCTCCAATATCCATTTAATGTGTTTTTAGACTATCTAAGTGCACTGTAGCTAAACATCCAAATACGATTAGTGTCCCGACCTGCGGGACAGTCGAACAGGTTACCTGGGGGAGGGAGTGAGAGATGGGACAAAAACACACGCACACACAATAGGAGATGCTGATCAAGTCGTCTTCTTCCATCTACTTCCGTTTATTGAGGAAAAATGGCAAGTTATATACAGCTGGTGGGCACCAATTGGTTGCCCGAAATGCAAATGAGATAGAACAGCATGAACCAGTCATTGATGTGGGCGGATCTCTCCTGTTGCCTAGAAACCCAACCACTTCCGGAGAGAACGGTTGGTCACATGATTTCTGAGAACCGGTTTGCTCAGTGAGGAAGTGAAGCCTAATGGTTTCCAAGATGGTGGATAGCTCAAGATGGCGGATAGCTCAAGATGGCACCGTATGCAGTGCCCTCCACATGTCCCCCTTTTCTATTTTTTCAAAGAGAGGAGGAAAACCTGGGGGAATCATGCCTGTCTTAGGTTGGAGTCGTTTATGGAACCATACGTCCATTCTTACCCGTCATTGGAGAGTCCCATAGCTATGATGGGATTCCTGTCTTAGGTGGAAGGACTGAACAGTTACTGGGTTCATCAGACTCTCTTACCCGTCTTTGGCTAACCGATTCAGCGCCTCAGGCAGGAGCAATGTCTAGGCTCCGCGATACTCCATCTCCAGGTTGTGGTAGTGGACTTGGATAGGCTGCATTTTTATGGAATTATCTGTTGTTTAAAGAAAGCCATGAGCTTATTAAAGAGAATAGACCTCAAAGAGCAAACAATCAGTAAACCCAGAATAAGACCAAGTATGGGGAGGAAAAAGGGGAGGAGTCCATTCCATGCAGACCATAAGGGATTGTCGGAGAGTTGTCACGAATGATGCCAGACTTGTTTGTGTAAAAGCAGCAGCGTTCCTGTAAAGCAAGACAGGGACCCCCCTGTTCTGCCAGGAGTAGCGGCACCAGGATCAAAACCAGCAGCAGTAGTGTCGAAGAAGCAAAACAGGATCAGGTATTTAAGAAGTATCTTCATTTTGTGGATCTGTGGAAGGAGAGAGAGATATCTCAGGGCTTTCATCATCCCTGGATAGCTTGTTAGAATCAATCTGTTTGATTAATCTTTCTGGTAGCCAATGAGCAGCATCCAGTTTTTGAGAACAGATGCAGACAGACCCTCTGCCCCAAATGAGGACAGGGTCCGGACCATTCCATGTATTGTCCAGAGGATCTTTCCACAAAACTGAGGCAAATTTTGTTTTGGTAGTTGAATGCCAGAAGCGCTGAGCAGCTGAGTCTCCATCTTTACCAAGAGACAGGAAATTTAGGACAAAAAGAGCATGTGCCAGAAGGTTTTTTGGTGAGCCCTTTGTCTGTAAAAGCTCTCCCTTTTTTAGCTTTTGGAGAGTATTTTTCAAGGAAAGATGAGCACGTTCAACAATGCCCTGTCCCTGGGGATTGTATGGAATTCCTATAGTATGTCTGATACGGAGCTGTTTACAGAAGGAGACAAAGTTGTTTCCCACATAACCCGGACCGTTGTCGGTTTTAATGTGTTGAGGTACACCCATAACGGAGAGTGCGGAGAGGACATGGGAGATAACATGTTTACCAGCCTCTCCGGTTTGCGCCGTGGCAAAAATGAAACCGCTAAAGGTATCAACAGAAATGTGAACATAAAACCAAATCATGGGTAGATAAAAAATATAAAAAATTATCTGGAGGAAAATGGTTATCAATAGTTCCAGTAAAGGAAGCACATGCAATAGGCCCGAAATCTGTTTGTTGGAATAGCCAATTAACTTGGTCTTTAGTATACGGCTGGCTGATTGCATCAGGATCTTTGCCATATGTCCAGGCTGACCACAATTGAAGCAATTGCCTCCATTATGACGGTTAAGAAATTGGCGAACAGTATATGCTTTAAGAGCAGCGGCCAGAGCCAATCCTTGTTGGTATGCTGACCCAACATCAGAACATAGGCAAATATATCCTGATAAATCTGTCTTTTTTCTATATGGCCTGGTTGCTGCTTGATAAGCAGCATTAGCATTTTCATATGCCAATTGTTTAACAAAATTGGTACCTGCATCAGCACTGCCAAATATTTTTTCTGCTGCAGTAATTAACCAATGAACAAACTCAGAAAAAGGTTCGTCAGGCCCTTGTTTTATTGTTGTAAGGGAGGTACTTAAGTCTCCTTTAGTAGGAAGTTTTTTCCAAGCTCTCATGGCTGCCATATTAATTTGAGCAAATAGCCCTGAATCATATTGCATTTGATTGTCACAAGTTGTATAATTGCATTCTCCCAATAACATATCTGCTGTCCAGCCATTGCTGGCCTGGGCATTACGGCATGTGGTCTCCCTACAATTTTCCACATATTCTGATTTCCAAAGTAAGTAATCTCCTCCAGAGAGCGCAGCACGGGCCAATGTATGCCAATCTATTGGTGTAAACCAATTTTCTGCCACCGAGTCAACTATGGCTAAAGTATATGGAGCTGTAGCTCCATATTGAGCAACTGCTGTTTTAATTTCTTTTGTAATGTTAAAATCAAAGCCACGTAGGTGGCGCCATGCTTGTCCTTGTGGGTCTGTGGTTTCTGTTACCGGGAAGGCTTCCTACCCCTCAAAATCTATCAATGATTGTAGTTTTTGAACTGGCTTAAGTTTTGTAGTCTGAACTTTTGCCTTAGGATCAATAACGGGCATCGCCAAAGATGGCGTGGATGCGACCGGGTTGTTAGATGGCGGTCGTTTTTTGAAAGGTGGCCATTTTAAATTATGGTATATGCCTGTCTTCGTTTCTGAAGTTTTTTGTTCATATGGCCATTTTGGGTTACTGCACGTGGCAGTCTTTGTTTCTAAAGTTTTTTGTTCAGACAGCCATTTTGGGTTACTGCACGTGGCAGTGTTTGTTTCTAAAGTTTTTTCTTCAGACGGCCATTTTGGGTTACTGCACGTGGCAGTGTTTGTTTCTAAAGTTTTTTCTTCAGACAGCCATTTTGGTTTACTGCACGTGGCAGTGTTTGTTTCTAAAGTTTTTTCTTTAGACGGCCATTTTGGGTTACTGCATATGGCAGTCTTGGCCTCTAAGATTTCATCCTCTGAACTAGATAATGACTCGTTTTTCTTTGGCTCTTGGAGAGCCTTAAGGTTGTTTTTCTTTTTTAGTTTTTTAGATTTTTTGAGTTTTGTCTCTCTTTCGGGGCTTTTAACTTCTTCCTCACTATCTAGGGAAATAAGATCCTCTCCCTGTTCTTTTTCAATTTTAGAATCCTTGGTTAGATCTGAGGTGGCTATAGCCTCCTCCTGGGGTTGATCATTTTGCATGATCTGCTCTCCCTTAGTGACCATAACAACAAGAGCTTCTATTAAGCTCTGAATGGATATTTCTTGCTGACTAAGTTTTTGTCCCATTATTACCCGTACTTAAAATAAAACGTAAGTAAATACTTACCAGGACGAATCTCTGCCGTCCCCTTCTGGACGAGTCTATGCCGTCCGCTTCTGCGGCCTTTCCTGCCGGCTTTTCTCACTTGCTCTGCACTGGAGCCTTCCTTGGGAGCTCTTCACTGGACCCCTCGTACCCAAGTCCCTGTTCAGGCGCCACATGTCCCGACCCGCGGGACAGTCGAACAGGTTACCTGGGGGAGGGAGTGAGAGATGGGACAAAAACACACGCACACACAATAGGAGATGCTGATCAAGTCGTCTTCTTCCATCTACTTCCGTTTATTGAGGAAAAATGGCAAGTTATATACAGCTGGTGGGCACCAATTGGTTGCCCGAAATGCAAATGAGATAGAACAGCATGAACCAGTCATTGATGTGGGCGGATCTCTCCTGTTGCCTAGAAACCCAACCACTTCCGGAGAGAACGGTTGGTCACATGATTTCTGAGAACCGGTTTGCTCAGTGAGGAAGTGAAGCCTAATGGTTTCCAAGATGGTGGATAGCTCAAGATGGCGGATAGCTCAAGATGGCTTCCGTATGCAGTGCCCTCCACAGATTAGGGTTAAAATATTCCTCAATATCTATTGAATCTGCTGCACCAGCGATCACAACAGAACAGCAAAGAGATTCTAGATCACCTCTGTCTGCTTCCTCCTGAACATTCATACTGAACTTCAAGAATTTGAAAAAACACACCATTCATCAGATGACAAGAAATCACTGCCAGATCACAAGAAATATGGGAAAGAAAGAAAATACCTCTCCTCCAAGGGAAAAGAGTAACTCTTCTTCATCTACAAGCAGTTCGGTGAAAATCATGGAAATGTCTAATAAGGAATTTAGAGCATTCATAATGTCGAAGCTAACAGAGATGGAAGAGAAGAGAGACAATGAACTGCTAAAGAGAAAGGAGAAAGAAGTTGACGAGTTCCAGGAGATGAGGAAATTTTTGCAAGATCTAAAAGAGGAATTACACACTTTACAAAAGACTCAAATGAAACTGTTAGAGATGAAGTCTATAATATAGGAAGTCAAAATCTCCCTTGAAAGTATTAAAAGCAGACTAGATAATACAGAAAATAGAATCTCAGATGTAGAAGAGAAAATGGCTGGTCTAGAAAAATTCACCACGAAGACTGAGAAAATGGCCCAAAAATTTGAGAATAATATACAAGTACTAGATACCATCAAACGTCCAAATATCCGGATAACTGGCATTCTAGAAGGTGAAGAGACCCATAAGGGCACTGATAATCTATTCCATGAAATCCTGCAAGAAAACTTTCCAAACAGAGAGGCCTTGAACATCCAGTCCCAAGAAATACAAAGGACCCCAAATAGAATCAACCCAAGAAGATCTTCTCCAAGACACATTATAGCCAGGTTGACCAAAACCATAGACATAGACAAGATACTAAGATTGGCAAGAGAAAAACATCAAGTTACCTACAAAGGACATCCTATCAAGCTAACAGCAGATCTCTAATCAGAAACAATGCAAGTGAGGACAGAATGGGAAAATATATTCAAAGTGTCAAGAGAGAAGCAATTTGACTGGTGGCCAGGCGGAGGCCGAGCACCTGTGCACGCTGCGCTCATTCCGAGCGCAGCGCAGAGCCTGGTGGGGCTGCGCCGCGCTGCCCTTCTGGGCCCGGATGCCCACCCGAGCCCCATGCGGGCTCACCGCCCTTTCGTGCCAGCCGGGGATCCTCTTCAGACTGCGGTGCAGGCGGAAACCCTCGTGGGCCTGGGGCACAGAGGCCGCAACAGAGCGAGGCGGAAGCCCCACGGCGGGCCGGCTCTGGGGCATGTGCCGAGCTGGGCAGCCTGCCAGCCCTTGAGCCCTTTTGCTGTTCTCGCAGGCGGCCTATGGCGAGACCATTCTAAAAGGACTCCAGTCCATTTTCCAGGAGCAGGGGATGGCAGAGTCAGTACACACCTGGCAGGACCATGGCTACTTAGCAACCTACACCAACAAGAAGGGCAGCTTTTCCAATTTGAGAATTTACCTACATGGATTGGTGTTGCTGGACCTTCAGAGTTACGACAGTGATGTGCAGGGCAAAGAAGAAATTGACAGCCTTTTGAACAAAGTAGAAGAAAGAATGAAAAAATTGAATCAGGACAATACTGGGCGGGTAAAAAGATTACCACCCATCGTTGGAGGAGGGGCCATTGACAGATACTGGCCCACCGCCGATGGGCGCCTGGTGGAGTATGACATAGATGAAGTGGTGTATGATGAAGATTCACCTTATCAGAATATTAAAATTTTACACTCGAAACAATTTGGAAATATTCTCATTCTGAGTGGGGATGTTAATTTGGCAGAGAGCGATTTGGCATATACCCGGGCCATCATGGGCAGCGGCAAAGAAGATTACACTGGCAAGGATGTACTGATTCTGGGAGGTGGAGACAGTGGCACATTATGTGAAATAGTCAAACTGAAACCAAAGATGGTCACTATGGTAGAGATTGACCAAATGGTGATTGATGGATGTAAGAAATACATGCGAAAAACGTGTGGTGACGTCTTAAACAATCTTAAGGGAGACTGCTATCAGGTTCTTATCGAAGACTGTATTCCAGTACTGAAGAGGTATGCCAAAGAAGGGAGAGAGTTTGATTATGTGATTAATGATTTCATGGCTGTTCCAATCTCCACCTCTCCAGAAGAAGATTCCACATGGGATATTCTCAGACTGATTCTTGACCTCTCAATGAAAGTATTGAAACAGGATGGGAAATATTTCACATAGGGGAACTGTGTCAACTTGACGGAAGCCCTGTCGCTCTATGAAGAACAGCTCGGGGGCCTGTATTGTCCTGTGGAATTCTCAAAGGAGATCATCTGTGTCCCTTCATACTTGGAATTGTGGGTATTTTACACTGTTTGGAAGAAAGCTAAGCCTTGAAGATGAAATTCCCCCATCACGTGTGCTGCCCTTCCTGACCTCTGAACGCTGTACACCACATCCACATGAGTCAGGCAATTGATTGTGAATTCCTTACAGTTTTCCTTTTTTAATTATTATTTTTAATTTAAAAAAACACAAATGGAAAATGTATATTTTGGTGAGCTAGGGTGTTTTTTTTTTGAAAGTCAGCTTAGACAGCACAGCAAAGACTGCTAAATGCACTGACCACCTAGAATGTGATTTTTGTTACTTTTTATTTCTCTGTGGGCTTGTTTTGTTTTGATTTTGGTAGGCCTTCAATTTGGATATTTGGAGAAATGAACATCATTGTTTTGTTCTGGAGGGAAGTTCTTGATGGTGTTTCTTTCCCCAAAATTGACTTAGATGTTAAAATTTGGTGCTTATGGGGACCAGCAGTTAGCGTAATGGCTATATTGCTGGACTCCCACGTATTCGACCGTGGTTCGAGTCCTGGACCCGGCGGCTTAAACTCATGCCGGGCACGTGTGCGTGCGTACCCAAGATCCCGAGAGGAGAATGGAGGAGAAGGGATTGCGGCGTGGCCATCCCCCCTTGGGGGTGATTTCCTGCTTTCTATCTCTCTGTCTCTCTCTGTCTGTCTGGCGAGCGCACGCGCCCTATAGCAAAAACCTCTCCAAAAAAAGAAAAAAAAATTTGGTGCTTATAAGAAAGAGTTAAAAAAAATGAATAGCAATGCTTCAATTACAATTACAAAAGTCAAAAGAAAAAAAAAAGACAGAAGCAATTTCAGCCAAGAATACTGTACCTGGCAAGATTATCTTTCATGTAGGAAGAAAAGACAAGAACATTCTCAGATAAACAAAACCTGAAAGAATTTACCAGCACCAGACCAGATCTCCAAGAAGTTCTCAAGGGTGTGCTATGTCAGGAAAATTAAATACAGACACACAGAAATAAGAGTTCAAAAACTAAGAAAGTGGCCAAGTTAATCATAGGGACAAGTCTGGAGTTGAATATTATATCCCAGAATTTAATCAGGAAAATTGAACCAGAACAGAAGATAAAAGTATATGAGATTGATAGGTTCATGAACCTACCATTTGAACAGAATCCTAACCTGTTTCCTGGCTTTAAGCAAAGTTCCTCGGCATTTCTTTGATTTAAATTAAAGTTGGTTTTCTTAATAGTAATGAGTGAACTCACCATTGAAAGTAGTTAGATTATGTAAGAAATTGTGTGGTCAATACAATATAGGTGGGAAAGGAATGGAAGACAATTGTAGGCACCAGAGATAGTGTGAGAAGAGGGTGGGAAAGGACAGAGGGTCAGAAAGAAGGGTAAAAATAATTCTAGGAACTAGAAATGGAAAATTTTTTATAATAATATGCATGATTAAGTCACTATGCAAGTATATTCTGGATGGGAAATCACATTTTGTATGCTGTGATGATGCTTAGGGAAAGAATGTAAATTAAGTTACAAAAAGAAGTTTCAGAAAAAAATATCTATTCAATGACTGCAGTAAGATATATAGCCCCAGCTAGGTGCTACTTTATAGGAGCCTGAAGTTAGACTTGTGTCCATGGAAATGTATATATCAGCTGTGTTTGCTATGAAAATACTTAGATTAATTAAGGACTTTAGTAATTCAATAAAATGTGGGGGGAAAACAGTATAGAAAGCAAACATAGATACCAGAGACAGT
Source organism: Tupaia tana (assembly GCA_026018925.1). NCBI lineage: Eukaryota > Metazoa > Chordata > Mammalia > Scandentia > Tupaiidae > Tupaia > Tupaia tana. Next base: position 2,462,160 of record JAKSZU010000025.1, on the reverse strand, counting down.
GTGGGAGGATGGCAGAGGGTAAGAGATAGGGAATCAAGGATGGGGGGAAAAAAGCAAAACACAGAAAACAAGAAATGGAAAATTATTTGCTGACAATAACATTTTTGTTGATGTGCTTGATTGCGACAATATACAGTGTACCATGGATGGAAAAATCTCATTTTGTATGCTGTAATGATGTACAGTGAATGAATGCAAATAAATAAATTTAAATTATAAAAAAAGAAGAAGAAGAAGCATAGGTTAAAAAAAAAGGCAATATGTATGCTATGGGGTATTTGTATGCACCAAAATTGTTTAAAAGACAACATACATATGAGAAGCTGTAGATTCTTGATAGTGATGGGGTAGTATAAAGGTATACAGTTCTTCAAGTTTATCCAAAAATGTACATTAAATATATGCAATTTTTTGGATACTACTTGCACCTCAATAAAACTTTTAAAAAGAACAACCCTGTTTTGTTCTTTGTCTTTACTTTGGGCTTCTTTTGATAAAAGTGTTATTGTCACGTGGCATAAATAGAAACAATTTGTAACAAATATATAAATTTAAAACTTTTAATTTTTTTCTTATTTAGAGAGATATTTGCTATAGGGCATATGTGCTTGCCAGAGAGATAGAGAGAAACAGAGAGACAGTAAGTGAGAAATCACTCTCCAGAGGGCTTGGCTGTGCCGCAATCCCTTCTCTTTTCTCCTCTTGGGATTTTGGGCATGCATGAGCATGCCCCTATCATGAGTTTCCTCCCCACACTCTGGTTGTCACATGATCCTTTATTGAGTTGTTTTCCTGTGTACTTCTTAACTAGCTGGGCATTTCACTGCACCACTGTTGATGTCATCGATGATGTCATGAGGGTGCCTGCCATCAACATTGCAGCCCACAGACTGGACTGTCCCCAGGACCTCTTTAGTGGTTCCGGAGAGCTCTCTAGCCAAAGACTGGTGCCTCATCTGTCGGGCAATGCTGACAATCTCATCAAAAGTGATGTTTCCACTATATTTAATATTTTTCTGCTTCTTTCTGTCTCTTGGCGGTTCCTTGAGGGCTTTGATGATGAGCGCAGAGGCAGAAGGTACCACTTTGATCTGGGTCTGTCTATTCTGAATGGTCAGTTTCACAGTAATCCTCAAGCCCTTCCAGTCACCACTTGCCTTGGCGATGTCATCACCAACCTTTTTTGGAGACAGACCCAGGGGTCCGATACTGGGGGCCAGGGCAGATGAGGCACCGACTTCACCACCAGTGCACCTCAGGTACACAACTTTGATGTCATTGGGGTTGAACTTTGGTGGCATGCTGGAGGCGGCTGGTGTCAGATGAACCCGGATTCAGGACGACCGAAGAAAGTTGCACTGCAGCCTCCTCCAAGCCAAAAGCCAAAAGCTCTATCATGAGTTTTAAGCCTTCAGGTTGAGACTTGAACCACAATCAATAACATCAGAGTCCAGCGACATAACCGTTATGCCATCTGCTGTCCACAAACATTTAAATTCTAAAGAGGATTTTTATTCCTAGTAGGCATGTACCCTTCCCAAAGAGAGACAGAGAGACTGAGAGATGAGAAAAAAGTGCCCACATGAAGAATAAGCCACAATCCCTTCTTCGTTTCTCCTTTCTTTTGGGATTTTTGGGAACACATGCATAAACATATGTCTGACATATATTTCAAGCCCCTGGATCTGGGCCATGGGCCATGTGGAATTCAGTTGTTTTATTTAATACTCCATAGATCCATCCCACTAATGATATTTTTAAAAATTATTTATTTAATTTTATCTATTATCATTGTTTTTGATTTGCTATAGTGCATGGGTGTTCATGAGAGAGAAATGGAGAGAGAGAGAAGGAAAGTGAAAAACAAAGCTGCCAGGTCTGTGACTCAAACTGCAGTCGGCCATGTGAGAATCCAGAGGTTATCCACCATATCACTTGCAGGCCTCACTAAAGAGATCTTTAATAAAGCATGTTAGTCTCTTATTTTAGAATTTATGACATTCTTTAGCAGAAAATAATTAACTTTTATTGTTCACACAACTGTTTTTTTCATTTCTTAATTTTTAGAATAGAAGCACTTTTATCTTTAACATATCTAAATAACCATTTTGACAAAAGTACTTGCTTTTCCAAGAGTCAACTTCAAACTTGTTCAGAGCAAATCAAATGTTGCTATTGTTAGTACAAGTAGAAATCAAATGTAAATTAACTTTCTGATCTTTATTTTTGTGTATGTATATTATATTTATTTGTTTTTCAACAAGTTTGTCTAATGTATTGTCTATTTTTTAATTTAAATTTATTTATTTACATTCATTCACTATACATCATTATAGCATACAAAATGAGATTTCCCATCCAGAATACACCATATAATGGTTCGATCAAGCACATCAACATACATGTTATCAACAAATAATTTTCCATTTATTTCCTGTAAATTTTGCTTTTTTTTTTTTTTTTTGCCATCCTTGATTCCCTATCCCTCACCCTCTGCTGTGTCCCCCACTCCTCTCACATTGTCTCTGGTATCCATGGTTGCTTTCTATGACTTTTCCTCCCATTTAATTGATTTGCTAATGAACTTAATTAGTCTAAATATTTCCAATAGCAAGCGCAGCTGATATATACATATACATGAACACAAGTCTGACTTTAGGCATATATGAAACTAGAAATAGAAAATTATTGATGATAACATACATGATTAAGCGACTATGCAGTTTATTCTAGATGGGAAACCACATTTGGAATGTTGTGATGATGCTTAGGGGATGAATGTAAATTAATTAATTAAAAAAGTTTCAGGAGGAAAAAAAAACATGAAAACTGTTTTTATTGAAATTTTTTTAAAAAATGCATATTTGATGACTGCAGTAAGCTATATAGCCCCAGCTAGGTGCTACTTTATGTATGTTCATTTTAATGTATTGTCTCTTATTGATAAAGATGTTTTACACATAATTTATGAATTTAATGTTTATTTTAAAATATTTATTTTATTAATTATTACCTTTATTTTTAGGTTTGCTATGGGGTATGTGTATGCACCAAAAATATTTAAAAGTGGTATGTGTATGCACCAAAAATGTCTAAAAGGCAATATGCACAAGAGAGACAGAGAGGAACAGAGAGAGGGAAAGTGCAGAAGCAAGTCACCAGGTCCAGGATTCAAAACGCTCACAGTCAATCTTGTGAGCATCCAGTGCCTTAACCATGATGCCAACTGCTGGTTCCATGATTTAGTCTTTATTTAAAATATAAACTTATTTATAATCCAAGTAGGATATCCTGAGACTATATGCATCAAAAGCAGTTCCATGTTGTAGTCAAAAGTCACAGAATGCAACAGATATGGCTTATTACCTGTTGATGATGACATGTATAGTACTCTCAACTGGATTGGTCTGAGAAGTATTTCATGATTGGTAAAGTCTTTTTACAAGCAAAATGAGAAATAGTGATTGACAGTTTAAAAAATAATTAGAATAATAATAATAATGATTGGGAAAACATAGAAAAGATATTGAATGATGAAGTGGGGGAGATTAATGTCTCTGTATTGACTGACATGCATGGCATTCCCTTTTGAAAAAGCAATGCAATACACTAAAGTTATATGTAATCCAATGTAAAATAAAGATTATGATGATAATAAAAAATAAAAAAACAAAAACAAACAAACAAACAAGTCACAGAATGCTATTTCACCAGTTCAGTCTCATGTACTTAATCTATCTTCTGTTGTGGTTAGATTTTGTCCTGTCTTGAGCTGTCAATAGGTTCATGTACCTACTATTTGAACAAGATACTAACCTGTTTCCAGGCTTTCAGTTTTAAGGAAATTTCCTTACCAATTCAAAACTGATTTTTTTGAAATTACCAGCTGAACTTGCTATTGAAAGTAGTTAGATTATTTAAGAAATTGTATGATCAATAAAATGTGGAGGAAAAAGGAATGGAAGACAACTGTAGACACCAGAGACAGTGTGAGAAGAGGGTGGGAAAGGGTAGAGGGTCAAACATAGGGGTAAATATATATATATATTTACATGTGTGTGTGTGTGTGTGTGTGTGTGTGTGTGTATATATAAAACTAAAAATGGAAAATTATTGATAACATGCATGATTAAGCCACTATGAAGTATATTCTAGATGGATAACCACTTTTTGTATGCTCTGGCAATGATTAGGGGATGAACATAAATGAATTAATTAAAAAAAAACTTTCAAGAGAAAAAAATGAGAACTATTTTTCATGAAATTTTAAAAAAGGCATATTTGAGGACTGCAGTAAGCTATATAGTCCCAGCTAGGTGCTACTTTGTTGTATGTTCATTCTACTTGCTGAGGTTTATGCCTAGGGTCAGACTTGTGTTCATGGATATGTATATATCAGCTGCACTTATTATTAGAAATATTTAGATTAAGTTCATTAGCGAATCAATACAATGGGAGGGAGGCATAGAAAGCAACCATGGATACCAGAGACAGTGTGGGAGGAGGGTGGGACATGGCAGATGGTGAGAGGGAATCAAGAATGGCAAAAATAACAAAATATACAGGAAATAGGAAATGGAAAATTGTTTGTTGACGATAACACATATGTTGATGTGCTTGATTGAGCCGATATACAGTGTATTCTGGATGAGAAATCTCATTTTGTTTGCTGTGATGATGTATAGTGAATGAATGTAAATAAATGAATTTAAAGAAAAAAAAGTGATTCCATGTTTTAAAATTGGATCACTGTTCCTTCTTCCATAATTTTTGAAGGTAGTATAAGGAAAATTAAAATTAATTCTGTTATGATTAAGACAGGCACAATAAATAACTGTAGCAACCTGTAGGTCATCCAGTGAAAGAGCACAACTGCTCAGATACTCCCCCAAATGGTCATTCTGATTTTAGAATATCCTAAGTTTTCTTCCAATATTTCGTCCACCTTGATTGTATTCATTCTAAGTTATGTTAAGGTTATATTGTGACTATATTCCATACTTCCTTCTCCTATTATTTTATAACATCAAGGACAGGGAAGGACATGGCAAAGTCAAGGGGACAGAGAGCAGAAAGAGGATGATGGGAAGAAGCCAGCCTCCAAGGACACTTCACAGAGAACACACAGAGTAGACTAATCATGTACAAATAATGGAGAGCTCACTTTAGAGAAAGAGGATTATTCACTAAATAGATTCTTTTTCAGTACCACAAAAATGTATACCTAGGATGAAGGCTTGGTGGTTAGGGTGAGTGGATTTTCTCATGACCAACCACGATTTGAGGTTTTTGGTTTTTTTTTTGCTATATGGTGCATGCGCTTGCCAGACAGAGAGAGAGAGACAGAGAGATAGAAAGCAAGAAATCACCCCCCCCCCCCAGGGGGAATGGCCACGTGACAATCCCTTCTCCACCATTCTCCTCTCGGGATCTTGGGCACGCACGCACACGCACCCAGCGTAAGTTTAAGCCACCAGGTCTGGGATTCGAACCGTGGTCAACTACATGGGAGTCCAGCAACATAGCCATTACACTAACTGCTGGCCCCCCACGATTTGAGTTTTGATCCAGTGGCTTGAAAATCATGCCAGGCATGTCTGTGTGCATGTCCAAAATCCCAAAAGGAGCATGGAGGAGAAGGGATTGGATGGAGCATGGCCATCTCCCAAAAAGGTGATTTCCCACTGTTCTCTCTGTCTCGCTCCTTTCTGCTGAGCACACTTTCCCTAAGGGAAAAACCTAAAACAAATAAGTAAATAAAATAAAAAAATTCAGGGGCCCAAGGTAATGAGGAATCCCACATGACTGACCATGGTCTGAATCTCAGACCTGTAAGGTTGAAAATCATGCCAGGCATAAGTGTGTGTGTGGTGAACAAATCACAGGAGGACAGTGAAGGAGAAAGGATTGTGGAATGGCCATATCCCCTCGGGAGAGATTTCTCTTTCTCTCTCAATGTCTCCCTCTGGTGAGAGAACATGATCTATGGCAGAAATATTTTTTTAAAAATGAAACAGATAATGCCTCTAAATATCATCAGGTGCTTGGGTAAAGTCATTTTACAAGCAAAATGAGAAATAGTGATTGTTTAAAAAAATAATTGGAATAATAGTAGTAATGATTAGAAAAAAACAAAAGATATTGAATGATGAAGTAGGGAGATTAATGTCTCTGTATTGACTGACATGCATGGCATTCCCTTTTGAAAAAGCAATGTAATACACTGTAAAGTTATATGCAATTCAATGTAATATAAACAAGATTATGATGATAAAAAAAATAATAATAAAGAAAGAAAGAAAGAAAGAAAGAAAGAAAGAAAGAAAGAAAGAAAGAAAGAAAGAAAGAAAGAAAGAAAGAATGTTTACCTGTCAGGGAAGAATAGATTTGTCTGTATCTCCTACAGATCCCATTTCTATTTTTTGCAAAAGCATCTTATCGAGAACTTGGACCACTACATGCACAGCATGACAGCATGATAGATACAAAAGCTGGAGTCAGATGTCATCATGTCAAAATTAGGTGGTAGCAACTCTATGGAAGAATTTGGTCGGCAGTCTCCAAGTTTGCTACATAGTGACCCAGTAAGTGAGCAATGAAAAAAGTAAACCCAGAGTTTACTAAAAGAAAAATCTTCTGGGTATTGGAAAGGGTTGACTGTCTGGAGAAATTGTTTAAAGCCAGGAATTTTCCTTTTCTGGTTTGAAAATAAGAGACTTCCATGAAAAAAATGTGGACAAGAATAACAAAACTCAGGTAAAATAGTTTTCCATGCTGAGGAGTAGAGATTTCTCATAACCCATACTTTTCCCAAAATTAAATAGAATTTTTATTCCAATCCCAGGTACCAGACACTCCCTTCATCACCATGTATTATGTACACATTTGCAGATGAAACTCTGATCCTCTGCACAACAAGGAAGTGACTATCTAAAAAGACACCTTTTGTGGCAGTGAGCTTTTCTGTAAAGGCCACACAGATACCCTTTTCTGTCATCTTTGCCTTTACATCCTGGAGGAACTGCTCCCCTTGCATATCATCAGATACATAGAGTGCCACCCACGTCCAGACAAAATGCAGCAACAAGCAGATGATTCCATGAGCCAGAGAGCTATCCTTGGTGGCCATTTGATAAACTGATGGAAACTGCTCTTTATCAGTTAGGATGGGATCAAAAGGACCATATGTGACCTGATTAAAAAAATAAAAAACCTCACTTTTTGTTTTTATAAACAATGTTAAATGCCAGGTTGGGATCATTTAACTAAAATTCAATCTTCTTATGTTTTTTTGTTTTCATTTTTTACTAAAATTAGGTGGGGAGGGGTAATTCGCAAAACTTGCTGGTAAGGCAAATGAGTTAAAAATATTTATTCTTGTTAATTTTTTTTATTAAACTAACTACCTTAAAATTTTTAAAATTTAACTACCCTGAAATTTTTGCATGTGGAATATAGATACAACATTGAGAAAAATATGTGGCCTCCCAAGTACATTGATCACCTATGTACAAGTCTCCAGTACACCATAAAGCAGCAGGGCAGTCAGTTAATTAAAAAATAACTAGTACATGTTATCTGTAATAAAATTAAATTTACAAAGGCTTTCCCATGCAGGGATCTGATTCCGTTTCTGAAGCAGCGAGGAATCTTGGAGCAGCCATTTGCTCATCACAGACTGCACCATAGCATTTCTGGGGGCTGGATGGATTTGCCAGTGAGGTCAGTGGGTGCCTTTCTAAATATTATTTAGATGATTCATTTCACACACTATTTTTTTAACCCTAAGTCAAAAGGGCGTGCAAAAATTTTACTCTTCTCCTTGGAATCAGAGCCCCTCATGTTGGAAAGTGGGAATTGCCCTTCCTTTTTTAAAGAAAGATGAAGTGTATTTTGCATTTTGTATACTTGTAAGTGAATTTAACATACTGCCAATGTTCCTAGTTTGAATATAGAATTGTAACACTACACAGTATTCATGTCAAGAACCTTGTGTGTATTTCCAATGAACTTTTTTGCAAGCACACTCGTAACCCTATACATATAATTAACAAATCTATATATGCTTATGCCTAGGAAAATATTTTTGTAACTCTTGTTTATATTGTCTCTAAGAAATGTGTGATTTTTATTTTGAAAAATACAGAATGTTTGAATCTGTAAAAAAATGAAAATAATCTGATTCTGATTTTGGTGTATTTTTAAAAATTTTTTCACTTACACTGGGAGGAGATAATTCTCTACCTATTAAGACAGTAGAATGGAATGTTGAGTGAAGAGATTCTATTCAGTCGATATGGCCATTAGGAGACTATTTTAAATACCTCATTTTTTTTTTTTTTGAGAAAGGACATGAGACTAGTACAGATAACAATATCACTTCCAGACAAAAGCTTGAAAGAAAAAACATAAGGTTCAATACATTCTTTATTGTCTACAGTGGGAACTAAGGTATGTATAAATTTTATAAAGATGGTGCAATAAGATGATGGTGATTTCTACCACACTGGGCCCATGTGACAATGTGTATCAGAGGCTTCCTTCCCTAGATGCCAAGTTTAAAATATAAACTCTGAGAAAAAAATACTGTATTGAGTTTTTCATACTGTATCTTATCAATACAGCATAAACTATATTGTTATTAAAATATAAGCATATAGCCTCTGATATTTTTTAAATAAATTTTTTTCAATAACAATTATCCTATGCTAATGCTGTGTTTACCGATAAAGTTTCTTGAAACTTTTACAAGACAATTTCCTTGGAAAAACCTCTGAGCTGTAGAGTTGTCCTGCTGAGAGTAACTGGAAGTGCTTTCAAGGGATTCCACCTGCATGGATGTGAGGAAGAGCAAAGGGAATTGGTGAATCTCAGCTGGAGGACCTGAGCCATAGTCAGTTTGGAGGATCTCCAGTGCTGGCATAAGTGATAATGAATGCAAAGGTTTTTATATTTTTGTGTCTAATTGTCCTCTGAATGCCCCCTAAAATTGTCCTGTCCTAAGATAGAGTGGTTCTCTATTTTGTGTGCAGTTTTTAGGAGGCATCTTTAAAAGAACCATCAATATTTCCATCACTGAGGTTTGGATGTCATGGCTATGGAAAGAAATATGGGTGGAACTTAATAGACTTTACTTATTTTTATTTTTAATTTGTCAGAAGGCAAATTAAATCATGTGTGCTTGCCACAGGGAGATAGAGAGGGATAATGAGAAATCACCCCCATAGGGGACGGTCATGCCAATATCTCTTCTATGTTGAGATTTTGGGCATGCAAGCACATATACCCAGTGTGTTCTTCAGGATACAAGGATCAAGATGTGAGTCATGCAGTCAGCCAAGTGGGACCCACACACATCAACCACCCTATCACCAGCTTATCTACCACTGCTCTTTTTCTTTCTCATCCTTGTACTGTTAATAATCTCATGACCCAGGAAAGAATCTGTCCCTTTTTTCCCCTCTGTTTAAGCAAATTGTGTTCAAACAACCAGAAGAAGTTCTGAGGGCCTCCAGGGCTATGTAAATCCAGCTTCCACATTTTCTTTGCTCAGATGTAAAGGGATTATATTAGGAGCTATTCAATTCTAATTCCCTAACCTGACAACCCACTTACCTGTAGACTTTTGTAGAGCTCCAATAGGGTTCCAACTTGGGCTGAAAATATGGGCATGTTTCCAGCAATAATAGCAACAGGTTGTTTCTGTGTCTGGCAATTGTAATTTGTCAGGGACTGATTCCCTCCAGTGAGCAAAAATAGAGCACTTTCTAAAGTTCTTTTGTCACTGGGAAATGCATTGTAGAAATCATAACCCAGGGAAAGGTTGGGGAGCAAATGGGGACTCTTATTAATCTCCTCAATGGCAAAGTGAAAGGCCAATATGAATTGGTAGTTCTTCCATCGGTTTCTAAACAGAGGGGACAGGATTAAGAAATATAGTCAAGTCATGTGATCCAGGGTAAATTCTTCAGACAAGCCACAAGACATAAATTATAGGCCCAGAGATTCTTCTGCACTGGTACACAGAGCTAGTGTGAATAATGTTCCCAGGGCTCCAGAAACCTTTGAAATTATTTTTCACTCTGATTAAGCAAATTGTGTCCAAACAGTAAAGAGTGACTTTGAAGGCCTTGTGAGACAAGGTGTCATTATCTGGATGATGACACTGTTGTCTAAACAGAGGTGATTTTAAAGGAGGATCATTAATGTATGAAGATAACATATTTCTTTAAGAATATGACTAAAGAGTGCACACATTCACTATATTCATAAATATGAAAATTTATATATAGACAAATTACAGATATGCATATTTATAAAATACAAAGCAGTTTTAGGATTTTTAAATATAACATGAACAATTGGACTAAGGCCATTACCATGTGTATCACCTGAAATAGTTCACATTTTCTGTAATGTAAACTTTAGTATCATAGTCTTTTGACAGTAGTAAGTATTAGATTGAATAGTATTCAATTATGAGTTACATTCACCATGCGTACATTCACTTTCATAACCCTTCTAGAATTGGGTATATCCCACATGTCACCTTGTTTCTATTTAGTTCCAGAAACCATGAATAAAGCATTACTTATTTTTTTCCTATGTTCTGGAACATTTAAATAGCACCTGTCAGGACCAGATGTGGCATGGTGTTTAAGGCCCTGTACTCACACGGTCAACTCACAGTTTGAGTTCAAAACCTGGTGGCTTGATTTCTTACTTTCTCCCCACTCCTCTCTGTCTCTCTGGTGAGCACACATGTCTATTGCAAATGAAAAACAAAATGATGATAATGATAAGTAATATTAAATAAACAATTCTTTTTCAAGAAGTAGAGAAACTATAAATAGTGCCTGACTTGCTAGTTTTTCAAACATTTGGCACATTTCAGGTACTTTTAGGTGGCTTTTTCTATATTTTGTACACTATTATGTTAACTCTGAAAAAATTGTTGTTAAATATGTTTTAGTTCAAAATTAAATATTTAATTCAAATCTTCTACTCAATTACTGGCAACATCAAGTCATTTTACAAGTTTGTAAAATACATTTTTCTCTGTAGTTAATTGATCTTCATAATTTTACCTTTTCCCATTGGAAATTCTCAGTTTTTAAAAGAATATTTGCTAAAAGTATGTTTTGAGTTTTAAAATAGCTCATTTTTTGGTTATTAAATTAGTGTCATATATTGTCTTTAATTGTTTCTTGATTCTCTGTGTAATTATTCTGGTGTTAATTTCTTAAATTGCAACCTTAATTTAAACATTTACAATGTTTTTTCTTTTCTTTTTTGAAAGGTTGTTGTCATAATGTTTGTACCGTTGAGAGAGAGAGAGACACCATGAAAGGAAAAGAGAGAATTCACCCCCCCAAGAAGGTATGTCATTGCTGCAACCCTTTATCCTCCATTTTCTTTTTGGAAAACTGGGTCCACATTTACATGTGCCTAGCATAATTTTGAAGGCACCAGGTTCAGGACTCAAGCTACAATCAGCCAAATGGGAATGACTTAACTGCTCCACTATCTACTCTTTCCCTGATTTGTTAATAAAGCATGTTAGACTAAAGATTTTTATACAGTCAGAATTCTTTTTGTTTTTGTTTTTTTGAATTGGTTTTTATGTTTTATTTTTATTTTATTTTTATTTTTTGCTATAGGGTGTGTGCACTCACCAGAGTAAAACAAAGAGAGAGAGAAATAGAGAATTCATTTCCTGGAGAGAAGGTCATGCCATGATTCCTTCTCCATTCTGCTCTTGGGATTATTGGACAAGTAGGCATACCCCGACTTCTCATGTTTTTCAAACAACTCAATTCAAGATCCCAACCATGTAGTCAGCCATGTAGAAACCAGCTGCCTTAAGCTCTATGCTGAGTTAGGAGTTAGACCCCACTCTAGGTAGAAAGGAGATGAGCTCTCTATAAAGCAGTTACTGTGGTTTTGCTTTCTGTGGTCTGGTGAATGTTCTCTATGCCCCTGTTACTAGTTTCAAAGGAACTTATGATTCCTCATTGACTGGTCTAAAATCAGACTGTAAACAGTCACTATCTGGAGCAAAAATTGTGAGATTCAAGCCTCTGGGTCTGCGAATAGAATTGTGACCACATCAGAGTACACCACCTTGACCACTATTCCACTTGCTGGCTTGTGCTAGATAAAGGTTTAATCAGACTTCTGAAAGTTCTCCCAGGCCAATCTGCAAACTTGTATATAATATATACAAGTGGATTTGGCCAGAATTTCTATTACTTGTAATGTTACTACTTAGCAATGTTCTTTCCAATTACTCCCACCTTGCTCTTTAGTTGTAAATTTTTACTTATCCTTGTTATATTCAGATTTGAAACTAATATTCTTGAACTACTGAAAGATCTCATGGCCACACTTCTCACACATATTTTGAGATTTTAAAGGAAGCTTTCTTTACTGTGTTATAAAATGCATCATGGAGGGATCAAGAGGTGACGTGGTGGTTAAGGCACTGGATTCCCACAATGCTGACTACCGTACATGTCTTGGGCCTGGAAGCTTGAAAATTATGACAGGAACATGTGCATGCATGTCCAAAATCTTGACAGGAGAATAGAGAAGGGATTGAGGTATGGCTATCATCACTGGTTTATATGTGGTGGCAGTCTTTAGATACCTATGGCTTCTCTACAAACCACACTTCTATCATCTCCTAGTCAGCAGCAAGCACCCAGAGTCAGTACCTTGATTCTAACATTAACTTCATGTCAGCTGCTCAGTGTCACAGTATGCATATAGGCCTCAGTATATGGGTTTGGTGGCAAAAGTGCTAAGGTATCAACAATCTCACTTATTCTGAGTTCCCAAAGACTGAATATGAAGACAGTGTTGATGAAGTGGACAACAAGCTATATTTATTCTCTGTTCTGTCTTAAAAGAAATGGCAAAACACTAAAAATGAGAAAGACAGTAAAAGGATAACAAGGCATCCTGAGTTTACAACTGTGTTCTCTCATTTCTGTGCATACTTGATTATTCTCAATGTGATTAATCACACACACACACAAACACACACACACACATGCCAGCTACATTATTACACAGGTATAAACACATTTACACATACATATAACCAACAACTTACTGAGGTCTTGACACTACTTGAGGTGGGCTCATCAGAAAATGTAGTTGGCTTACAGTTTCTTTCTCTTCCATGGTATGAAGAGGAAAAAACCCACCCAGTACCAGCTCCCCATCCTTGTAGACACTTGGCTTCCAGTATCTATGACAGCTAAAATGTGTCTATCTTACATGCTTTTTGTAAAGGTTGCAGAAGTACCAAGACATGAATCAAAGGTAATGACATGTCTGAGCTTTCCCAACACAGATAAATAGCCCTATGTGTGGGAGCTAAGGAGGAGATGAAACTGGATTGTGTCTGCAGGCTCAGCCTTCTGTTGGGGGAGTCAACTCTGTGGAGGGCACAGAGGTTTCACACTTCCGTCTGCTGCCTTCAAACTGTATAAAATGTGTTACAGACTGGCATGACAGGCAGGGACATAACTAGAACTTTTAAAAAGGCATTTCTACAGGAGCCATGGTGCTGAGACTTGTGTTTATCCAAACAGCTCTGATTTCCCTGTCTTTTTATTGTTTTACTTAAGTTCTATACAGGGTCTCTGGGTATCTCTTTGCCCTGGGGCTCTGCACCTGTCACCTTTCATTTTAGTGAAAACAATTTTAGAAAAATATGTTTTGCACTGTTTTTCTTCCCCAGACTTTATTATTTCATAATGGGTAGGTAAGACTTTGAGGTCTATCCTATCCTGAGACAACAAGCTTTATAATTTTGTGACTAAGAGAGGCCAAAGTATTTGTATCACACAACTGTTCTTATTAAAATGGGTAGTGACTTTTAAAAATGGTGTTAAAATATACAAAAGTTGGACTAGCAGGGGGTATAGTAGTTAAGGCACTGGACTCCCACATGACTGACCATGGTTTGAGCCCTGGACCCTGGAGCTTAAAACTCATGCTGAGCACTCTCATGCATGCCAAAAATCCTGGAATGGGGGAAAATGGGGAAGGGATTATGGTGTGGCCATCCCCTCTGGGGGGTGATTTCTCACTTTTTCTCTCTGTCTCTTTGGCAATCACATGAGCGCTATAGCAAAAGTACCTCTCTAAAAAAAAGTAAATCCACAATAGTCTAATTTTGTATGATAACTTAGCAAGGAAGGAAAGGAATAATATCAGTCATTGGTGTCTTCCTCACTAGTGTACGGAAGGCATTTCATAACTATATTTAATATCATTCTTAGGTCTGCTAGGACAACATGGCACAAATGAGCTTTTTAACTTACAAAGAACTAGGATACTCTCCAGAGAAGATTTTATTATTCTTAAAATCCAATGCTCCACAAAATTAATCCCATACCCCTGGGAATGATATCCTCTGCTCTGTCCACTGATAATTCAAGTGTCAAGTACTCATTATATAGTTTAATAAGTAATAACTAAAAATAACTCTATTCTTGACCCAACATTTATCTCTTATCATTTTTTTATCTTACCAGTTTTATAGGAAATATTCTTAAAATTTTTTATGACTTCTTCATGTATTTATTTTTGTATTTCTTATTTTTATAAATATATGATATGCAGAGAGATATTTTAACTGCTGTAAACTTTGTCGGATGACTAAATTGGGTCATTTAGCATGTATTACCAGGGCCAGCAGGTGGTGGGGTGGTTAAATTGCTGTACTCCCACATGGCTGATTGCAGTTTGAGTTTCAGACTTCGTGACTTGGTTTTTCACTTTTCCTCTCTCAATTTGGTCAAAATTAAGAAATAGTAGTAAATAAAATAATTCTTTGAAAACAATATATATATTACCTCACAACTTGTTTCTGCGTTGAGAATACAATATCTACTCTCCCAGATTTTTTCAGGTATACAATATAATGTAATTAATTGCACTGACATGATGTATATTAGAACCCTTGAACTCATTCATCTTGTCTATCTGAAATACTGTGTTTTTTATCAACATTTTTATTTTGTTTTTAGAGAAAATTTTGCTATAGGGCACATGTGTTCACTGGAGAGACAGAGACAGAGAAAAATCAAGAAATCACCCCTGGAGTGGATGGTCACACTGCAATCTCTTCTCCATTCTCCTCTCAGGAGTTTGACCTAACACACACACATGCATGGCATGAGTTTTAAGCCCCTGGGTGAGGGACTCACATTGCGGTGTACCTGGGAGCCTAGTAACCTAACCATTACACCATCAGCTTCTTCCTTGATCAACATTTTTAAAACCTGGCTATCCTCAACCCGTAGTAGCTGTCATATTATTCTCTGCTTCTTGAAATTTTAGTTTTTAATGCTCTACTTACATGTAAAATGATGAGGTATATGTCTTTGTGTACCTGAATTATTTCAATCAGCATAATGTGCTCCAAGTTCATCCTTGTTGTTGAAATAACAGAATAATATGTTTTGTTACTTTTAGGGTGCATGTGATCACCAAAGACTGAGGGAGAGAGAAACATTTCCCAATGTAGCTTCATCGTGCTTCAATACCTTCTCCATTTCTCTATTCTGTCAGGATTTTGAGAATGCACACACACATACATAATGTGTTTCTTAAGCCACCAAAAGTGGAATTCAAGCCGTGGCCACTTATGTGGAACGCTGATCTTTTAGACATTAGGCTATGGAGCTGGTAAGCAGAATTCTTTTTTAAAGGCTGGATAATATTCTATTGTACACATATATAAAAGGTTTTCTTATTTATTTTTAAATATTTAGATTTTTTTAAATTTAACTTTATTTATTTATTTATTTTAATTTGACCAGAGAGTGACAGAGTGACAGAGAGAAAGCAAGCCACCAGGCCCGGGACTTGAACCATGGTCAGCCATGTAGGAGTCTAGTGCCTTTCACCACCATTGCACCTGCTGGACCCAAATGGTTTTCTTAAAAATATTTATTTAACTTATTAATATTCTTATTTAATTTTCTATTGGATATGTGCTCACCAGAAACAGATAGCACAAGAGAGAGGGAATGTGAGAGAGCAAGCTGACAGCTCTGGGACTTGTGGTCAACTATGTGGGACCAGCACCTCAAACACCACAGCACTTGCTGGTCCCCATAACATGTTTTTATCCACAATTTGTGTATGATGGTTTTCTTAAAGTCTTATCATGACTATTATGAATAAATTTGCAATGAACGTGGAAGCATAAATATATTTTTGATATATTAATTTCATACTTTTTATATATAACCAATTATGCAATTCTTAAGTCACGTGGTAGTTCTATTTTTAATTTTCTGAAAAACCTTAGAAAACTATTTTCCATTGTGTTTAGCCAATTTATATTTTTACCAACAATGATCAAATGTTCCCTTTTTTTGGTTGTATTTATTGAATTGTATTTTTCTTTCTTTTTTTTGGAGAGGTTTTTACTATAGGGTGCGTGCGCTCGCCAGACAGACAGAGAGAGACAGAGAGATAGAAAGCGAGAAATCACCCCCCAGAACGGATGGCCACTCCACAATCCCTTCTCCTCCATTCTCCTCTCAGAATCATGGGCATGCATGCACACGCACCCGGCGTGAGTTTAAGCCACTGGGTCTGGGACTTGAACCGCGGTCGACTACGTGGGAGTCCAGCGACATAGCCATTATGCCAACTGCTGGTCCCTGAATTGTATTTTTCTAAGAATAGCTATCTTAAGAGATGTGAGGTGAGGGCTAGCAGGCAGTGTTGTTGTTGAGGCAATGAACTCCCACATGGCTGACTATGGTTTGATTCTTGGAACTGGTGACTTGCTTTCTCACTTTCCTTGCCTCTCTCTCTCTCTGGTCAAACTAGAAAATAATAACAAACAAATAGATAAAATAAATAAAAAAATTTTTTTGAGAGTTTTTTTTCCTATAGGGTGTGTATGCTCACCAGAAAGACAGAGAGAGACAGAGAGGCAGAAAGCAAGAAATCACTCACCAGGGGGGATGGCCATGCTGCAATCCCTTCTCTTCCATTCTTTTCTCAGGATCTTGGGCACGCACGCACACACACGTGCCTGGTGTGAGCTTAAGCCACTGGGTCTGGGAATCAAACCACGGTCGACTACATGGGAGTCTAGCAACATAGCCATTATGCCAAATGCTGGTCCCAATAAAAAATATTTTTAAGAAAAAGAGGTGTGATGTGATATTTCACAATTGCTTTCATTGGTATTTTCCTAATGATTAGTGATGTTGAGTGTTTATTCATATGCCTATTGGCCATTTGTATACTTTCTTTTTTATTTTTTCTTTTTTTGGAGAGGTTTTTGCTATAGGGCGCATGTGCTCACCAGTGACAGAGAGACAGAAAGCGAGAAATCACCCTCCAGGGGGGATGGCCATGCCACAATCCCTTCTCCTCCATTCTCCTCTCGGGATCTTGGGCACGCATGCAGATGTGCCCGGCGTGAGTTTAAGCCACCAGGTCTGGGACTTGAACCATGGTCGACTACGTGGGAGTCCAGTGACATAGCCATTACGCTAACTGCTGATACCGCCGTTTGTATACTTTCTTCTAAAAAATATCTATCCAAGTCCTTTGCACTTTTTCCCCTCAGTTGTTATCTAAATATTAAGTTTTTAATTAATTTTGAATATTAAGTTTTTATGTAATATATTACTTACCAATATGTCAGTGATTCTTCAGTTCCTCAAATCTGTTTTTGTTTATTTTGTTGGACAGAATCATTTTAGTTTTATATAACTTCTTCTTTGGAGAGGTTTTTGCTATAGGGCATATGCGCTTGCCAGAGAGACAGAGAGACAGGAAGTGAGAAATCACCCCCCATGGGGGATGGCTACGCTGCAATCCCTTCTCCTCCGTTCTCTTCTCAGGATCTTGGGCACGCACTCACATAAGCACGGTGTGAGTTTAAGCTACTGGGTTCAGGACTCAAACTACAGTAGACTACATGGGAGTCCAGTGACATAGCAATTACACCAACTGCTGGTCCCAGTTTTATATAACTTTTTTTTTTTTTATTATTATTGGTTTTCTTATTCTTCATCTTGAGATTACTCTGCCATGGCATGAGTTTTCCACCCACAGTGCATGTCTACCACTTGTTTCTTGTCTTTCCTCTTCATTTATTGTTAAATATTAATGTTTTATGAACAAAAGGCTAAGGAAAGAAACTGAACAACTATTCTAATGATTTTATCCCCCTGAAAACTACTACTGGTAAAACAATAGAAACCAACTGCAGGTTCCCTTACCAAAAATACTTAGAACCAAGTTTCAGGTTTAAGACCTTTTTGAAATCTGGAGTTTTTTTGGAGTTTGAAATATTTTTTTAGAGAGATATTTTTTCCCACAGGATGAGTGCACTTACTGGAGTGATCAAGAGAGACAAAAAGACCGAAATTACTCCCCAACGTTGATGATCACACCACAATCTCTTTTCCTCCATTCTCTTCTCAGGACTTTAAATACATACACACACACACACACACACCTTCACACACCCAGCATGAGTTTCAATCTATCAGGTACGGGATTCAAATTGCAGTCAGCCACGTGTGAGCCCAACATTGTAACCATTATGCCATCTTCTGGTCCTAAAGACTGTAATATTGATTAATAATCAGGAGATAACCAAAATCTAAACATGTATGATTCACATGCTTTTTATGTACAGTCATAAAGTAAATATTAGAAAAAATATTTATTTATTTATTTATTTATTTATTTATTTATTTATTTATTATTGTTTCTCAACCTGTGACAGAGCATGTGTGCCCACTAGAGAAAGACAGAGTGACACAGAGAGAGTATAAAAGTGAGAAAGCAAGCTGCCAAGTCTGAGAATCAAACCACGATCAGCCATATGGGAGTCTAGTGCCTCAACCACCATGCCACCTGCTAGACCCATAAGGTAGTTTTGTACAGTATTATGAATTGTAGCATTTTGACTGTGACCTGTCACATGAGGTTAACTGTAGAATGCTCCACCTGTGGCATTATGTTGCAGCTCAAAGCATTTCATATTTTGTAGCATTTCAGATGTTGGATGAGAAATACACAGTCTGTAGTAAAAATGCCAAAAATAAGTAGAGCCGGCAGGTAGTGTGGTGGTTAAGGTGCTGGACTCCCACATGGCCAACTGCTGTTTGAGTCCCAGACATGATGGATTGCTTTCTCATTTTCTCTCTCTCTGGCCAAATTAAATAGTAATAATAATAAATAAAATTAAATAAGTTGTTCTTTTAAAATATCAGAAATAACTAAAATGTGTATAAGCATATAAAGTTACTTAACAAATTTATATTATGTAAAAATAGCCCAGCTTCCTAGAAAACTAAATAATTTAAAAACCTCTAATTTTGTTTTGCTGTGAGCTAAATGCTTTTAGACCTGCAAGCTCTCCAGAGGGTAAGATAGAAAGCCATTTCTTTCAATTTTAATAAAAATGCCCTTTAAAGTATTTAGATTTTAAAGAATTATCTATTTAATTTAAATATTATTTATTTATTTAAATTTATTTATTTACATTCATTCACTATACATCATTACAGCATACAAAATGAGATTTCTCTTCCAGAATACACAGTATATTGGCTTAATCAAGCACATCAACATACGTGTTATCAACAAATAATTTTACATTTCTTATTTCCTGTATATTTTGCAGGGTTTTTTTTTTGGCCATCCTTGATTCCCTATCCCTCACCCTCTGCCATGTCCTACCCTCCTCCCACATTGTGTCTGGTATCCATGGTTGCTTTCTTTGCCTTTTCCCCCATTTAATTGATTTGCTAATGAACTTAATTAGTCTAAATACTTCCAATAGCAAACGCAGCTGATATATACATATACATGAACCCAAGTCTGACTTTAGGCATAAACCTCAGTGAGTAGAATAAACATACTATAAAGTAGCACTTAGCTGGGGCTATATAGCTAACTGCAGTCATCAGTTAGCATAATGGCTATGTCACTGGACTCCCACGTAGTCGACCGTGGTTTGCGTCCCGGACCTGGTGGCTTAAAACTCACACTGGGCGCGTGTGCATGCATGCCCAAGATCCGGAGAGAAGAATGGAGGAGAAGTGATTGCGGCGTGACCATCCTCCCTGGGGGGTGATTTCTCATTTTCTGTCTCTATGTCGGTTTCTGTCTGTCTGGCGAGTGCATGCGCCCTATAGCCAAAACCTCTCCAAAAAAAAAAAAAAAAAAAAAAATTCAATAAAAACAGTTTTCGTGTTTTTTTTTCTCCTGAAACTTTTGTTTAATTAATTTACATTCATCCCCTAAGCATCGTCAAAACATACCAAATGTGGTTTCTCATCTAGAATAAACTGCATATTGGCTTAATCATGCATATTATCATCAATAATGTTCCATTTCTAATTTCATACATATAAGTATATATACATACATATATATATCCCATGTCTGACCCTCTGTCCTTTCCCACCCTCTTATCACACTATCTCTGCTGTCTACAGTTGTCTTCAATTCCTTTTCTCCCCACTTTTTGTTGATTACACAATTTCATAAGTAATCTAATTACTTTATATAGCAAGTTCAGCTGGTAATTTAAAGAAAACCAGTTTTGAATTGGTAAGGAAATTTCCTTGAAACTTAAAGCCTAGAAACAGGTTAGTATTCTGTTCAAATAGTAGGTACATGAACCTATTGACAGCTGAAGATAAGACAAAAATCTTTAAAACTGGACAACAAAGCCTAGAAGGAAATCAGCAATATTTCAGTCAAGGCACAGAATGGTATTTCACCAGTTCAGTCTCATGTACTTAATCTATCTTCTGTTGTGGTTCAATCTTCCTGATTGAATTCTGGGATATAATATTCAACTCCAGACTTGTCCCTATAATTAAGTTGGCCATTTTCTTAGTTTTTTGAACTCTTATTTCCTCCTGACATAGCATTTCCTTAAGAACTTCTTGGAGATCTGGTCTGGCGGTCATAAATTCTTTCAGGTTTTGTTTATCTGAGAATGTTCTTGTCTTTTCTTCCCATATGAAGGATAATCTTGCCAGGTACTGTATTCTTGGTTGAAATTGCTTTTCCCTTAACACTTTGAATATATTTTCTCATTCTTTCCTTTCTCGCATTGTTTCCAATGAGAGGTCTGCTGTTAGTTTTATGGGATATTCTTTGTAGGTAACTTGCAGTTTTTCTCTTGCCAATCTTAGTATCTTGTCTTTGTCTGTGGTTTTGATCAGTCTGACTATAATGTGTCTTGGAGAATTTGGGTTGATTCTATTTGGAGACCTTTGTATTTCTTGGGACTGGATCTTTTAGTGCCTCTCTAGATTTGGAAAGGTTTCCTGCAGGATTTCAAGAAATAGATTATCAATGCCCTTATGAGTCTCTTCGCCTTCTGGAATGCCTATTATCCGGATGTTTGGATGTTTGATGGTATCTAGTATTTCTCATATATTATTCTCAAAGTTCATGGCAATTTTCTCAGTCTTCGTGGTGGATTTTTCTAGGCCAGCAATTTTCTCTTTTACATCTGAGATTCTATTTTCTGTATGATCTAGTTTGCTTTTAACACTTTCAAGGGAGATTTTGACTTCCTGTATTATAGCCTTCATCTCTAACAGTTCCATTTGATTCTTTTTTAAAGTGTGTAATTCTTCTTTTAGATCTTGCAATAATTCCCTCACCTCCTGGAACTCGTCAGCTCCTTTCTCCTGCCGCTTCTGCCGTTCATTGTATCTCTTCTCTTCCATCTCTGTTAGCTTTGCAATTATGAATGTTCTAAATTCTTTATCAGACATTACCATGATTTCCATTGAACTGTCTGTGGATGAAGAGGAGTTATTCTTTTCCCTTGGAGGAGAGTTATTTTCCTGCTTTCCCATATTTCTTGTGGCCCTGTATTGATTTCTAGCCATCTGATAGATGGTGTGTTTCTTCTCAAACTTGAAGTTCAATGTGAGTGTGGAGGAACATGCTGAAAAGGAAACAAAAAGGGAGAAACAACAGCAAAAAACAAACAAAAAAAACAAGAAACAGAAAAAGAGAAGAATAAACTAAGAGAAAAACTAAAAAATAATAAAAAATTAACATTTAAAAAAATTAAAAAAAAGCAAAATTAGAAAACCGTGTGGTGCACTTGCACGCTGTGTGAAATGGCAAGTCCTCAGGAGCCATGGAGGTGTCTTCAAGAAGGCCTGTTTCCTTGCCTCTCCTGGGTTGGGAGGGGGAGAGGGGTTATTAACAAGATAAAGGGAAAGGAGGCATCAGAAAGCCCAGAAAATGCTTTGCCTTAAAAAATTTTAAAAAGAAAAAAATTACAAAAAAATTAGAAGATAGAGACAGAGACAGAGGTAGAGAGAGACAAAGACAGAGACAGAGACAGGAGGCTTGAAAGGCGTCTTTCTAACACGTGAGTTTGTGTGCTGAAGGCTGAATTACCAATGGAAATGTCTTCATTTCTCTGTTTTCCCTGAAATGGCTAGTTCTCAGGAGCCATGAAGGTGTCTATTTAACTTATACATTGTTATATTTATTTAAAAAAATTGTTACAGCAAACGTGTGCTCACCAGGGAGAGAGAGAAAGAGAGAGAGAGAGAGAGAGAGAGAGAGAGAGAGAGAGAGAAGATGAGAAAGAAAGCCACCAAGTCTGGGACTCAAACTGTGATCATTCACATGGGAGTCCATCATCTCAACCACACCACCGGTTGGCCCCAAAATATTTATTTCTTCACAAGCTTGGTGTCCAGCAGGTGGTGTGGTTTTTAAGGCATTGGGCTCCCCCATGGCTGACAGGAGTTTGAATCCCAGACCTAGTGTCTGGCTCTCTCATTTTCCATTTTTCTCTCTCAGGTGAGTTAAAAATAATAGTTGGACCATCAGAAGGCATAGTGATTATGTCTCTGAACTCTCATATGGCTGACTGCTGTTTGAGTCCCAGATCTGGAGGCTTGAAACTCAAAATGGGCACATGTTGTGTGCGGGTCAAAATTCCAAGAGGAGAATGGAGGAGAAGCAACTGCAGCATGACCATCCTTTCTAGGGGAGGAGGTGTTTTCTCACTTTCTGTCTCTCTGTCTGTCCAGCCAGTGCACATGCCCTGTAGCAAAAATATCTAAAAATTAATAAAATAATAATAATATGAATGAGTAAAATTAAATTAGAAAAAAGTTCTAAGTTAAGGTCATTTGCAAACTTTAATAAAAATAATGGGTTATTTAAATTGTCTTTCTTAGCCATAGCATTTATGCCAATTTTATCAAACTAGTATTATATATCCAATAAATGGCCAACCTTGAAAAAATAAGAAAGGATAAATTTATAAGAAAACTTGAAATATCAATAGAGTAGATAACTTTTATTTATTTATTTATTTATTTATTTATTTATTTATTTTTCAGGTTTTTTTGCTATAGGGTGCGTGCGCTTGCCAGACAGACAGAGACAGACAGAGAGATAGAAAGCGAGAAATCACCCCCCAGGGGGGATGGCCATGCCACAATTCCTTCTCCTTCATTCTCCTCTCGGGATCTTGGGCACGCACACACATGCACCCAGCGTGAGTTTAAGCCATCGGGTCCGGGACGTGAACTGCGGTCGACTACGTGGGAGTCCAGCGACATAGCCATTACGCTAACTGCTGGTCCTGATAACT
Organism: Tupaia tana; assembly: GCA_026018925.1. Lineage (NCBI taxonomy): Eukaryota > Metazoa > Chordata > Mammalia > Scandentia > Tupaiidae > Tupaia > Tupaia tana. The sequence continues at coordinate 2,438,504 of JAKSZU010000025.1, read as the reverse complement.
TTTATTTTTAGCAGGGTTTTGCTATAGGGTGTATGTACTTGCTAGAGAAAGAGAGACCAAGGCAGTGAGAGGAAAAGTGAGAAATCACCAGGGCAGATTGTCAGGCTGCAATCCTTGTCCATTCTCTTCCTGCGATATTGAGAATACACACACACACACACACACACACACACACACACACACATGCCTAGTGCAATTTTTCAAGCCACTCACTCTGAGACTCATGGTCAGTCATGTGGAAGTCTAGATACATAACCGTGGTGCCATCTGCTGGACCATAAATAATGTTTTATAAGAAACACAATTGCCACTATACACAAACTCAGATTTTGTTTACTTAATGCCAACTTTCCAACAATTGGTGCATAGTATTTTTTTAAGTTAATATACTAAAAGAACTGCTGAGAGGACAGTAGTACCTTCTTGTTTTTGGCCACTGGTCAAGGTTTACTTTAGTCAAGAAATACCATAGTATATCAGGCAGATTAAAATTCAAAGGTTAACAAGGATGGCTTTTGGGATATTGAAGACAATGCAAATTGTATTTCAGAAGTCCTATTCTTTGGACTGTGAAGAAACTGCACACAGTGTTTTTTACTTTATGAAAAAGCTTTGTTTATAATACTGAAAGTGAAAAGATTTTTCTTAAAAAAACTATAGTTTTGAGTATGCAGACTTTTCAAAATAGACAAAATAGTAAAATGTTTATTTTTTATTTTTATTTACTTTTAAGCTTTTTGCCACAGAGCAGGTACACTTGCCAGAGGGAGGCAAGCAAGATAGTGAAAGGGAAAGTGAGAACTTGACATCTTGGGGAAGGGCCACAGCACAATTTATTCTTCTCTATTCTCCTCCTCCAATTTTGAGAATGCATGTGCACATGCCTAGTGTGATTTTTATTTATTTTTTTAGTTCTTTTTTTTTCCTTTTCTTTTTATTAATTAATTCTTTTTTCACTTCATTTTCTTCCATACATTCAATCACATTATTATTTGTCTTACAAAGTGGATATTTCAACAGGTGAACATTACCCCCAGTACAGTTGATAAAACTACAAAATATCTTCAACAGCTAATACCACACCTCTTTGTGCCACTAATGCTTTGCCACCCTGTCCCTCCCCCAAATGTCCTTCCTCAGACCCTCCTCTTTCACACACACTATATCTGGTATTTACATCTATATACTGTGTTTCTATATCCTTTAGTCAATTAATTTCAGTCACAGACTGTGGACACTCAGTATATATTAAGTGGAGTCATACAATGCCTCTCCTTCATAGCCTAGTTTGCTTCACTCAGCAGTATGTCTTCCATATTCATCCACTTCCTTTCAAGAGCCAGGGTTTTGTTGTGTGTTTTTTTTTTTTTATGGCTAAATAGTATTCCATTGAGTATATGTGCCACAGGTTTTCTATCCATTCATCTGTTCATGGGTATTTGGGTTGTTTCCATGACTTAGCAATTGTGAACAGTGCTGCAATAAACATCGATGTGCAAGCACTTTTCCAATAAAGTATTCTTCTGTCCTTTGGGTAGATACCAAAGAGTGGGATTGCTGGGTCATATGGTAGTCCTATTTGTAGATTTTTGAGGAATCTCCAAATTGTTCTCCACAGAGGCTGGACCAATTTACATTTCCACCAGCAGTGTAAAAGATTTCCCCTTTCACCACACCCCTTCATGACCAAGACTCTCAGCAAAATCGGCATAAAAGGCCCTGACGTAATTTTTAAAATACCAGGTCCAGGACTTGAACCTTGGTCATGTGGGAGTACAACACCTTAACCACTACACCATCTACTGGCCCCTTAAATGTTTATATTTCATTTATTTTTATAAGGTTCATTGACTTTATTTTACTATTACTTTTTAAAATTTTTCTGTAGAGCATGTGCACTTACAAGAGAGAGAGAATGTGGAAAATAAATAAGTAAAAAAGCAAATAACAAGGACTGGGACTCAAACTGTGTTTGGCCAAGTGGGAGCCAAGTGCCTTAACCACTATGCATCCTGTTGGCCCCTAAAATGTTTATTTTTATTATTTATTAAACTTATATGTTTAGGATATTTTCTTGAAAATACATTAACCAATAATATTGTTTTTGTTGATTTTTATTTTTCCTGAGACAATATTATTCAAGTTTTGCATCTTTGACATCAGTGTTGTTAGTAGTACTAAAGCTACTTCAAATAAAGTTTTACTAAGGAATAATTACACACAGTAACATTTTTCTGTTTTTTTTTTTTTTGTGTGTGTGTGGGGGGGAGAGATTTTTGCTATAGAGTGTGTGCTTGCCAGGGAGAGAGAGAGAGAGAGAGAGAGAGAGAGAGAGAGAGAGAGATCATACTCCAGTGCAAATGGCCATACCACAATCTCTTCTCTATTCTCTAATGATTTGGGGCATGCACACACATGTGCCCAGAGTGACTTTCAAGTAACTGTGATAGGGACTCAAACTGTGGTAAGCCATGTTGTTGTTGTGACATGAGATAGATATCCAAGGATCGAGACTGCTCAAGAAATTAGAATTTTTATGATCATTTCTTCCTGGCCAGGGACTGCCACCCTCACACCACACACATGTAGCATCAGAAGTGACAGACCTGACCAACAATTTTGCAGATTATTTAAGCATAAAAACCACAATGGGATTCCCAGCCTTCAGGGAGGGTTTGCACTCGATGTGGCAGAGAGTTCTTTCCAGGGAAGAAGAGAAATGAGGAAGGGTTAAGAGTTGGGATCACCAGGTGTTGCAAGGGAAGAGCTGCAAGGACCTCTAAGAAGCACCACAGGGGCTGAAAAACTGCTAGGGTACAATGGGTGGGTACATTTTGCACAATATTTTATCATTTACTTTTGGAAGCTGTTTATAGGAGAACAGTGGTTACTGTGTTTTTTACAACATACAACCATACCCAGGGAACGGCCTGTGGGGTGCTTTCCTAGCTTAGTGTACTCCATTTTTTAAAATTTTTGTCCATTGTCCGTTACTGTGGGAATCCAGCGTCTTAACAACTGTGCCACCTGCTAGCCACAACATTTCAAGTGTATAATTCAACATGCCTTAGTAAATTTAGAGTTGTTTAACTATGACCAAAGTTCAATTTTAGAACGTTTTATCACTCAGAAAAATTCCTGATGGCACACTTCTCTCCCACCTCGCAAATACTCTTCTTTATGATTTGCTTTTCCTGGTTACTTCATATAAATGGAATGATAATGATAAAAGAATAAAAAAGCATAGGTCCTTTTTTCCCTTAAATTGCTTGTTTTATTCATTTTTGGACTCTGAATTTTGATTTATGAGTTTCGCATGTCAAGATATCTTTTGCTTTAAAATCAAGCAGATAACTATAATACAGTATTTTTCACTCATAATCAAAATAACCTCTTTAAAAGAGTTGGATTTTTTTTTCAGTCACTTACTTTTTTTATTTTTTCTCAAAAAAAATCACAACTAACCAGACTGTAGGTTTTGAATGATATAAAGTGACATCTGGATATGTTAAAAATAAGTTCCCACTAACCCTCAGTATTCCCATAATGTCTTCTCTCATGCTACATGACCCTCACAGTATGTTTAAAAAAACTTTACTAAAATTAAACATCATTTTATATGTAAATAATACCGAAAATGATAGCACTAATCTGTATCGCATCCAAGTCTTAACAGTCCTTCCTGGTAGCAGGGTGAGCTTTTTATTCTCGAACAGCCTTTTCCTGTAGTGTGGCCTTTAACTCCAGTACTAGCTTTCCTGCATTTTATACTTTCAAGTTCTTGGGGAAACACCTGCACTCCCTGTGTCTCAAATGGTGCTCACTCTTTCTTTTCTAAGTCGGAAGTTTTATTTCCCAGTTTTTGAGTTGTGAGCTCTTCTACATTTTAACTCTTTAACATAAAGCCTTTTTGTGCTTAGGTATAACTTATCATAGATCAACTCATGTGTCAGTTTGTACTATTTTTCCTCATTTTGAAGCTGAGAGTATATACTTCCTTTGATGTAGTTGGCATATGGGATTGTTTATAAATTAGTAAATAAATGAAGATGACAAAGAGTTGGCATTTTTTTAAAAGAGTTATTTCTTTCTGGGATTTATGGTTTTTTTTTTTTTTTTGTTGTTGTTGTTGTTGTCGTCGTTGTTATAAATATTAGAAACCCAATGCTGTTTTCTTTCACATTATTTATTATTATTATTATTATTTTTGTATATACTTTCAATCATATTGTTTGGCTTACAATGAGACCATTTCGATATATGAACATTTCTCCTCAGACCCGTTGATCGAAATATCTTCAACAGATAACACCACACCTCCCCATCCCGTCAATGCTCTACCTCTGTATCCCTTCTCCAAATGTCTTTTGTTAGGCCCCACTCCTCCACGTACACCTCATCTGAAATTCACACCCATCTCTTGTGTTTGTTCAACTGTTAGTCAATCAGTTTCAGACGTAGAATGCAGACAAACGGTATATGTTAAGTGGGGACATACAATGTCTCTCTTTCATAGCCTGACTTGCCTCACTCAACAGTACATCTTCCATATTCTTCCACTTTCTGTCAAAAGCCAGGGCTCTGTTGGTTTTTATGGCTGAGTAGTATTCCATAGAGTATATGTGCCACAGTTTTTCAATCCATTCCTCCATATGGGGGCATCTGGGTTGGTTCCATGACTTAGCAATTGTGAATAGTGCTGCAATAAACATCGATGTGCAAGCACTTTTCCAATGAAGAATTCTTCTGTCCTTTGGGTAGATACCGAGGAGTGAGATCGCTGGATCATATGGCAGATCTATCTGTAGATTTTTGAGGAATCTCCAAATTATTCTCCACAGTGGTTGGACCAATCTACATTCCCACCAGCAGTGTAAAAGAGTTCCCCTTTCACCACACCCCCGCCAACACTTATCATTTTTTGTTTTTTTAATATTAGACAATCTGACTGGGGTTAGGTGGTACCTCATTGTTGTTTTTATCTGCATTTCCCTTACAATGAGGGAGGTTGAACATTTTTTCATATGCCTTTTGGCCATTCGTATGTCATCTTTAGAGAGTGTTTTCTTCATCTCCTTCTCCCATCTTTTAATAGGGTTGACCATCTTTTTTCCAAACACCTTTTTTAGTTCCTTGTGTATTCTGGTTATCAGTCCCTTATCTGATGCAACATTTACAAAAATATTTTCCCATTCTGAGGGCTGTCGATTCACACTAACTACTGTGTCTTTGGCCATGCAGAAACTTCTTAGTCTGATGTAATCCCACTTGTCTATTTTGGGGACAATGGACTCTGCTTTGAGGGTCTTCTTTAGGAAGTCTTTCCCTACACCAATGTCTCCCAGAGTTTCCCCAGTATTCTCCAGGAGCAGCTTTATAGTTTGAGGTCTTAGATTTAGATCCTTGATCCACCTTGACTTGATTTTTGTCAAAGGAGAGAGGTAGGGGTTCAGATTCATCTTTCTGCAAGTGGAAGTCCAATTTTTCCAGCACCACTTGCTGAAGAGGCTTTCATTTTCCCACTGGATTGACTGGTACCCCTTGTCAAAGATCAGTTGACTGTATGTTTGGGTACTTATTTCTGGGGACTCTATTCTGTTCCATTGGTCCACATGTCTGTTTCTGTGCCAATACCATGCTGTCTTTATTATTACCACAGCTTTGTAATATATTTTTGGATCGGGGATTGAGATGCTGCCCACTCCACTCTTCTTGTGTAGAATTGCTTTGACAATAGGGGGTCTTTTATGATTCCAGACAAATTTTAAGATTGTCTTTTCTAGATTTGTGAAGAATGTGTCTGGTACTTTGATTGACATTGCATTAAATAGGTAGATTAATTTGGGTAGAATTGTCATTTTGATTATATTAACTCTTCCAATCCATGAACATGGGATGTCCTTCCATTTTTTTGTGTCATTTTCAATTTCTTTTTTTAGCTTCTCATAGTTTTCCTTGTGGAGGTCTTTAACTTCTTTGGTTAGATTTATTCCTAAATATCTTATACTTTTAGTGGCTATGGTAAATGGAATAACTTTTTTCAGTTCTATCTCAGTCTGCCTGTTATTCGTATATAGAAATGCTATCGATTTCTGTATATTGATTTTATATCCTGCAACTTTACTGAATTCATGTATTACTTCCAGTAATTTTTCCATGGAGACCATTGGTTCTTCTATGTATACAATCATGTCATCTGCAAATAGACAGTTTCACCTCTTCTTTTCCTATTCAAATGCCCTTTATTTTTTCCTCTTTTCTGATTGCGTTGGTGAGGACTTCCAGTACTATATTGAAAAGGAGAGGAGAAAGTAGGCATCCTTGTCTTGTTCCTGTGTTTAGTGGGAAAGCTTTCAGCTTTTCTCCATTCAGGATGATGTTCGCTATGGGTTTTTCATAGATGGCTTTCATTGTATTGAGAAATGGCCCTTCTATGCCGATTTTGCTAAGAGTCTTGATCATGAAGGGATGTTGTATCTTATCAAATGCTTTTTCTGCGTCAATCGATATGACCATATAGTTTTTGTCTTTCTTCCTATTAATATGGTGTATTACATTTATGGTTTTGCATATGTTGAACCAACCTTGCATTCCTGGAATAAAGCCTACCTGATCATGGTGTATGATCTTCTGTATAAGTTGTTGAATACGATTTGCTAGTATCTTGTTGAGAATCTTTGAGTCTATGTTCATCAGAGAAATTGGTCTGTAGTTTTCCTTCCTTGTCCTGTCCTTATCTGTTTTCAGGATGAGGGTGACAGAGGCTTCATAGAATGAATTAGGGAGAGATTCACCCTTTTGGATCTTTAGAAATAATTTGAGCAGAATGGGAGTTAACTCTTCTTTGAAAGTTTTGTAGAATTCAGAGGTGAATCCATCGGGGCCAGGGCTTTTCTTTGTTGGTAGGTTATTTATTACTGATTCAATCTCCTGGCTTGTTATGGGCCTATTCAGACTTTCTATTTCTTCCTGGCTCATTCTTGGTAGATTATATTTGTCCAGGAATTTGTCCATCTCATCCAGATTATCTTGTTTCTTAGCGTATAGATGTTCAAAGTATCCTCTAATGATGTTTTGAATTTCTACTATGTCTGTTGTTATGTTACCAGCCTCATTGCAGATTTGATTCACCTGGTTCCTTTCTCCCTTCTTCTTAATAAGTCTCGCTAGTGGGGTATCAATTTTGTTTATCCTTTCAAAGAACCAGGTTTTGCTTTCACTTATTTTCTGTATAGTACGTTTATTTTCTATTTCATTTATTTCTGCTCAGATCTTTATTATTTCCTTTCTCCTGTAATTTTTTGGATTTTTTTGCTGTTGCTTTTCCAATTCTCTGAGGCTTGATGTTAGGTGATCCATTAGCCTTCTCTCTGTCTTCCTCTTATGTGCACTAATTGCTATGAACTTCCCTCTTATGACTGCTTTGGCAGTGTCCCAAAGATTATGGAAACTCATGTCTTCATTGTCATTGGCTTCCATGAATCTTTTGATTTCAGTCTTTATTTCTTCGGTAGTAGTGGAGTCATTCAGGAGTAGGTTATTTAGTTTCCATGTTTTTAGGTATTTTTGAGGATTTCTCTTGAAATTAAACTCAAGTTTAATTCCATCATGGTCAGAGAAGATGCTGGAAATAGTTTCTATGCCTCTGAATCTGCAGAGGCTTGCTTTGTGTCCTATGATGTGGTCAATCTTTGAGAAAGTTCCATGTCGGGGTGAGAAAAAACTATATCTTGTGGTTTGGGGGTGGAAAGTTCTATAGATGTCTGTTAAGTCCAATTGATTTATGGTATCATTTAGATCCTTGATCTCTTTACCTATTTTTTGCCTAGATGATCTGTCCAGAGGGGATAATGTGGTGTTGAGATCTCCAACAATTAGTGTGTTGCAGTCTATCTCGCCTTTCAGATCTAACAGTCTTTCCTTCACATATTGGGTGCTCCTGTGTTAGGAGCATAGATATTAATAAGCGTTATATCTTCTTGATCTATAGAGCCTTTTACTATGATATAGTGCCCTTCTTTGTCTCTTTGAACACTTTTTGTTTTAAAGCCTATTTTGTCATAATTAGTATCACAGCTCTAGCTCTTTTTTGGTTCCCAATTGCATGGAAAACCTTTTTCCAACCCTTCACTTTCAGTCTATGTATGTCTTTCTCCATGAGATGGGTTTCTTGTAGGCAACAGATAGAGGGTTTCTGTTTTTTTATCCATTCAGCCAGTCTGTGTCTCTTGATTGGAGAATTTAAACCATTAACATTCAATGTTATTATTGATGTTACAGGATCTGTACTGACATTTAAGTTAGCCATTGTCTTAGTTGCCTGTTATTTCTTTGTTTCTGGCTGTTGCATCTTTAGTTTTCCTGGAACAGTACTTTCTTCAGGATTTCTTGAAGAGCTGGTCTGGTGTTGGCAAATTCTTTCAGGTTTTGTTTGTCTGAGAAGATTTTAATCTTTTTTTCCCAAATGAAGGATAATCTTGCAGGGTATAATAGTCTTGGCTGAAATTGTTTCTCTCTTAACACTTTCAGTATGTCTTCCCATTCTTTCCTTGCTTGCATTGTTTCTGATGAGAGGCCTGGTGTTAGTCTTATGGGATGGCCTTTGTAAGTTACTTCTTGTTTCTCTCTTGCCAGTTTTAGTATCATGTCTTTTTCTGTGACGTTAGACAGCCTGGCTAAGATGTGCCTTGGGGAAGATCTTCTGGGGTTGATTCTATTTGGGGTCCTTTGTATTTCTTGGGTCCAGATGGTTCGGTGCCTCTCTAGACTTGGGAAATTTTCTTCCAGATTGTCATGGAATAGATTTTCCATTCTGCTATTAGTTTCTTCACCTTCTGGGATGCCAATTATTCTGATGTTTGGGCGCCTAATAGAGTCTAGTATTTCTCGTATATTATCCTCATGTTTTTTAGTTATTTTCTCGATCTTTTTGTATTTTTTTTCTAGATCAGAGATTTTATCTTCTACATCAGAGATTCGATCTTCAGCATGGTCTAATTGGCTCTTAATACTTTCCAGAGAGTTTTTGATTTCTTGTATTATAGACTTCATCTCCAATAGTTCCACCTGATTCTTTCTCAGAGTATCCATTTCTTCTTTCATATCCTGGAAGGACTTTCTAATTTCCTGTAGTTCGTTGTCTCTTTTTTTTTTCCAATTCACAGAATTTGGTCACCATGAATGTTCGAAATTCTGTGTCTGTCATTTTTGTAATGTCCTCCATATTTACAAGACATGGAGGGGCGTTTTCCTTTGTTGGAGACATATTTCCTTGTTTATTCAGACCTGAGGCTCTTTTTCTACTTCTAGCCATTGGAAGATTAATTCCCTTTTAAAGACCTCTTGGGAGTACGTTTCTCCCACTAGAAGTAAGAGTCTTTCCTTTTTGATGGGAATAGATGTTTGCTGAAGTCTCTCTTCTGTTGTTTTTACCAGTGTACTCTCAGGAGGGGAACTCTACAGAAGTGTCTAACAAGCAGTATCTCCTTTTTCACAGGGGGATCAGTACTAGGGAGGATCCCAGAGACACTTACCTTACTAGGAAATTTCAGATATATGATTCTAGACCTGTCTAGTCTGTCTGGCAGGGTAAAAAATGAGGAGGAGAGGACAATACGCAATGAAAGGAAAAACAGAGAAAAATAAAGAAAAAGTCACGCACCGTGTGCGATTTCACCAGAGGCTTGTAGGAGAGCCTTTTGCCTGCTGGCAGGCATGGAAAGTCTGGAGGGAGAAGGAGAGCTAGGTATTAACAAGAGAATGGAGGGGGTTTAAGAAAAAAGCCACCTCAGGGAGATCCTAGCTACCTACCTAGAAGGTGGAGTCTGGGGCCTGGGGTTCTGGAAGTGGGGTGGGGGTCAGAGGTGACCCTCCCTCAGTATCCCTTGCTGGCCAGAGGCTTGTAGGAGAGCCTTTTGCCTGCTGGCAGGCACGGAAAGTCTGGAGGGAGAAGCAGAGCTAGGTATTAACAAGAGAATGGAGGGGGTTCCAGAAGAGTTGGATTTTGTTTAGCATTAGAAAGTCTTATTAAAAGAAGATGACTTTTGATAGAACTTTTTGCCCCATCCGTTTACTACATTTTTCTACTCTGTGCCTTGAACACTGTGCATTTTGCAACTATGTGAACATGTTTTCAGACTCACAAATGCTTCCTAGAAAAGTTTATGGTATTCCAAATAACCCACCAAAATGTCTGTGGGACTTTATAACAGGATACTAATTAAGTGGGAAAACAGGAGTGTATTATGCATTGGTCGGATGGCCCCTTGTCTCACTAAGGCATATTTGTGGTGCTGTTGAGGACCAACCCTCATAGAGCATTTCCATTCCCTCTGTTGGTGAACGTGATCTCCCCAGTTGTTGTAGTCTCGGCAGTACTATAGCTTAGGGATGGGCAGTACTTGAGCACTAAAGCTCCCTTTGTAATGTTGATAATAATTATTATTTTACTTATTTATTTTAGGTTTTTGCCAGAGGGCTTGTACATTCATCTGAGAAAGATAGAGAAAGGAAAAGTAAGAAACCATCTCTCGGGGGAATGGCCATGCTGCAATTCATCTCCTCCATTCTCTTCTCAGGACCGTGGCTAGCACACACCCAGTGTGATTTTCAAGTTGCCAGTTAACCACTAGAATCATTGTTGGCCATGTGGTAATTAAATATCTTAACACCACACCACCTGCTGACTGTAATACTGAGAATTATTAAGAGCTACTTCCTATAATACGCTAGAAAGTGAATATAGTTATTAAATCTGAATATAATCGATGATATGGGGTTTCTTATCCATTTCATTTTATTTATTTATTTATTTATTTATTTATTTATTTATTTATTTATTTACGGAGAGGTTTTTGCTATAGGGCGCGTGCGCTCACCAGACAGACAGAGAGACAGAGAGACAGAAAATGAGAAATCACCCCCCAGGGGGGGTGTCCACGCCGCAATCCCTTCTCCTCCATTCTCCTCTCGGGATCTTGGGCACGCATGCACACGCGCCCGGCGTGAGTTTTAAGCCACCGGGTCCAGGACGCGAACCGCGGTCGACTACATGGGAGTCCAGCGACATAGCCATTATGCTAACTGCTGGTTCCCTCCATTTCATTTTAAATGGGTAAGTTAAGTACTTATCAAAAATGTCTAGTCCTGCATCTTTTAAACATTATATTTGAATGTAATGGGAAAGAATTAGCACTGCTGTTTTAAGTTGCCCTTCCAGCAGTGGCAGAACTATATTTTGTATTTCTCCACACCCATAGTGCTAGTTCGTGCTTCATAAAACATTTCTGAAGCTGAGCCTGGCAGATGTTGTGTTGTTAAGGCACTGGACTCCTACGTGCCTGACCTCAGTTCTAGTCCTGGGCTTGACAGCTTGCTTTCTAATTTTCCCTTTTCCTCTCTCTCTGGTCAAAATAAAAAATAATAATTAAATCAAATAAACAGTTCTTTTAAAATGTCTATAAAGCTTTTTCATTTTTAAAGAATTACTCATTTAATTGTATTTGTTATTATTATTATTTTTAAATTTGACCAAGGAGGAAAAGAGAGAGAGAGAAAGGAACAGTCAAAAAGCAAGTTACGAATTTCTTCAAAAAAAAAAAAAAGCAAGTTACCAAGTTCAGGATTAAAACCATGGTCAGCCATGTGAAAGTCCAGTGCCCTAATCAGCAAGTCAGCTATAGGACTCTTTTTTTGTTTACGAAAGGCAACAAAATATAGATATCTCAAGGGAAAACAATTTTCTTCTTCTACAGCAAGTTTTTGTTTCAATATGAATTTATCTGTAACTTTTTATATTATGGTTCCTTGATATTTGTCTATTATTGCTATATTATAGTTTCATATTTGTTACTACTACGTAATATTGATAGCTACTCTCATTGCCTTAATTCATAAGTAGTTTGGCTAAATATATAGGTATGTATATTTGATGTCTAGATAAACTATAAAGTAATATTGGTCCCTTTTTCTTTGAAAAGAAAACATTGGAATTTCAATGGGATGCCATTAAATTTATAGATGTATTTTGGAAAATTGTTTACTGGGTAAAGATACATTTTTCTTATCTATGTACATGTTATGTACAATCAAGTCTTTTCTTGTCACTCAATACATTTTTATTTTCTCATATATTCTACATATTTATTTTTAGAAACATGTGGAGGGACATCAAGGTGAAGTGGTGGTTAAGGTGGCTGGACCCCACATGGCTAACAGCACAGTTCAAATTCCAAATCCAATCACTTGAAAAACACAATAGGGACATGTGCGTATATGTCCAGTATCCTGAGAAGAATGGAAGAGGATGGACTGCTGTGGATCAGCCCCCTGGGGGGGGGGGGCTTTCCCACTTTTTTCTCTTTCTATATTTCTCAGATGGGTGCAGGTGCCCTATAGCAAATGTTAAAAAAATACATGCAATATATCAAATATGTGTCTTTTTATAACTTATACTGTTTTAGATTTTTTTGCTAAATTGGGCCTATAAGATCTAAAATAAGGCTCTCCCCTAGAAGTACTTCCTCTATATCTTCTCATTCATTCCTTCCTTAATGACCTCTTATTGACACATTCCCTTGGTTTCAGATGGTTGTATTAATGCTGCTGTGAGCTCTTACCATAGTACCAATGCCTATGCATTTGTTTGAGTTTATTTTTGTGGTGTGTGATAGGGCTGTTATTGTACTACTTATCTTCAGAAGCCAGTTTCCCAAAATGTATATAACTGACACTCCAATTTTGGTTCTAAGAGTACAGTTGTTCCATGTTTATTGATACTGTTTTGTTTTTTTTTTAACTTTGATTTGGTCTTATTTTGTATTTCTCCATTTACTAAATATGTTAAACATGTCTGGTACATTTATTGAACATTTAGAAATCTCTTTTGTGATGTTTTTCTCCAACTGTATCACCTATTTTCCTTTGGAAGGGCTCAATTTTTTGTAAGTAAAAATGTTTATTATCTACTTTAGAGGAGGAAGCAGAAGGATCATGAGTTAGCAAGACCCTTGCTTTTTGTTGCTTTTTAAAAAGTTTTTGCTAAATGGATAAAAATTGGGATTCACGTTTGCTAAAATTGGCAAAATGGTATAGCTAACAAAATCAATTCAAGTAAATAACTTTGGCTGTTTTACTTAAGTTTTAAAATAGCTATGAATTAGGACATTTTAAAATTTAATTTTATTTACTAATATTTTTATTATTATTTAATAATTTTTAAAGAGATTTTTATTATATGGCATATGCACTCACCAGAGAGAAAGAGAAACAAACAGAAAGTGAGAACTCACCCCTCCAGAAGGGATGGCCATGCTGAAATCCCTTCTCTTCCATTCTCCTTTTGGGTATGCTCACACATGCACCCTGGTGTGAATTTCAAGCCAGAGATCCAAGACTCAAACTGCAGTCACCCATGTAAGAGTTTAGTGATATAAGAATTTTACCTTCTGCTTATCCCACTATTTATTTATTTATTTATTTATTTATTTATTTATATTGGTAACTATTTTTTATTTATTTTATATTACATTTAATCACAAATTTCTTCTTTCATTTTATTAATTATTATTATTTATACATTCAAATCACTATAGATCATTTTGATTGTAAAGAGTCTTTACTTAGCATGATGTATACCTCAGTCAAGGCTAGTTGAGAATACTGTACACATCATCAACAGATAATAAGCCATATCTGTGTCCCACAAATGTCTTACCTCTTATCTTCTTCCCAAATTTACTTTTCTATGCTCTTCTCCTCCCACACTCTCTTTCAACTTTATCTCTAGTGTCCTTAACAATTTTCAATGCTCTTATTCCTCTAGTCTTTTGTTTCTACCATAGAGTGCGGACAGTTGGTACATGTTAAGTGGAGACATACAATGTCTCTGTTTCACAGCTTGACTTGCTTCACTCAGCAATTAATCTTCCATATTCATCCACTTTCTATCAAATTTCAGGACCTTGTTGTTTTTTATGACTGCTATTCCATGCCACACATGTGCCACACTTTTTCAATCAATTCATCTGTTTGTGGACGTTTGGGTTGGTTTCATGTCTTAGCAATCGTGAATAATGCAGCAATAAATATAGTTATGCAAGTGCTTTTCTGACAGAGCATTCTCCCGTCCTTTGTGGAGATATCCAGGAGTGGAATTGCTGGATCATATGGTAGCTCTACTTGAAGGCCTTTGTTCTCCACAGTGGTTGGAACAATTTACATCCCCACCAACAATGTAGAAGAGTTCCTCTTTCACCACCATCCCTCCAGCACTTATCATTTTTTTGTTTTTATAATCGTTGGTCAAATTAAAATAAATGAATGAATAAATAAAATTAAATTTAAAAAAGCAAACTCTGGGAACCAAAGGGTGGCATAATGGTTATGTCTTTTAGAGACACCAGAGAATATTGAGATAATGACCATATGTATCTTATCTCTAGTGATACAGATGCTGTAGCCTAGTCCCTCCAAGCAATACTCATGGTGAGGACAAAAATTAGTTCTACATACTATACTAACATGATTCATGGCAAGAACTTTCTTTTATAATTAACTGTACTGTGGGACCAGCAGTTAGTGTAATGGCTATGTCGCTGGACTCCCATGTAGCCGACCGCGGTTCGAGTCTCAGACTCGGTGACTTAAACTCATGCCGGGCACGTGTGCATGCGTGCCCAAGATCCCAAGAGGAGAATGGAGGAGAAAGGATTGCGGCATGGCCATCCACCCTGGGGGGGTGATTTCTCGCTTTCTTTCTTTCTGGCGAGCTCATGCGCCCTACAGTAAAAAACTCTCAAAAAAAATTAACTGTATTTATACTGTCTGCAAAAATCCTGGAAGAAGAAACAGTAATCCAATTTTTTTTTGAGAGGTTTTTGCTATAGGGCATGTGTGCTTGCCAAAAAGACAGAGAGAGACAGAAAGCAAAAAATCACTCCCCAGGGGGATGACCATGCCACAACGCCTTCTCCTCCGTTCTCCTCTCGGGGTCTTGGGCACACACGCACATGCACCTATCATGTTTAAGCCGCCAGATCTGGGACTTGAACCACAGTCAACTACATGGGAGTCCAGCAACATAGCCATTACAACACTAGTCGCAGTGATCCAATTTTAGAACATGAAACCACTGCTGAAGTAAATAGTCTCAGGGTTTCCTAGTTGGTTTATAAATAAGTTTATATTTGAAATAAAAAATAAATCATGAAGCCAGCAGCTGGTATCATGGTTAAAGTCCTGGACACCCACATGATCAACTGTGGTTCAAATCTTGGACTGGTGATTTGCTTTCCTACTTTCCCTCTCTTTCCCACTCTTTGGTGACTACATGTGCGCTATAGCAAACTTAAAAAATAATAATAATTCTTAGTAAAATAAAAAGAAAAATTTAAAAAACTGAATTTATAAATTGTATGTAAAACATCTTTCTCAAAAGGGACAAATGCATTAGACAAATTTGTTGAGCAAAACAAGTATAGAAAATATACATAAAAATACTATATTTATACATACTGTATTTATACATAAATACAGAAAATATACATAAAAATAAACATCAGTAAGTTTTATTTCTATCTTGTTCCCACTTCTGCTAATGATAACAACATTTAATTTGCACT
The DNA here is from genome assembly GCA_026018925.1 of Tupaia tana. NCBI lineage: Eukaryota > Metazoa > Chordata > Mammalia > Scandentia > Tupaiidae > Tupaia > Tupaia tana. The sequence continues at coordinate 2,422,884 of JAKSZU010000025.1, read as the reverse complement.
TTGAACAAGTTTGACATTGACTTTTGGAAAAGCAAGTCATTTTGTCAAGATGATTATGTAGATGTGGAAAATATTTGTGTTTTTATTGCAATAATTAAAAGACTAAAAGAACAATTGTATAAAAAATAAAAGTTTATTATTTTCTGAAAAAAAGATGTCATCAATTCAAAAGTTAAGAGACTAAAATGGTTTATCAAAAATCTCTTTAATGAGACCAGCAAATGGTGTGGTGGTTATGTCATTTGACTCTCACATGGCCAGTCATGGTTTCTCACAGACCTGGCAGTTTGCTTTCTTACTTTTTCTCTCTGTCTCTCCCTTATGAGCACACATGCCCTTTAACAAATGTAACATAATGATAAAAGATAAGATTAAATAATTTTTTTTAAAAAAATCTATTTTGTGGGTTAAATCCATGGCCTGGTGATTAAAGCAGTGAGATTTCACATGGCTTGAGTACCAGACCTGGAGGCTTAAGAAACATTCCAGGCAAGTGTGTATGCATGTAGGCCCAAAACCTAAAGAGGAGGAAGAAATGGAAAAGGGATTGCATCCTGACCTTTCCCCCTGGGAGGTGCGTTCTCCTCTTCTTTTCTTACTATCTCTCTGTCTTTCTCTGGGGAACACATTCCCACTAGGAAAAACAAAAAACAAAAACACCTGTTCATATTTAGAAGTTTGAATTTTATATCGTGTCACAAATTGCTTATTGTATTGTTACATGACAATCACACTCACCAAAAGATGTCCTAAATAAAGATAAAGAACAAAACATATTTGTTTCCTTTTTAAAAGCTTTATTGGGTCTAAATAGTATCAAAAAATTGCACATACTTAATGTGCATATTTGGATAAACTTGGAGAAGTACATACCTTTATTATACCACTACCACTATCAATAATCTAAACCTATCCATCTATATAATGTATTTTAAAATTTGTCCTACAAGGGGCAGGTAGGTGGTGTGGTGGTAAGGGCTCTGGATTCTGAGAGGAGAATGAGAGGGTACTGTAGTGTAGCAATCCCCCCAGGGAGTGATTTTTCTCTTTGTATTTCCCTTTCTCTGGCAAGCACATGCTTCCTATAGCCAAAATCTCTGTCTGAAAAAATAAAGGATAAAGAGTGATGAACTATTAAATGCCAGTTTCCTCTAGAGAGATATAGTGACATGTATTCAAAACAGCTCATAACGTACATGATTATGACTAATGATTTTCTTTTCAGCTCAGACTCCTGAGTCTGTGTAGTCACAGCTATGTTCCTGGATTCCAGAAAATTCCCAAGAAGGAAGACCTGTTTGTTGCTTTATTTCTGCTTCTTGCCCAGAGTCCGCTATTTCAAATCAAACAAGTATGAAATATATAACTATACTATCAGTCCCTACTATTGCTCAATAAAAATGAAACTATTACTATTAGAAATAAAACATAGGGGCCTGCAGGTGGCATGATGGTTAAGGCATTGTCCCATGTGGCCAACCTCAGTTCAATTCCCAATGCAGAACCTTGAAACTCATGCCACGTCCATGGACATTTGTACTGGAAATTCTGAAAGAAGAGGAGACTGGCATGGCCATACCTCTTAAGGGTGATTTCTCACTTACTTTCTGTCTTTATGACTCTCTAGTGAGCACACATTCTTTATACCAAAAATCTCTTTTAAAAAATAATTAATAAATGAAACTTAAAGCACCACAGTTCTTAATTCACATAATTATTGTTTTACTTTATTTGTTTTATAAACAATTCCTTTCCCTATATTATGTAAGCTGTTTCCTGTCCATATTCATTCTATTAGGCTAAACTGTGGAACTATTTCTAATGAACACCCTTGCAGTTTGGTGCTGCATAAGACAGTGTCAAATTTTGATGTCATACTGGACCACACTCATCATGAATAGGAGGATGTGTAATTACCAAGGTTACCTGTGGGTGCCTTAAAGTTTGAATCTAACTTTGATACCCAGATGTTAAGCACAAATTGCAGATAAACTATTGTAGAAATTTTTTTATAACTTTTTTAACTATACTCAAACACCTGTGTAATTAAGTACAAAGAATTGACAAATATCAGAATATCACACTTTGAAATATATTGCAGAAAGAAATAGAATGATAGTTTACAAATTGAGGACTCAACATTCTAATAAATTTTACAATTGAGCACATCAAAATATGCTCTCATACAAAATATAAAATTATGCAATTATCATAATAAAATGTATTATCAAATATGAAATCTGAAAAGCTATAAGAAATCATGCTTCCATTTTTCTGACGTATAAGGAATAAATATGGTTGAAGTCTTCCATAAGTATTATGCAATTACAGACATTTTAACAGTAGAAAACACTTGAATTTCATCACTAGTAAAATTAAATATATATGTTCAGGTAAGAATATGCCAAGAAAAAACATTACTTATCTTTTATGAAGGAATTGCAAAAGCATGTAAGTGTGTAAAACAAGAAATAAGAATAGAGTTACAGGGCTAGCCCATGCGATGGCAGTTAATGTTGCTGAATCCCACATGACAGAAATTGTGACTTGAGTCCCAAATCAGTTGACTTGAAAAACATACAAATGGTTTGTGTGTTGTTCAAAATTTTGATATGAGAAAAAATGGTGCAGAGGTTATTGTGGCATGACCATTTCATGGAGGAAGTGCTGTCTCAATTCTTCGCTCTCTCTGTATCTCTAGCTAGTGAATCCATGTGCCCCCTGGCAATAGGGGCCAGCAAGTGGCATGTTTGTTTAGATGCTGGACTCCCACATGACCAATTGTGGTACAAGTCCCAGACCTAGTGGCTCATTTTCTCACTTTCCCTCTCTCTCTGTCTCTATCTGGTAAGCACATATGCCCTACAACAAATTTTAAAAATAATAGTGAATAAAATTAAATAAAAAATGATTTTTTTTTTTAAAAAGTAAGAAATGGTTTGTGAACCAGAAGAATACCTTCATGTGTTTATGGTTATCAAACTTGGCTCTGAGATGGAAGCCATGAGTATTTCCTGACTCTAGAAACAGAAATAGGTACTGCAAAAAAAAAAAAAAAAAAAACAATGTTATTGACTATCACTAATTATTGTTTTAAGAATTATTTAGTTTTATTCATCATTATTATTTTTAAAATTTGCTAAAGAGCATATACACTCACCAGAGAAGTAAGAGAAAGAAATAGAAAGAAAAAGTGTGAAATAAAGTTGCCAGGTTCAAGACTCAAAATGCATTCAGCCACGTGGGAGTCTTGCATCTTCACCATCATGCCACCTGAGGGCATCCACTCTAACTCACTGAGAATATATTGGATTGCTGGAAAACTCATGATGCATTTTTCATTTATTTCTATGCAAAAATGCGACATGACTTTTCTGACAACCCAATGCCATTGCCTCAGTACAAAATAAATGAATAAAAACTGGAGGAATAAAGAGAAACCCTACTTATTTTTGTAAATAATAATAATTGAAACACAGACATGCCTGTTAATTTCAATAAGCTTATGAAAGTTTTTCTGGAAGATAACAATAAAGATGAATATTTGCAAGAGAGACCTTCTAATGTATAAAGGCAAAAATATTACCAGTCACATAAAAAATTAACAAAACATGCTTTCAGATGTATATAAATGGATACTTTAAAAATAACACCCCATCTTTCTATCATAAAATAAAAATTTCACAAAAATTGATATATAAGAGAAATCAAGTTCCATTTAAGATTCAAATTTTTTGAATCTTTTTTGAAAATAGTTTTATATTTAAATTCTTTTTTACATTTACATAGGAGTATTTATGATAACATTTACATAAATATTAAAATGTACAATGAGAAATGTTTATACACAAAGTGAAATGTTATATACAAGAAAAAAATCAATAGAAATTAGGTTAGAGGAAAAGCTAAGATATTCCAGGAGAACAAGTTAAAGTGATTTTTGTCTTAATACAAATAAGAAAACTATTCATTACTATTGTGATGAACAAGTATAATAAGGCATGGAAATATAAGGTTTATCAAAAGGAAAACTCAGGAGAAAGTAGAGAAGAGATCTGGAATAAATTCTCATCCTTGGTAGCATTATTGAGAGCCTCAAGATGAGCCAACCAAGATCCTCATGTGCTTAAGACCCAGTTTCAAATCAGTTTGTTGTTATCCACAGATGAAAAAAATTCTCCCAGTGTCATGAAAAGGGCTCTTAATTTGGTGTATCTTGGTATTACCTCAGGGGCTTAATCTGTGAAAATCACACAAAAGTGACCATTAACTTCAACATGACAAACAATTAGAGAAATTGAATTGCTGGACCTTTGCTTTTTCACCAGACACAAAGCAGTGCATCCAGTGCCCTTCTGAAGAGTCTCCAAACAGTGAGAGAACTCACTGCCTTCCCAAGTTTGTGGCATTCCTGGCTTTTGAGGATGCTTTGGGGACATCTATGGCCTGCATGGCTCTGTGTTTCTTTGTCCTCACATTCATAGTTTTGGGGGGTTTTGTGAAGCCCTGAGACACTCCCACTGTCAAGGCCAACAACCAGGCTCTCAGCCTTATTCTGCTCATCTCCCTTCTGCCATGCTTCCTCTGCTCCTTGCTCTTCATTGGCCATCCTAACACAGCCACGTGTGTTCTCCAACAAGTTTCATTTGGCCTTGTGTTCACTGTGGCTGTTTCCACTGTTTTGGCCAAAACCATGACTGTGATTTTGGCATTCAAAGCCATGAAACCTGGAAGGACAATGAGGTGCTTGCTGCTCTCAGGGTCTTCTAACTCTGTCATTCTCATTTTGCTCCCTGATCCAAATGATTATCTGTGGAATCTGGTTGGGAACCTCTCCCCCTTTCATTGACACACACTCACACTCTGAGCTCAGAAACCTCATCATCGTTTGCAACAAGGGCTCAGTCACTGCTTTCTACTGTGTCCTGGGCTACCTAAGCCTCTTGGCTCTGGGGCATTTCACTGTGGCTTTCCTGGCCAGGAACCTGCCTGACACATTCAATGAAGCCAAGTTCCTCACATTCAGCATGCTGGTGTTCTGCAGTGTCTGGGTCACATATGTCCCTGACTATCACAGCACCAAGGGGAAGTTCATGGTGGCCATGGAGGTCTTCTCCATCTTGGCCTCCAGTGCCGGGCTCCTAGGCTGCATCTTTGTGCCCAAGTGCTACATTATTCTGATAAGGCCTGGTGAAAACTCCTGGAAAGCTTTAAAAAACAGAAAGGGTTCCAAATTAAACAGACATTCTAAGGTTTTATCTCATAGGCCTGTATCACAATTTTAGGGTTTTGAATAAAAAAATGCACCCTGATTTTATTCCTCATCTGGTAAAAAAACTGAAAATGATTGACTTTTTAAATTAATGTTTTAAAACAGTCATTATTATATCAATCTTAAACAGGTATTAAACCTGCAACTATAAATGATATCTTAGATTAGTGGGCATTTTTACATTATGTGTATTGATTAATTGCTAAATTTTATTAACTATTATTTGTTGTGTTCTCCTAGAAAGCTTTTTACTTTTGTGTAGTCAGAAATAATGTCCTTATTTCCATATCTGATTTATTGATTTGTAGCTTTTCTCCTCTTTTAAAGAAGATATATCTAATGTTCAGTAATTTTCTTGATGTCATTAAAAAATAAACTAGCTAGTAGTTACACTGGTTTTCTGTGTGTTTTTTAGTATCTCATATTTATATTCATTCTAATCTTTTTTTTTGAGAAGTTTTTGTTATAGGGCCCGTGCATTCACCAGAAAGACAGAGAGAGACAGAGACAGAAAGTGAGAAATCACTCCCCAGGGGGGGATGGCCACACTGCAATCCCTTCTCTTCCATTCTCCTATTGGGATCTTGGGCATGCACGCACGTGCACCCAGGGTGAGTTTAAGCCACTGGATCTGGGGCTTGAAATACAGTTGACTGAGGTGTGGTATTATCTGTTGAAGATATTTTGTAGTTTTATCAACAGTACTAGGGAGAAATGTTCAACTGTAGAAATATCCATTTTGTAATACAAATAATAATGTGATTGAATGTATGGAAGAAGATGAAATGAAAAAAAATAAATTAATTAAAAAATGTAAAAAAAAATAAAGTATTTCCTTCTGGCTTTGGAATAAAAAAAAATAAAAAGAAATACAGTTCACTACAGTGATGTAGCATTACCCTATCTGCTGGTCCTCATTCTAATCTTTTTCTAGATAGATTTCTTCTATAGCTACATGTGCTCATAGGAGAGACAGAAAGACAAAAAGTGAACAATCACTCCTTAAGGAAAATGACCATGCTGCAATTCCATCTCCTTCATTCTTCTCTAGAGATACTGGGTATGAATGTACATGCACCCAACTTAAGGTTTAAGACACTGGGTCAGGCTGGACCAGCAGATGGAATAATGGCTGTCACTGGACTCCCATGTAGTCGACTGCAGTTCGAGTTCTGGACCTGGTGGCTTAAACTCATGTCGAGTGTGTGTGTGTGCATGCCCAAGATCCCAAGGAGTATGGAGGAGTAGGGATTGTGGCATGGCTATCCCCCCTGTGGGGTGATTTCTCACTCTCTGTCTTTCTGTCTCTGTCTTTCTGGTGAGTGATGAACCCTATAGCAAACACTTCTCAAAAAAAAAGAAAAAGACACTGATTCAGGGACTTGAACTGTGGTTGACTATTGGGAGTCCAGTGACAAAACCATTATGCTATCTGCTGGTCCCCCATTCCAATCTGAAGATCTTTGTTTCTGCTAGTTGGAGTTTCTGCTTTCTGGAGTGTCTTGATGTGTTAAATTATGTTGATCTGATGTCTTTTTTTTTTTATGCCAGAAAATTTTATTATACCCTTTTAATAATTTAAATTTACAAACTTGCTAAACATTTTACTTAAATGTGTAGAAACTGCCTAGAGATACAAAACAGAATACTTCTTATTTTCTTCTTTAACTGAAGAAAATAACAAAAGATACTCATTAAAAGAAAGTGATTATTGCTTCCAGCACTTTAAGTTGGTAATCTATACTCTTAAAAAGTTACGGTTTCAAGAGGTTGCATAGTGTCTAGGCACTGGATTTCCACATGGTCAACTACAGTTTGAGTCCTGAACACAGCATGTTGAAACTCATGCTCATTGTGTGTGCATGTGGGCCCACAGTCTTGAGAGTAGAATGAAGGAGGAGAGATAGCAGTGTGGTTTTCCTTCCAAAGGATGATTTCTCTCTTTTTATCTGTTTATCTCTCTTTGTTGCTCTGGTGACTGCATGCACTCTATAAAAAAGGTGTCTCAGAAAAAAAAGTTTTATAGTGGAGCCAGCATGCAGTGAAATTGATTAATGTGCTGAGCTCCCACATGTCAAGCCATGGTTCACGTCCCAGACCTTGCTGCTTGAAAATTCACTCCAGGCATGAATGTGTGCATGTCAAAAATACCAGGTGAAGAATGGACAAGAAACGATAGCCATGTGTCCTGGGGAGTGATTTCTCACTTTCCCTCTCACAGTCCCTCTCTGCCAATTACACATTCCTTATGGCAAAAAACCTTTAAAAAAAGAGAAAGAGTTGTACAGCTGCAAAATGATACATTGCTGATTAACTGTTAAACAGTTTTAAGAGGAAATGATGCATTTATTAAATTGCATCCCAATAGGCGCAGCGCTGTGGCCTCGATTCCAGGCGCGACCTTTGAAGAAAAACTGTCCTTGAGGAGTCATGGTGTGGCCCGGGTCCGCTGCCACCACCGCCGCCGCGGAGGAACGGCAGAGAAAACTCCAGGAATACCTTGCAGGGAATTTAGGGAAAACTAAAGAACCAAAACACCAAGCTTTATCTAAAAGCCAAGAATAATTGCCCGAATCCACTACCTCCTAAATCTACTATTAGACCCAAAAAGGATGTTACCCGCCATGTTGTCTTGCCTGTCAAAACCACACAGCCTGTTAGCATTAAACTCCAACCCAGAACAGCCAATATCACAGGGTCACAGAAGCCAAAGTTGGAGCCACCAAAACTTGTGGGCAAAGGGCTGACTTCAGGATGTGTTTCTTCTATCCCAAACGGTAAGCATTCCAGCAGGACTCATCAGCTGCATGAAGGTGGATCATCCACTGCAAGAGAACTGTCAAGAAAACCTGTGGGGTTACTCAATATGCAGGAATTGAAACCTATAAAGCAGCAAGTAACAGATCAAGGAAATGCTAAATGTATAGACTCTGTGGACAATACCCGTGTTGAAAACCAATCTTTGGATATCTTTTTGAAAGAGATAAACAAAGAGAACTTGCCCCAAACCTTATTAGAACCTGAGAGGAAGCCACATCCTGAATCATGTGCCATAACTAAGACAAAGACTAACTCTCATAATCCAATCAAGGGAAGTTTGGCTCCTAAACAAGCCATGGGCAAAAGTTCAGTGAATAGTGCTGTTCTTAAAGACAGAGTTAATAAGCAACTTGTTGGAGAAACACAAATCAGGACTCTATCAGTAAAGTCACAGCAATTGTCTAAAGGAGCAGGTCTTACAAGACCAGGAGAAAAACACTCAAGAACAGTTCCCTCTCACCATATTCAGACCTTTAATAGGACTCAAATATTAAAGAAGTCAGTGGTCAAGGACATAAAGGTTAGTAGGAGTAAATACAAAAAAAAACAAAAGAAACTAAGTCACAGTCATACCTTGTTAATGAACAGAAAGTAAAAACTTCTAAACCCAGAATATACCCCAATTTGCCTCAGAGTGAGTATGGTAACAAACATCCAAATGTGAAGGAAAATCAGAAGTCCACTCAACCTTGTTTTAGACCTCCAACATCATGTGTACTTCAGAGATCAAAAGCCATAAACCAGAGGTCTCATCTGACAACTGCCAATTTTAATTCAGTTATTCCAAGCAGCCCAAGCATTAGTGCAGATGGAACCAATGGTAATAAATACAACAACTTTCAACAAAAAGCACAGACTTTGGACTCCAAGCTGAAAAGACTGTTCCTCAGAATCATTTTCTGAATAAAACAGCTCCCAAAACACAAGCTGGTTGCATAACCATAAATAGGAAAGGAGTCCTAAGTGAAACTCAAACTAATCCAGATACGAAAAAGAAGCCAACAGCAGAAGATTGAAGGAAACAACTAGAAGAATGGCAGAAATCTAAGGGGAAAATCTATAAATGGCCTCCTATGGAACTTAAAACAAAAAGGAAAATAATAGAGGAAATGAATATTTCATTCTGGAAGAGCATTGAAAAAGAAGAGGAAGAAAAGAAAGCCCAACTTGAACTGTCCAACAAAATTAACAACACTCTGAGTGAATGTCTACAGCTCATTGAAGGGGGTGTATCTTCTAATGAAATATTTACCATATTGTCCAGCATTCCTGAGCCTGAAAAATTCGCTAAATTCTGGACCTGCAAAGCCAAGTTGTTGGCTCATAAAGGCAGCTTTGATGTTATTGGACTGTATGAAGAAGCCATTAAAAATGGAGCAACACCAATACAAGAGTTGCGAGAAGTTGTTCTTAATATTTTGCAAGACTTAAACAGAAACAAGGAGGAAATAACCTCTGACTGTTTAGTTGCTGAAACTAATAAAACATCAGTAGAAGAGCTGGTCACAAAGCTGGAATCTGAAAAGCCTTGTCTTTCTCCAAAAGAGAGGGAACAGGTTGTAGCAGTACCCCAGATAACCAAGGCAGAACCACAGAATCACCCTGGTATCAAATTACAGATCACCTCAATCCCAAGCTTAAGTGGAATGCCGGAAGTGCAAGACATGAAGCTCATCACTCCTGTGCGGCGTTCAGCAAGGATTGAGCGGGCAGTGTCCCGCTACCCAGAAATGCTGCAGGAACATGATTTAGTGGTGGCATCTCTTGACGAGCTATTAGAAGTAGAAGATACAGAGTGTTTCATATTTCGTAAAAATGAGGCTTTGCCTGTTACATTAGGGTTTCAAGTTCTTGAATCATAATTTTTTGATACTTCTTTAAAAAAATAAAATGAAAGTGTTTCCAAGCCTCTGTGAGACAAGAAATGCCCTTGTACAGATAACCTCAAAAAATATGTATCATGGAGAGGTATCATGGATGTAGATTATGGTCTAAGAGCCTAGGAAGTAATTGTCTGAACTTATTATCAAATTTTATATCCTCCTGCAAAGTCTTTAGTTTGTGTATTTAAGACTAGATTGCTATAGTTTTACAGCATCCAAATTTCAACCTATTCAATATCCCATAAGTATGGTTAAAAAAACAAAAATTACAGTTTATTAACCTGCTTTAATCCCAGCATAGACTTTTATTTATTTATTTATTTTTTGCATCTGAAAACTGGTCCCACAATATGATGTACCTTTCTTTCTCCATCCACCATTGCAGAGAGAGCAAGTCTTATGCTGTGGAAGATCTGAGCTTTGATACCAGTTTGTCAGACTGGATGGGACACAGCAGGTGGCCTGAAGAAGTCCCCTCATTTTACAGAGGAGTTTACACTAGTTATGTGGATCTTTGGCTTCATCGCAGCATTCCCGTAGATAAGGGGTAATTCTTTTTTTTTTTTTTTTTAATTTTTTTTATTTTTTTATTTATTTGCATTCATTCTCTGAACATCATTACAGCATACAAAATGAGATTTTCCATCCAAATTACACTATATATTGTCTCAATCAAGCACATCAACAAGCATGTTATTGTCAGCAAATGATCTTCCATTTCTTGTCTTCTGTATGTTTTGCTTTTTTCCCCCCATCCTAGATTCTCTATCTCTTACCCTCTGCCATCTCCCACTCTCCTCCCACAGTCTCTGGTATCTATGTTTGCTTTCTATACTGTTTTCTCCTCACATTTTATTGTAACGCCAAAGACCCTGATCAATCCAAATACCCTCATAGCAAACACAGGTGATACCCACATTTCCATGAACACAAGTCTTACTTTACGCATCCTATAAAGTAGCACCTAGCTGTGGCTACATATCGTACTGCAGTCATTGAATATATATATATTTTTTTTCTGAAACTTCTTTTTTTGTAACTCAATTTACATTCCTTCCCTAAGCTTCATCACAGCATACAAAATGCAATCTCCCATCCAGTACACACTGCATAGTGATACAATCATGAACATTACAAAAAAATTTTCCATTACTAGTTCCTAGAATTACTTCCACCCCTCTTTCTGACCCTCTGTCCCTTCCCACCCTTCTCTCACACCACCTCCGGTGTCTACAATTGTCCTTCGTTCCCTTCCCACCCACGTTGCATTGATCACACAATTTCCTACATAATCTAACTACTTTCAATGGTGAGTTCACTCATTACTACTAAGAAAACCAGTTATAACTTAACTCAAAGAAATGCCAAGGAACTTTGCTTAAAGCCAGGAAACAAGTTAGGATTCTGTTCAAATGGAAGGTGCATGAACCTATCAGTCTCATGTACTTTTATCTTCTGTTCTGGTTCAATTTTCCTGATTAAATTCTGGGATATAATATTCAAATTCAGACCTGTCCCTCTGATTAAGTTGGCCACTTTCATAGTTTTTGGACTCTTATTTCCGTGTGTCTGTGTTTAATTTTCTTGATACAGCACACCCTTGAGAACTTCTTGGAGATCTGGTCTGGTGCTGGTAAATTCTTTCAGGTTTTGTTTATCTGAGAATGTTCTTGTCTTTTCTTCCCACCTGAAAGATAATCTTGCCAGGTACAGTATTCTTGGCTGAAATTGCTTCTCTCGTAACACTTTGAATATATTTTCCCATTCTCTCCTCGCTCGCATTGTTTCCGATGAGAGATCTGCTGTTAATCTGATGGGATGTCCTTTGTAGGTAACTTGATGTTTCTCTCTTGCCAATCTTAGTATCTTGTCCTTGTCTGCGGTTTTGGTCAACCTGGCTATAATGTGTCTTGGAGAAGATCTTCTTGGGTTGATTCTATTTGGGGTCCTTTGTATTTCCTGGGACTGGATCTTCGAATGCCTCTCTAGGTTTGGAAAGTTTTCTTGCAGGATTTCATGGAATAGATTATCAATGCCCTTATGGGTCTCTTCACCTTCTGGAATGCCAATTATCTGGATATTTGGACGTTTGATGGTATCCAGTACTTCTCGCATATCATTCTCAAATTTTTGAGCCATTTTCTCAGTCTTCGTGGTGGACTTTTCTAAGCCAGCCATTTTCTCTTCTACATGTGAGATTCTATTTTCTGAATGATCTAGTCTGCTTTTAATACTTTCAAGGGAGATTTTGACTTCTTGTATTATAGACTTGATCTCTAGCAGTTCCGTTTGAGTCTTTTGTAAAGTGTGTAATTCCTCTTTTAGATCTTGCAAGAATTTCCTCATCTCCTGGAACTCGGCAACTTCTTTCTCCTTTCTCTTTAGCAGTTCATTATCTCTCTTTTCTTCCATCTCTGTTAGCTTCGACATTACGAATGCTCTAAATTCCTTATCAGACATTTCCATGACTTTCACCGAACTGCTTGTGGATGAAGGAGAGTTACTCTTTTCCATTGGAGGAGAGGTATTTTCTCGTTTTCCCATATTTCTCGTGATCCGACGGTGATTTCTGGTCATCTGATGAATGGCGTGTTTCTTTCAAATTCTTGAAGTTAAGCCTCAATGTTCAGGAGCAAGCAGACAGAGGTGTTCTAGAATCGGATTGCCGTTCTGTAGTGATAGCACACTAGCTTTGCTTGCTGGAGGCTGAATTATGAGTAGAAAATCTTCATTTCATTTCTCCTGTGCCTGAAATATCTAGTTCCCAGTATCCATGTGGATTCTTCTCAGAGAGATAAGGGGTAATTCTTAACCCAATCTATTGCCGGGTCTCCTGGGATGAAACACAATCCTGAATTAGGGTGGTCATCTAGCTTTTTATATCCAAAACACACACTTCCTATTCAGAAACATTTCAAGTTAAAATGTAAGAAGTGGGAAGGGAAAAAGACACCTACTTTTTAGTTCATTGCTCTGTTAGGGGACAGCTGACCTGAGACAATATAGGCCCCAGAAACTATTACAGGTTGCTTTTTCTTCCTCTTGGACAACTGTTCTTGGAAAGGTACAATCAGTTGTTGTGTAAATATAATGTATAGAAAAACCTAGTCAATGTGTTTTGACTGTCTTAGTATTTAAGTATTATCTAAAACAAAAACCATTAAATCTTTTTTCTTTCCTGATTTAAAAAAAAATTACATCCCAATAGTAAATTTTGTTAATTTAATTGTAATTATTGTAACTTGATTTACTCTTTGGACTTAGTTCTGATAATATTAAACTTTTAATGTAAAAAAATAGTATATTTCAGCTTTCTGACATAGAATCTATTTTCCACTCTTGGGGAAAAAAAAGAAAGAACTTGAGATCATGATTTCTATGCAGAGAATGTTTTACTGCTTGATTACATTTCTTGGTTTAACATATTATTATATATTTAATATAGACATATTATTTACTTATTTAATATAGACATATTACTTTGAGGGAAATAGAGGCTTCAAATTTTAAAAAGAAAAATAAATAACAAAATTAGTCGTGCAGTTTTAGGAAATTTAATAAAAAATAAGTGTTAAAATCTATGAACTTTTGTGTCTTAACACAATGGTTATCAGTATTACCTGTGTAGATGACTATTAAAGATATTCAGCATTCTCAGAATTTGTGTGTGTGTTCATATTTATGTTTGATACACTGAGTTCTATGGTCACTGTCCTCTCTTCAACAAAATTTTTTTTCTCCCCGACTGCCCATCTCATTGCCCAGTCTCAGAAACTCTGATTTTTGGCTTGAGTATGCCTGAATTTTTGTTCTTCCAGAGACATATCCTCATATCCTCTTGGTTTTTCAAGATTATTAAAAAGACAAGGAAACCTATAAAACAGGAATCTGATCATTAATCTGAGGGGGGTGCTCAGGGCAAGATCTATTTAATTTGATCCATTCACCCAGGCAGCCTTTATAGTTCATGCACAGATAAGGGAGTCCTGCTGTAGTATCCCCCTGCTGCAATTCTTCAAGGCACACCGCACCCTCCTCACATTGTTACCTAGTACATCCTCACTGCAGGTTATTATTGGCTTTGGTAAACACATCACAAGATGCACATCATGTTATCTGGAGGGTACAGACTTTGATCACACAGGACACTTAAGTTCTCCAAACACTATCAGGTGCACTGGTAAGGAGCTGATCACCAGGCACGGCTCCAAAGGATTTCCTATAACAGGCTGGTCCCTATGGCTGCCACTGCCATTGTGGAATTGCAGTGCACTAATTTCTGTAAAACCCAGTGTGGCTGCTAATGTTGTAGGTGGTGCCGAAGGAAAAATGTGTGGGCGCCCCACCCAGGTAAAAGCTGAGTAGAACCTCCCTGAGTTGCTGCTGGAATCCTGAACTGGAATCTGCTCCCCCACTCCACCACTTTTGACCACTTTGCTGTTCCTGGAAGGTAGATATACTAGTCAGAGTCCATGAGTGTAGCCATTAGGAGCTGTTAGGCCTCTCTGCTAGGCACCCACTTTTGTCACACAGGGGCAGGGTCCATGCACAACAACCCTGTCCCTGGGGGAGTGGAGTGAGCAGGCAGGGCGAAGGTGCCTCAGCTGCTCTCAGAGGCCCTGGCATGTCCAGAGCTGATGCCAGCTCTTGAGGGGTGGTAGGTACCCAAAGTGCTCTTTCCCAGGGCAGTGGTGTCTTATCAGGAGCCAGAGATAAAGATAGTAGAGAGAAAGAAGGCCCAGCAGCTGCCACTAAGCACTGGCTCTGGGGGGAGGAGACACCTCAGGTGACTGTGCAACAGCCCTGGTTTTAGTTTTGGTTGCCAGGCTTTGCACCCCTGACCTCTGTACTAACTCTTCCAGGGGCCACTGTGGCCGCCGCCATCTTTTCAATCCCATGGGGGTTCCTGGAGTAGTCGTGTTTATAAAAAAATGTTCAAAGTTTAGGGGACCAGCAATTGGCATAATGGTTATGTTGCTAGACTCCCATGTAGTTGACCGCAGTTGGAGTCCTGGACCCGGTGGCTTAAACACATGCCAAGCGTGTGTGCATGTGTGCCCAAGATCCCAAGAGGAGAATGGAGGAGAAGGAACTGTGGTGTGGTCATCACCCCTGGGGGGTGATTTCTCGCTTTCTGTCTCTCTCTGTCTTTCTGGCGAGCATACGTGCCCTATAGCAAAAACCTCTCAAAAAAAAAAAATAGAAATGTTCAAAGTTTAAATGTATCTCTGTACAAAATTTCTACAACACCCCAAATCTTTGGTATAATCTGTTTCCAATTTTCCCTCAGGTATTTTGTTAGTAAAACAGCAGGAGTCATCATGGTTATGGTGTTGGACTCCCATGTGGTGCACTAGGGTTTGAATCCTGGAGTCTTGGACCTGGCCCTTGAAAATCCAGTGGGTCGTGTGTGTGTGGAGCCCCAAAATCTCTACAGAAGAACGGAGAAGGGATAAATCATAACCGTCCCCCTGGGGGGTGGTTTCTTACTTTCCCTCTCAATGTTTCTCTGTCTCTGTCCCATGAGCACAGGCTCTATGGCAAAAGCCTCAAAAAAAAAAAAAAAAGAGGCATTATTATTTAAGTAAAAAATGCAGTATTCATAAAACTGTTTTGCTTAAGAAATATAACTACATAAGTTATCTTTATTGAAACTTTGTGGGTCTGGAGGTGATGGCAGTTAAGGTGCTGGACTCCCACATGGCCAGCCATGTGAATCCTGGACTTGAAAGACCTGACAACTTGTTTTCTCACTCCACCTTCCACCCTTCGTCTCTCTCTGGTAATCATATCAAATTAAAATAATAATAATAATAATAATAATAAAATTAAATACATAATTCTTAGTAAAATAATTTCGAATAATTCCTAATAAAAGTGCTAGAACTTTCTAACTACAGATGAGAAGATTAAATTCATAGGATTTGCAACAGACATCTGGCCCAGATTCACAGGCACAGGAACTATGCACGCTGCTGCACAATTCTGGAAGCCACATGGGAAGGCTCTGGGTCTGCCTCCAGGGTCAACCTGACCATGCCTGGCAATGCATAATCCTGACTGCAGGGCTAAAAGACCACTGGGTTAAGATGACTGTTTAGAGGGTGCCTCTCTCTCTTTCTCATTAAAAAATAAATATAGAGAGTGAAAAAAAAGTAATTGGTACCAAATAGGTAAAGAGTCATGATGATTTTTACCCTATTTGCTACTGGAGGACCTACTAATCTCTATTAAAGTCACAAGGTCCTATTATGTGGTCTGCAGTTCTACTTTGTATTATGAGTACTGCCCTAAAGATAACATATTTCCAGAATCTTCTCAGGTTATATTCTTTTGAAATAACTGATAGATATACATCATACATATTTATGGCTTTCAGTTTGATTGTTCTTTAGGTAAATACAATGTGTAATGATCAAATCAGGTTAATTGGCATATACACCATTTCAAATATTTTTGTAATTTGTGTTGGAAACAATAAAAATTGTTTTACTAGGGTCAGCAGGTTGTGTAGTGTTAAGATCCTGAACTACAAAATGGTTTAATTAAGTTTAAGTCTCAGACATGGAGGCTTGAAATTCACATCAGACATTTGGTCATGCATGCCCAAGATCTTGAGAGGAGAATGGAGAAGAAGGCCTTGTGGCATGGACAGCTTCCTGGAGTGTGATTTCTCAATTTCTGTCTCTCTGTTTCTTTCTTTTTTTCTTTTTTAAAATTTTTATTTGTCTCTCTGTTTCTTTCCAGTGAGTGCATACACCCTTCAGCAAACATTTCTTTCAAAAATTGCTTTACTTTTTTGGGATATACAGTAAATTATTGTTCACTACATTCACGCTATTATGCAATGAAATAGTAGATGCATTCCTGTAATTTTGTAACTTTAAGCAACCTCCCCCTTATTATTCCTATCCCCTGACCACTATTTCTTTTTGGCCTTTCAGTTTTTGGTGATAGGGCATGTACACTGGCCAGAGAGAGACGGAGACACAGAGAGGGGGAAAGTGACAAATCATCATGCAGAAAGGCTGGTCATGCCACATGTGACTGATATAATTTTCAAGTTGCCAGGTCTGGGACTCAAACTGCAGTTAGTCTTGTGAGATATTGTTGCATTAACCAGTACACCACCTGCTGGGTCATTGATCCAGTATTTTTTACTAGATCCATCCTAACTTCCACATGTAAGCAACACTTATAATATTTGTCTTTTTGTGCCTGGCATTGTAATTGTAGATGAAATAATTCTAACACTAAGTAGACAAGGAAACACAACAAAGAAAAGCTAGGAAAATTTCACTACCAGCCTTTAAGTACACTACAAAGCTATATGAACAAAAATGGTATGGGAATGTCAAAAACAAAACAATCAGACACATCCAAATTTAACAGAAAAGGAAAAAATATAAGTAACTCCACTTTTACACTCAATTGATTTTCAACAATGATGCCAAGGACAGACACTGGAGACAGAACAGTACTTTCATAAATGGTACTGGAGATAGTGAATACTTATGTCAGAATAAACAGATTGAATTTAAATGTAAGACTCAAAACAAAAATACAGAAGAAAAAAGTAGGGAAATTGCCTCAGGTATTGCTACAAGCATAGATTCGTTGCAGAAGATCCAAAAATCAGAGACATCAAAAGCCTAAAGAGACAACTGGGATTATAGCAAATGCCAATAAAATAATTCTGCACAGCAAGTAATCAACAGGGTGAAGAGACATCCTGCAGGAGAGGTTAAAAGTATTTTCAATCTGTTCATCTAATGAAGGATTAATATTCAGGGTTTATAAGAAATTCGATTTCCACAAAAAATTTCCAAAAAAAAAAAAGCAAGATAAAACCCCTGTTTATAAAATTAAATCAAGACATGAATAAATATTTCTAAAGAGACATATAAGGGCCAATTATGTAAAAAATACTGGGACCAGCAGTTAGCATAATGGCTACGTCGCTGGACTCCCACGTAGTTGACCGCGGTTCACGTCCCAGACCCGGTGGCTTAAAACTCACACCGGGCGCGTGTGCGTGCGTGCCCAAGATCCCAAGAGGAGAATGGAGGAGAAGGGATTGTGGCATGGCCATCCCCCCTGGGAGGTGATTTCTCACTTTCTGTCTCTCTGTCTCTTTCTGTCTGTCTGGCAAGTGCACATGCCCTATAGCAAAAACCTCTCCAAGAAAAAAAAAAAAAAACTTAATATCACTAATTACCAACAAAATATAAATCAAAGTTACAATGAGGTTTCACTTTACCCCAGTTATAATAACCATTTTCTAAAAGACAAAAAACAACAAATGAGCTGGATGATGGTGGAGTGATAAAACATGACATATAGCAAAGTTACGCCACATGGGAAGATTCAGATTTCTATCTCAAGGCCTACCTGAGTGTGCCAGGCATACAAGTACCCATAATCTGGGGCTTGGCTGAGTCTGGGGGTAAATAAGTTATTGAGAAACTGTTAGGAGTGCCTGTTTCTCAGTCTATGGATCTCTCTCTCCCTCTCTTTGTCTTTTTTACTCATGAAAAGAATAAACTTTAAAATAATTTTTATTGAGAATGGGGTTTGCCATAAGGTGCATGTCCTCATCAAAGAAAGACAGAGATAGAAAGAAAGTAAGAAATCAACCTCTTGGGGGAGGTCCATACTGCAATCCCTTCTCCTCCATTCTCCTCTTGGGCAAGCCCACAAATGTGCCTAGTGAAATTTTCACCACTATGTCTGGAACTCAAACCATGGTGACCCATATGGGAGTCTAACACAGTAACCACCACACCAGCTGCTGGCAACTTTGAAAGAATTTTTTAAAGAGTTCTGGGCCAGCAGGTGGCATAGTGCTTAAGCTGCTGGATCCTACATGGTCAACTGCATGATTCAAGTCCCAGACTGTATGGCTCAAAAGTGTGCCAGCCATGTATGTAGGTATATATGCCTACCCAAAATCTTGAGAAGAGAATAGAGGAAAACAGATTGTGCTTTCTCACTCTTTCTCTTTTTCTCAGTGTCTCTCCAATGGCATGTACACATATAGCAAAATCTGAAAACAAAACCCGACTAGGTGCATTTTCAGTCAATAGTATGAACAATGCCTGTAATGAAAGACTACCCAGGAAGTTCTCTGAGGGTCTCTTGAGTATGACCACTGTTTCTCCTTCTGCCATGGCTGTGGAGGAGGGGGTTGTGCCCCATCAAAGGGTCACCAAAGTCCTGGGAGGTCATGGAGGCTGGGATAGGATGACTGAGCTGGACATGCCCATGCAATTGTTCCCAACAGAAAAAGATTGCATTTCTGGGCTGGCCTGATCTCCTGGGTTTGGACATAGTTCCTAGAATATTTTCTTTCTTTGTTTTATTTCATTCTTTCTTATTCTTCCTGGTCATGTATTTTGTAATTATCTTCAGTCTTATGATGATATGATTTACAAATCTTTCTGATGGTATTCTTCTCTACTTTAATCCTTCTAATAACTTGTCAAAAAGTACCATTACCAATTACACATGTACAATAACTACAGTTTTAATGTGGTTTATGAACACTTGTCTAAAGATAATCATGAACTATAACACAGTCTGACTTAGATAACAAGGAATTCAGCGGCCAGCCAATGGCATGGTGGTTAAAGCTCTGGACCCTCACATGGCTGACTGTGGTTAAAATCCTGGATGTGGTGAATTGTTTTATCATGCTCTCTCACTCTGTCCCTTTCAGATCAAAATTTTAAAATAATAATTAAAAATTTAAATAAATAGATCTTAAAAAATAAAAGATAAAATATAATGTGCTACTAAATCTCATCACCCTGATTTTCAAAAGCATCTAACCTTGCAAATCATTTATAAAATGTTACATGTTACATATTCTTTAATTGATACTATACACAAACCATAGTAAAAAATCTTTAAATAAGTAAGTAGGAGACAAAGGTAAGGTCTGTCTGGGTGTGGGCATGGCATGTGGGGGTGGCCTATAGAAAAGCTGAAAGAACTGCATGGGCAGAACCTTGAAGGAATGGGGTCTTGTGAGTAGGACTATGAGGGAAGCTGTGTCTGAGCCCAACCTTCATGTGAGCTGTGTCTGAGCCCAACCTTCTCCCTGCCACCCTAGCTCATTTTCTTCCTAAAATTTCTAAGCTGGGTCCATCTGGATAGTTTGGAGTCCAGTAAATTGGGTTGCATTCACCTACTCAATTTAAATATTTCACACAACTCAAGGGAAAAGCCTAAAACTGTGAGAGGCTGATGCTAGGTCAGAGATGTTTCCTTCATAAGAGAACACAGTGCCTCCAAATCCCTTTTGTAGCCAGTACCTGGAGGTGTGACTTGGCATGGTGGGAATGAACACCAGATTTTGACCTTACAGTTCTTCCAAATTTTGATACTAAACAAGGATCTTTTTTTTTTTTTTTTTTTTTTTTGAGAGGTTTTTGGTATAGGGCGCGTGCGCTCGCCAGACAGAGAGAGAGAGAAAGCAAGAAATCACCCCCTAGGGAAGATGGCCACACCACAATCCCTTCTCCTCCATTCTCCTCTCAGGATCTTGGGTACGCACGCACATGCACCCAGCATGAGTTTAAAGCCACCGGGTCTGGGACGTGAACCATGGTTGACTACATGGGAGTCCAGCGACATAGCCATTACACTAACTGCTGGTCCCGAGGTTCTTTATATTCTTATTTCCATCTCAATTCCTATTGACTTAGAAGGTTGGGATGCAGCCTTGGGTTCATGGTTGAGTATTCCTGGGCAGGACCTGGACCTAAGGGCAGAGAGCTGAGGCTTTGCTTCAGGAAGAATAGATTTTCTATTCGTAGTCTGCAAGGTATAAATTCCCTTCTCTTCTTCATATTTTGCTTGCTTTATTTCAGGCTTCTTGAGATGATTTATAAATTCAAATATTTTAGAGGCAAATGTGAACATGAATCAGTAATGTGACAGTAATTTCTAAATGTATTGGAATTCCAAACATTTCCATAATTTCACACTTTGAGATTCCCAATGGGCATTTTTATATTTGGAGACTATTTTACCTCAGGACCTATGATTAACTGTCACTTATTAACATCCTAAATATCTTGTACTGTACAGAACATTATCAAAATAATCACTGCTGAAATTTTAATTAGGGTTTATATTCCAGACAACCAACTAAAGTGAGTAATATGTACTGTTACCTTGTTGGTCCCCATATCCAGAAACTCATTACCTCTCCCCATTATTCCTGGAGTCAGTAGTGCTGTTCTCATAAAACAGCTCATGCTCAGTGCTGAAACATCTTACTACAATTTCTCCTGCTGTCTTCTCAGTGTCAAGTCTCTGAAGATCTGCTCTACATACTTCAGTATCCAGGAACATTCACCATCATTTAGAAAACTCACCTTCTCTCTCTATTCACAGGCTGGATTGTCTCTCCACTATGGCTATCTCCACCATTTAAGAAATAACAGTTATTCATCAAATAGTAGTTAAGGGGTATCCTTTCATTATTTGCTTGGTTCTAGGCATTTACAGGTACAGAATAGTTGTCAACAAATCTCCAAATAGTATGTTTGCTCCTTAAAGGTAAGTACTATATTTTACTCATCTTTCTAGCTCTCATTCTATGCAAACACATAGTAATTTCCCAATACCTGTACTTGTTTGATTAATAATTATTATACATGTCACACACATAGTTCTTAGCCTCCCCTCAGGAGGCAACATGTTAACTACTTAGATAAATTTGTATTAACACATTAGTAGAAAATGATAAAAATAGGGAAATGCCTCTTCCAGTCTAACAAGCATTTTAAATATATAATGTGAGGACATTGCTTTACACATGCTGTCTCGCTCACCAGATTTTGAGATGGGACTGAAGAGAACCCAAGAAACCACTTTGATATCTATCACCTCCTGGTTTAGATCTGGGTTGGGCTCCTCCTTAATCTGTACCACAGGGGAGCCCAATCTTGTATCAATGGGCCAATAAAACGCCATGCCAGAAGTTACATAGGATTCTACACATTCTTTCCATTTATAATAATAACACATGCAGTGTGAATTTACTTTGATATTTATGAGATAAAATTTATTTTTACTGGTAACATATAAAATGAATAAATGTAAAGGCAAACAATAGAATAAAAAAGTTTGTAAGTTTGTTCTCTTTTCTTTTTTCCTTTTTTAAAAAAAATTTGCCATAGAGCATGTTCACTAACCAGAGAAAGACTGAGAAAGTGAGAAATCACCCACAAGGGGTGATGATCAAGCCACAGTTCCTTCTCCATTCTCCTCTCAGGATTATGATCACACACACATATGCACCCACTATGATTTTCAAGCCACCAGCTCTAGAATTCAAACCACAGTCAGCCATATGGGATTCCAGTGCCTTAACCAACATACAATCTGCTGGAACCTCAAGTTAATTGTTTCTGGAGGAGAAAAGTCTTCTACCGAATAAAGGCTAACATCCATAATATAAACAGAATTCCCAAATTCACCAAAATAAAACCCTCTTATGCAGTCAAGACTAGTATCCAGAATATAAACAGAATCCCCACATTTACCAGGAGAAAAAAAAATAGACTTAAGGGGATAAAGTCATGGGCATATATTTCACCAGAGATAAAATACAGATGTCATAAAAGCATAATATGCTTTATTTATCATCAGTCATTTATGAAATATACATTGAAGCAATGAGATATCAATACATACCTATCAGAGTGCTTAAAGTTTAAAAAATGAAATAAAGTCAATTCAGGAAAGAAACTGAAGAAATAATCACTCATCTATTGATGATGAGAATGCAAAATGATATAGCTCTTTTTTAAAATTTTTTTTGGAGAGGTTTTTGTTATAGGGCATGTGCACTCACCAGAAAGAGCGACAGAGAGATAGAAAGTGAGAAATCACTCCCCAGGGGGGATGACGATCCCACAAATCCTTCTCCTCCATTCTCTTCTCGGGATCTTGGGCACGCATGCACATGTGCCTGGCATGAATTTAAGCCACTGGGTCCAGGACTCAAACCGCGGTTGACTCCCTGGGAGTCCAGCGACATAGCCATTATGCTAACTGCTGGTCCCAAAATAATATAGCTCTTTTGGGGAACAGTTAGGTAGTTTCTTTCTTTTTTAAATTACCTAGATAGCGCATATGCTTACCAGTGATAGAGACAGAGAGGGAAAGCAAGAAGGTGCCCCCATGGCAATGGTCACACCACAATCCCTTCTTCTCCATCTCTCCCTCCTTTTGGGGTTATGAGCATGGACATACCTGTGCTTGGCATGGTTTTTAAGATGCTAAGACAGGGACTTGAACCATGCAGCCAGTCATGTGGGATCCAGCTGTTTTAACCACAATGTCACCAGCCGCCACCAGCTAGGCAGTTTCTAATAAAATTGATATGCCTTGACTGCGTGAATGCTCAGACAGTGTAGTGTATATGCACCATGCAAGATTACTCAACAGGAATAAAGTTAACCAATTACAAGACTATTTGAATGATTCTCTAGAAAATGATATGAGTTGGAAAGTCCAATCACAAAGTATTAGGTAATCTGTGATCCCATCTATATCACATCTTTGGAATGACAAACTTATGGAAGTGGGAAAGAAACTTGTGGTTGCAAATAATGATGGCCATAGTGGTGAGCAGAAAAATGGGATGTTGCTACAGGACAGCAGGACATAAACTGTGCAATTAAAAGTATTTGTAGTTTTACTAAGTAAATAGGGAAATAAACCTACATATGGAACAAAATACTAAAAAAATAAACACACACACATACAGAAATATATGCAGGGAAGTACTAATAAAAATGGTGAGATGCATATAGGTGAGTAGATTAATTATATTCTTGTCAACATTGCAGTTAAGATATTTTCACATATTTGTGCTTTACTGTAGATTTATACAAGAAAAGTTATACAAGAAAATCAAGCAAGAACAGCTCTTTGGCAGCCCTTTCTACAAGGTCAGCCCTGGGCATACACTTCTCTGGCTTGCCTGACATCTTGAAATAACCCTGTGTATTTTGTCTCCTTTTACCTCAGTTTTGACAGGAGAAATCTGTAGCTCACAGAGGTGAAGTGATCTTCCTAAAACACAGCTAGCAAGTGGCCAAGGTGGCACTGTGCTGTAGAGGAGGGAGCACTTACCTTTGGAACTGCAGAGCCAGGATTTATTGGGAGGTGAGTAACTTTGGATAGGTGCACAGGAAGTAGATAATGTAGAAGAGTTGCCCTTCTGGAAGGCTCCAGGCTTCTAGGCTCCCACATGTGCCTACCCTGAATATTCCCACCTGCATGACATCCAGAATCTCAACTAATGCACTTCCCCACTAGGGTGAGATGATGGATGGATGGTTAACTCAATATGATCCTCAGCCATATGCAAACACTGGTACTCATAACATGAAGTGAAAACAAAATACAAAGTATTTTCTCACATATTCCTACAAAAATATAAAAACAGATCGTGCATCTCATAAAGGATAAGGTGGATGGTGGGGTGAAGGAGGGGAGGAGACTGAGACTCCTTGGGGTAAATCCTATGAGTCACTGTAGAAGGAGAGACTTGGGAGAAGCCCTGAGAATCTTCAGGGCAGTATATTGGCAGAAGCCTCCCCAGACATCTCCAGGCCCAGCTTGTAAACACTCCTCCACTCTGTATTTACTTAAGCCAGATCAACCCCTTTATTAGCTGTGTGGGTAACTGTCCCTCACCCAGACAGAGGGAGGAGGGGTCCTCACTGACAATGGCAGTCTCCTGGAGCCATCAGCTAATGACAATGAGGTCAGGAAGCACCAGAGCCCTGTCTGCTCTTGTCACTCTTTCTGCCCAGTTGACTTTCTGATTC
The DNA here is from genome assembly GCA_026018925.1 of Tupaia tana. Taxonomy (NCBI): domain Eukaryota; kingdom Metazoa; phylum Chordata; class Mammalia; order Scandentia; family Tupaiidae; genus Tupaia; species Tupaia tana. The sequence continues at coordinate 2,398,054 of JAKSZU010000025.1, read as the reverse complement.
TGAATTAGGCAAATAGCCATATCCTCACAGACCACAGTACTGAAATGAAAATATGACAGCCCAGAGCTCAGGGTTAATGTGAAACAGACATATGGACCCTGCTCCAGCATTCCCCTTACTGCCCTGTCAGCCATGACCTGAGGTGTGGACTCAATAAGCCTATCAGGCCTCTACTTCATTAACAACCTACTCTTGCCCAGATCATGTTCACCCCACATGTCCTCACATTCTCTCCAGCCAAAGAGAGGAGTGTGGGATATTTTAGGTGGGAGTAGGATTGTGGCCAACCCTAAAGTTCCCCATGTTACCTTTGCATTCTTTCTCACAACTGGTCAGAAGATTCAGTGGTGAGGGCTGAACAAATTTCTGCAGAATTAGGAAAGGCTCTCACTCTGGAATTTTCTGAGCCCAAATCCTTGGAAGTTGAGATGAAGCAAAACATCTGGCTCTCTCAAAGGACTCCAGCTAAGGGAGGTAAGTAGTGGATGTTTCTGGAATGTAGGTGCCTAGTCATCTGGGTTCCAAGTTCTTTTGGTATTTATTGTCAATGAACTGAGGCCACTTCCTGTGGTCTCTTTCTTTTCTGTGCTACTCAGATTCTATTTTCCCTAGGTCCCCCTGGGCCATTAACTGCTCACCCTCATTCCATGCCGAATCCACAACTGAACACAGCTATACCATGTCTGAGGGCTCACCCACAGACATAGGGAAAGCTCCCAGCTCTAAGGAGAAAGAACTGGAATCACTGCTGGATCCTCCTTGTTTTCAGGGCTGTGGCTAGGACAAGCCATTTTGCCTTACAGGGTCTCCCCTTTATACTCACTTGCACAATGGCGATTGTTCCAGCCTCTGCTTTTAGGGATGTCACCAGGTATATGTACCTCTAATACCTATATAATCCATGGGCTAGTGCCACATATAGTAAATGAACAAACTTAGAGATGGGAGTATTACACAATGGGGTGGGAGGTAGCATTAAATACAACTTCAAACAGCCTGAATTCTGATCTGTAATATATGAAAAGTCATTTTTCCATTCTTCCTCTTGACTTTACTTCCTAATCTGCACCAAAGGAAGGTTGAAATTAACTGAAATTCAGATACTGACTCTCTGACATAAAACTTATCAGTGTTTTTCATTATATTTAGAATTAAAGAGGCCAACAAGTGGCATAACGGTTAAGATGCTAGTTTCACACATGGCCAATTGCGGTTCAAGTCCTGGAACTGGCAGCTTGTTTTCTCACTCCATCCTCCTCCCCTGTCTTTCTGGTCAAATTGAAGCATAATAATAACCAAAATTGAATAAATAATTCTTTAGAATTATAGCCTAGTGCCTCATGTTGGCCTATGGAATTGCAGGTTTCCTAGAACCCCATAATTGCTCCCAGCGATTACTGATCACTGGTACAAAGATCTGAGCATAATGATCTCCTCTCTGGGTTAGACTACATTTAGTTACTGGCTTCTAGACCATAAAAAGTTTAAAAATTAAAAAAGATAAAAATATAAGGAATGCTCCTACCAAGAATGTGTTTGTGGTTTCTGTCTGGCTCCCTCTCTCCTGTGTTTATTCTGTCTATCCCATCCCTGAATATTGGAAATCGAACTCAAAATTTCAGTTGCTTTATGGTAAGGCTCCACTGGCAAAGAATTAACAGAAGGACCAAGCCAATAAACAAGAATGTATATTCCATTCCAAACAAACCTGCCAATAACATGATTTCAGAAACTGATCCTGCTTCATGAGAGCCTCAGCTGAGGCCACAGCCTCATTCTCCTGAGACACCTGGAGGCAAAAGCAACTAGCTCAGCTGGGCCTGGGTCCTGGTCCACACTGTCAGGTAATACAAGATTTTTGTAAGCTTCAAAATTTGGTGTAAATTTGTCTCACAGAAACAGAGATTAGTAAAGATTTCCAGGTCCTGACTCCTGTCTCTACCCTGCTTTCGTTCTCCTTTCTCCTTCTAGACTCCATACACCCACACTGGCTGTGTTATAACTACCTTTCTGGTCTAATTTACCTCTTCCTCCTAGTCTCTGGACAGCTAAGCCTCTACCCTGAAACATTGCTCATGGATATGTGTATGGTTGGCTTCACTTATCTTCCTGGTCAGAGCAAAACTCTCATTTGGTTGAGGCCTTTCCTAGCTGCCAACCAAGTGGCCCCAAACTCTCCCTCACAATAACTGCTTAGTATCACTTGAGCACTTTGTGTTTTTGTTCAACTCACTTCAGACAGTAAACTCCTCCAGGCAGAGATTATGGTTTTTAGTGCAACACCAGGGTTAACACTGTGCCTATACAAAGTGAATGCTCAGGACACAGTTGGTGAATAAGTGAAATTATCTCGGAGCTTTGTTACTACCTTTGAGCAGCATATATATATATATATATATATATATATATATATATATATATATAATTTTGAGAGGTTTTTGCTGTAGGGCATGTGCACTCACCAGACAGAGAGAGGCAGAGAGACAGAAAGCGAGAAATCACTCCCCAGGGGGAATTTCCATGCTGCAATCCTTTCTCCTCTATTCTCCTCTCGGGGTCTTGGGCACACATGCACATGCGCCCGGCATGAGTTAAAACTACTGGGTCCAGGACTCGAACTGTGGTCGACTACATGGGAGTCCAGAGACATAGCAATTATGCTAACTGCTGGTCCCGAGCAGCTCATATTAAAGAGATGGATAATCATCACAGAAACTGCAGAGTGGGTCAGAGACAGGGGCAGCCAAAATAAATTCCAAGTAGGTCTTCCCAGCTCACAGCTTCAGCAGAGTAGAGTGGGCCCAATCTGCACTCATGTGGTCATGTGGTCACAGACATAACTACAGCCTGAGGCATGAAAACCCAAAACAACAGATACTTTTGTTTGGCAGTTCTCAAGACAGTGACTCTCTAAGGGCTAAAGTAGATAGAAGAGCAGGATCCCAAGGTTCCAGGGAAACTTAGGAGCACAGAAGCCTCCTTCTCTCATGGATTCCACTGTCTTGGACAGTTTAGTTCACTCAAGGCCTCATTCTAGCCAGACACTGGATGAATTGTCCCATGTTCAGCCACACTCTGCACTACCCATGCAGTACCCCAAGCTTCAAGGCTGCTTTATACTCTGAGAAACTCCCAGTAGAATACATTTCCAAGGATCTCAGTACACAGTGGGTCATCAGTAGATAACCAAGTCCAACAGTTACTTCTCTGAACCTGTGCAGTTCTTCTGATAACTCAGTCAATGAATCCCTGTCTTGATCCATTTTCTGTTTTTATATATGAATACCAACCGGACAATTTATTTTAAAAGGAGTTTATTTAACTAATATTTTTGGAGGCTTTGTAATCCAACACCAATGTGACAGCATCAGGTGAGGACATTCCTGCTGTCATGACATGGTGGGAGGCATCTCATGGCAAGAGGGCAAGCACGTGCCAGCTCAGGATCTCTCCTTTCTACAAAGCCAAGTGTCCCACTATGAGGCTCTCACCCAGATAATTGCATCTAATTCTAATTATATCCCAGAGGCCCACCTCCCACTACTGTAAACATATTAATTTTTGGATAAATTTCCCACACATGAAACCTAGGACACACATTTAGACTACATCAATTTAACTTTGGAAGAGGTATCTGAGTTCTCCTCTCCTGTGACTCATTTGCACTGGGGAAGGGAACTCATTCTAGTTTCTAGTGCCCAGATTGGTGGATTCAGGTCCATACTTTGAAATTTCCCTAGGGAATTCTGGCTCGGGAAGACTGGAGGACCTTGGAAACCCACCACCATCAACCTGGCATTTTCACACTTCCCCATGCTTTGAGGTCCAAGCATGTTGCTAAGGGATTGGATATCCTGCATCCTGACCCAGCAGTCTCCACCTCTATTCTTTCCCCTTGTTCTTTCCCAGTATCATCTTTTTCTTGACCCCACTTGTAAATTTACCATGTGTGTGCCTGTGTGCAAGTGGCAATGCTGAATCAATGACCTCTTATATATATGACCTCTTATAGGGTGTGGTGGGCCATGTTCCCCTAGCATCTTAGGGAATTTAATCTCAAAGACACATCACATGGGAACAGTTGAGCTTTGGCTCAAGAGACTGAATACTTCTCTTATACTTTTTTTTTTTCTTTGAGAGGTTTTCGCTTTAGGGCGCGTGTGCTCGCCAGACAGACAGAGAGAGACATAGAGACAGAAAGCGAGAAATCACCCCCCGGGGGGATGGTCACACTGCAATCCCTTCTCCTCCATTCCCCTCTCGGGATCTTGGGCATGCACACACACACGCGCCCGGCATGAGTTTTAATCCACCTGGTCCGGGATGCAAACCGCGGTCGACTACGTGGGAGTCCAGCGACATAGCCATTACGCTAACTGCTTGTTCCCACTTCTTTTATACTTTGAACTCTGCTCACCTCACATGGTGAGGCAATCTGTCTTTCTCCAGGACTGTTTCTCATTTTTCTTATGAAACATTGGGCTTCATCCTGCATAAACTATAGTCAGCCTAGACAGGTTCTAGGTGCCCTTCCTTCCTGGTTGGGTGTGTGTAGGACACTTTTGGGTCAATCTGAAAATCACACTGAATAAAAACTGAACAAAAATATATGAACAATTATTACAGTGCTGAAGTATTATATACATAACAGTGAGGGCACACTTTGATAAATATGTGCTTAACTTGTAAGTAAGCTTTTATTTAAAAATGTCACTTGTTATTGAACTTCTAATTCAAGGCATAAGTAATGCTTAATCTACTCTTAGGAGATAAATAAGAATGGACCAGCAGGTGGGGTGTTGGTTAAGCACTTGGATGTCATATGGGTAACATCACAGCTCCAGTCTTGAACCCAGTGGCTTGAAAAACACTCCAGGCATGTATACACGAAGTTTGAAGAGGAGAATAAAGAAAGGACTGTGGTGTGGTAATTCTCCCTGAGGAATTCTTACTTTTCCTCTGTCTCTGTTTCTCAGTCTCTCTCAGGTGAGCACACATGTCCTATAGCAAAAAACTAAAACAGTCAGTCCTGCAACAATTGATTGTTTACAGAATCCTAAGACTGACAATGTGCCATTCCCTGTATGTTTGTTTTCTCCTCCATGAAAAGAGAGGTGGTAGGAAATGTGGACAAAGACCATTAAAGATGTGGGGAAGTGCAGGTGTGTATATTCTAGTTCATGGAATGAAGGATATTCCTTAGGAATGCATTTTGTATCTGTTCCCTCCCAATTTCCACTCTACTTTGGATGAAATAATGCAAAATGATAAGGACATGGAAGAATGGCTTGAAAAAATACTCATCTTGGAGGTTAAGTAAGCAGGGGGGCTGGCTTGCGATAGGACAGATGATGCGAGAAGAACCGACCCCTCCCTTTAGTTTAGTTGTTTTTATTTACAGCCCAAAACATTGATTCTAACACTGAAGTTCATGGAAGGCTAATGAGAAAATGTAAGGAACAAAGGGTGACTATTACAGACCTGAGAGAACATATGCTATGTATTCCAATATGTGCATTACAAGGGAGAGTGTCTAAAACATTTCTACCACCCTAAGAGAAATTTGGCTCAATATTTTGGGAACAAATGGGATAAATGTGTTGTGTGAGAGAAGATTATTTCTCTGTATCCATTATTTATATATTAATGAGAATAGAGAACTATTCACTGAGGTCCTTACAGGACAAAAGTAGTACACTGGATAACAATGAGACCCATCAGAATGGCTAAGAAAAAAAGTGTTGGCAATGATAGAGATTAATTAGAATTTTTACACACTGATGATGAGAGGACATTATAGTGTAAAACACATTAGGTTGGAAAAATCTGGGCCACATCTTCAAAATTAACCATACAAAGCATAGATGTTAAGCCTTGTACAGAATGAATTGGATTCCACATAGTCAGTCACAAATGTACATTCTGGTCGATTACTTAGAAACATGTTGTCACATATGCATGCATGCCCCAAACCTGGAATGGATGAAAAAATGGAGGAAAAAAAACTATGACATGACCTTTTTTGATGCTTTCTCTCTTTAGTGAGCTCACATGTACATAAAATTTCTTAAAAATTCAGCAAGTAAAAAATACATTTTTTGAATACTTTTAAAATATAGTTTTGGGAACATTTCTAAATAAATTCTACTATAATAATAAACTGTGGGGCCAACAGGTAGCATGGTGGTTAAGGGTCCTGGACTCCCAAATGTCCTACTGTGTGGTTCAAGTCCTGAACCTGGCATCTTGCTTTTTCCATTTCCCTCTCTCTCTTTATCTCTCTGTCTCTCTCTCTGACTTTGTCCCTCTCTGGTAAAATAAATAGATAGATAGATAGATAGATAGATAGATGATAGATAGATAGATGGAAAGAAAGATAGATAGATAAATAGATTGAGATAAATAAAATAATTCATAAAAAATAATGAATTTATACTTGGAACTAAGAAAACAGTATTCATTTCCAAATCCAAAGCACTATCCTTTGTTTTGAGGTAGTTCATATTAATGCATGGTATTTTTTTTTTTTTTTTGTAGAGGTTTTTGCTATAGGGCGCGTGTGCTTGCCAGACAAATAGATAGAGACATAGAGACAGAAAGCGAGAAATCACCCCCCAGGGGGATGGTCACGCGGCAATCCCTTCTCCTCCATTCTTCTCTCGGGATCTTTTTTTTTTTTTTTTTTTTTTTTTTTTGTAGAGATTTTTTCACTATAGGGCGCGTGCGCTGGCCAGACAGACAGAGAGAAACATTAGAGGCAGAAAGCGAGAAATCACCCCCCAGGTGGGATGGTCACGCCGCAATCCCTTCTCCTCCATTCTCCTTTTGGGATCTTGGGCACGCACGCACACGCGCCTGGCGTGAGTTTTAAGCCACCGGGTCCAGGACGCAAACCGAGGTCGACTATGTGGGAGTCCAGCGACATAGCCCCCAGCCAGCCTGGGGGATATGAGACCAAGGCAATATCCTGGTCAATGAAGATATTGAGGGTGGGAAACAGCAGAGGTGCTGAACTGTCAGTGGCCATGAAGGGGTGAGCATGAGGGTGCCCTGGTGTTGGGATTTTCTGAAGACCTTGATGTCAGCCTACACATGCCCCAGTTTCTGGGAGCAGTAGCTGCACCTAGAACTGTAGGGTGGGCAGTGGACTATGGGCTGAGAAGGGTGGAGTCCCTGACTGCCCAGTCAATGCTCATTTGCCAGTTTGTAAATATGGTCCCAAAAACGACAAGTCAGGTAGCAGAGGCTATTGATACTAATCACAGTTTTTTTTTGTTTTTTTTTGTTTTTTTTTTACAGTTTTTGCCTTGGGGTGTGTGCATTCATGAGAATGAGTGAGAGAGAGAGAGAGAGAGAGAGAGAGAGAGAGAGAGAGAGAGAGATAGATACAGACAGACAGAAAGACATATAGAGAAAGACAGTAAGGGAAAATGAGAAATCACCCCCAGGGATTATGGCCATGCCACAATCTCTTCTCCTTTATTCTCCTGGGATTTTGGGCATACACACATATATTCCCAGCATGATTTTTTAAAAGACTTATTTATTTATATTCATTCACTATACATCATTACAGCATACAAAATGAAGTTTTTCCATCCAGAATACACTGTATATTGGCTCAATCAAGCATATTTACATATGTGTTATTGTCAACAAATAATTTTCTATTTCTTGTTTCCTGTATATTTTGCTTTATTTCCCATCCTTGATTTCCCATCATTCACCCTGTGCCATATCCCACCCTCCTCCCACACTATCTCTAATATCTACTGTTTTTTTCTAGGCCTCCCTCCCCTCACATTTTATTGATTCAGTAAAGATCTTAATCTAAAAATTATGAATAGCAAGCACAGCTGATATATACATATCCATAAAAACAAGTCTGACTTTAGGCATAAACCTCAGTGAGTAAAATGAACATACTATAAAGTAGCACCCAACTTGCACTACGTATCTTACTTCAGTCATCAAATTCATATTCTTTTTTGGAGAGTCCTTTTGTTATATGGTGCATGCACTCACCAGAAAGACAGAGAAAGACAGAGAGACAGAAAGTGAGAAATCACCCCCGGGGGGGTGGCCATGTCATAATCCTTTCTCCTCCATTCTCCGCTCGGGATCTTGGACACACACGCACACGAACCAGCATGAGTTTAAGCCACTGGGTCCGGGACTCGAACCACAGTCGACTACACGGGAGTCCAACGACATAGCCATTATGCTAACTGCTGGTCCCCCAAATAGGTATTTTTAATGCTTCTTTTTTTTTAAAGTAAAATCGTTTTAGTTTTTTTTTTAACTTAATTTACATTCATTCCCTAAACATCATCACAACATACAAAATGTGATTTCCATCCAGAATATACTGCATAGTGGCTTAATCATGCATGTTATCATCAAATTGTACATTTCTAGTTACATATATATATATATATCAGTAGTCTTCCATTTTTTTCTCCCCCACGTTGTATTGATCACACAATTTCTTAAATAATCTAACTAGTTTCAATAGCAAGTTCAGCTGGTAATTTCAAAAAAACAGTTTCAACATAAATCAAAGAAATCATAAGGAATGCTTCTTGAAACTTAAAGCCAGGAAACAGGTTAGGATTCTGTTCAAATGATAGGTGCATGAACCTATTGACACCTCATGACAGGACACAAATCCTTAAAACCAGACAACAAAGCCTACAAGAAAATCAGAAATGTTTTAGTCAAAAGTCATAAAATTCTATTTCACTCATTCAGTCTCATGTACTTAATCTTCTGTTGCAGTTTGATTTTTCTGATTAAATTCTGGGATATAATATTCAACTCCAGACTTGTCCCTATGGTTAAGTAGGCCATTTTCTTGGGTTTTGAACTCTTATTTCTGTGTGTCTGTATTTAAATTTCCTGATATACCACTCCCTTGAGAATTTCTTGGAGATCTGGTCTGCTCCTGGTAAATTCTTTTAGGTTTTGTTTATCTGAGAATGTTCCTGTCTTTTTCACATGAAGAATAATCTTAAGGGGTACAGTACTCTTGGTTGTAATTTCTTTTCCCTTAACACTTTGAACATATTTTCCTATTCTTTCCTTGCTCGCATTGTTTCCGATGAGAGGTCTACTGTTATACTGATTGAATATCCTTTGTAGGTAACTTGCAGTTTTTCTCTTACCAGTCTTAGTTTCTTGCTTTGTCTGTGGTTTTGGTCAACCTGGCTATACTGTGTCTTGGAGAAGATCTTATTGGGTTGATTCTATTTGGGGTCCTTTGTATTTCTTGGGACTGGATCTTTGAGTGCCTCTTTAGATTTGGAAAGTTTTCTTGCAGGATTTTATGTAGTAGATTTCTAGTCATCTGATGGATGGTGTGTTTCTTCCTAATTCTTGAAGTTCAATCTGAACATTCAGAAGCATGCAGAAAGTGGTCATCTGGAATCTATTTTGTTCCGTTCTGATACTTTGTGCAGCAGATTCAGTAGATATTGAGTAATATGTTAACCCAAATAGTATTTGGATGTTTGGCTATATTTCCCTTAGATTTGTCTAGAAACATAGTAAATGAAGATTGAGGAGCAGATAGATGAGATAAAAGAAAAACAAAGGAAACAGAGAGAGAGAGCACAAAAACAATAACACTAACAAAGAAACACAGGGAAAAAAGAAGGAAAAAATTTTTAAAAGTAAAAAAAAAATTTATTAAAATAAAACACAAAATACAAAACTGCACGGTGTGCAAGAGCGCCACAAAAAATCACTAGTTCTCAGGGCCATGAGAAATCTTCTGCAGGCCTGGTTTTGCCTCTCTGGCCTCTCAAGTTTATGGGCTGGAAGCTGAATCATCAGTAGGAAATCTTCATCTCTTTTTCCCCTGAAATCACTAGTTCTCAGAAGCCATGAGGAATCTTTTTTTTTTTTTCTCTTTTTTTTTTTATTAATTAATTAATTTATTTTTGTATATACTTTCAATCATATTGTTTGGCTTACAATGAGACCATTTCGATATGTGAACATTTCTTCCCAGACCCGTTGATCGAAATATATTCAACAGATAACACCACACCTCCCCATCCCATCAATGCTCTACCTCTGTATCCCTTCTCCAAATGTCTTTTGTTGGGCCCCACTCCTCCACATACACCTCATCTGACATTCACACCCATCTCTTGTGTTTGTTCAACTGTTAGTCAATCAATTTCAGACATAGAATGCAGACAAACGGTATATGTTAAGTGGGGACATACAATGTCTCTCCTTCATAGCCTGGCTTGCCTCACTCAGCAGTACATCTTCCATATTCTTCCACTTTCTGTCAAAAGCCAGGGCTCTGTTGGTTTTTATGGCTGAGTAGTATTCCATAGAGTATATGTGCCACAGTTTTTCAATCCATTCCTCCATACGGGGGCATCTGGGTTGGTTCCATGACTTAGCAATTGTGAATAGTGCCGCAATAAACATCGATGTGCAAGCACTTTTCCAATGAAGAATTCTTCTGTCCTTTGGGTAGATACCGAGGAGTGGGATCTCTGGATCATATGGCAGATCTATCTGTAGATTTTTGAGGAATCTCCAAATTATTCTCCACAGTGGTTGGACCAATCTACATTCCCACCAGCAGTGTAAAAGAGTTCCCCTTTCACCACACCCCCGCCAACACTTTTCATTTTTTGTTTTTTTAATATTAGACAATCTGACTGGGGTTAGGTGGTACCTCAGAAGCCATGAGGAATCTTCTGCCCATCTTTTTGTGTTTTTATAAAATTATTTAATTTTGCTTTTTGTTATCATTATTATTTTAATTTGACTAACATGAGATGTTATGTGCAAAAGCTAAGCAACCAGGTCTGGGATTCAAACCACAGTCAGCCATGTGGGAGTCCAGCACACATCATCCCACCTGGTGGCTCCCCAACATCTTAATATATGTGTATGAACCATTACATTTTTGTATTTGTTGTTGTTTAAGTTAATCATGGTTAAGGTCTTATGCCTACCTAGGCACATGGTAGGCACAAAAAATGCTCAATAAATGCTAGTTAAATAACAAACAGGAATGGTAGTCCTGTGCTGCAGAGTTCCTTTTTCTGTCCAACCCCCAGACAGAAATTTCTAGCTTAGGTTACATTGCATTATGGTCTTTTTAAAAATAATTATTAGGGGCCAGCAGGTGGCATGGTGATTAAGTATGCTGGATTCACACATGGCCAACCACTGTTCGAGTCCTGGACCTGGATGCTTGCTTTCTCACTCTCCCTTTTCCTCTCTTTTCTGTCACTCCCTGGTAAAATTAAAATAATAATAACAATGAATGGATCAAACTAAATAATTCCTTTAAATTTTTTTTAGTTATTTAATTTTCTTTAATATTATCATTATTTAATTTGCAACTTGGCACATGTGCTCACCAGAGAGTGACAGAGAGAGAGGAAGAGATGGAAAGTGACAAAGCAGGCCTTCACACCTAAGACTCGAACCATGGTCAATCACATAGGAACCCAGTGCCTCAACTACCATGCCACCTGCTGGCCTGCAATATGCTCCCCCCCCCCCCGACTCTTCTGAACATGTTATCCTCTCCAATATCAGCTTATTAAAAAAGATTATTATAAAATATTTAAGGTACCATGTTGACATTTTAACTCATCGTAATTTATTTCCTCACTATAAAATCAATTTTAAAAATAAATAAACAATATGGGCTTGCTCTAAGTGGTACCTTTTATTGTTACTGAAGTAGTTGGAATTAGGTCTCAGTGACCACTCTGAAGTTCAGATGTTCACTGCTGAAGAACCAACACTTGAGAGACAAGTGTTGATGAAAAGAAAAGGTAGTTTTAATCAGGAAACTTTGACCTGAAAAGATGGTAAACTATTGCTCAAAACACATCTCCTTTCAGGAAAATCAATCTGGATTATGAGAAATACCTACTGTGGCATCTCTCTGAGAAGAAACAGCATCTAATAAATGCCAACACTTCTAGCAGTGGAGTGAAGCAAGACTGAAAAACTGCAAGAAATAGACTGGAAGCTCCTATTGTACTAAATCTCAGCTTACAGACATAAAGGATGAGTAAATTATCTGAACTTGGAGACGCTCCAGAGCCCTGTGCACCACAAAGTAGGTGAGAGGAACTATCCTCCAAAACTACATATTTCATACACCAACCTCATACCCCAGCACTCTTCAACTGCATAATAAAACTGGCAAGGAGATAACACTCATTATAGAAAAGTAAAAAGTTATAGCACTTCAGTGTAAACATTAAATTTTCTTCACCACCCTGCCCTAAGAGCTTGGCACTGTCTTGAAAGCAAACCAGGTGGTAAAGGATAGAATATGATTAGGGCCAGTCTTACATTTCCACAGTTCTGTGGGTTGAAAGCGACAATACAGAGGATGGGAATCCTCTGATATTGGGAGAAATGAGGGGAACACCCCCAATGACTGAAAACTACCAGCTCCTTTGCACAAGGTAGACCAAGAGCCCGGTGCACCCCCCACTCCTGGTACGTGTGAAAGTACCAACCCCATCAAAGACTGAGGAATCTGGATATTTCTTCCAACTAGCTGGCAGGCCTACACTCTCCCTCTTTTCAGAATCGAGTCTCAGAGAATGGCTACTTGCCCACTCTAGGGTCACGTGCAGTGCAACCCTTCAGAATATCCTTAAATTGTTAAGTGTAGGAAAAGCAAAGAGGAGGGTACCTGAGAAATGGGCACCAGGAATTGCCATCCCAGTTAGAGGGAAGATGACAGGACACTGCCCCAGGACAACCATAATCCTGGAGAACATCATCTAGTCACCTAGATTCTAACATGAGTTTGCTTGGATCTTATCAATCACTGGATAATGCCAGGCATTATAGACCAGGCATGCTGATCCCACTTGATCCCATAGACTCAGAAACATTCTATTCCTCAGGAGGCTGCCTACCAGGGCCACATGCAGGTTTCACAGAACCCTTGTCCCACAGGCTTTACTGACTATACATCTAGGCTCAAATTAACCCCACCAAATTTAGTTTGCCTCTGGCCCCTCTGGACACCCTCCCCATGGTGATCTATGAGTTTTATGGGTCATCCTGAGCCCTTCTAGGTCTGTCACCTAGGCTCTGCTTGAACCCATAAAACTTAGCTCACCTCCAATCCTTGTGGGTTATCTCCCGTGAACCCTGTTCAGGCTTAGTAGGCCCCACTGGCCTTTGAACACTGCAAGGTACCTCAACTGACCCTGTTCCACTTAGGATCTCATGTTCTGCCTTTCTTCTTAGCCCTGTCCATGTCTTGGCATAGCAGGCTTTTCTACTCAAGCCCCATTGAGCTGTACTGGTCTCAGGGGGAGCTTAAACTAAGCCTGGTTAGGGTACACTTGGAAGTGATTCTGTGCTGCTAACCTCTGGGCTTTATGTACTTTCCTGCCCATGCCTTACTGGGTCCCCACTGGGTCCCCACTAGCCTCATTGTAGGGTCTCACAAGGTGGTCTTCGGGACATGTTCAGTCCTGCTTATCCTGCCCACCTATATACCTCACAGGATCACCACTCCTGGTACCACATGAGTCCTATTTTTCCACTTCTGTTATCCCTCAGAATCCTACAGAAACCATGCCCAAGACTTGCTCACTCCATACAATATGAAGGACCCTGCCTAGTGTCCACTTCCTCTAACAGGTACATATATATTGTTCCTGGATCCACTGAGCCCTGGTAAATAATTACCCCTGCACAGGGCCCCAACTGAGTCCCACTAATCCATAGCTTTAGACAGAGGCACAGAGTTCCCTTACCTAACTCCAAAAATAATCACCTCCCATTTATCAAAATCCCTGATTAAAAAAAAAAAGATGAGAATCAATGCCAAAATGATTAACTAGTACAAAATGCCAAGTGGTTAACCTGTACTAAAGGTAACAGTCATATGGCATTTAACTTCAAAATACTAAAAAAAAAAATAGTAATAAAACACCACCACTAGGTGGTATTTACTGTCATGCAGGTAGGTAATGAGGTGGTTAAAGGTAGCAGAATTCTACATGGCCAATCGAGGATTGAGTCCTGAACCGAACAGCTTGCTTTCTTAACTTTTCCTCTCTCTGTCTCTGGCCAAATTGAAAAATAATAATGATAATTTTAAATAAAGTTAAATAAATAAATAAATACACCACTACAGAAGTTACTTCTCAAATCATGAAGGAGTACTCCACTAGATGCCTGAAATCCAAAAGAATACAAGAAATATAAAAATAAATAAATAAAAATAAAACAGAAACCCAATCCAACAAAAAGGAAATATCTCACTTCTAAAGGAACATACTCCCTTCTAAAGAGTAAAGTACAAAGAAGTGTATAATTGTTGGAAACCCAATTCAGGATATTGATTATAGCAAAACTCAAAGAGATGCAGGAAAATTTCAAGAGACAAGAAAAGTAATGAATGACATGAGAATGCTCCAGAAAGACAACTAGCTCTAAAGAGAATAAAAAAGAGGGTCAGCAGGTGGCATGCATGTGAAGTTGCGAGATCTCACATGGCCAACACTGCAGTTAAAATCATGGACCCAGTCACTTAAAAGTCACACATGTTTGTGTATGCTCAAAGTTCTATACAGAGACTAGGGAAGGGATTGTGCCATGGCCATCTGTCTGGGGATACTTTCTCACTATCTCTCTCTCTATCTGCTTGAGGAGGACATGCACCCAATAGCAAACTTGAAGAGATTCAAATGAAAATCCTTGAGATAAACAGTACAATATAGGTAATAAAATATCCTGTAAAGTGCACTGACAAAAGATCAAGCTATGCAAAAGAGTAACTGTACTTAAAGATACAGCTATACAAATAGTCCAAACTCTGAAAAAGAAAATTAAAAATGAAGAGAACAGTAACAATAAGTGGCCATCCTCTCTGAAAGATGATTTTTCAGATTCTGTCTCTCTGGTGAGCACATGTGCTCTATGGGAGAGTGACTGGCCAGATTAACGAGGTCATGAATCTGGACTGTCACTCAGCTAATTTGGTGTCTTTAACTAAAATAACAGAAACTTCATCCAATCCATTAAGGCAGGCAGAATTGAAGAGGTTATCATTTCAATAAATTTTATAGCTTGCCTCTGTCTAGAATACCATTTAAAGTTTTCTTTCAACCATTCAAAATAATCAATGATTGATCCATCCAGCCTTTGTTTCTATTGTTGAAATTTACTTCAACATTCCTTGGAAATACTTATGGTATAGCTGCATCAAGAACAATTATTAAGAGGCAGATTTGTTTTCATTCTCCTGGGTTTTTAATTCAAATCTATACCACAGTTTCAATAAACAATTTTATCCACTCTGGGGCACTCTCTTGGAACTAACTTGAGCCAGCTGATAAAGATCACAATGTCTAGGCTCACAGGATTACACATTTAAATCAAATTCCCTAGCAACACATAATGGGACCTCTGTTTCATCTGAAAAATAATTTATAACATCAGTTTGGTTCATAGGTTATATACTAAGGCTAGTATTGCTCTGTTACAGGCTTTACATGAGAGGGTAGCCAAAAAAGAGCGATTAGAGGATGGCACTGGAGTCTGTCTTATTATCTTCTGTGGGGGTGGAGATGGAGGTGGAAGAGCAGAGTTCAGGATGTGGACGATTATACAGAAGAGCATGAAGAGGTGCCAGAGAGGTAGTGGAAGAGTGGTAGAAGTAGAAGAGCTCTCTGAAATTTTAATTCCAAAATGGATTCTGGTAACTTTTTATTTACCTCCTGAAAAAAAAGGTTGTATTACTGTATCTGAGGTAGCTTCTAGATATCATTGAAAGTAACTTTCTATTCAATTTGCCTGGTTCTATAACCAGCTTTCCCCAATTATGCATATGAACATGCCGTTTAGAAATTTCAAAGGATTCCCATTTTTGCCAATGAAGATTGGGGTCACTGGAACATTTGTGGGCCGATTTTCCTAAGTACTTGCAAGGTAGGACAACAAAGGCCTCACACACAATACCAGGTGATGTTTCCAAGAGGGCTGTCCCATACAGGAAATTGTTTATGATGAGTAATTCCTCACAACTTAAAAGCTTTTTCGAAAGTGACCAAAAGAGAAGAGGATTCCTCATGACTCCTGCGAACTAGTCATTTCAGGGGACAGGAGAAATGAAGATTTTCTACTAATAATTCAGCCTCCAGCAAACAAAGCTAGCCTGGCAGGGAGCCCCTCTGGCCTTCTATCTCTGTCTCTGTGTCTCTCTCTGCTTCTGTCTTCTCTTTTTTTATGATTTTTCCTTTTTATGATTTTTTTAAAGGTAAAGTTTTTCTCTCTCTCAGCTCCACCTTTTGTTTTGTTAATAATCCCCTCTTGTCCTTCTGCCCAGGCAGGAGAGATGAGGCCTTCCTTCAGAAGAGGATTCCTCATGGCTCCTGCGAAGTAGTCATTTTGCATGGCGCGTTATCACACCGTGTGGTTTTCTATTTTTTGGGGTTTTTTAAAAATTTTGTTGTTTTTAAAGAAAAATAATAATTACAATTTTTTCATTTTTTTGTCTTTTTTTTCCTCTTTCTTTGTTGTTGTTTCTCTCTCTCTCTTTCATTTTCTTTTTTCTTGGCTCTCCACTCTTCAAAATCCATTTAATGTGTTTCTAGATGGACCTAAGGGCACTGTAGCTAAACATCCAAATACTATTAGGGTTAACATATTCCTAAATATCTACTGAATCTGCTGCACCAGCGATCACAACAGAATGGCAAAGAGATTCCAGATCACCTCTTTCTGCTTGCTTCTGAACACACAGATTGAACTTCAAGAATTCGAAAGAAACACACCATCCATCAGATGACAAGAAATCACCGCAGGACCACAAGAAATATGGGAAAGCAAGAAAATACCTCTCCTCCAAGGGAAAAGAGTAACTCTTCTTCATCCACAAGCAGTTTGGTGAAAATAATGGAAATGTCTGATAAGGAATTTAGAGCATTGATAATGTCAAAGTTAATGTCCCGGTGTGCCTTCCGGGAGAACTTTCTTCTAGATTGTTCACATTCATAGAGCTTCTTTCCTGTATGAGTTCAACTATTCACAGTGAACTGTGACTTCCAGGAGAACATTTTATTAAATTGTTCACATTCATAGGGTGTTTCTCCTGTGTGTGTTCTCCAATGCTTAGTGAGATCTTACTAGTAGGAGAACATTTTCCTACACTGTTCACATACACAGGCTTCTCTTCTGTGTGAGTTCTCTGATGCTCAGTGAGGTGTGCCTTCTGGGAGAACTTTCTTCTACATTGTTCACATTCACATGGCTTCTCTCCTGTATGAGTTCCATGCACAATGAGCTGTGACTTCAGGTAAAACATTTTATTACATTGTTAACATTCATAGGGCTTCTCTCTAGTATGAGTTCTACTATGCAAAGTGAACTGTGACTTCTGGGAGAACATTCTCCTACATTGTTCATATTCATAGTTTTTCTCTTGTGTGCATTCTCCAATGTTTTGTGAGATCTGACTTGTAGGAGAACATTTTCCTATATTGTTCACATTCATAGGGCTTCTCTCCTGTATGAATTCTCTTATGTACAGTGAGGCACCCCTTGCTGGAGAATGTTTTCCCACATCATTCACATTCAAATGGTTTTTCTCCTGTGTGAGTTCTCTGATGCTCAGTGAGCATTGACTTCAAGGAGAACATTTTCCTACATTGTTCACATTCATAGGGTTTTTCTCCTGTGTGCCTTCTCCAATGCTTAGTGAGATATGACTTGCAGCAGAACATTTTTCTACATTGTTCACATTCATAGGATTTTTCTCCTGTGTGCCTTCTCCAATGCTTAGTGAGATATGACTTGCAGGAGAACATTTTCCTACATTGTTCACATTCATAGGGCTTTTCTCCTGTGTGCCCTCTCCAATGCTTAGTGAGATATGACTTGCAGGAGAACGTTTTCCTACATTGTTCATTTATAGGACTTCTCTCCTGTGTGAGTTCTCTGATGCTCAGTGAGGTGTGCCTTCTGGGAGAACTTTCTTCTACATTGTTCACAATCATAGGGCTTCTCTCCTGTATGAGTTCTTCTATGCACAGTGCGCTGTGACTTCTGGGAGAACATTTTCCTACATTGTTCACATTCATAGGGTCTTTCTCCTGTGTGCATTCTCTAATGCTTAGTGAGATCTGACTTGTAGGAGAACGTTTTTGTACATTGTTCACATTCGTACAGCTTTTCTTCTGTGTGAGTTCTCTGGTGCTCAGTGATATGTGAATTCTGGGAGCACATTTCCTACATTGTTCACATTCATAGTGTTTCTTTCCTGTATAAGTTTTCCAATGTCTACTCAAGTCTGATTTGGGACTGAAAGATTTTCCACATTCCCCACATTCATAGGATTTCTATCCAGTGTGAGTTGTCTGATGCACAGAGAAGTATGACTCCTTGTAGAATATTTTTTCACATATTTTATTTTCATAGGATTTCTCATCTATGTGCCTCCTCTGATGCACAGAGAGGTCTGAATTCTGGGAAAACGTTTTCTTACATTGTTTACACACATAGGGCTTCTCTCCTGTATAAGTTTTCAAATGATCAGTGAGGGGTATGTTCAGACACAACAAATTCTTACATTGTTTTATCTACAAATTTTCTCATAAGAAGAGAAAGAGTTTTCTCATAAGAAGAGAAAGAGTAAGAGTTGTCTCATGTATAACAACAGCTGAAAGCTTTGGTAATTTATACACATCATAAGGTTTTCCTTTTCTGTAATTTCTCTGGTTATCATAATTTTTGACCTCTGGAAAAAGGATTTTTGATGTTTTTTTATGGGTTGTTTCCCTTATGTGCATACTCTGATGAAAAGATAGATTTTAATTCTGCAATAAGAATTCCTCTTACTTTTTATGAATAGGAATCTTCCACTCTGTGTTTAAAATCTATTGTAAAAATAATTTTAAAAAATAATTTTTCACATTCTCTACATTTATAATGTGTATCTCATGTGTGTATATTTCACCAAATGAGACAGTTAGACTTTTTGTAAATGGATTCTTCCACACCTGAACTATATATACTAGGAAATAAGAGCTGTCTTACCACATGCTTTCCCATATTTATTCTATTTACAAGCAGTCTGTCCCATATCAGTACTCTTTGGTCAGAAAAAGACAACCATTTCCATAAATTATATTTGAGAATTTATTTTACACTGCTCATGTATATATTTCAAATATTGGTACAGATCTATAATAATAAATATGATTCTTTCTCCTTCATATGTTACTGTAGCAATTTACATTAATATTTTTGAAAGCTGAGTGGATTTATTTTGTTCCTTTATGTTTCCCTTTTCTTTAATACCTTTAACAATATTCAAAATATCTACCATCTGTCTTTCTATAATTTTACACTGAAAGATTTTCAATGTGCCATTTGTTTTCCCTGTCCTTTTTTCTCTTTTCTTTCTTATAACGATGGGTACTGTGTACTGTTTCTTTGCTAATGTGAACAGTTTTCTAGATCTTCTACTTGCAGAAGACAAAAGAACTTGTCACTTAAGAAGAAATGTTACTGGGAACCAGCAGTTAGTGTAATGGCTATGTCGCTAGACTCCCACGTAGTCGACCGTGGTTCGTGTCCCGGGCCCAGTGGCTTAAAACTCACGCCGGGCGCATGTGCGTGCGTGCCCAAGATCCCGAGAGGAGAATGGAGAAGGGATTGCGGCATGACCATCCCCCCTGGGGGGTGATTTCTCGCATTCTGTCTCTATGTCTCTCTCTGTCTGTCTGGTGAGCGCACACGCCCTATAGTGAAAACCTCTCCAAAAAAAAAAAAAGAAGAAATGTTACTTAGGAAGGAGTTGTAGCCAATAAAAATACATAATTACCCTAAATATGTCATCTCTTAGGACATGTTAAAAATATATATACCCCCATTTTTTCACACTCTTATCCCAGAAAAAATTTCTACATTTTTCTAACCTCACCAGTACAAACCCTTTGTTTTCCCCTCTCAATAAAATATACATTCTTTAAAAAATAAATGCATTAAACTAGTCCCTGAAAGCTATGAACTGACTAACCTGGGATGCTCAAGCTGGGAAGTTCTTTGAATGTCCATAGATCCCCTCCTTGATTCAACTTAAGATCACTGCTGGTTTGGCAATGCTTTGTCCTGTTAATAAAAAGCAGTGTGGAATTTTGCCAAACTATTCATGTAAGCTATTTTAAGACTAACAACAGTTCAGCTTTATCAGCTGTGCAATAAAGGGGCTGATTTGGGCTTTTTTTTTTTTTTTTTTTAAAGGGAACTGACACATTAACCACAGAACAAAACCTCACTCCTAAACAGCATTAAACATTATGAAACTCTGTACATTTACTATGGAAGGAGAAAGTAAAACTTCAGAGAACTTCACGGGAGTTCCACTAACCCAAAAACATTAGGTTGCTGTAGGTCTCCAGCATCACTTCCTTGTATAGAATCTTCTGAGCATCTTCCAGGTTCTGCCACTCCTCCCAGGTAAAGTCCATAGCAACATTTTCAAATGATATGAACCCCTGTGAAAATACATATCCCTTCATCAGCCCTGACAAATAGAGCATAACATGGAAAATTTACTTTCTCTCTCTATATATATATGCTTGTTCCTCTGTATATTTCTGAACTCTTTGTAAAGGGAGAAAAAAATAAAGTACAAACATCCTATTTCTATGCTAACTTACTCATTGCTAAATTTATTACAAGTATTTCCTCAGAGATCTCCAAATGTTTTGGCTGCAAGGGATGAAAGCATAATAAATATTCTGCTATGTCAAGGTGTTTATTATCTCATACAAACACCATAGGTATAAATACATATCTGGAGTAATGTGTTAGATTAAGTAAGTTAGTCACAATTTTATGGTAACCAGTCAAAAAAAAAAGAAAGTTTTTTTTCCTATATATATATATATATATATATATATATATATATATAGGAGCTTAAAGTAAAAATTGGAGAAAAACTGAGCAGTAGACAGATGAATCTTGTACACATCATCTTTGAAGTTTCAATAGCCAAATATTTAGGAAGCAGCAGAAATTCAAGTGATAGCAGGACCAGCAATTAGCGTAATGACTATGTTGCTGAGCTCCCATGTAGTCGACCGCAGTTTGAGTCCCGGACCCGGTGGCTCAAACTCACACCAGGTGCGTGTGCATGCATGCCCAGGATCCCGATAGGCGAACAGAGAAGGGATTGTGGTGTGGCCATCCCCCCTGGGAGGGTGATTTCTCACTTTCTGTCTCTCTGTCTCTGTCTTTCTGACGAACACACGCATCCTATAGCAAAAACCTCACCAAAAAAAAAAAAAAAAAAAATCAAGTGATAGCTGAAGCTATTCTAATCAATGATAGTGGGCTTGGGGTCAACTGGTAGGTTTAAGAGAATTCAAGATTGGAAAAAAAGTACAAAATCTCAACTGACTGGACCAGTGAGAAATGTATTCCTGTTGGAACGTTTACTTTACAAGCTAAGTGACATATGTGATTCAATGTATGAAATAAAATATAATATAAAAATAATATTTACTAATAGAGAAGAGAATCAGACCATTTAAAACAAGAAAAAGTTTGTTAAATAATTTATAAAGGGTTCAAGTGTTTCTGGGGGAATACAGATGGAAAAATCATCCCCAAAGAGGATTATTCATGACACAATTCATGTTTTTCCATTTCTCCCTTCTTTCAGGATTTAGGTTGTACAAGTACATGTGCCTACTCTGATTCTCAAGATACTGGGTTCAGGAATCAAACCTTGCAATTGGCATGTGGAGTCCTGCTGCCTTAACCTTCATTCCATAGGATGGTCTAAATTTTTACCATTCTAGAAATTAAAAAAAATGACTTAGTGCTAATATATTTTATAATATTCACAGCTCTATCAAAAGATATTCTGTGTTCCATCCACAGAAGGTATATTTTAAAATATTGATTTATATTAAATGCCTTCAATAAAAGAAGAATCAGGATGTTACTTAACATAATATGTATATATCTTGGTGTGAATGGCAGTATCACAGTTAAGAGAGAAACACTGAAGGATAACAATATTCTACTACTATAACTAGCAATATATATATATAAGGTACTAGTCAACTGAAATTAAAGAAAGACATCAAAAAAATATGAGGGCAGGGGAGCTGGCAGGCAGGTTAAGGTGCTGGAATATTACATATCTGACCATGGTTCAAGTTCTGGAAAGGGACCTGGTAGTTTCCTTTCTGAAACCCACCCCCCAATACTCAGTGAGTGCGTGTGCCATATAATCAGTTAAATAAGTTAATAACTATAATTAAATAATTTATATATTTGTGAGAGAGAGAGCGCACACGCAAGCCTACAGAAGCTTGAGCATATAAGTTAAGGCAACAGGGTCCCAAATATCCACTTGTGCAATTTTAGTCCCAGATTTGGAGGCTTAAAAATCACACCAAGTTCATGTGCATGCATCCAAAAATCCTGAGAGGAGAATGGAGGAGAAGGGATTGCAGTGTGGCCATTCCTTCTGGGGGGTGATTTTTCACTTTTATTCACTCTCCTTCTGATGAGAATGCATGCACCCTATTGTAAAAACATTTTTAAAAAAGTGTAAAAAGAATCAGAGGCCAAATTGTATTAAAAAGATTAATTCACCAAGAAGATATAAAAGTCATAAAACTTTATGCATCCAACATCAGAAAGGAAGGCTGCTAGACATAAAGAATGATTGTAACATGCTAATTTGTGTGGACTTCAACACTATACTGTCACCCCTAGACAGATTATTTAGACAAAAAAAAAGACACAGAACATAAATGATACAATAAACCAAATAAACCAACATTTACAGAAGATTTTGCCAAAAACATCAAAATACACACTTTTCTCAGTCACACATAGAATATTTCTGAAGACTGACCACATAATAGAGCATAAAACAAGTCTTTATAAGTAAAAAGAAAACAGAAACTACATATAGCAATTTTTGTTACTATATATGATGAAATTAAACTCCAACAGAAAGTGCTTTCAAAATTTCACAATTACATGAAAATTACATAATTTACCCTGAGTAGCTTCAAAATTACTGAATAAATTAAGAATACAAATGAAAATATCTTGAAACAATTAATAATTTAATCACAACTCTCCAGAGGCTTTTAAACACATCAAAAACACACCTAGGAGACAAGTCTACAGCAATTAGCACTCACACACACACACTTTAAAAAAGATGATAAATAACCTAATGACTTATTTCAGCAAACTGAAAAAAGTGGGTAAAAGATATCCCAAAAGTATTAAAATAGTAGAAGATACAAAATAATAAAAATTAGAACAGGCATAAATAAAGAGACTAAAGGAACAACTGAGGGCCAGCAGTGGCATGATGGTTAAGGCAACTGGATCCTACATGACTGACTGTACTATTTGAGTCCTGGAACTGGCATCACTGGGTGCATGTGTGCAGGCCTCATATTCCAAGAGGAAAATAAAGAGGAAGGGACTGAAGTATGGTCACCACCCAAGAGCGGTGATTTCTCACTTTCCACCCCACCCCCATCTCTTTCCAGAAAGTGCACACCCCCTATAGCAAAGACTGAAAAAAAAATTAACAAAAAGCTGGGGTTTTGAGAAAACAAACCAAACAATTAAGTAGAAAAGAAAATAAAACACCCAGAAAATAAGGCGTGAAAAATATGGTATTGCCATGGACAGCACAGAAATACACAGATAAGTATAGGTGCTTTGAGTGACTACACACCAATGAATTTAAAAAACTAGAGGAAATGAACTAATCTCTGGACATATAAAATATACCTGGATCAGAACCAGCAGATAGCATATATTTATGTCATGGGACTCGCAAACGCCCAATCGTGGTTAAAGTCCTTGAAACTCACAATGGAGGTGTGTGCATGTGTGTCCAAAATCCCAACAATAAAAGAGAAGGGATTGTGGCATGGTCATTACCACTGGGCAGGATTTATTACTTTCTGTCTCTGTTTCTCCAGCATGCACATGCACCCTAAAGGAAAACAATATAACATATACCTGAATCATACCATCAAATGGACAGCCTAAATATACCAAGAAAAAGCAGTGAAATTCAGTAAAATAGATGACATTGAAATAGGGAAAGACGTGAAATTATCTCTATTTGCATATGACATAATTAAATACATAGAAAATCTAAAAGAATCCCCACACACAGGAAAAGAAAAAGAAAAAAAAAAAAAACTCCTGGAAGTGATAAATGAATACAGTGAACTGGCAGGATACAAAATCAACATGCAAATATCCATAGCATTTCTATACATGAAAAGGAGCAGACTGAGTGAGACTTGAAGAAAGTTATCCCACTGACAAGAGCTGCAAGAAGCATAAGACATCTAGAAATAAACCTAACAAAAGAAGTCAAAGACCTCTACAAGGAAAACTATGAAAAACTTTAAAAAGAAATTGAAAATAAAACAATGAGTGGAAAAAAAGAATCCCATTTCCCTGGATTGGAAGTATTGAGATCATCAAAATGTCAATCCTATCCAATTTAATCTACAAATTTAATGCAACTCATCAAATTACCAGAGATATTCTACACAGATTTTTTAAAAAAATTATAGAATTCGTGTAGAGTCATTAAAGACACAGTATTGTCAAAGAAATTCTGTGCAAGAGGAGTGGAGTAAAAGGCATCTCACTCCCTGACCCCAAAATACACAATAAAGCTGTAATAATCAAAACACAATGGTATTGGCAAAAACAGACAGGTGGACCAATGGGACAGGATAGAGACCCCAGAAATAAACTCCCTGACCCCAAAATACATTATGAAGCTGTGATAATCAAAAGAGCATAATATTGGCACAAAGACAGACAGGTAGACAATTGGAACCAGTATAAACCCCAGAAATAAATCCCTAAACATATAGCCAACTGTTTTCTAACAAAGGTCACCAGTCAATCAAATGGAGAAAATAAAATCTCTTTACCAATTAGGGCTGGAAAAAAATGGACATCCACCTGCAGAAAGATAAAACTGGACCCCTATCTCTCACCATGAATGGAAATCAACTCAAATTTGATCAAAGATCTAAACCCAAGACCTCAAACTAGAAAACTGCTGGTGAATAATGCAGGGAAAACCATGAAGACATTGGTATATGCAAAAACTTATTTAATAAGATCCCCCAAAGCATAGGCAATAACCCCAAAAATAAACATGGGGAGTGGGAACATGTAATTTTCAAAAGCTTCTACACAGCAAAATAAAGAATTAGCATGAACTGACAACCCTTGAAGTGGAAAAGTACATTTGTAAAGTATGCATCAGATAGGGGTCAAATAAGTAGAATATATAGAGAACTCAAGCAGTGCACCTGAAAAAAAAAAAAAAAAAAACAAAGAAAGAAAAAGATCAGCCCAATTAATAGATGGGCAAATGAGCTTAACAGATACCTCTCTGAAGATGAGAGAAGCTATAAAAAGTCAAAAAACATATGAAAAATGCTCAACATCTCTTATCACAAGGGAGATACAAATCAAAAGTATAATGAGATGCCCCCTAACCTAAGTCAGAATGGCTAAGATTAAGAAAATAAACAATGACAAGTGCTGATGAAGTTGCGGTGAGAAGGAAACTCTCCTACACTGTTGATGGGAATGTAAATTACTTTAGTCATTATGGAGAACAATATGGAGGATCCTCAAAAAACCTACAAATAAAACTAACATATGATTCACCAATTCCAGTCCTGGGTACCTACCCAAACTTGAGGAATAGATTCAATCAAAACAGTATTTACACATCTGTTTATTGTGGCATTATTTACAATTGCTAAGATACAGAACTGACCCAAGCATCCACAAATACATGAATAGATTGAAAAAGTGTGGCACATATATACTATCGAATACTACTCAATCATAAGGGCAAGATCATTGGCAGTTGATAGAAAGTGGATGAATATAAAAGATTTACTGCTAAGGCAAAACAAACCAGACTATGAACGAGAGGCATTTTGCCCCCTACCCAATATATACTGAATGTCTGTACTCTATGGCAGAAACTGATACTCTATGGCAGAAACTGAAATATTGGAAGATATAAAAGCAAGGAGAGAGACATACTAGAGACATGTCTCCATACTAGAGGACAGTGTGGGAGAGAGATGAGGAGAGAAAGAAGAGAATCAAGAGAGAAAAGTAAAACATTTAAGGGACACAAAAATGGAAAATTACTTATTGTTGATAATGTGTATGACAATATCTTTATCTGGACTAATATACAGTAATTTTATATGAAAATGAATTAATCAGGAACAAGGTGATCTCTAAGAGTGTCAAGGTCTTGACTTTCAAGGTTTTTATTTTATATACGAAAGAAATATGACAATCCTAGTTAATTTGACAATAGATCAGAATCCCTTACATGTACCCATGTTCCTTTACAAACAGGCTTTGTTTTTCAGCTTCCTCTGCAGTTCTATATGAAGATAATAAATCAGTTTTTACTTGTTTTATTTATAAAATATAATATGGATATCTTGAACTTATGGTTTTGTGATTTAGCTGTGTAAACTCTCTGCAACAAGTAACTTTCGTGTGACTTAGCTAGGTAAGCAATTTTTGTAACAGATACCTTCTGTATAAAATGTAAAAACATATTTAAAAACATGAGGCACATATACACAATTGAATACTGCTCAGGCATAAAGAACAAAGAGATCCTGTCATTCAATGTGAAGTAAATAAATGAAGAAGATTTAATGGTAAATTAAATAAGCCAGAAAATGAAAAACAATGTATGTTCCCAGTGAATGGATGCACTCTACAGCAGAAACCAAAATATTTACAGATATAGAATTAGAGAGGGCAGCTGTAGATACCAAAGACAATATGGCAGTGAGGAGGTGGGATATATTCAAAAGAAATCACTTAAGAGAAATTAATGAAAATGTATGTGTACAAACAAATGTGTTATGGCACAATATACCAGAACAGATAGAAATAGATGTTGACAATCTTAAGTGTGTGTGTGCACATATGTATGTGTGTGTATATGTAAGTATATATATGGATGTATATATACCCACAAAACTAGTTGAACAAAATTTGAAAGTGCTCACATAAAGTAACGTTCTCTGATGAATATTACAGATTTGATTACTACACACTGCATGAATACATTGAAAAACCATATTGTATCTCACAATGGTATACAATTAAATATAAACTAAAAATTTCAAACCAGAAATAATGAAAAGATCAGTATACAAAACTCAAACTTCTGAAGCCATACTAGTAAAAATAAAAAAAATTTAAATACATATATTTTAAAACAAAATCAACTACAGGGACACAGCAGTAACACACGTGTTATGCTCAGGCCCCATGGAAAGTTCTTGGGTTCATTTCCCAATCTGTCCCTGAACACACTAGGAATCTGCATGCCTATGACTTTGATTAGCTAAACTGTAGCATAAACACACCACTGAAGTGCCTACCTATTTTTTTCTCTAGTGTTCTTCATGGAAGAAATATGTATGTAACTACACCTCTGGTCTGTATATATCAAAACAAGTTCTTATGACAAAAATAAAAATACAAAACAAATTCAAAAGTAAAACAGCAAGTCACAGCACAAAAAATTATTTTTTCAATAAGAATTACTACATATTTGAAAGAAAATATCTAAAAGAATCAGTATCCCAATAGAAAAATGAGGAAAGAATAACACTTACTATGCTCAAAAATCTTTAACTTAATGTTTAATTGATTCTACTAATTATTTAATTTTTTATTAATTTTATTTAAAAGATGTTAAAAACCTTTAAAAATTAAAATTAAACTTCTATACTTTTTTCACCTAAAACATTTAACTAAAAACTAAAGCTTTACAAAACCTCATTTTACACTACAATGGGCAAACATCATATTGTTGTGCCTAACCTCAAAATAACACATACTTCAAATCTGAGCAACCTTAACAATTTCTACAGTGACAGCCCACAGCAAATCACCATAAGCTGCTACCCAGAGTTTTTAAAATGAGTATCTCCTACTGAGCTTTTCCTGAGAAAAACACTAGAGATTAAAAGGTCAGCAGAGTTTGGGGTAATTGCATGGAAGAATAAAAAGAATCATTCATTTGAAAGGCCTCAAAAAATACTTTTTTGACACTTGGCAAATTTTGAAGATCTAAAAACCAGGAGGCTGAACCCAAAGTAAAAAAATGATGTAAGGTGGAATGAGATTCATTCATTCCCCTTTTGCTAAAAAGTCCCACCAGAGGAAGGGGCTGTATTACTACTAAATCTCAACTGAAAGCATCCCATGTGTCAGTTGTCACACATGGGGCAAAATTAAATGGATCGGATAAATGTAATTGAACACCTTAGTGAGTAGTTGAGTCAGAAAACTCTCTTTAAAAAGGCTGATCATTTTTCAATCTGATGAAAATAATATCTTTAAAAAGGCTGATCATCTTTCAATCAATGAAAATGATAAAGTCAAAACTCTCAGTCTATATATCAAAAGCTGTATATTTTGGGACCAGCAGTTAGGGTAATGGCTATGTTGCTGGACTCCCATATAGTCAACCATGGTTTGTGTGCCAGACCTGGTGGCTTAAAACTCACGTCGGGCTCGTGTGTGTGCGTGCCCAAGATCCCGAGAGAAGAATGGAGGAGAAGAAATTGCAGTGTGGCTATCCCCCCGGGGGGTGATTTCTCGCTTTCTGTCTCTCTGTCTCTCTGTGGAGCACACTCATCTTATAGCAAAAACCTCTCAAAAGAAAAAAGCTGTATATTCTAATGAATTAATAGATCTCCCAGAAAAAATTCAGCCAGTTTAAGTTCTGGAAGATTATCTCTTAGCTTTTGGAAATTGCTACCCTGGCAAAAATATTTTTGCCTACACTATGGCTATGGGTTGTATGAATAATCTATGCTTACAATGTAATTTATGAGTGTAGATATTGAGTCATGTGGTTAACGATGAATGTGTGGATGTGTTAAAGTGAAAAAAGTCACATGGGTGGGAAATCATGTCTATGCAGCCAAACCCCAAACTCTGAACAATGGCTTGGATGAGATCCTCAAGTTTACAGTGTCCTATGAGTGCTCTCAACCATTACTGTTGGGAGAAATAGGCAATATCAACAGTATTCTGCTGAGAGAAAACAATTGGAAACTTGAGCAAATGGACCATAAAATCTACCTTGTGCATCTTGCCTCCTGGCTGATTTTAATGGATTCTTGCATAGTAATATATCATAACAGTGACTATAAAAACCTCCCTAGGTTCATACTTGCCTCTAGAAATTACAAGGCCTAAGGTGATTTGGGAGATCAGATCACCTTAGCTTGCATATATACAATTGGTATCATAAAAGTCATGGTCTTAAAATATAGCCAGACATCATATAGCAATAGACAATACAAAGACAACTGTGTAAGAGCCAAACTGTCACAAACGAGAAAATGTTAAAACAGATACAGATCTGGCAAGATACAAACAAGAATGTTGGAAATAAAAAATAAGTGAGGACCCACATAAATTGCTCTTCTTTTTAAACTTTTAAAAAAGACATTGGCTGGGGCCAGCAGGTAGGGAGATGGTAAAGGTGTTGGATTCCCACATGGCTGACCACAAGTTGAAGTGCAAACTGGTGGTTTGCTTTCTCACTCCCCCAACCAGGAGTGTCAGTTCCCAAGAGAAAAATAAAGTAATAAATAAAATTAAACAATTCTTTTTTGAAAAAAGGCAGTGTCCATTTGAAGCAACATGTGACTATTGACTATGTGCATAACCCATGCTTACAATGTAATTTTTTTAAAGAATTATTTTATTTAACTTTATTTATTATTATTGGCATTATTATTTTCCAGTTTGATGAGAGAGAGAGAGAGAGAGAGAGAGAGAGAGAGAGAGGAAGTGAGAAAGCAAGCCACCAGATCTGAGATTTGAACTGTGGTCAGCCATGTGGGAGTCCAGCACTTATAACCACCATGCCACTTGCTGGCCCCTACAATGTAATTTATGATTATAAGTCTGAGTCATGGATAAACCTGAGTGTGTGGATGTATAGGAAAATGAAAGAAGTCACATGTTGGGATTATAATATGTATGATGTAAAATGCATGATGACATGGTAGAGGAACTAAGAAAAGTGCAAGTACATTATTATAGAGTTCTTGTACACAAACTGGCGTAATGCAAATGTTTGAAGGTATTAAAAGTTAAATGTGAATATTGTGAACCACAAAACAACCATTTCAAAAATGTTACACTAAAGGTAACAAAAAGTTCATGGACCATATATAAACAGGAAATACATTAAATCTATCATGTAGGCATTACTTCACCTTTACTTAATTTGTATATATTATAAGTGTCTTTGATGGAAGACTACATTTATGTAGTAAAAATAAAAAATGCTAGACTTAGAAAATTTGAAACAATCCAGGTTAGAGAAAATAAAGCTATAATACACATAGCATGAATTAATTAATAGAAAAGAGATATTATCATATGGACACTTAAAAATAATAAGGCACATGAAATAATGGCAAAGGGCTTAGCCAAAAGAACACTTTTGAAAAATACACATGTACACATATAAGATATATATATATATATATATATATATATATATATACATACATATATATATATATATATATATATATACATATATATATAAATATATGTACACACACGTGTGTCTATGTGTGTGTGTGTGTGTGTGTGTGTGACTTAAAAATGTAGAATGGAACCATCTGAGACAGTGGAGAATAGTTAAAAGAAAGCAGAAAGTGGATTTAGAGAATTCTTAAAGGACAAATTCTGTAAATTTTTGGCATTTTACCACAGGGAACTCTCCAGCTTGCATACAGATAAAGTAAAAACTGCACCTTTACTGGCTCAGGTTATCAAAAACTAATATGCAGGGCTGAACAGACAACCAGAAATTTGGGGAGAAAGTCAAAGGTCATAAATCCTAGAAAAGAGGAAGGCAAAGATTATAATCCTCAGAATTTGCATATCAAACTCAAAATTGTTGGTAAACTACTAAAACACACATATACAGAACTCAGAAGTACCTACAAAAAGGAGGTATTAGAAGCTGAAAGAAAAGAAAAATCACCTCCTCATCACTGCAAAGGATATAGAATCTGTAACTTGAATCTAGACAGTTAACCAATGTGTAAAATAAAAATTAATCTTTTGAGATATGTAACAGTATTCACAAGCTCCATGATGTATAACTTACAATATCCAGGGTAGAATTTAAAATTCATATTCAGTAAAATAAAAGAAAAATGTGACCCATATTTCAGAAATAAAATCACTCAAATAATACAGATATTTCAAGTAGCAAAGAAGAAAGTTAAACTATGCAGAAATAAATTTATTGACTTAAAGGTGATATACAAATGTTACAAATGAGGACTCTTGGTAGGAAAATAAATTTTATAAAAAGGCTTTTCAGGAACTT
Organism: Tupaia tana; assembly: GCA_026018925.1. Taxonomy (NCBI): domain Eukaryota; kingdom Metazoa; phylum Chordata; class Mammalia; order Scandentia; family Tupaiidae; genus Tupaia; species Tupaia tana. The sequence goes on along the minus strand of JAKSZU010000025.1, from coordinate 2,366,568 downwards.
TCCAGAATGCATGTTGAGAATTAAAGGAGTAATGGCTGCTCGAGCTGTCAAAAGCTAAGTGCTCCTACACTAGCTTCAGCCCACTCACTGGCAGTAGGAAGAGGTAAAAGAAAGAACTTACTATGATGTATTAGGAGCCAAACCCAATGCCACCCAGGAAGAATAGAAAAAAGACTTACTGGAAGCTGGTTATAGGGGAAGCTCTCTCTTTTCCTCCTCTCTGTCTCTAGTAAGTGAGCATTACCTTAAGCAGAAAACAATTACATAAAACAAAGACATCAGGGAAGTAAAAAGAAGTTAAAATAACTCATCACCAGGAGATCTACATTAAAAGAAAACAACTTCTCCAGAATTAAAGAGACTGAAACCAGAGACTGATATGAATGTACAAAAAGATTTAAGGAACACAAAAAGTAGCACATTGTCTATGTAAGCAAACTATAGGACCATTTCTCATGACTGAAACCAATTCAACAACATTCTAAAAATATTATACATTATCACCAGATAGGATTTATTCCTGGAATACAAGGATGATTCAACATGTATAAAACAACAAATGTAATAGATCACATTAAGAGAAAAAAATGACAAAAATCTTATGGTCATATTAATTGACACATAAAAAGCATTTCATAAAATATAATAGTCCTTTATGGTTAAGAATCAACAAAATAGGCATTAAAAAGTACATTGCATAACCAAATAAAGGCCATATGTGACATTCCTGCAGTTAACATAATATTGAATGAGAAAAAGTGGAAACTTTTTCAACTTCAAACTAGAACAAGACAGAGACATCCACTTTCTTCTCTCTCATTCAACATAGATACTGAAAGTACTAGCTAATACAGTCCGATGAAAGAATAAAATAAAAGGCATATAAATTGGAGAAGAAAAAATTAGATCATCCCTATTTGTGGCTGACTTGATTATATAATGGTTCATTAGAAAAGTCATGATGCATTTTTCTAGTTTTTTTTTTTTTTTTACAACCCAATACATAGGAAAACCTAAAGAATCCACCAAATAACTCTTAGAAGAAATAAACAAATGCAGTAAAGTTGCAGGATACAAATCCAGCATTCAAAAATCTACAGTACGCTATTTCCATAGCACAGGGCTTAAATACTATGTAAGGAGCCAGATCCCACATAATCACCTGTGGTTTGAGCCCAAGGCCCTGTGGGCTTGGGAAACACATTCAGTGTGTATGTGTGCATGTGTCCAAAATCCTGATGGGAAGGCAAACTGGAGGAAAGAGATTGCAGCATCCCCTGAGCACACTGGCTGTTTAGTACAGAGGATTGTTCCCAGGTAGGTTTATAGCCTATAAAGGCCATTTTATGCTTCATTTTGGGATTCTTTCTCTCTCTTCTTGAATCTCCATCTCTCTATCACTTTCTCTAGCAAGTACATAAGGCCTTGGGTAATTAAAAATATCTGTAGCATTTTTCTCCACCATGAATAAACTGAGAAAAAAAATGAAGAAGGTAACCTCATTCACAATAACCACAAAACTATTTGGAAGAAATCTCACCAAGGAAGTGAAAGACCTCTATGAAAAAAATTGTAAGAGCTGAACAAGTTACTTGAAAAATATGCAAAAGCCAGGAAGACAGTCCTTTCCATAATTTTGAAGAATCAATATAGGTGCTTGCTAATATTACGCCACAGTAATCTATAAATTCGTTGAAATTCCTACAAAAAACCAGCAACATTCTACACAGAAATAATTATAAAATTTATGCAGAATCACAAAAGGCCCATATAATCTGACCAATACTGTATAAAAGGAATAACGTTGGAGACATCTTGCTTCATGACTCCAAAATATATTGTAAATCCATAATCACCCAAACAGCATGGTACTGGAACAAACACAGACATATAGGCCAAATGAATAGAATAAACAGAAAAAAACTTAACATACAGCCAATTGATTTTTGATAAAGGCCACAGATAAAGCCTGTGGAAAAAAACACAGTTTTCAATAAATGGTTCTAGGAGAACTCAATATCCACCAACATTCGAGTAAAATTAGATCACCTCTTACCAGTTACGTTTAACTCAAAATGAATTAAAGCCTTTAATATAATGGCCAAATTTATAAACCTACTAAGGAAAATGTAGGAGAACAACAATATGTTGTAGTGGGCAAAGACTACTTAAATAAGACCCATGAGGCATACACAAAACCACCAAAAATAGAGAAACTTGATTATATAAGATAAAATATTTCTGAACAGCAAAGAAAATAAAAAACAGAATAGAGACACAATGACACTGTAATATAAAAAATCATAATCCAGCAGTGGTGGCTAAGTTGTGGATTCCCACATCACTGACCATGGTTCAAGTCCTGGACCAGGTGGCTCAAAAATGACAACAAATAAATAGATAAGTAAAAATAATTATTTAAAAAGAATACTGTATTTCACAAGCGTATACAACAATAACTTGTAAACCAGGAATTATTTCAAAATGAAAGTATATGTATAATTATATTTATTTATATTTATCTTTATATGTATACATATTTACTGATCATAATTTTATGTGTACTTACAGGCAATGGGCAGCACAGTAGGTTTATTTACACCAGCATTACCAGAAACATGTGGGTAATGGGTTACTCTACAAGGTTATGACAGCTACAACCACGCTAGGTTACAGAAATTTTGGGGCTTCATTATAATCTTCTTGCACTACATTAATACATAGAGTACATCACTGAAATACTGTTATGCAGTGCATTAGTATATTGGTCAAAAAATAAAACTTTGGACAGTCTGTGGCATAATCAGCACATACACACTAGCCAAGAGAAATTTATGGAGAGTTCTTTAGGAACCTGTAGTAGATTCCTGACACACATTCCAGGTTTAAACTATGCATCAAGTGGATACTTGTAGGAGTTGTCTGGGACCATGCTATATGAGCAACTCTAGAAAAAGTTACTGACTGGTTTGTGTTTTAGCAATCAGTAACAGTTACCACTGTAGAACACTGAGTGTTCATTTTCACGTTAGTTGGGAAACACTATCATCGATGTGAAACCTGTTATCTATGTGACCAGTAAAGACTATCTCATGATTCATATCTCTTGAGAATTTAGCATGCTTCCCCCTTAGAGTCAATTCAAACCATGTAATAAGTGTGTTTTTCCCATGGTATCAGAAAAAATAGAGACCAATTTGTACTCATCGCACAGGGCTCTAAGGTCTGATAACCTGCCTATTTCACCATGTCAATTTTATCTTGCTTTTTTATACATTTCTCATGCTGAATTTTATTATTTTTATTCTTCCATTTTAATTTATGAACCCTCATAAAATTCCTAAATACAATGTAAAACAAGTGGGGAGATCAGTAAACAACTTACCTAAAATGAATTCATTTCCTTAACCCTGGATAAATACAGCAGTTTCTAAAATTATAGGTGGAAGAGAAGGTGAACGAAGTAGGTCAGAGAAATGATGTTGCTTATTCCAAGATTCCCCTGTGGGAAAACAGACACTTACACATGAGAATGACCTAAAGAGACCTTATTGAATGAGCAATCACAAATTTACTCATTGATAGAAATGAAAGACACATATTAAACTTAGGTTAATAAAAATATACATCCCCTATTGACTTAGTAAAAATGTTACTGTGAGGATCAGCAGATGATGTAATGGTTAGTTTGCTGAACTTTTACGTAGTTGACCAAGGTTCGACTATCAAACCCAGTGGCTTAAACTCACGATGGGAACCTTTTTATGCATACCGAAAATCCAAAGAGGAGAATGGAGAAGAGATTTCAACATGGTAATTCACCCTGGAGTTTAAGAATGGCTGTTTAAATAAATTACAGTATCCCAAAGAAAGAAACTTTCTTTCACTAAAATTTACATTATAGAAAAACTCTTGGTCAGTATTAGTTATATTCTTATTAATACAGACATTCCATATTAGTATTTCCTCTAGAACAGTTCTTGCAGCTATATGACTAAGCCCCAGAGAAAGTATGCATCCCGCAACCTAGTATTTTAGGCACGTGACCATAAAGGAAAACATGTACATCATGAATATTGATGGTAGTACAATTTTCCATTAATGTTTTCCAGTGACAAATCTGTATCCATGCTGGATACAGGTACATGTTTCTTTTTTTTTTTATTTTTTTCTTCTTTAGGTTTTTGCCATAGGGTGCATGTGCTTGCCAGAGAGAGAAAGTGAGAAGAAAAGTGAAAAATCGCACCCAGAGGAGCCAGCAATGCCACAGTCCCTTCTCTTCTATTCTCCTCTTTGGATTTTTGGCACACACATATGCAACTGGTGTAATTTGCAAGACACTAGGACCAGGACTCAAGCAGATGCTGTGGTAGTTAAGATGCTAGACACCCACATGGCCAACATGGTTCAAGTCTCGGACCTGGTGGGCTAAAAATCATGCTAGACTGGGGCTGCCAGATGTTATGGCAGTTAAGCATGCTGGACTCCCACGTGGCCAACCATAGTTCAAGTCCTGACTTCCTTTCTTACTTTACCTCTTTCTCTCTCTCTGTCCCTCCCTGGTCAAACTGGAAAACAGTAATAAAGATAAAATAATTCTTTAAAGAAAATCATGCTGGGCACATGTGCATGCATGCCCAAAATTCCAGAAGGAGAATGGAAAAGGGACTGTGGCATGGCCATCCCCTCAGCAGGGTGATTTCTCACTTTTCAACTTACTGTTTCTCTGTCTCTCTCTGGTGAGTACACACACCCAATGGCAAAAATCTTAAAGTTATGAATTCAGTCAACATTCCAGGTCTTTTTGTGTCAATGCACAAGCTGATTCATAAAAGTCCAATATCTCCAACATGCTGTTAATAACTAATAAGATGTGGTACAGCAGGTGGCATGGGTTAGCGCACTGGATCCCAAATGGCCAACTGCCTGGTTCAAGTCCCAGACACTTGAAAATCACAATAGGTGTGTGTGCATGCATGCCCAAATTCTCAAGAGGAGATTGGAGAGGAAGGACAAAAAGGGACTGCAGTGTGACCACCAATCAGGGGTGATTTCTCTCTCTCTCTCTCTCTCTCTCTCTATCTTGACAACATACAAGTCAGATAGCCAAAGACAGAGAGAGAGAAAAAAAAGAGAGAGAGAAAAGGAAAGAAAATTGTCAGCATATGCCCTGGACTTGGCTCAATCTAAGAGGAAACAGAAAGAGACAAAGAGACAGAGTATCAGTGGACACAGGTGGCCTGAGCCTAGGCAGCCCAAGCAACTTGTGCTGCCCAGACAAACTGGGCACCTTTATTATAGGGCAAAGCAACACTGCATATGTCTATTTCATGACATTCCATAGAATTGATTTGTTACAGACAATAAGAAACAGGTAACAAATCTATAAGGGCTTAGATATACTGGGCTGGGTGTATCCCTTGGTGGTAATTATATCAAAGAGAAATACCATTAAACTTCTTATCTAGTGGAGAGAAGCCTAGCTGCAGGTGTGGGGAAGATACATCTTTAAAACATAAAAGAGATGTTGCTAAGGCTAAAGAATCTTGCCATAGGGCAGGTGCTACCAGGCCCAGAGAAGGCTAAAGAATCTTACAGAGGAAAAGCAGGGATTGGACTTTGCTAACTGGGGTCAAGGTGTTTCCTGAATTCCATCAGATGTGTCTATTGAAAGGCCCCTAGCAAATTTCACCCTTTGCTCTGCCTGCAGCAAGTGTCAAGAAAAGGACAAGCTGCAAGGTTCTGCCATAGCCAACAGAACCTAGGGACAGGTGGTGTTTGCTCAGAGCATGTCCCCACACCCTCAGGGCCTCTCTCCAAACACTCCCTATAGAAAATGATCAAGACCTGATATCTCTACAGGGTATCAGAGCATTTGATGAGAGTATAGTGAACAGACCTCATGATATCAAAAGAGACAAGTGGCACAGAAGTAGCTAAAAAAGGCTGATGCATGTTGCCTAGCTGAAGAATGACAAAGCTTGCCTTACCCAGCTATTTTTGAATCAATACCATAGGGTCAAATAAAATGTATTAGTAGAAATTTAATAGAAAAAACAGACAAGAACAAGATTTCAACATGACTTTTGCCTGTACAGGTGTGCTTTGGACCCTTTCCCCACCACACCCCTCACCATAAACCCCCAAGGTGCAAAACCCAGTGGTAATGAGAAAGAGTGGGCATAGAAGGACCACATGTGTCAGACATCTTGCAGCTCCCCTTTGCTCACAGAGGTGTGGTTTGTACCTCTCTTGCCTCGCTTTCCTGCCCCCCTTCACCATAAGCCCCCACAGTGCAGGAGCTGGTGGCAGTGAGAGAGGGAATGCCGAGAGGTAATACAGAAGACAGCACTTCTTTGACTTATTGCTGCTGCATTCCCTTCCCTAGCTCCCACCCACTGCCCAGGTGTGCATTGGAACCGCCCACCCTGTGCCACTCGGCCATAGGTCACATGGTGCACGTGCCTTGGCAGCCAGAGACAGTGAGCATAAAACAACCACATCCCTTAAATGTCTTGCTCAGACCTTTTCCTGACTCTCCCATGTACCCCTCTGCCACAAGCATAGGAGTCAGCATCAAGAGAGATAGAGAAACAGAATGAATGCACAAATTTACACATCTCAAGATTTTCTGCTGCTGCCTTTTTGCCTGCACAGGTGTGCTTTGGGTCCCCCTCCCCCATAAGCCACCCATTTCATAGAAGCCCATGGCACAGACAGAGAGAAAGAGTGCGAGAGAGAACAGAAAGAACACACTTCTCAGACTTCATCTGCTGTCTTTTGCACTGGTGTGCTTTAGACTCTTTCAGCTCTTCAATCTGTTTGCCTTAAATCCTCATGGTGCAGAAGCCAATGGCAACAAGAGACAGAGAGAGTGAGACAGAAGGGCCGTGCATCTCTGACTTCCTGCTGTCTGTTACATGGGAGTGCTTTGAACCCACATCCCTCCTCCATGCTCCTCCACCTTAAGCCCTCACTGTGCAGAAGCCAGAGACAGTGAGAGTGAATGAGCTCAGAAGGACCACATGTCTGACTTCTTCCTGTTGCCTTGTGTCCACAGATTTGTACTGGGACCTTCCCTTCTCTGCCACTCCATTTTAAGCCTCCAAGGTGTAGGAGTCAGTGGCAATGAAAGAGAGAGAAGGGAACAGCATGTCTCAGACTTCTTGCTGCTGCATTTTGCCTGTGCAGGTGTGCTTTGGATCTTTCACTGACACTTCACCCCTCTACCATAAATCCTCACATTGCAGGAGCCAGCAGCATCAAAACAGAGATAAGAGTAATCGCAGAAGGACCACATGTCTCAGACTTCTTGCCGCTGCCTTTTGCCCGTGCAGGTGTACTTTGGACTCTCCACAACCTGCACACCTCTGCCATAAGTCTCCAAGGTGCAGAAGCCAGGGGCAATGAGAGAGACAGAAAAAGAAAGTAAAGAAGAATTTGTCTCAGACTTGTCTCTGCCTTTTGAAAGACCAGATATGTTTTGGAACCTCCCCCACGACCCAGGCTCTCTACTATAAGCCTCTATGATGCAGGAGTCAGTGGAAGTGAGACAGAGAATGAGTGCTGAAGGACTGCACATCTCCAAGTTGTAGCTGCTGACCCTTCCCTGTGCAGGTGAGCTTTGGATTCCCTCCCCCCATATATCCCTATGCCATACACCCCCATGGTGCAGGTGTCAGTGACAGCGAGGGGGGAAGAGAGGGCACAAAAGGGCCTTGTATATCCATCTCTGATTCCTTGCTGCTGCCTTTTGCCTGCCCAAGTGTTCTCTAAACCCTTTAGAGGCCCTGAGTCCCTCTGCTTTAACCTCCCCAGCTCCCAGTGCAGAAGACAGCTGCAATGAGAAAGAGAGAGAGAGAGCACACAGACAGGACGGTGCATCTCAGAAGCCTTGCTGCTTCATTTGCTTGTGAAGTTGCACTTTGGATCCTCCTCTCCCTACCCTCCCTGGCAGCCCTCTGCCATAGGCCACAAAGTGAAGGTGCCAATGGCAGTGAGAGAGAGAGGAAGCATAAGGACCCTTGCATCTCAGACTTCTGGCTGCTTCCTTTTGTCTCCCTGCAGGAGTGCTTTGGAACCTCCCTCACCTCCACACCCAGTCCCTCCACTGTAAGCCAACCCCCTTGCAGGAGCCAGTGACAAGGAGAGTGAGTGTAAAAGCGAGTATCTCAGACTTTGTTGCTGACTGCTGTGTTGGTGTGCTCTGAATCCTCCTCTTTCCCCATGTCTCTCAGCCTTAAGCTTCCAAGTTGCAGGAGTCAGTGGCAATGAGAGAGAGAGACAGAAACAGAGGGAGACAGAATAAATGCAAAAGATCACTTATATCAGACTTCTTGCTACTGTCATTAACCTGCAGAGATGGACTTTGGGCCCTCCCAACCCCTTGTCTCTGCCATAAGCCCCTAGGATGCAGGAACTTACGGCAGCAAGAGGTGAAATGTGTGTGCAGAAGGACCGCATATCTCAGATTTCTTGATACTCCCTTTTGCTGTGCAGGTGTATTTTGAGCCATTCCCCTCAGCACATCTCCGCCATGAGCCCCCATGATGCTCGAGCCAGTGGCAGTGAGAAAGAGAAAGAGAGTTAATGTGCAAGGACCACCTGTCTCGAAGTTCTTGTGCTGCCCTTTGTGCTTGCATATGTGCTTTGACCCTCTCCAACCCCCACAACCCTCCACTCTAAGCTCCCTTTGTGCAGGAGCAGAACACAGTGAGAAAAAGCAGAAAGAAATCATGCATCTCAGACTCCCTATTGCTGCCTTTTCCCTGCACAGGTGTGCTTTGGACGCTCACCTCACACTGCACAGCTCCACCTCATGTCTCCACAGTGCAAAACTTGGTAGAAGTAAGAACATGTGTGAAAGACAGCTTTCCTCAGAATTCTTGCTGCTACCTTTAACCTGTATATGTGTGTTTTGACACACACACACACACACACACACACACACAGCCCTACCCTATAAGCCCCTAAGGTGCAGGGGTTAGTGGCAGAGAGAGTGAGAGCAAGAGAGAGAGAGATAAAGACTGCAAGTCTCAGACTTCTTGCTGCTGACTTTTTTTCTTCATAGTTGTGCTTTGGAGACTAACACAACCCCTGTGCCCCTCTGCCTTAAGCCCTCATGGTCCAGAAGCCAGCACCATTGACAGAGAGACAGACAGAAAGGAGGACTCCACGTCTCAGACTTCTTGCTGCTGCTTTCTGCCTGGGCAGGAGTGCTTTGAATATCCCCCCACACCATACTCCTATACCACAAACTCCAATGGTACAAGTGCCAGTGGCAGTGAGAGAGAGAGCAAGAGGGACCACACATCTGACTTCCTGCTACTGCCAGGTTCTTGCACAGGTGTGATGTGGACAGCCTCCCACCACTCTCACCCCCATCCCTCTAACATAAGCCCCCATTGTGCAGAAGCCAGTGCTACCTAGAGAGTGAACAGAGGAGGACCGCACATCTCAGACTTCTTGCTGGTCTTTAGTCTGCACAGGTATGCTTTGGACCCACTTATCCACAAACCCTTCTGCCAAAAGCCCCCATGGTGCAGGAACCACTGGCAGTAAAACAGTGCATGAGAGTGAGCAGAAGTATTGCATGTCTCAGACTTCTTGTTGTTGCCTTTTGCTGGTGCATGTGTGCTTTGGGACTTTTCCTCCCACGACCTCTAGCACTGGAACTCTTCCATCATAAGACAACCTCTGGGCTGGAACCAGTGGTAAGGAGAGAGAGTGTAAACAGGAGCACATCTTGCTGCTGACTTTGATGGCACAGTTGTGCTCTGAACTTCCCCCATCCTCCTGCACCCCTCCGCAGTATACCCCATACTGCAGGAGGCAGCAGAAACGAGAGTGAGCTCAGAAGTGCACATCCCATAGTTCTTGCTGTTGACTTTTGGCTGCAGAAGTGTTCTTTGGACCCCTATACCCCTGCTCCCCTTTGCCTTTAGCTCCCATAATGGAAAAGCCAGTGTTAGAGAGAGAGAGAGAGCAGGACTGAGTATCTCAGACTTCTTGCTGCTGCCTGTGGCACATGCTCATGTGTTTTGAACCCTCCCTCCCACATAACTTCCTCCATAAGCCACCATCCTGCAGGAACCAGCAGTAGCAAGATAGTGAGCTCAGAAGGAATGCTCATCCCAGCTTCTTGCAGTTGCTTTTGCTTGAACAGGTGTTCTTTGGACTCCTACTCCCTGCTCCCCTCTGCCTTAAGCCCCCACAGTTCAGGAACCAGCTGGAGAGAGAGAGAGAGAGAAGTACAAAGCATCTCAAATTTCTTGCTATTGCCTTTTACAAATGCAGATCTGCTTTGGAACCTCTCCCACCACCCTGTCTCCACCATGAGCCCCATGTTGCAGGAGCCTGAGGCAACAAGAGAATGAGCACAGTAATACCATGCATATTAAACTTCTTGTTCCTGCCTTTTTCCCACACAGGTGTGCTTTGGACGCTGCCCCACCTTGAGCCTTTCCACCATAAGCACTCACAGTGCACATACCAGTAGCAATGAGAGATAGAGTGAATGCAAACAGACTGCATATCTCACACTTCTTGTTGCTTTTGCCTAGGCAGGTGTGGTTTGAACCCTGTCCCTTTGCCCTTCACCACCTTAAGTTCCCCGGATGCAGGACTCATCAGCAGCAAGAGTGACTAAGAATCAGCCTAGAAGGACCAGGCATCTCAGGCTTCTTGCTGTTGTCTTTTGCCCATGCACATGTTTTCTGAACCCTCCCCACACAATGCTCTTTTACCATAAGGTGCCACAAAGCAAAAACCAGCAGCAGGAAGACAGAGATGGAGTGAGCACAGAAGGGAGCATTTCAGACTTCATCCTGCTTTGCCTGTGGAAGTGTGCTTTAGATCCTTCCCACCACCACACAGCCCTATGTCATAAGCTCCCATGGTGCAGGTGTCAGGGCAGTGAGAGATGGAGAGAGTGTGACATAAGAATGGAGCATCTCAGACTCCTTCATGCTGCCTTTTTCCTTCACAAGTATAATCTGGACATTCCCTGTACCCTTCCACCTTAAACTTCCACAGTCCAGGAGCCAGCAGCACTGAGAGAGAGAAACAAAAGAACCCCATATCTCAGAAATCATACTGCTGCCTTCTGCCAGAATAAGTGTGCTTTGAAGTTTCTGCTCCCCACTCCCAGCATGCCTCTGTAATAAGCCACCAGGTAGCAGGGGCCAGTGGCAGACAGAGAGCACACCTGTGCATTCCCAGAAGGACAGCACATCTCAGACTTTATACTGCTACCTTTTGCCCATGTAGGTGTGCTTTGGACTGTCCCCACACCTCACCCCTCTGCCATAAACCCCATGGTGTAGGAGTCCACAGCAGCGAGACAGAATAGAGTGATCTCAGAATGACTGCACACCTCAGAGTCCTTGCTGTGGCCTTTTGCCCACACAGGTGTGCTTTGGACCTTCTCACCACTCATGTGCCCATTCTCTACAAGACCCCATGCTGGTCTGAGCTAAGTGCAACAGAGAGTGAGCACAGAAGGGTGGAGCTTCTTCCTTTTGCCTTTTGTCCATGCAGGGGTGCTTTAGACTCTTAACATCCAATGCCCCTCTGTCTTAAACTCCTAAAGTGCATGAGTCAGCACTGACAAGAGAGAGACAGAGAGAGAGTGAGCACAGGAGGATAATTGTCTCAGACCTCTTGCTGCTACCTTTGGCAAACCTAGATGCGCTTTAAAATGCCCCCCACCACTCTGCCCTCCACCATAAGCCCCCATGGTAAAGGAGCCAGTGAGTGAGACAGTGAGAGTGAGCACTGACTTTCAGACTTTTTGTTGCTGCCTTTTGCCTGTAGAGATTCACTTTGGAACCTTCCCCTCCAGCCCCTCTGGCATAACCCCATGTACAGGAGGCAGTGATAACAAGAGAGAGTGAATGCAGAAGTACCTTGCATCTCAGACTTCTTGCTGTTGCCTTTTGCCTGCATGCGTGTGATTTATAAGCCCCTCCTCCCCATACTTCCTTAAGTCCCCACCTTGCAGGAGTCAGGAACAGCAAGTCAGATAGAAAAGATGAGTACAGAAGGACTTTATGTCACAGTTTTCTTGATGCTCCCTTCTACTGCACAAGTGTGCTTTTGACCTTTGCCACTGCCTAGGCCCCTCTGCCATAACTGACACAGTCCAAGAGTCAGTGGCAGTAAGAAAGAGAAAATACTGAAAAACAGTGCATCTCAGGGCTCTTGCTGTTGCTTTCTGCCTGAGAAGGTAAAGGTGTGCTTTGGGAACTCTCCCCAGTGCACTTCTGCAGTAAGCACTCATGGTGCAGGAGCTAGGAACTAGTAGCAGAGAAAGAGAGAAAGCGAGCCTATTAACTACACATCTCAGACTTCTTTCTGCTGCCTTTGCCTGCACAGCTGTGTTTTTGACCCTTCCCCCACCTCACCCTGCACCTTAAGCCTCCATGATTCAGGAGCCAGTGGCAATAAGAGACTGAGATTCAGCATAGATGGATCACACATCTCAGACTTCTTGCTTATGCCTTTAGCTCAAGCTGGTGTGCTTTGAACCCTCTCTCATACCCCCCTCCACATAAATCCCCCATGGTTCAGGAGTAAGTGGCATCAAGAGAGAGACAGGGAATGCAGAAGGACCAGACCTCTCAGACTTCTTGCTCCTGCTTTTGTATGCCTTAGTTGGCTTTGAGATTTTAGTTAGCTGACTTGTACTTCCTTCTTTATTTGAATCAGCCCTAAGTGCAACTAATTCTGAAAGATTGAGATAGAAACCAACATCTAAAGCTGGCTACATTCACCCTTCTTGGATTGATAGAAAAGGCCATTTCCCAAAAAACACACCTTAGATGTAGAGCTCATCTTCCCCACCAACACTACAAAATCAACTCCAAAAAATTAGGAAGGAGTGTGTAATCCATTAGAAGACCAAAACCAGTACAGAAATACAAGAAATATGAAGAAAAAATAAAATATCTCTCCCTCAAGGGAACAGAAAAATTTCTCCTCAACCAAAGAGTAGAAAAAGAGTCACAGAAATATCAGAAAAAGAACACAGAATGTTCAAAGTGACAAAACTGAGATGAAAGAGAAAACAGACAACCATCTCCAAATGAGGAAATCATCCCAAGGCCTGAAAAAAGAATTCCATAAAGAGACAAACACCATAAAAAAGTATTAAACAGAACTCCTAGAGATAAGGACTGTAACACAAAAAAAGTTTTAAACAAACCTCCCTTGAAAGTATTAATAGCAGATTAGACCATGCAGAAGATAGAATCTCTGATCTGGAAGACAAAGCCATTGACTTAAACAAAACCACCAAAAAGAATAAAATAATAACTGTTGGGGACAAAAACCAGCCCATGCCTGAGAATTAAGCCAGAAGGAAAGAATGCAGAAGGGAGTTGAAAGCAACCCCATTCCTAGACAGAAAGCCAAAGGGACTCCATGGCCAACCAGATAGAACCCAGGCATGAGCTGTGTCTCAAGATGTTTGGTGACATTCCACAGCCAAAATACTGTCTGACTACTAAGTTAATGATAGCTACCCATCTTGTACCAGGTATACAAGCTACAAAGACTGTCATGTATATTGTATATTGTCCTCTATAGCTAAACTCACTACTTATTTGATTTAATTTAGAATAAATGGGTTCTGCTTTGGCACAGTTTTGCTTCTGCTCCAAGAGAGCTTTAGCCCCCTCTTTTAACTTTTCCTCTTCTCTTGCCTCAATTCTTCATGACAACCTAACTTCGAGCCCTGAGTTTTTCACAAATAACCCATCAAAATGAAGATGACCTACCAGAAATACTAGACACCATTGAACACCCAAATATCTGAATAATTGGTATTCAGAAAGTGAAGAATATGACTATAGCAACAAAAACCTATCCCATGAAATATTTGAAGAAAGCTTTCCAAACCTAGAGAAACATTCAGACATCAGACCCAACAAACACAAAGGACCCCAAATGGAATAAACTTAAGAAGATTCTCTCAATGGTACATCACAACCAGATTGATCAAGATCAAAGACAAGGTTCTAAAAATGGCAAGAGAGAAATGTATAGTTATTTACAAATTGTTATCCTACTAGGCTACCATCAGACCTCTCGACTGAAACAATGCAAACAAGGAAAGAAAAAAAAGACATATTCAAAACACTGAAAGAAAATTTCAACCAATACTATACCCTGTGAGATTATCCTTCAGATTGGAAGAACACAAAAATATCATTTTCAGATTTAAAAAAAAAGAGAAAACTGAAAAAATTTATCAACACTAGACAAGATATTCACAAAGTAGTGAAGGGTATACTATATCAGGAAAACTAAAAAGGCACAAACAGAAATAAGAGAACAAAAACAAACTGGAAGATGGCTAACAAAATGGCAATGATAAGTCAGTAAATATCAATAATTGTGTAGAATGTTAGTGGATTAAATGCTCTAATTAAAAGATACACATGGACTGAAAGTAGAGGGCTGGAAAAAGATATTCCATACAATTGGAAATTTGAAAAAGGTTGGAGTCATGATACTGATATCAGACAAAATAGACTTTATGACAAAAACCATAAGAACAGTTAAAGAAGGAAACTAGAGAGCCAGCAGGTGGCATGGTGGTTAAGGTACTGGATACCTACAAGGCTGATCATGGTTTGAGTCCCAGACCTGGTGGCTTGCTTTCTTACTTCTCTCTCTCTTTCACACTCTCTCTCTGGAGTGAGCATCGGTGTCCTATACCAAATTAAAATAATAATAATTAACCAAATTAAGTAAATAATTCATTTTTTTAAAGGCACTGGGAAGGATAATCTCACAGGGTATAGTATTGGTTGAAATTTTCTTTCAGTGTTTTGAATATGTCTTTTTGGTTTTCTCTTGTTTTCATTGTTTCAGTCGATTAATGGACTGAATTAATATTAAAAGTATTATTCATCAAGAAAATATAGTACTTATAAATATCTATGCACGCAACACTGGAGCACTCAAATTTGTGAAAGAAAGCCTGCTAGATTTAAAGGGAGAGACAGACAGCAGAATGCTAATCAATGGGGATCTCAACAACCCACTGTCTCCTTTGAACAGATCATCTAGACAAAAAATAAACAAAAAGATTCACGATATAAACAATACCATAAATTGAATGGGTTTGACAGATATCTATAGAACTTTCCACACAATAACCACAAAATACACATGTTTCAGACCCCCCCCCCCCCAATATGGAACATTTTTGAAGATGGACGACAGGATAGGACACAAAAATAATTAAAATGTACAGAAACTGTATCCAGCATCTTCTCTGACCACAATGAAAACAAACTTGAGATTAACTTCAGAGAAAATCCTTGAAAACACACATGAAAACTAAACAACCTGCTACTTAATGATGTCACAACCACTGAAGAAAGTAAGACTGAAATAAAAAATGTATTCAAACTAATGATAATGAACACATGAGTTTTCATCCCTTATGGGACACGGTGAAAGCAGTCATAAGAAGTAATTTTAGGGAACCAGCAGTTAGCGTAATGGCTATGTCACTGGACTCCCACATAGTCAACCGCAGTTTGCGTCCCGGACCCGGTGGCTTAAAACTCACGCCGGATGCATGTGCGTGCATGCCCAAGATCCCAAGAGGAGAATGGAGAAGGGATTGTGGCGTGACCATCCCCCCCTGGGGGGTGATTTCTCGCTTTCCGTCTCTATGTCTCTCTCTGTCTGTCTGGCGAGCGCATGTGCCCTATAGCGAAAACCTCTCCAAAAAAAAAAAAAAGACGTAATTTTATAGTAATTAGTGCTCACAAGAAAAAAATAAAAAGGGCCAAATAGACAACCAAGTGACACACCTCAGTGAATTAGAAAAACCACAAGAAAACCCCCCAAAAAATAACAAGAGAAAAGAAACAATAAAGTTTCAAGCAGAAATAAATAAAATAGGAAATAAACAAATTATGCAGAAAATAAATGAAACCAAGATTGGTTCATCAAAAAGATAAAAAAATATTGACACACCGTTAACTAGATTAATCAAGAAAAACAGAGAAAGGAGCCAGGTAAATCAAATTAACAGTGAAACAGACAATATTAAAACAAGCATAACAGAAATACTGGGTTGTTGGAAAAGTCATAACACATATTTACATACAAAAACATGAAAAAATATGTCATGACTTTTCTGATAACTTAATACAAAAGATCATGCAAAATTAACCATGAGAGCCTTTTGGCCAGAACCGCCATCTTCCAGTAATTAACCAAAATAACAAACACAAAGGGAAAGAGAGTCAAGACATTTTCTTTTTTGGTATTAAAAAACAAAAACAAAACACTAGTGTGTGAAGTGAACCATTTGAATACCATTTAGAAAGTTCCCACTGGCCTCACTGGCTCACTGGCAAATCTAACCACCACCCAGAAATTCTCTAGTTCAGTCTGTGATGGGTAAATAGAGATTCTGCTTCAGGACTCCTCTCTCCTCCAGAAACAGAATCACGTCCCTGCATGGATAAGCTATTGTAAAATTAATTTTATTACACATAACATGTACTAACTATTTTTTAATCAACTGATGTCCTGCAGTTTTATGGTGTACATACAGGACACTCGTCCATAGTGACCAAAGTTCTTGGGCTTGGGAGGCCACATATTTTGCTAAATGTTGTATCTATATTCCACATGCAGAAACTTCTAGGAGGTTAGTTTTACAAACCAAAAAAATCAAAACAATAAAAAAAGTGTTTTTAACTCATTTGCCTTACTGGCAAGTTTTGCAAATAACCCCTCCCACCTAATTTCAGTAAAAAATGAAAACAAACAGAAAAACCTGAGTAGTTTGAATTTTTGTTGTGACCCCAAACTGGCATTTAATGTTGTTTATATTAAAAAAAAAGAATAGGGGCTTTTTTTTTTTTTTTTTTTTAATTCAGGTCACATATGGTCCTTTTGATCCCATCCTAACTGATAAAGAGCAATTTTCATCAGTTTATCAGATGGCCACCAAGGACAGCTCTCTGACTCATGGAATCATCTACTTGTTGCTGCATTTTGGCTGGACGTGGGTGGCACTCTATATATCTGATGATATGCAAGGGGAGCAATTTCTTCAGGATCTGAAGAAAAAGATGATAGAAAAGGATATCTGCGTGGCCTTTACAAAAAAGCTCCTTGCCACAAAAGATGTCTTTTTAGATCGTGACTTCAATGTTGAGATGAAGATCAGAGTTTCATCTGCAAATGTGTATATAATACATGGTGATGAAGGGAGTGTCTGGAACCTGGGATTAGAAGCAAACTTCTATTTAATTTCAGGAAAGGTATGGATCATGAGAAATCTCCACTCCTCAGCATGGAAAATTATTTTGCCCAATACACATCACATGCCATACTTTTTCCATGGAAGCCTCTTATTTTCAAACCAGAAAAGGAATATTCCTAGCTTTAAACAATTTCTCAAGACAGTAAACCCTTTCCAATACCCAGAAGATTTTTATTTCAGTAAACTCTGGCTTTACTTTTTTAATTGTTCACTTACTGGGTTACTATGTAGCAAACTTGGAGACTGCCGACCAAATTCTTCCATAGA
Source organism: Tupaia tana (assembly GCA_026018925.1). Taxonomy (NCBI): domain Eukaryota; kingdom Metazoa; phylum Chordata; class Mammalia; order Scandentia; family Tupaiidae; genus Tupaia; species Tupaia tana. The sequence goes on along the minus strand of JAKSZU010000025.1, from coordinate 2,349,002 downwards.
GATGCTACCACCTAATTTTATTTATTTATATTTTTTGGAGAGGTTTTCGCTATAGGGCGCAAGCCCTCACCAGACAGAGAGAGACATAGAGACAGAAAGCGAGAAATCACCCCCCAGGGGGGATGGTCACGCCACAATCCCTTCTCCTCCATTCTCCTCTCGGGATCTTGGGCACGCATGCACACGCGCCCGGCGTGAGTTTTAAGCCACTGGATCTGGGACGCAAACCGCGGTCGACTACGTGGGAGTCCAGCAACATAGCCATTACGCTAACTACTGGTTCCCCGCTACCACCTAATTTTGACATGACAATAATGTCTGACTCCAGCTTTTTTATCTATCATGCTGTGCATGTGGTGGCCCAAGTTCTTTATAAGATGCTTCTGCAAAAAGTAGACATGAGATCTGCAGGAGATGCAGACCAGCCTATTCTTCCTTGGCAGGTAAATATCCTTCACAAGAACCTGATGATATTTGGAAGTTTCATCTTTTTTCATTTTTAAAAAAATATTTCTGCCATAAGTCATGTGCTCTCACCAGAGAGAGACACAGAGAGAGAAATAGAAACCACTCCCCAGAAAGTACGGCCAAAGCACAGTCCCTTCTCCTCCATTCTTCTCCTGTGGTTTGAGCTCCAAGCATCCACTTATGTCTGGCATGATTTTTTTTTTGAAGAAGTTTTTTTTGCTATATGACACGTGTGCTCGCCAGACAGACAGAGACAGAGAGATAGAAAGGGAGAAATCACCCCCAGAGGGGATGACCACGCCGCAATCCCTTCTCCTCCATTCTCCTCTCGAGATTTTGGGCATTTACGCACACGTGCCTGGTGTGAGTTTTAAGCCACCGGGTCTGGGACGTGAACCGCGGTCAACTACATGGGAGTCCAGCAACATAGCCATTATGCTAACTGCTGGTCCCTGATTTTTAACTTTACCTGTCTGAGATTCAAACCACGGTCAGTCATGTGGGAGTCCGTCTTAACCATCACATCACCTTTGGCCCCTGAAGTTTTTTTTTTTCTTTTTTTCTTTTTTTTTTTTTTTAAGATTTTCCCTTTAGGGCAAGTGTGTTCACCAGAAAGGAAAGAGACAGAGAGAAAAAACATGACAAATCACCTTCTAGGGAGATGGCATCCTTTCTCCTCTATTCTCCTCTCAGGATTTTGGGCATGCACACACACACGCCTTGCATGATTTTCAAGCCACTGGATCCAGAATTCAAATTGTGGTAGGTCATGTAGAAACCCAGTCACCCGAACCACCAAGCTATCTGTTTATGTGTATTTTTTGTGGTACTGAGAAAGATTATATTTAGAGAATAAACCCTTTTCTCTAAAGGGAGTTCTCCATTAGTTGTAGATAATTGATCCACTCTGTGTGTTCTCTGTGAATTGTTCATGGAGGCTGGCTTCTTCCCATCACCCTCTTTCTCTTCTCTGTCACCTGGACTTTGCTATATCTTCCCCTGTCCTTGAATTCATAAAATGATGCGAGGAAAAATTATGGAAAATTATTATAATATAACCTTAACATAACTTAGAATGAACACAATAAAAGTGGAAAAATATTGGGAGAAATGTTAGAATATACTAAAATCAGAATGACCACTTGAGGACCATCTGAGCAGATATGTTCTTTCACTGGTCTGGATGACTTTCAGGTGGCTACAGTTATTTATTGTGCCTGTCTTAATCATAACAGCATTAATTTTAATTTTCCTTACACTGTGTTAACAAATCATGGAAGAAGAAACAGTGATCTATTTTAAAATCTGGAACTACTTTTGATGCATATAGTCTCAGGATATTATACTAGGTTTATAAATCAGCTTATATTTTAAAATAAACACTAAATCATGGAACAAGCAGGTGGTATCATGGTTAAGACACTGGACTCTCACATGGTTGCCTGTGTTTTGAATCCTGGGCCTGGTGACTGGCTTTATCACTTTCCTTCTCTCTTTGGTGCATACACATGTCCTATAGAAAACCTAAAATTAATGATAATAATTAATAAAATAAAATAAATAATTTTAAAAACAAATTGTAAATTTATAAATCATGTGTAAAGCATTTTTATCAAAAAACACAATACATTAGACAATTTTGTTGAGAAAAACAAGTAAATATAATATACATACATAAAGATAAAGATCAGAAAGTTAGTTTCCATTTGATTTCTTCTTTTTTTTTTTTTTTTGGAGAGGTTTTTGCTATAGGGCGCGTGCGCTCGCCAGACAGACAGAGAGAGACAGAGAGATAGAAAGCAGGAAATCACCCCCCAGGGGGGATGGCCATGCCGCAATCCCTTCTCCTCCATTCTCCTCTCGGGATCTTGGGCACGCACGCACACGCGCCCGGCGTGAGTTTAAGCCGCCGGGTCCGGGACTCGAACCGCGGTCGACTACGTGGGAGTCCAGCGACATAGCCATTACACTAAGTGCTGGTCCCTCCATTTGATTTCTTTATTTTGTGTAATTTTAATTTTTTTAGATTTTTAAAATTTCATTTTCTTTTATACATTCGTTATGTTACTTAGCTTACAAAATAAATATACCAACATGAAAATTTCTCCCTAGTCCAGTTGATAAAACTATAAAATTATTTTCAACAGATAACATCACATTTCTTTACTTGTACTAACAGTAACAACATTTGATTTTCTGTTTGAGCAAGTTTGAAGTTGACTCTTAGAAAAGCAAGTAGTTTTGTCAAAATGGTTACCTAGATATGGTAAAGATGAGAATGCTTCTATTCTAAAAATTTAAAGACTGAGAGAACAGTTATATAAACAATAAAAATTAATTTTTCCCTGCAAAAGACTGTCATAAATTCAAAAATAAGAGACTAACATGCTTTATTAAAAATCTCCTTATGAAAGCCTGAAAATGGTATGATGAAAGTTTCTGGACTCCCTGAGGGGAAACTGCAGTTTGAGTCCAAGACCTGGCAACTTGCTTTCTCACTTTCTTTTTCTCTCTCTCTCTCTCCCTCTCCCTCTCTCTCTCTCTCTGTCTTTCTCTCATAAGCACCCATGCCCTATAGCAAATTAAAAATAATGATTTTTTTTTTTGGAGAGGTTTTTGCGATAGGGCGTGTGTACTCACCAGACAGACAGAGAGAGACATAGAGACAGAAAGCGAGAAATCACCCCCCAAGGGGGATGGTCACGCCACAATCCCTTCTCCTCCATTCTCCTCTCGGGATCTTGGGCACGCACGCACACATGCCCGGCGTGAGTTTTAAGCCATCGGGTCCGGGACGTGAACTGCGGTCAACTACGTGGGAGTCCAGCGACATAGCCATTACGCTAACTGCTGGTTCCCTAAAAATAATGATTATAGATAAAATTAAATAAATGTTCAAAAATATCTCTTTTGTGGGATGGATCCATGGCCTATTGAATAGGCAGCTAAATTCTGCATGGCCCAATTCCCAGACCTAGAGACCTGAAAAATATTCCAAGTCTGTTTGCATGCATGCATTTTTGAAATCCCAAAAAAAGGAGAAATGAAGAAGTGATTGCAGCTCATTCCCCATGGGGGCACTTCTTTTCTCTTCTCTCACAGTGTCTCTGTCTCTCTCTGGAAAGGGTACATGCCCACTAGGACTAAAAATATCTTTAGGATTTAACAGTTTGGGGACAGCAGATGGCATAATGGTTATGTCACTGGACTCCCATGTAGTTGACCATGGTTCAAGTCTCAGACCTGGTGGCTTAAAACTCAGGCTAAGGGCATGTGCTTGCATGCCCCAAATCCCAAGAGGAAAATGGAAAAGAAGGGATTGTGGCATAGCCATACCCCTGGGGGTGATTTCTCAGTTTCTGTCTCTTTGTTTCTCTCTGTCTTTCTGGCAAGCACACAAGCCCTATGGCAAAATTCTCTCTAAATAAAAAAGAATTTAAAAGTTTTAAATTTATATATTTGCTACAAATTGTTTCTTTTTATGTCACATGACAATAACACTTTTACCAAGAGAAGTCCAAAATAAAGAACAAAACAAGCTTGTTTTTTTTTTTCATTTATTTATTTTTACATTTTTCCACAAACATTTACTTTACATAGCAAAAAATTTTAGCTCATACTCCATAATTCTTGACAGTTTACAAACAACTTTCAAAATCTCAAAATACTGAATTTTAAAGATAATGTTCAAAATATGTCTTGTAATTTTGTATAATTTTAAAACTCTATAACAACAGAAGCAGAATGGTTTCAAAACATATATATACATATATATATACAAATATATATATGTATATATATATATATATATATATATATACATACACACATTTAGAGTGCAGACACTCGGTATATATTAAGTGGGGACATACAATGCCTCTCCTTCATAGCACGGCTTGCTTCGCTCAACAGTAAGTCTTCCATATTCATCCACTTCCTTTCAAAAGCCAGGGATTTGTTGTTTTTTATGGATGAATAGTATTCCATTGAGTATATGTGCCACAGTTTTTCTAACCATTCATCAGTTCATGGGCATTTAGGTTGTTTCCATGATTTAGCAATCGTGAAAAGTGCCGCAATAAACATCGATGTGCAAGCACTTTTTCGATTAAGTATTCTTCTGTCCTTTGGGTAGATACCAAGGAGTGGGATTGCTGGATCATATGGTAGTTCTATTTGTAGATTTTGGAGGAATCTCCAAATTGTTCTCCACAGTGGTTGTACCAATTTACAGTCCCACCAGCAGTGTAAGAGAGTTCCCTTTTCACCACACCCCCTCCAGCACTTACCATTTTTTGTTTTTTTTAATCTTAGACATTCTGACTGGGGTTAGGTGATATCTCATTGTTGTTTTGATCTGCATTTCTCTTACAATGAGGGATGTTGAGCATTTTTTCATATGCCTTTTAGCTATTCGTATGTCATCTTTAGAAAGTGGTTTTTTCAACTCATTCTCCCATCTTTTAATAGGATTGATTGTCTTTTTCCAGAACAGCCGCTTGAGTTCCTTGTGGATTCTGGTTATCAGTCCCTTGTCTGATGCATAGTTTACAAAAATATTTTCCCATTCTGAGGGCTGTCTGTTTACACTAATCACTGTGTCTTTTGCCATGCAGAAACTTCTTAGTCTGATGTAATCCCACTTGTCTATTTTAGGGATCATACACTGTGTGTTGGGAGTCTTATTTAAGAAGTTTTTCCCTACCCCAATGTCTCCCAGAGTTTCCCCGGTGTTTTCAAGGAGCAGTTTTATAGTTTGAGGTCTTAGATTTAGATCTTTGATCCACCTAGACTTTATTTTTGTCAGAGGTGAGAGGTAGGGGTTCAGATTCATCTTTCTGCTAGTGGAGATCCAGTTTTGCCAGCACCATTTGCTGAAGAGGATTTCCTTTTCCCACAGGATTGACTGGTGCCCCTTGTCAAAAATCAGTTGGCTGTATGTTTGAGCATTCATTTCTGGGGACTCTATTCTGTTCCATTGGTCCACCTGTCTGTTCCTGTGCCAGTACCATGCTGTTTTGATTACCACAGCTTTGTAGTATAATTTTGGGTCAGGGAGTGAGATGCCGCCCACTCTATTCTTCTTGTGCAAAACTGCTTTGGCAATACAGGGTCTTTTATGATTCCAGACAAATGTTATGATTGTCTTTCCTAGATCTGTGAAGAATGTGTCTGGTACTTTGATTGGCATTGCATTAAATAAGTAGATTAATTTGGGTAAAATTGCCATTTTGATTATATTAATTCTTCCAATCCAGGAACATGGGATGTCCTTCCACTTTTTTGTGTCATTTTCAATTTCTTTTTTTATCTTCTCATAGTTTTCCTTATGGAGGTCTTTAACTTCTTTAGTTAGATTTATCCCTAAGTATCTTATACTTTTTGTGGCTATGGTAAATGGAACAACTTTTTTCAGTTCCATCTCAGTCTGCCTGTTGTTCGTATACAGAAAGGCTATAGATTTCTGGATATTAATTTTGTATCCTGCAACGTTACTGTATTCATGTATTACTTCCAGAAATTTTTTTATGGAAACAATTGGGTCTTCTATGTATGCAATCATGTCATCTGCAAGTAGAGAGAGTTTCACCTCTTCTTTTCCTATTTGAATGCCTTTTATTTTTTCCTCTTTTCTGATTGCAATGGTCAAGACTTCTAGTACTATATTGAAGAGGAGTGGAGAAAGTGGACATCCTGGTCTTGTACCCGTTTTTAGTGGAAAAGCTTTCAGCTTTTCTCCATTGAGGATGATGTTCGCTATGGGTTTTTCATAGATAGCTTTTATTGTGTTGAGAAATGGCCCTTCTATGCCCATTTTGCTGAGAGTCTTGATCATGAAGGGATGTTGTATCTTATCAAATGCTTTTTCTGCATCAATTGATATGACTATATGATTTTTATCTTTCTTCCTATTAATATGGTGTATTACATTTATGGTTTTGCGTATGTTGAACCAACCTTGCATTCCTGGGATAAAGCCTACCTGATCATGATGTATACTCTTTTTGATAAGTTGTTGTATACGATTTGCTAGTACCTTGTTGAGAATCTTCGTGTCTATATTCATCGGGGATATTGGTCTATAGTTTTCCTTCCTTGTCCTGTCCTTATCAGTTTTAAGGATAAGGGTGATAGAGGCTTCGTAGAATGAATTAGGAAGAGATTCACCCTTTTGGATATTTAGAAATAAGTTGAGCAGAATGGGGGTTAACTCTTCTTAAAAAGTTTTGTAGAATTCAGAGGTGAATCCATCAGGGCCAGGGCTTTTCTTTGTTGGGAGGTTATTTATAACCGATTTTATCTCCTGGCTTGTTATGGACCTATTCAGACTTTCTATATCCTCCTGGCTCAATCTAGGTAGATTATACCTGTCCAGAAATTTGTCCATCTCATCCAAATTATCTTGTTTCTTGGCATACAGATGTTCATAGTATCCTCTAATAATGTTTTTTATTTCTGTTTTTATGTCTGTTGTTATTTTGCCTGCTTCATTGCAGATTTGATTCACCTGGTTCTTTTCTCTCTTCTTCTTAATAAGTCTCGCTAGTGGTGTATCAATTTTGTTTATCTTTTCAAAGAACCAGCTTTTACTTTCATTTATTTTCTGTATAGTTCGTTTATTTTCTATTTCATTTATTTCTGCTCGTATCTTTATTATTTCCTTTCTCCTGGAGTTTTTTGGATCGTTTTGCTGTTGCTTTTCCAATTCTGTGAGGCATGATGTTAGGTGATCCATTTGCCTTCTTTCCATGCTCCTCTTATGTGCACTAATTGCTATGAACTTCCCTCTTATGACTGCTTTAGCAGTGTCCCAAAGATTACGGAAACTCGTGTCCTCATTGTCATTGGCTTCCTTGAACCTTTTGATTTCAGTCTTTATATCTTCAGTAGTTGTGGAGTCATTCAGGAGTAGGTTATTAAGTTTCCATGTATTTGAGTATTTTTGAGGATTTCTCTTGAAATTAAACTCAAGTTTAATTCCATCATGGTCGGTGAAGATGCTGGGTATAGTTTCTATGCTTTTGAATCTGTAGAGGCTTGCTTTGTGCCCAATGATGTGGTCAATCTTCGAGAACGTTCCATGTGGCGGCGAGAAAAAAGTGTATCTTGAGGTTTTAGGATGGAAAGTTCTATAGATATCTGTTAAGTCCATTTGATTTATGATATCATTTAGATCTTTTATCTCTTTACCTATTTTTTGTCTAGATGATCTATCCAGGGGGGATAGTGCAGTGTTGAGGTCTCCAACCATTAGTGTGTTGCAGTCTATCTCCCTTTTTAGATCTAGCAGTCTTTCCTTCACATATTTGGGTGCTCCTGTGTTGGGCACATAGATATTAATAAGCATTATATCTTCTTGATCGATTGGTCCTTTTACTACAATATAGTGCCCTTCTTTGTCTCTTCGAACAGTTTTTGTTTTGAAGCCTATTTTGTGAGAGATCAGTATTGCAACTCCAGCTCTTTTTAGGTTCCCATTTGCATGGAAAATCTTTTTCCAACCCTTCACTTTCAGTCTATGTATATCTTTATCCATGAAGTGGGTTTCCTGTAGGCAACAGATAGAGGGTTTTTGTTTTTTAACCCATTCAGCCAGTCTGTGTCTCTTGATTGGAGAGTTTAATCCATTAACGTTCAATGTTATTATTGATGTTAATGGATCTGTCCTGGCATTTAAGTTGGCCATTGTCTTAGTTGCCTTTTACTCTTTTGTTTCTGGCTGTTACTTCTTTAGTTTTCCTGGAACAGTACTTTCTTCAGGGTTTCATGGAGAGCTGGCCTGGTGCTGGCAAATTCTTTCAGGTTTTGTTTGTCTGAGAAGATTTTAATCTTTTTTTCCCATATGAAGGATAATCTTGCAGGATACAATAGCCTTGGTTGAAATTGTTTCTCTCTTAACACTTTCAATACTTCTTCCCATTCTTTCCTTGCTTGCATTGTTTCCATTGAGAAGTCCGGTGTTAGCCTGATGGGGTGACCTTTGTAAGTCACTTGTCATTTCTCTGTTGCTAGTTTTAGTATCTTATCTCTATCTGTGGTCTTAGCCAGTCTGGCTATGATATGCCTTGGGGAAGATCTCTTGGGTTGATTCTATTTTGTGTCCTTTGTATTTCTTGGGTCTGGATGTTGGAATGCCTCTCTATGCTTGGGAAATTTTCTTCCAAGATTTCATGGAATAGGTTTTCCATGCTCTTATTAGTTTCTTCACCTTCTGGGATACCAATTATTCGGACGTTAGGATGTCTAATGGAATCTAGTAATTCTCGTATGTTATCTTCATTTTTTTGTTATTTTCTCTATCTTTTTGGTGGTTTTCTCTAGGTCAGAAGTTTTATCTTCTACATCAGAGATTCGACCTTCAGCATGGTCTAATCGCCTTTTAATACTTTCAAGAGAGTTTTTGATTTCCTGTATTTCAGACTTCACCTCTAATAGTTCCGTCATATTCTTCCTCAGAATTTCTTCCTTCATATCGTTGAAGGACTTTCTCATCTCCTGTAATTCATTGTGTCTTTTCTGTTCCAGCTCATAGTACTTGTTCAACATGAATGTTCTAAACTCTATCTCAGACATTTTGGTAACATCCTCTATTTTTTTCAGGAACAGGAAGGGAGTTACTGCGTTCCTTTGATGGAGACATATTTCCTACTTTATTCAGGCCTGAGGTTCTTGTACTTCTAACCATTGGGAGATGTGTTCCCTTTGAAAAACCTTTTACGAGAAGGTTTCTTCTAATAGGAGCAAGTGTGTTTCCTTTCTGATGTGGAATGGAGACAGCCAAAGTCTATCTTCAATTGTGTTTAGTAATGTAAACCAAGAAAAAGTATTCTCTTCAGGTGTCCAAAGAAATGTATCTCCTTCTTCACAGGTGTTTCAGGGAAATGGAGGATTCTAGAGAGTCTTAAAATGCTAGAATGTTTCAGAATTGTAATTCTAGACCTATCTGGACAGACAGGGATGGTGCAGATAAAGGACATGAGGATTGAGAAACTGGGAAGAAAATAATATGTAGAATAAAGAAAAAGTCACACGCCAGGGGTTCTGAGGGCGTTCCTATGTGTTCAGAAGAGAGAAATTTACAAATGAAAGATGTGGGTAACAGGACAGAGGAAAAAAATGGGGAAAAATGTACCTGGCTGGGAACCAGCAGTTAGCGTAATGGCTATGTCACTGGACTCCCACGTAGTCGACCGTGGTTCGCGTCCTGGACCCGGTGGCTTAAAACTCACGCCGGGCACGTGTGCATGCGTGCCCAAGATCCCGAGAGGAGAATGGAGGAGAAGGGATTGCGGCGTGACCATCCCCCCTGAGGGGTGATTTCTCGCTTTCTGTCTCTATGTCTCTCTCTGTCTGTCTGGCGAGCGCACGCGCCCTATAGCGAAAAACCTCTCCAAAAAAAAAAAAAAATGTACCTGGCTGAAAGAGGGGAGTCTGGCTTGGGGTCCCGGGGCTGGAACTACTGGGGGGCAGTCCTCCCTCGAAGATCCTGGCCCAGGGGTCGAAAGATGGGAGTGTGGTGTGGATGAACTGAGGGCGTTCCTATGTGTTAGTCAGAAGAGAGAAATTTACAAATGAAAGACGTGGGTAACAGGACAGAGAAAAAAAAAGGGGGGGGGAAAATGTACCTGGCTGAAAGAGGGGAGTCTGGCTTGGGGTCCCAGGGCTGGAACTACTGGGGGGCAGTCCTCCCTCGAAGATCCTGGCCCAGGGGTCGAAAGATGGGAGTGTGGTGTGGATGAACTGAGGGCGTTCCTGGCTGAAAGAGGGGAGTCTGGCTTTGGGTCCCGGGGCTGGAACTACTGGGGTGCAGTCCTCCCTCGAAGATCCTGGCCCAGGGGTCGAAAGATGGGAGTGTGGTGTGGATGAACTGAGGGCGTTCCTATGTGTTAATCAGAAGAGAGAAATTTACAAATGAAAGACGTGGGTAACAGGACAGAGAAAAAAAAAGGAAAAAAAAATGTACCTGGCTGAAAGAGGGGAGTCTGGCCTGGGGTCCTCTGGAACTACTTGGGGGAAGTCCTCCCTCGAAGATCCTGACCCAGGGGTCTGGATGAACTGAAGGCGTTCCTGGCTGAAAGAGGGGAGTCTGGCTTGGGGTCCCAGGGCTGGAACTACTGGGGGGCAGTCCTCCCTCGAAGATCCTGGCCCAGAGGTCAAAAGATGGGAGTGTCACAAGCTTGTTTTTTTTTTAAAAAAACACTTTTATTGAGGTGCAAATAGTATCCAAAAATTACACATATTTAATGTACTGTTTTGAATAAACTTGAAGAACTGTATGTCTTTATACTACCCTGACCATTATCAAGAATCTAAAGGTTTTTAAACATATAGTGCCTTTTGAAATTTTTTTCTACTGTTAGGAACCAGCAGTTAGCGTAATGGCTATGTCGCTGGACTCCCACTTAGTCGACCGTGGTTCACGTCCCGGACCCGGTGGCTTAAAACTCATGCCAGGTGCGTGTGCGTGAGTGCCCAAGATCCCGAGAGGAGAATGGAGGAGAAGGGATTGCGGCGTGACCATCCCACCTGGGGGGTGATTTCTCGCTTTCTGTCTCTATGTCTCTCTCTGTCTGTCTGGTGAGTGCACGTGCCCTATAGCGAAAACCTCTGGAAAAAAAAAAAATTTTTTTTTTCTACTGTGGACCAGCAGGTGGCATAGTGGTCACAGTATGAGACGCCCTCATAGCTGACTGGTTCAAGTTTGTAACCTGATGGCTTGCCTTCTCAATTTCCCTCTCTCTTTCTCTATGGTCAATTTTTTAAAATAGCAATAATTAAATTAAATAAATAATTCTTAATTTTTTTCTACATGTTAATTTATTAGGGCAAGACAGAGAGGGGAAGTGAGAAATTACCACCCATGAAAAAGTCATGATCAAATTTTTTTCCATCTTTGTTTTTATATGGAATATGGAACATGAACATACATGTGCCCAGGGTTTTGTTTTCTTTTTAAATAAATATTATATTTTACTTATTATTAACTTTAAATTTTATCAGAGAGACACAGAGAAAAAGAGAAAGTGAGTCAGAAAGCAAGCCATCAGGTCCAAAACATAAACTATAGTCAGCCATGTGGAAATTCAGTGCCTTAACCACCACGTCAACTGCTGGCCACATCTAGTGTGTTTTGTAAGCTGCAGATACAGGACTCAAGATGCTGGGTTAGTGGTGTGTGATTCAGCCAACTTAATCACACCACTCACTGGCTGGACCCATGTGTGCCCTTTATAAATGACCAAGTTTAGGCTTTAATTAGTCCAAGTCTGATTTTACTAGTCTGAGTTTTACAAAAGTCCATGTACAAATCAGTCTCTGAGAAACCTCCTAGAATTCTTCTTATGAGTTACAACTACTCCTCTATTGTTTTTAGGAAGAAAAAAGAGAGTGCATCTCACATGACCCCAGAACTGGTGACCACTGAATCCACATTGAGCTGCTACAAAAAAGGGTAGAAATGTTGAAATAGAAGGATTACTTGATAGATATAGACTATCCAACTCTACATTAAATGCAGTCCTAATTTGTAAATCCTGCCTTTAATCCAGCTTCATTCATTTCTGAGAAAAAGCCAATTGACAAACAACATTGGGCACATGCCCCTTGATGAAAAAAGAAAAATGATACAGTATGATATCCACAATCTTGTGAGATTTTCTAATGACAGTTGGCTGTTTGTTAAAGTCGGAGATTTTATCTACAGGAGCACCCATGATCAAGGCTTTGTCATCAGTGAAGAGATGATAAATTGGCCTGCTACTTTCAAGGAGGTATGGTGTCATTTCAATGTTAAATATACACAGAGGTTTCTGAATGGAGTCCTAAAAAGAAATTGTGTGACTACCCTTTTTTGTGCTCTTTTGTTTTTGTTTTCCAATATTTTAAATGTTTTATTCTTTTTTTCATTTAATCACTATATCTCTTTACAGTGTACAACATGGCTTTTCCCAGCATGAGGACAGTGCATATCAGACAAGACAAAGACATTACCATATACATTATCATCAGCAAATAGCTTTTTATTTTTGTGTCAGTTATATGTACTTCTTTTCCTCTGTTTCCCTCCCTTCTCTAATACCCACCCTCATATTATCCCTATCCTTACTATCTGTATGTAGTATATACAGTTGCACTCCATTCTACTATGCTTTCCAATCTTTCCATTTCTACTATAAAGTGCAGACATTCATGTATTTTATTTACTTTAATTTCTTTTATATATTCAATAACTGTACCTCACTTAGTTTGTAAAGTGAATTTTCCAACATAAATACATTTCACACCAGTCTAGTTGGGGATAATGTACATATTATCATCAGCAGATATTAATCCATTTCTGGGTCGCATAAATGTCTCACCTCTCTATTTTTCTCCTTAATTTCTTTCCTCATATTCTGCTCCTTCTCCTACCCCTTTTCCACAATAATTCAGCATTCAATTTGCTTTTCGTGGTACCAGTAGGTGGAGTAGTGGTGAAGAAGCTGGGTTCTCAAATGGCCAACCATGGTTTGTGCCCTGGATCTGGTGATTTGAAAATTACATATGTGTATGTGCATGCATGCCCAAAATCCTGAGGGGAGGAAAAGGGAGTACAGCATAACCAACCTCCTGTGAATTAATTTCTCATTTATTGTTTTTCTGTTTCTATCTCTCTGGTGAAAGCAAATGGTCTATGGATGACCCTTAAAGAAAATTGAATTAAACTTTTACCTCAGTGAAAATACAAATTATTTCTTAAAATCTGCCTTTTACATTCTGACTTTATATGATGTGACAGATTACATACATTCTTACTATAGAAAAACATGTTTTTTATATGTGGATTTGTTTTCTTATGTTTGTTCAAGCACCAGTCCAATTAAAATCAATGCAATAATGGATATGTGTACATAGTCGAACGTTGTTTAATGAGATAAATGCATTTTTAAATTTAATTTAATTTAATTTTTATTTTAGATAGATTTTTGCAATATGGCATGTGTTCTTGCCAGAGAAACAAAGAGACAGAAAGCATAAAAGAGTCCCCCTGGAGTGATTGCCATGCCACAATCCCTTCTCCTCAATTCTCATCTCAAAAGTTTGAGCTCACATGCACATTCACCTGGTGTGAGATTCAAGCTGCCAGATCTGGGACTCAAACTGCACTTAGCCATGTGGAAGTCCAGTGACATAAACAGTGCACCACCTTCTGGTCCCTGAGAAATGCAATTTTAGACAATGTTGTCATTGGTGAACATCATAGATTGCACTTACACAACCTAGGTGATATTACACATTGCACATGGAATTTACATGGCCTAAACTATTATCTTATGAGACCACTATCATATATTCTTTTTATCATTGATTGAAATGTCTTCTATCTTTATGGAGCACATGACTCTTTCATATATATATATATATATATATATATATATATATATATATATATATACACACACACACACGTGTCAGTATGTTTGTGAGTTTGTGTGTGTGTGTGCCTAAAAAAATTTCTCTATATATCTTGAAACCCTTTATTATTTGTCAACAAAGTCCTTCTTGTATGTTGATATACTATAAACACAAGGAGATTACAGATTAAAATACCATTCATGTTTTGTAGATACCATTCACATTTCCTCTTATCATTTTGCATACCACTCTTATTTTTCAAATAATTATTTAATTTATTATTTATTATTAGCCTTCTTCAATTTGATGAGAGAAAGAGAGAGAAAGAGAGAGAGAGGCAGAATGTGAACACCAGTCAATGGGTCTGGGACTCAAATCATAGTCAACCATATGGGAATTAAATGTCTTAACCACCCCACCACCCACCAGCCTCTTCATATCACTCTTTGTTGTACTAAACTTCTCAAAGCATTGACCATAATAGCCAATAGACGAGGTAGAAGATTTATACAACATGGGCCAGCAGATCATGTAGTAGTTACAATGCTCGACTCCCACATAACCAACCACAATTTGAGTCTTAGACCCACTGTCATGAAACACGCTGGGTGCCTGTGCATGGATGCCCAAGATCCTGGGAGGAGATGGAGGAGAATGGATTGTGATGTGGCCATTCCCTCTGTGGGCTAACTTCTCACTTTTCCTCTGAATCTCTGTCTCTCTCTCTCTCTCTCAGTCTGGAGAATGCACACACCCTAAGGCAAAAATATCTTAAAAAATGAAGTTATATAACGGCCATGCTTTGTACATATAGTGTGTAAATATACTAAAAACAGTGCTCAACTGGCTTCAGGAACCCAAAAGTGGATTAACCACATTCTCATTATTCTGCTGGCACATGGGATTTAAGTTAACTTATTTTTTTTTTTAGAGAGAGGTTTCCGCTATAGGGCGCGCTCGCTCGCCAGACAGAGAGAGACAGAGAGACAGAAAGCGAGAAATCACCCCCCAGCGGGGATGGTCATGCCGTAATCCCTTCTCCTCCATTCTCCTCTCGGGGTTTTGGGCACACACGCACACGTGCCTGGCATGAGTTTTAAGCCACCGGGTCCGGGATGCGAACCACGGTCGACTACGTGGGAGTCCAGCGACATAGCCATTACTCTAACTGCTGGTTCCCAAGCAAAAACTTTTTTATGAACATGCTGCAATCCCTTTTCTCACATTCTCCTCCTGGGATCTTCAGCACTCATGCACATGAGCCCAGCATGGGTTTCAGGCCATCAGGTCCAAGACTTGAACCAGGTCAATCACATGGGAGTCCAGCAACGTAATGGGTATGCCAGCTGCTGACCACAGGCAAAAACCTCTTCAAGAAAAACCTTACTCTTATCAATGCTAAAGAAATTGAATAGAGAATTTAAGTATAAGTTTTCAGTTACACACCCCTTGTTTCCTGGTAGAAAACCTGAAACTGAATGACTAGAGGATATAGAAACATAGAAAATGGTTTTAAATACCAGATACACTGTGGGAAAAGGGTGGGTGAATAAGGAGAGTCTGAGGAAGAACATTAAAGAGGAAAAATAGAGAGGGAAGACATGTATGGAACAAAGAAATGAGTTATCATTTGTTGAAAATAATGTGTATAGTATTCTCAACTGGATAGGTGAGAAAATCATACATGTTGGAATATTCACTTGGCAAGCTAAGTGACATATGTGATTGAATGTAAAAGGAATTTTTAAAAAAAGAAAGAAAGATAATGTGGCATATGTACTCTATGGAATACTACTTAGCCATAAAAAGACAAGACTCTGGCATTTGTTAGAAGTGGACAAATATGGAAGATTTACTTCTGAGTGAAGCAAGCCAGGTTATGAAAGAGACATTTTATGTCTCCACTTAATATATACTGACTGTCTGCACTCTATAGTAGAAACTGAAAGATTAGAGTATATAGAAACATGGAAAATTGTTACAGATACTGGAGACAGTGTGGGAAGAAGGTGAGTGATTGGAGATGGTGAGAGGAAAGTAATCAAAAATAAAAATAGAGAAGCAAGACATTTAAAGGACACAGAAATGGAGAATTGTTTGTTGATGATAACGTGTATGATATCTTCAACTGGACTGGTTTGAAGTATATTCATGTTGGATAAACTCATTTTACAAGCTGAGGTAATGTTCAGTGATTGAATGTATAAAATAAATTAAAATAATAAAGAAAAGAAAAAACAAAAATTAACCAGCTAAAAAATTGTGGTATATGTACTCTATATAATGCCACTCAGCCTGACTGGTTATGGATTCTGAAGATAGTGTGGGAAGAGAATGGGAGAATGGGGGAGAATATGAGGAAAGGAATCAAGGAGAAAAATAGAGTGGCAGGACATTTATGAGACACAATTGGACAATCTTCTCTTGAAAACATGTGTATTATCTTCAAATAGACTGGTGTGAGTTGTATTCATGTTGAGTAAATTTTCTTTACAAGCTGTAGTGAAGTATAGTGATTGAACATATAAAAGAAATTAAAATAATAAAAAAGAAAGAAATCTTGAGCCTACAGACCAGCCTGAGGCCCAATGCTTTATAGTGAAAGGACAGTTACCCATCTCTGAGCAATGATTTTCTTCAACTGTACAAGGGAATGGGGGAAGTAGATTGTATGATCTCTAAGTTGTTTTCCTCTGTTAAAAAATGAAATAATACTAGTAATAAAAATATGCAGCTAAAAAGATACAAAAAGTGAACAAGTATGGAAAATTGAATAGTGATCAAAGCAAACCAGATTATGAAAGAGACAGATTGAACAGACTCATTTAATATATACTAAATGTCTTTGCTGTATAGCAAAAACAGAAAGATTGGAGGATATAATAGCAAGGGGAGGGGAGCTGTTCATACTAGAGACAATACAACACAGGGTTTGTAATAGGAGGTGGAAGGGAGGAGATCAGGGTAAAAAAAATTTACTAGACAAATATAAAGTGTTATCAGTTAATGATAAATTTCATGGTAATGTCTTTGATTTGATTAATAGTCACTGCATTCATCCTAGGAAAAACAATGTTGTATAATATGAAGATGAACATTAATTATATGCAAATAAATAAATAGAAAGAAAATAACTGTTTTTCTGTTACCATAACTTTGCCGTCAGTTGTCCTTTCTTTCTTAATTTTTTTTTTCATTGCTGCCATTCTGACTGGAGATAAGTAGTATCTCAATGTTGTTGTGACTTTCATTTCCTTTATGATAAGAGATGTTGAACATTTAATCATATACACCTAGGCCAGTCATGTGCTTTTTTTTTTTTTTTTTTTTGAGTTGTTTCTCCAGCTCATTTATCCATTAGTTAATTGAATAATTCATTTTATTTGTGTGTGTGTGTGTGTTGGTGAGCTGCCTGAGTCTCCTATATATGCTGGCTACCAGTCACTTATCTGAAGCATAGTTTGAAAATAGTCTGTCCCTTTCTGAGGGTTGTATTTTTACTCTGAATTTTTGTATATCCATTTCATATCCTACTGCTCTACTGAGTTTATTAATATTTCTAGGATTTTTTTATGGATTCATTTGGCTTCTTTGTATACAATAAAGTCACCTGTGAACAGAGAAAATGGGGCTTTTTTTCCCCCTAATTGAATGCTTTTCACTTTACTCTTTGTCTGAATGTAATGACTAGGAATTCCAGCACTATGTTGGAAAAGAATGGAGAAAGTGAGTAGCCTTGTCTTGTTTCACTTTTTAGTGACAAAACATTCAGTGTTTCCCCATTCAGTATCATATTGTCATTAGGATTGTAAAATATTGCTTTGATTATGTTGAGAAGTGTCCCTCTATACCTATTTTGCTGGAAGTCTTAATCATGAAGAGATGTGTTTTATAAAATACTTTTTCTGTATCAATTGATTTGATTATATGATTTTTATCTCTTCTTCTGTAAATGTAATGCACTACACTTACTGTTTTGCATTTGTTGAACAATCCTTGTATCCATAGGATGAAATGTTCCTGGTCATGGCATATAATAGCTTAAATGTCCAGCTGGATTCAATTGGCTAGTATCTCCTTTGGAATTTTTGCATCTGTATCCTTAACATTGATTTTTTTTTTCAAGTTTGCTTTTTTGGTTATGTCAGTCTCTGCTTTTGGTATCAAGATGATGGAAGCTTTATGAAATGAGTTTGGATGAATTACGTCCTTTTGGGTCTTTACAAATAATTTAAGAACACACCTGGAAAGAAGAGTTGTTCTAATTAGGAAGAAGCTTGTACTTCATCAGATGTCTAAACATCAGCACAAAGGCACAATAAATAAATAAAAGAAAAGAAAATATCTCTTCCTTAAGGGAAACAACAACTTATTATCTAAGACAGGTAGCACAAAAGATACTGCATAAATGTCAGAAATAAGATAAAACTAAATGAGATGCAAGAGAAATCAAACAACCAACTCCAGGGGATAAGGAAGTCCTTTCATGACCTGAAGAAGGATATAGATATTATTAATAAATAAATGAAACAGAACTTTGAGAGATGAGAACAGTAATACAGGAAATCAAACACTCTCTCAATAGTATTAATAGATTAGACCATTCAGAAACTAGAATCTCTGATCTAGAAGAAAAAACCTCTGATACAGACAAAAACCACCAAAGAAAATTAAGACCCCCCCCCCCCCCACACACACACAGACACACACAATGAGGATAACATACAGGAAATACTAGACATCATTAAATATTAAAAAAATGAATAATTATTATTCCAGAAGGTAAAGAATCTAGTTATGACATAGAAAATCTACTCCAAGAAATACTTGAGAAAAACTTCCAATTCTAAGGAAACAGTCACACATCCAGATCCAGGAAATACAAAGGAATTCAATTAGAATTCACATAAGAAGATCCTCCCCATGAACTATTATAGCCAGACTGGCAAAAAGGAAGGACAAAAATAAGATTCAAAAATGGTATGAGACATACATCAAGTTACTTACAAAAGTTATTTTTTTAAGCTAACATTAGACCTCTCAAGAGAAACAATGCAAGGAAGAAAAGTATGGAAGTATATATTCAAAATACTAGAAGAAAAACAATTTCAACCAAGAATACAATACCTGACAAGATTTACTTTATATGGGAAGAACAAATAAAATCATTCTCAGATGAAAAATAAAGCTAATCATTCTGAGATAAAACAGAATTCACCAACACTATGCCAGGTTTTTAAAAACTGAAGGGAGTACTTTATCAGGAAAACTGAAGTAAAACAAACAGAAATAAGAGAACAAAAACAACAAAGGAAATGTATACCAAAGGGGCAGAAATAAGTCGATAAGTATAGATAATAATGTTTAGTGTTAATGAATTAAATAATCCAATTAAAAACACATGTTGGCTAAGTGGATTTTAAAAAATAAAATGTCCTTCTATATGATGTCTACAAAAAATATGCCTTGGGGCCAGCAGTTAGCGTAATGGCTATGTCGCTGGACTCCCATGTATTCGACCGCGGTTCAAGTCCTGGACCCGGTGACTTAAACTCACGCCGGGCGCATGTGCGTGCGTGCCCAAGATCCCGAGAGGAGAGCGGAGGAAAAGGGATTGTAGCTTGGCCATCCCCCCTGGGGGATGATTTCTTGCTTTCTGTCTCTCTGTCTCTCTCTGTCTATCTGGCAAGTGCACATGCCCTATAGCAAAAACCTCTAAAAAAATACCTCATAATTAAAGACATACATAGTCTGAAAGTGCAGGCCTAGAAAAAGATACTCCAAGCAAATGAGAATTAAAAATAAAAGTTGAGTCATGATACCGATATCAGACAAAATAGGCTCTAAGACAAAATCTGTTAAGAAGACCACCTCATGGTGGTCTTAATTCACCAATAGAACACTTATAGATATCGATGAACCCAATACTAGAACACCCAAATATTTGAAAGAAAGACTGTTTCATCTAAAAGAGAGACAGACTGAACACAATAATTATTGTAGATCTCAAAACCCAAATATCTCCTCTGAATAGATCATCTAGACAAATAAATAAAAAAATAGGCAAAGAGATACAGGATCTACATGATACCATAAATTGAATGGACTTGACAGACATCAATAAAATGTTACACTCAAAAACCACAAAGTTTACATTTTTCTCATCCCCACATAGATTATTTTCAAAGATTGATCACATAATAGGACACAAAACAAACCTTTACAAATTCATAGGTATAGAAACAATATTAGCATCTTTTCTGACCATGATAGAAACAACATAAAATTAAATGCAGAAAAAAATCATAAAAAATACAAGATCACATGAAAACTATACAACCTACTCCTGAATGATTTCACAATCACTGAAGAAATTAAGACTGAATTAAAAAGATTCATTAAAACCAATGACAATGAGCACACCAGTTTTTATAACCTATGGGACATAGTGAAAGTATTCATAAGAGGGAAGTTCGTAGCAATTAGGGCTGACAAAAAAAAACAAAAACAAAAACAAAAAAACAAAAAAAAAACTTGAAAGTTAGCAAATAGACAACCTAATGAACCTCATGGAACCAGGAAAATAATAAGAAAAAACATCCAAAAATACTAGGAGAAAAGAAACAATAAAGACTAGAGGATAAAGAAATGAAATGGAGAGTTACAAATCTATACAGAAAATAAATAAACCAAAAATCTGGTTCTTTAAATATACAATCACAATTGACACAGTGTTAGCTAGACTAACAGAGAAAGAAACCACATGTATCCAATCAACAATGAAACAGACAAGATCACAACAGGAATGACAGAAATGGAAAAGATAATGAGAGAATACTATGAGTGATTGTATGCCAACAAGCAAGAAAACCTGGATGAGATGAACAAGTTTCTGGAGACATATTTACCAAGATTAAATAATGAAGACATAGAAAGTCTAAATAGAACAATAGCAAGCATGAGATTGAAGCAGTGATAATTAGTCTCTCAACAAAGAGAAGCCCAGATCCCAACAGCCTCACTTCTGAGCTAAACCCCTTCTACTCAACCTATTTATTTTTGTAAATAATCATGTATTTAATATTATCATCCTTGTTTTTAAACTTTGCCATGTGCATGAGAGAGAGAGAGAGAGAGAGAGAGAGAGAGAGAGAGAGCAAGGAACCAGGTCTGGGACTTGAGAGAGAGAGAAAAAGTAAAACAGTAGACCACCAGGTCCAGGATATGAACCATGTTGACTAATGGGAATCCAGCAACTTAACCACAATGCTACATTGTGTCTCTCAAACTATTTCCAAAGACCCAAAAGGAAGAAACCCTCCCAAGTTCAATCTATAAAACCATTATCGGATCCCCCAAACTGACAAGGGCACACAAAAAACAAACAAACAAAAACAAAACAAAACTACAAAGCAATATCCTTAATGAATACTGTTACGAAAATTCTAAATAAGGTACTAGCAAATTGAAGCCAATGACATTTTTAAAAAGATTGTACATTGGGACCAGCAGTTAGCATAGTGGCTATGTCGCTGAACTCCCATGTAGTCAACTGCGGTTTGAGACCTGGAGCCGGTGGCTTAAACTCACGCCGGGTGTGTGTGCGTGCGTGCCCAAGAACCTGAAAGACGAATGGAGGAGAAGGGTTTGTGGCATGGCCATCTCATCTATGGGGTGATTTCTCGCTTTCTGTCTCTCTGTTTCTCTGTCTTTCTGGCGAGTGCACACACCATATAGCAAAAAAAAAAAAAAAAAAAAAAAAAACTCTCAAAAAAAAAATTGTACATATGACCATATAGGTTTAATTTAGTTCGAGTGATGTAAGAGTCACTCAAAACATACAAAACAATAAATGTAATACATCATATTAGCAGAATAAAAGATAAAAATCATAAGCGTATTAATTGATGCAGAAAAAGATATTTAATAAAACAAATCTCTTCATGATTAAAACTTCTCAGCAAAATCAACATTGAAGGAACATTTCTCAATATGATAAAAAGCTTGCATGACAAAACCTACAGCTAATGTACTGAATGGGGAAAAATGGTATCTTTTTACTAAAAACTGTAACAAGATAAGGCTGCTGACTTCACTCCTTTTCAATATAGTACTGGAAGTCCTAGCCAAGTTCAATCAGTCAAGAGAATATAATAAATCTAAAGTAAAATAAGATAAAATAAAACAAAAATAAAAATAAGAATACCTCCAAATAGGGAAAGAAGAAGTGTAGTTATCTCTATTTGCAGATGACATGTTTTGTGTTTTTTTTTTGAAGAGATTTTTGCTACAGGGCGTGTGTGCTCACCAGAAAGACAGAGAGAGACAGAGAGACAGAAAGGGAGAAATCACCTCCCGGGGGCATGGCCACGCCGCAATCTCTTCTCCTCCATTCTCCTCTCGGGATCTTGGGCACACACGCACATGCACCTGGCATGAGTTTAAGCCACTGGGTCCAGGACGCGAACCGCAGGCGAATACATGGGAGTCCAGCGACATAGCCATTACACTAACTGCTGGTCCCAGCAGATGACATGTTTATATACAAATAAATCCAAAAAAAAACCACAAAAAAAATTCCTGGACATGATAAATAAATACAGTAATGTGGCAGTATACAAAATCAACATAGAAAAATTGTTAACAAAAATCTATACACCAACAGTGAACAGACTGAGGTGAAATTGAAGAAAGCAATTCCATCTATAATAGCCACTAAAATATATAAGTCATCTAGGAGTAAACCTAACCAGAAAAGTCAAAGACCTCTACCAAAAAAAGTATTAAAAGAAATAAAAAATGATAAAAAAAAGTGGAAGGTCATCCCATAATTCTTGATTGGAAGAATTAATGTAATCAAACTGTCAGTTCTACCCAAATAAGTTTATACAGAGATATTCCTTTTTTAGTCACTTATTTATTTTAACATTTTCTCACAAAAATTTACATATTTAAAAAATTTTGCTCAGACTATGTAGTTCTTGACAGTTAATAAACAACTTTCAAAATTTCAAAAAACTTAATTTTAAATACAATATTAAAAATATTTGTTTGTGACTCTATGACAAGAGTGTCAGTATGGTTTTAAGTTTGCTATAAGATGCATTCAGTCGCCAGAAAGACAGACAGACAGACAGAGAGAGAGACAAAAAAATGAGCTAGCACCTCCCAGGGTGTGTTGGCCATGCCACAATTCCTCCGTTTTCCTCTTGGGATCTTGAGCACGCATGCACATGTGCCTGGCATGAGTTTAAGCTGCCAAGTCTGGGATTCAAACCACAGTAGACTATGTGGGAGTCCAGCAAAGTAAGCATTATGCCATCTGCTGGTCCCGGTTTTAAATTTATTTTCTTCTCTTTTTGGAGAGGTTTTTGCTATAGGGAGCATGCACTCGCCAGACAGACGGAGAGAGACAGAGAGACAGAAAGCGAGAAATCAGCCCCCAGCGGGGATGGCCACGCTGCAATCCCTTCTCCTCCATTCTCCTCTTGGGATCTTGGGCATGTACGCACATGCACCCAGCTTGAGTTTTAAGCCACCAGGTCCAGGACGCCGGGCGTGTGTGCGTGCGTGCCCAAGATCCCGAGAGGAGAATGGAGGAGAAGGGATTGCGGCATGGCCATCCCCCCTGGGGGGTGATTTCTCACTTTCTGTCTCTCTGTCTCTCTCTGTCTGTCTGGCAAGCGCATGCGCCCTATAGCGAAAAAAAAAAAAAAAAAAAACTCTCCAAAAATTTTTTTCAAAAACCTGAATTTTAAATACAATATTCAAAACACTTGTTATAATTTTGTTTGTGACTGTATAACAGGGATAGCATGATTTTAAATATTTTTTAGAAAATATTTATGTCAGCTACTCAAACTGTTGAAAAGCAATCACCCAGAACATAAGTCACACATAAACCTTCTCAATTTAGCCCTCTCTACCAAGTATTCTGTGATATACCATCTGCTAGCAAAGATCAGTCTCTTTCTTCCTTCAAAGTCTTCCTCGGGATAAACCTCTGGTTGTGACTGCTCTTTTGCAATCTCTACTGATTACGATGCCAGGTTAGAAGAGTCCAGGTTATTTTATGGTACAATTTCTTTCATATAGTTTCTGTAATTCTCTTTGCCAGGTAGAGCCTTTTACAGTGCCAGGCCATCTTTCCAAGAACTTCTGTTGCTTACTTGAGATCTACCTTAGTTTCATAGTTTTCTGATTAATCTTCAGATATTACATTCCAGTCAGAGCCCTGTCCAATAATGAGCATTTCCTTCTGATTCAAGACAACAGGTATTATTAAACTTATACAACTAACTCTTTTGCTACAAAATAAGAATGCTCCCAAATATCATCCAATTTCAGAGGAGTCAGAAAGAAAGAAAAGTGTATGTTTCCATATAAACAAACAAACAAACAAGAAGAAAAAATATTTTAAGTAATTGCTGAACCTATCAACAGCTCAAAAGAAAACAAAATTCTTAAATTAGGAAAACAAAGCATAGTAAAAAAATTCAGTAATGTTTTACTAAAAAGTCATAAATTTTTATTTCATCACTTCAGTTTTATGTTCAATCTCTTTTCTGTTGAATTGGCAGTGTTACTGTGGTTCGATCTTTCCGTTTAAATCCTGGAAGTTAGCATTCAATGTTATTATTGATATTTCTTGTTCTGGACATTCAGTTGGTCATTTTCTTATTTCTGTATGTGTGTCTTTAGTTTTCCTGATAAAGTACCCCTTTCAGAACTTCTTGAAGAGTGGGTTTAGTATTGGCAAATTCTTTCAGGTATGATATATCCGAGAGTGTTTTTACCCTTTCTTTCCATATGAAAGATAATCTTACTGGGTATAGTATTCTTAGTTGAAATTGTTTTTCACTTAACATTTAGAATATATTTTCCCATTCTTTTCTTGCTCACATTGTATCTGATGAGAGGTCTGATGTTAGCCTGATGGGATAACCTTTATAAGTAACCTGATGTTTCTCTCTTGCCAATTTTAGTATCTTGTATTTATCTGTGTATTTGGGCAATCTGGCTTTGAAGAGCCTTTAAGAAGATCTTCATAGGTTGATTCTTTGTGGGTCCTTTGCATTTCTTGGGTCTGGATATTTAAATGTCTCTCTAGATTTGCAAAGTTTTCTTGCAGGATTTCACCATCTGGGATACTGATTACCATTTGGCTGCTTAATGGTGTCTAGTATTTCTCGTATAGTATTTTCTTTTTTTGTATGCTTTTTCTCAAATTTTTGGCTACCTTTTCTAAATCACAGGTTTTGACTGCAAAATCTGAGATTCGATCTTCTGCATGGACTAATCTGCTTTTAATACTTTCAAGGGAGGTTTTGATTTCCTAATCAGCCTTAATCTCTAATAGTTCCATTTGATTCTTTTTTATGGTGTGTATTTCTTCTTTCAGATTGTGCAAGAACTTCATCACCTCTTGGAACTCGTCTCTTTTCTCCTGCATATTCTGAAGTTCATTGTCTCTCAGCTAGTGTATCTCATTTAGTTTTGTCACTATGAATATTCTGAATTTTCTATTGAACATTTCCACGAGTTTTACTGTACTGTCTGTGAATGATGAAGGATTGCTTTTTTCCTTCTCACTTAGGGGAGCAATATTTTCTTGGTTTCATACATTTCTTGTGCCTCTGTTGTGGTTTCTGGTCATTCTGTAACAAAATCTCTCCTCTACTGTGCTTTGCAACATGGTATCAACACTAGGAGATTATGAATTCAGATTTATAAAAAAAAAAGTTTCTTCCTTAAAACAGGAGGTTCAATAATTATTGAGGATTTCAATGACTCTAAGGTATACAGATTCTTGGCTACTGCACACCTAGACCAATGTAGACACTCAGTAAGTAGAGAGTGAAGAGCAGGGTGGGAAAGTAAGGTTAAAAAAAAGAAAGAAAGAAAAAGAAAAAAAATACTAGCAAAATGACCAAAAAAGAGAACAATTTTTTTTAAAGTAAAAATTAAAAATCACATAAGGGACTAATAGACCTGAATATACAGGAAACTGAAGCAGCTTATTTGAAAATAATAATAATAGTAATAATAACCAATCAAAATAAAAGATGGGAAAATAAGCAAATCAGATACCTCTTCAGGGAAGATTTACAAACAGCCTAATGGATTATGAAAAATGGTCAACATCCTTTATCTTACAGGAGATGCAATGCAAAACTACAATGAGATTCTATCTGACTTCAGTCAGGATGAGTAAGATTAAAATAATAAAGATTGTATACACCATCAAGGCTGCAGTGAAAATGGAACTCTTCTACACTGTTGTTGGAAATGTAAATTAGTATAGACCCTGTGGAATTTCCTCAAAAACCTGAAAATACAACTACCATATCATCCATCAATTCCATTCTTGGTTATCTACCCAAAGGATAAGAATACACTCAGCTGGAAAAAGACTTGCACATCATTGTCTATTGTGAAATTATTCATAATTGCTAAAACGTGGAATCAGTTCAAATGTTCAGGAACAGATGAATCAACAAAAAGTTGCATATATTGAGTATGGAATAGTACTGAAACATATACAATGAGACCATTGCTTTTTAGGGAAAGCAGATTAAGTATGAAAGATTTAATGCTAAGAAAAACAGACTATGAAGGAGAGGCATTATATATTGCCTCTTAATATATACTGAATGTCTACACTCTGTTGAAGAAACTGAAAGATTGAAAGGTTTAGTTACATGGAGAGCAAATATGGATGCAAAAGATAGTGTGGAACAAGAGTGGGAAGTGTAACCAGTGAGAGGGATGAAATCAAGAGGGAATAAGCAAAAAATTTAATGGACACATAAATGGAAAATTTGGGGTTGGAAATAATGTGTGTGTGTGTGTATATATATATATATAAATGTTAGCAGCATTGTTGGTGATTTTATTTACCTTTTTTAAAATTATTGTATATAATAATTAGTCAATTTTGTTTATCCACTCAAAAGACCAGGTTTTTTCATTGATTTTTGTATAGTTCTTTAATCCTCTGTTTTATGTATTTGAACTCTAACGTTTATTATTTCTAGAATATAATGTTTTAATTAATATATGCATTGAAGAATGATTCAATCAATGTGATTAATACATTTGCAACCTCAGCAACTTGTCAGTATTTTGTGATGATAATGCTAAAAATGTATTCTTTTAGTTATTTTTAATATTCACAACATTATCATCAACTGTGGTCACCATACAGTGTAATAGATCACTAAAACTTACTCTTGCACAGTGTATCTTACTTATTCATGGACATGGACATGAGGGGTCAAATATATTCAGGCAGAAATTCTCATATACAAATGAGAGAAGAGGACATATTTTTTCTACCCATTACCATACTCATCCTAATATGCTCTCCTCTTAGGTAGTTTCACTCTTTTATGACATCCTCTACTTTGACTTCCCCCAGCCTTACTTCCCAGACCTCTACATCTGACAGCATAGTCTAGCATCTTGTGCACATCCTTTCTGTATTAGGCTAAAAATATACTTTATTTGGGACCAGCAGTTAGCATAATGGTTATGTTGCTGGACTCCCATGTAGTCGACCACGGTTCGCGTCCTGGACCTGATGGCTTAAAACTCACACCGGGCACGTGTGTGTGTGTGCCCAAGATCTCAAGAGGAGAATGGAGGAGAAGGGATTGTGGCGTGGCCATCCATCCTGGGGGGTGATTTCTTGCTTTCTGTCTCTCTCTGTCTCTCTCTGTCTGTCTGGCGAGTGCATGCGCCCTACAACAAAAAAAACTCTCAAAAAAATATATATATATACACTTTATTTGATTACATCATTTTGGGTTATTAATTTATTGCACTGTAATAACTTATGAATAATGGTTTACTGACAATTTTATGTTCCATATTTAAATTTTATACACACACACACACACACAGAGGGCACAGGCACTTGCCAGACAGAGGAAAAGGGAGAAATCAGCTTTCAAGGGGGCATGATCAAGCCACAATTTCTTCTCTAACATTATGCAATTTTACTTGGACTTTGGACAAACACACATGCTTCATGTGTTTTTTTAAGTTGCCAGGGC
The DNA here is from genome assembly GCA_026018925.1 of Tupaia tana. NCBI lineage: Eukaryota > Metazoa > Chordata > Mammalia > Scandentia > Tupaiidae > Tupaia > Tupaia tana. Next base: position 2,321,082 of record JAKSZU010000025.1, on the reverse strand, counting down.
AAAGATTCAAACCACTCAGCTGGCCATGTGAGATCTAGCTCCCTTATTCACCAGGCCAAGAGACTGGCTGTTTTGAGTATTTTGTAATTTTAATACTGGAGAATACAAGTATGTGTCAAAAGAGACTGATTAAGTATCCTCCAATGGGACCTCATCATATGTACCATTATTTTCTTCCCTTTATCTCTACTTCTGTAAGAATCCCGGTAACATGCATATATGTGCCTAAAATGTTTTTCAAGTTGCTGGATGAGAATGTGAACCATGGTAAGACCTAGGCTTGGGCTTACAGGTATGGACAGTAAAAATTTCCCAAGGTACACCAGAACTGTGGGTGCTTAAGAGCACCTCTAACTAACATTGGTGATTGATCAACAGATAGTGTGAGATAACTGTGTTCATTTTGCATGCATGAGTTGATACACATTGATCACAGGACTTGCCCCTTAGTGGTTAAGGGACCAGATTCTACATGGCTGATGACAGTTCAAATTCTTATTCTAGCAGCTTTAAAAACATAATGAGCTAGGGAACCAGCAGTTAGTGTAATGGCTATGTCGCTGGACTCCCACGTAGTCGACCGCGGTTCGCGTCTCGGACCCGGTGGCTTACAACTCACGCCGGGCGCGTGTGCGTGCGTGCCCAAGATCCCAAGAGGAGAATGGAGGAGAAGGGATTGCGGCGTGACCATCCCCCCTGGGGGGTGATTTCTCGCTTTCTGTCTCTATGTCTCTCTCTGTCTGTCTGGCGAGCGCACGCGCCCTATAGCAAAAAACCTCTCCAAAAAAAAAAAAAAAAAAAACATAATGAGCTTGTCTGCATGTGTACAAAACAGAAGTCAGTCAAAAATTAAAGCTAAAGTTGTTATGAGATAACAATTTAAAATTATATATTAAAATTGCTCTTTATAAGGGAAAATAACCAATAAATAAAGTAATGTCTAAAGGCAAATTTAATTCAGCATTCTTGGTTTATTAGAATCAAAGCATATAAAATTATGGTGTGGGCAGTTAACAGTAGCATTATTAGTATACTGTATCCATTTGGATAATACTAAGTCAGTTCTCAGTATGAGGAAAAAAAGCTTTCTATCAACTGTTTAAAGAAATGTGAGAGAATATGACCCTTTCTCTATGCAACAGAAAAATTTTTAACTTTAAAATTAGAGATATGTGATGAAAATGACTCCATGATACCTTTAAAATCACAATAAAGGTCAAATTATAGAATAATAATGAATAAAGTTAAATAAAATAATTATTTTTAAAAACAGAAAGTTTAAAAATTATTTATTTAACTTTGTTATTCATTATTTTTAATTTGCTATAGGGCATTTGAGATCACCAGAGAGAGATGGAAGAGAGAGAGAGAATGTAAGAAAGCAAGCCACGGGAACCAGCAGTTAGCGTAATGGCTATGTCACTGGACTCCCACATAGTCGACCACGGTTCGCTTCCCGGACCCAGTGGCTTAAAACTCACGCCAGGCGCGTGTGCGTGCATGCCCAAGATCCTGAGAGGAGAATGGAGGAGAAGGGATTGCGGCATGACCTTTCCCCCTGGGGGGTGATTTCTTGCTTTCTGTCTCTATGTCTCTCTCTGTCTGTCTGGCGAGCGCACCCCGAGAGGAGAATGGAGGAGAAGGGATTGCGGCGTGACCATCCCCCCTGGGGGGTGATTTCTCGCTTTCTGTCTCTATGTCTCTGTCTGTCTGGCGAGCGCACGCACCCTATAGTGAAAAACCTCTCCAAAAAAAAAAAAAAAAGAAAGAAAGAAAGCCACTAAAACAAGTGTTCTTCTCCTATGTGGGAAGGTAGCACCTTAATCATGGCACCATCTGAAGACCCCCCAAACAAGAAATTTTTAAGTGTAAAATGAAAAATTATAAATAAAAATTAACTGCAGATATTTTTAAAATAATTTGAGTTAAGAAACTTGCTGTAGTCAATGCATAGCTGGAAGATCTGTGCAAAATGATAGTTTTTAAAAGAAAACTTATTTTAACAACACTTTTCACGTAAGAGTTGACATATTAAGTGGATAGAAAACTATAAAAAGGTCACCTTAACGTGCTTGCAGTAAATATGTTTTGGAGGATAATTGCCACAAATGATTGAAAACTCACACGCTGGATATTATTTAAAGGTTACAGAATATAAAGGAGAAAAGCAATGCTTATATCATTTCTTTTTTTTAATTTACTTATTTATTTAATTTCTTTTTACATTTTTCCACAAATATTTACTTCCACATCAGAACATTTTTGCTCATACTCCATAGTTCTTGACAGTTAATAAACAACTTTCAAAATTTAAAAATAGTGCATTTTAAAGATAATGTTCAAAATATTTCTTATAATTTTGTATAATTTTGTTTGTGACTCTATAAGAACAGAAAAAGTATGATTTAAAATATTTTTGAGAAAATATTTACATGTCAACTACTCAAATTGTTGAAAAGCAAATGACCAGCACACTAGTAACAAATAAACCTTCTCAATTCAGCCCTGCCTACCAAGTATTCTGTGATATAGCATCTGCTAGCAAAGACCAGTCTCTTTTTCTTCCTTCAAAGTTTTTCTCAAGATAATCCTCTAGTATGGTTGCTCTTTTGCAGTCTCTACTGATTACAATGCTGGGTTGGGAAAGTCCAGGTTATTTTATGATATAAATTCCCTTTATATATCTTCTCTAATCTTCTCTGCCAGGCAGAACTATTTATAGTGCCAGGCCATCTTTCTAAGAGCTTCTGTTGGCTTACTTGAGATCCATCTTTGTTTCATAGTTTTCTGATTTATCTTCAGATATGATATTCTAGTCAAAGCCCTATCCAGTAATGAATATGTCCATTTTCTGATTTAATACAACAAGCATTACTGAACTTATGCAAATAACTCTTCTGCCACAAAATAAGAATACTCCCAAGTAATTTTCAATTCCAGAGGCGTTAGTAAGGAAAAAACATTTATATTTCCATTTAAAGAAACAAACAAGTGAACAGCAGATGGTGTATTGGTTACATTACTGAACATCCATGTAATCAACCATGGTTTGAGTCCAAGATCCATTGGCTTAAACTCACACTGGGTGCATATGCATGTGTGATCAAGATCCCAAGAACAGAATGGAGGAGAAGGGATTATGACATGGCCATCACCACTTGGGGGTGATTTCTTGCTTTCTGTCTCTCTGTCTCTTTTTGTCTTTCTGGCAAGTGTATGTGCCCTATAGAAAAACAAAAGGAAGAAACAAACAACACACAAAATATTTTAACAAATTGCTGAACATGTCAACAACTCAAAAGAAAGTAAAATGTTTAAATGGGGAAAACAAAGTATAATTTTAAAAAATCAGTATTTTGTGTTTTTTTTTTTTTTTGTTTTTTTTTTGTTTTTTTTTGTTTTTTGGAGAGGTTTTTGCTATAGGGCATGTATGCTCACCAGAAAGAGAGAGACAGAAAGACAGAATGTGAAAAATCACCCCCCCAGGGAAATGGCCATTCTGCAATACCTTCTCCTTCATTCTCCTCTCTGAATCTTGGGCACACATGCACACACACCCCACATGAGTTTTAAGCCACCGGGTCCAGGACTTGAACCATGGTTGACTACATGGGAGTCCAGAGATATAGCCATTACATCAATTGCTGGTCCCAAAAAAAATCAGTAATATTTTACTCAAAAGTCATAAAATTCTATGTCACTATTTCAGTCTTATGTTCAAACTCTTTTCTATTGAACATGCAGTGTTACTGTGATCTAATCTTTCCATTTAAATCCTGGAAGTTAACATTAAATGTTATTATTGTTATTTCTTGTCCCTAGCCTTAAATTGGTCATTTTCTTGATGGCCTTTTGTTTTCATATTTCTGTATGTATCTTTAGTTTTCCTCTTAGAGCACTCCTTTCAGAACTTCTTGATGAGTGGGTCTGCTATTTGCAAATTCTTTCAGGTCTTGTTTATCTGACATTATTGTTATCCTTTCTTTCCATACAAAAGATAATCTTGCTGGGTATAGCATTTATGGCTGAAACTTTTTTACTTAACACTTTGAATATACTTTTCCATTCTTTCCTTGCTAGCATTGTTTCTGATGGACTGAGGTTAGCCTGATAGGATAAATACGCCTTGTCTGAGGCATATTTAACAAAAATATTTTCCCATTCTGAGGGTTGTTGATTCACACTTGTTACTGTGTCCTTTGCTGTGCAGAAACTTCTTAGTCTGATATAGTCCCACTTGTCTATTTTAGGGACTACTGCCTGTGCTTTGGGAGTCTTATTTAAGAAGACTTTGCCTACTCCAATGTCTCCCAGAGTTTCCCCAGCATTTTCCACCAGTAGTTTTATTGTTTGAGGTCTTAAGTTCAGATATTTGATCCATTTTGAGTTGATTTTTGTTAATGGTGAAAGATGAGGGTTCAGTTTTATCTTTCTGCATGTGCATACCCAATTTTTCCAGCACCATTTTCTAAAGAGGTTTTCCTTTTCCCAATGAATTGACTGATATCCTTTGTCAAAAATCAGTTGGCTATAAGCTTTGGGGGTTATTTCTGGGGTCTCTATTCTATTCCATTGGTCCACATGTTTGTTTTTGTGCATCTTTTGTATTTCTTGGGTCTGGATATTTAAATGCCTCTGTAGATTTGGAAAGTTTTCTTACAAGTTTTTATGGAATAGATTATCAATACCCTTATTAGTTTCCTCACCTTCAGGGATACTGATTATCTGCATGTTCCAGTGCTTAATGCTTTCTAGTATATCTCTTATAGTATTCTAGATTTGGGGGGTTATTTTCTCTTTTTTGTTGTTGTTTATTCTAGATCAGTGATTTTCCCTTCAACATCCGAGATTCGATCTTCAGCACAGACCAATTTGCTTTTAATACTTTTGAGGGAGATTTGGATTTCCTTAATGGCAGCCTTCATCTCTAATAGTTCCATTAGATTCTTTTTTATGACATGTATTTTCTCTTTCAAATCATGGAAGAACTTCAACACCTCCTGGAACTTGTCTCTTTTCTCCTGCATCTTCTGGAATTCATTATCTCTCCACTGTTGCATCTCGTTTAGTTTTGTCACTAGGAATATTCTGAATTCCCTATCAGACATTGTTAATGGATGGGAAAGGGTTGAGCTGCTGCATTGTGAAGACCTTGGTTCTTTGGGTCCAGATCACTACAGTTAGAGATCCTTCCCTAGGCACAAAATGAAACTGCAACCATGAATGAAGTAGGTAGAAAAGAAGATTTAATAGGAAAGAAAGGAAAGTACAGCCAAAAGGCTCTTGAGCAGGCAGATTGCCAGGTGGCAACCACCCTTGGTACTGGTTAATCATTATTTTTATTACTAGAGGTCATGAATACTCATTGGTGGGAGGTCTGTTACATTACCTATGTCCTTCTTTTGAATTCGAATCAGCGCATTTTCTCCTGCACTTGCATACTTTTCTCACCAGTAAAGAATGAGGAATTTGAGGGAACCAGCAGTTAGCGTAATGGCTGTGTCGCTGGACTCCCACGTAGTCGACCGCGGTTCGCGACTCGGACCCGGTGGTTTACAACTCACGCTGGGTGCGTGTGCATGCGTGCCCAAGATCCCGAGAGGAGAATGGAGGAGAAGGGATTGCGGCGTGACCATCCCCCCTGGGGGGTGATTTCTCGCTTTCTGTCTCTATGTCTCTCTCTGTCTGGCGAGCGCACGCACCCTATAGCGAAAAACCTCTCCAAAAAAAAAAAAAAAAAAAAAAGAATGAGGAATTTGAGAAACCAGCAGTTAGCATAATGGCTATGTCGCTGAACTCCCATGTAGTCGACCACCGTTTGAGTCCTGGATCCAGTGGCTTAAACTTATGCCAGGCACCTGTACTTGCATGCCCAAGATCCTGAGAGGAGAAGGGAATGTGGTGTGGCCATCCCCCCGGGGGGTGATTCCTCACTTTCTGTCTCTCTGTCTCTTTTTGTCTTTTGGTGAGCACACACACCCTATGGCAAAAACCTCTCCAAAAAAAAAAAAAAAAAAAAAAAAAAAGATTAAAAAAAAGAATGAGGAATTTGATTACCTAATTGTGCACACCCAATGTGAGCCAGATTGTTTTAATTAGACTACCTAATTAGTTTATCACCTTAGTGGGAATTAGGGTGTTGACCTTGCCCAAAGGGCATTGACCAAAATGCCCTTTCACTTTTCTCTTAGGGCTGCCCACTCATGACTAACTAACTCCCTACCATATTTCCCCCTTAGAGACTTCAGAAGCATCCTTATATGAATCATGGAAGACTGTAGTGGCTGCGTGTAGAGGAGAGAAGTTAATATTACTAGGCACTGGTTGATATTGTTGTAACACAAAGATAGATTGCATTCAGTTGGCAACAAGTTTAGTAAGGGCCTGCAATAATGAAGGGTCAAAATTTATAATTAAGATGATCATTATAACTGGACCCACTAGTGGCAACAAGAGATTTAAAACAGTAGCAGTACAATTAATGAGAATATAAACATTAGAAATAACTTGAAAAGAAGGTAATGTTATCACAAATCCCTGAGTAAGAAAATGTAGAAGGAGGAAGAAGGCTAGGTTCGTATTACTAACCTGAGGAAGAATTCTTGAAAAGAAATCAAAGGTCCTCTAGAGGCTCACAGGTGTAAGTGTGAGAAGTCTGGTCAGGTCCCAGGTCAGCAGCCAGCTTGATCTGTGAAACGTGGATCCAAGTGGGAATGTTTGCCACTTTTACTGCTGTAGGAGTTGAAAGACAAACAATACAGGGGCCTTTCCTGTAGGCTGAAGTTAGTCTTTAGGATTTTTGTCCCTCCAGGTTTTTATCAGTGCTTCATCTTCTGGTTAGAAAAGGTTAACTCCCAGAGAGGTAGCTGCTGGCGAGACTTGGTCCCCATAAAACTGGAGAGCCTTCTGGACCTGAGAAAGTGTAATTATATATTGCTGGATGGCATTGGTTTCTGCATGTATTTCTATGTCTGTGTGAAGGAAAGTCATTCCATATAATATTTCATAAGGACTCGGGGAGAGGTCAGACTTTGGGGCAATTCTCATCCTGAGAAGAGCAATTGGAAGAAGAGAGAGCCAGTTTTGTGATGTTTTCTGTATTTTTTTTTTTTAAGAGGTTTTTTGCTATAGAGTGGTGCACTCGCCAGACAGACAGAGAGAGACAGAAAGTGAGAAATCACCCCCCGGGGGGATGGCCATGCTGCAATCCCTTCTCCTCCATTCTCCTCTCGGGATCTTGGGCATGTGCGCACACGCACCCGGCATGAGTTTTAAGCTGCCGGGTCCGGGACGCGAACTGTGGTCGACTCCATGGGAGTCCAGCGACATAGCCATTATGCTAACTGCTGATCCCGTGATGTTTTCTGACGTAACTTTCCCAAAATTAAGGTTTGACTGGCTCTTTCTACTTTACCTGAAGCTTGAGGCCTTCTAGTACAATGTAAGAAATATTTGATTCCCAGTGCCTTGGCTATCTGCTTGGTAATCTGTGATATAAAGTAAGACACATTGTCACGTTGGAGTGATTTAGGTAGACCAAAACGAGGAATTATGTCCTTTATAAGTACTTTAATAACCTCTGAGGCCTTTTCTGATCAGGTAGGAAAATCTTCTACCCATCCAGTGAATGTGTCTATGAAGACTAACAGATATTTAATTACCTTGGGTAGAGGCGTTTGAGTAAAATAAATCTGCCAGTCCTCTCCAGGATAGGATCCTCTTCATTGAATTAGAGAGGCCAATTGAGGAGGGATGCTCCTTTTTGGATTATTTACTGAGCATAGTACACCTGCTTGGCAAATTTGCCTATTAACCTTAGATAAGTTTTTGCCTACAAATATAGAATTGCAGAGGTGGATTAAAGAATCCCTCCCAAAATGACAAGAGTCATGAAGTCCCTTCAGAATGATCCATTGTCAGGCTATGGGGAGATGACACTTAGTTCCATTTATAAACCAACCATCAGGGGCTTTGGCATAACCTTGCTGAACTGCCCATTCTGCTTCAGCTGGAGTGTATTTTGGAGTGGGTAAAGGGTGTGGCAGGCTAGAGATAAGTGCTTCCAGAACAGAAGGAGGGAGCTGGGAGGCAGACTCAGCAGCCTTATCTGCCAGGTGATTCCCTCAGCTAACTTCATCTGTCCCTTTTTGATGTACCCGACAATGTACTATAGCTACTTCAAGAGGAAAATATACAGCTTTCAAAAGCTCTAAGATTTCGAGTCCATACTTGATAGAGGAATTCTTGGCATTTAACAGTCCTTTCTCCCTCCAAATTTCTACATGAGCATGTATGATCAAGAGGGCATATTTAGGGAACCAGCAGTAAGCGTAATGGCTATGTCACTGGACTTCCACATAGTCAACTGTGGTTCGCGTCCCGGACCCGGTGGCTCAAAACTCACGCTGGGCGCATGTGCGTGAGTGCCCAAGATCCCGAGAGGAGAATGGAGGAGAAGGGATTGCGGCGTGACCATCCCCTCTGGGGGGTGATTTCTCGCTTTCTGTCTCTATGTCTCTGTTTGTCTGGCGAGCGCATGTGCCCTATAGCGAAACCTCTCCCCCCCCCCAAAAAAAAGAGGAAGGTATATTTAGAATCTGTATATATAGTGGCTCTTTTTCCTTTAGTGAGGGTCAAAGCCCTAGTGAGAGCAATCAACTCAGCCAACTGGGATGAAGTCCCAATAGGAAAGGATTTAGCCTCTGTAGTACTTTCAAGAGAAATTATAGCATAGCCAGCCTGTCTAATCCCCTTTGACACTGAGCTACTGCCATCTGTAAACCCGGTTACATCTGGGGGGGGGGGGGGGGGTGGCTTGTTTGCAGATCTGGCCTGCTTACAAAAACCTCATTAATTATTTGAAGGCAGTCATGGATAGGCATCTCCTTTGTAGGTAGCAGGAGGAGAGAGGCTGGATTTAAAATTGTACAGGTCTTAAGCCTTATCTCAGGATGTTTCAAAAGGATTAATTGATACTTAAGTATGCGGTTATCAGAAAGCCAGATAGGCCCCTTGGATTCTAGAATTTGGGAGGCCCGATGAGGGGTCTTCACCTGCAGGGATTGCCCTGCAGTCCATTTAAGATATTCTTCAGCAAGCAAGGCTGTGGCAGCTACTGCTCTAAGGCAATCTGGCCATCCCTTAGCTGCCTGGTCCAATTTCTTAGACAAGTATGCGACTGGTCTAGAAATAGGGCCTATATGCTGAGTTAAAACTCCCAAAGCAATTCCTTGTTTCTCCTTCACAAAAAGTTGAAATGGCTGGTCTGGATGAGGAAATCCTAATGCAGGTGCCCTTACAAGGTATTCCTTCAAAATCTTAAAGGCAGCTTTCTGACAGGGCTTCCAAAGAATAGGTTCTCCCTTGATTTCACCCTTCAAAGCCTCACATAAGAGCTGGGCTATGTGTCCATAACCAGGTATCCACATCTGACAGTACCCTTTAAGCTCTAAGAATTCCTGGAGTTGGAGACATGTCTGGGGTTCAGGAATCTGTAAAATGGCTTGAACTCATTCAGGGGACAATTATCTTTGTCCTCTTGAGACAAGGAGTACAAGATATTTAACTTTTTTTTTTTTTTTTTTTTTTGGAGAGGTTTTTGCTACAGGGCACGTGCACTTGCCAGACAGACAGAGACAGAGAGACAGAAAGCGAGAAATCACCCCCCAGGAGGGATGGCCATGCCACAATCCCTTCTCCTCTCGGGATCTTGGGCATGCATGCACACGCACCCGCCATGAGTTTTTAAGCCACCAGGTCCAGGATGCGAACCGCGGTTGACTACGTGGGAGTCCAGCAACACAGCCATTACGCTAACTGCTGGTCCCAAGATATTTAACTTCTGTTTGTATAAGCTGTGTCTTTTCCTGGGAGGCTTTATAGCCTCCTCGGTCAGCTAGAAAATTTAAAATAACTACTAGGTGTTTCCTTGCTAACTCCTTAGTAGGAGAGCAAATATGAAGGTCAATTACATACTGGACAAGTATTCCCATTTTAAGTTTAGGTCCCCCAGGTCTCTAACTAAAGCCTGAACAAAAAGATGAGCACTGTCATGATAACCCTGAGGGAGCGTTCCCCATGTTAATTGTTGAGGTTCTCCCTTCTCTCACCACTCAAAAGCAAACAAGAATTGAGAATCTTTATCTATTGGAATGCAAAAGAAAGCGTCCTTATTATCTAAAACTGAAAACCAATGAGAACCTGGGGGCACTTCTCTCAGAATAATGTAAGGGTTTGGCACCTTTGGGTGAATGGGAATAACTGCCTCATTTATAGCTCTGAGGTCTTGGAATAGGCGATATTATCCAGTGGGCTATTTTTACTGCTAGAATGGGAGAATTACAGGGTGACTCACAGGGGGTTAAAACACTAGCCTGTAGGAGTCTAGTAATTATTGGCTGAAGCCCTTAAATGGCCTCAGGTATAAGCAGGTATTGTTTTTTTTTTTTTTTTTTTTTTTTTTTTTTGGAGAGATTTTCACTATACGGCGCTGCGCGTGCGCTCACCAGACAGAGAAAGACATAGAGACAGAAAGCAAGAAATCACCCCCCCAGGGGGGATAGTCACGCCTCAATCCCTTCTCCTCCATTCTCCTCTCGGGATCTTGGGCACGCACGCACACGCGCCCGGCGTGAGTTTTAAGCCACCGGGTCCGGGACGTGAACCGCGGTCGACTACATGGGAGTCCAGCGACATAGCCATTATGCTAACTGCTGGTTCCCAAGCAGGTATTGTTTTTTATGTGGGAAGGTATTAGAATCCTTAAGCCTAATTTTAACAGAGATAGCTGTTTTTTGCCCTTTCTGGTGTGTCTATCGCCCAGACTTCTGGATTGATTTCCTGAATGAGGTCGTTTTGTTGACATACTTCAGGATCAGGATCTAATAACAGTCTCAAAAAGGCAGATGTGCAAAATCTCAGAGTTCATTGAGTACCCAGCTTACTGAGGATATCCCTTCCCATAAGGGGAGTAGGGCATTGAGGTATAATTACAAATTGATGGAAGAAAATTACGTCCTCCTCAGTACAACAAGGAGCTGGGGTTAGAGGGCAATGAGCAAGTTTACCTGATATCCCCACAATGAGATGAGAGTCAGAGGAGGGGGCTCCAGCATAAGCGATTAAGTACTGAGTAGGCAGCTCCCATTTCAATAAGAAAATTAGGGTCATACTTGCCACTTCCAAGGTCGCCCAGGGCGCTGATCCCATGATGTTGAAGGTTGTTGTAGGAGCCGACTGGAGCAGAGGGCATCCTCGTTGGAGGGCCACTGTTGAGGCCTCTTCAGGGTTCAACCTGGGGGTCCAAGAACTCTTGGGGCAGTCCCTGGCCCAGTGGCCTGGTCAGCCACATTTGGGGCAAGGCTTTTGTGACCTGATCACAGGTCACTAGGGATTTTCTAGGGTGACCAGGCGGTGACTTTTGTCCAACCAAAGCAGCCATTAATTGAGCCTGCCTTTTTTTTTTCTTCCGCTTTTTCTTTGTGTTAACTCTGTCCTCTTCCTCTAGGTCTCAGTTGTAAAAGACTAATGAGATCACCCTCAAAAGTTCTGCTGATGGGGTGCTAGGTCCTAAAGAAAGTTTTTGGAGCTTTCTGTGGCTATCTGGAGCTGCCTGGTTGATAAATTTATCATTGAGAAGCAGCTTTCCCTCTTCTGAATCAGGGTCAATAGTTGTATGCTTAATAAGAGATCCCTTTAAATATTCAAAGAAGGCTGTGGGATTTTCCTGAGATCTTTGATCAATTGTGGACAATTTGTTATAGTTTATAGGTTTTACTCTACTTGCCTTTAGCCCTTCTATGATACATAAGAGCATATGATCTCTTTACAAAGTCCCTTCTGGGGAGTTATAATTTTAGTTGAGATCTGCAGCTGGGACTGCTATATTTTCTATAGCGTAAGTTGTATTTACTCTGTGTAATGAGTCCCCAAACTGGATAGCAGCTTCTCCAATTCTATCCCTTTCAGTTTTAGTAAGCATTTGGTTGAAAATGATATATAAATCTCCCACATCAGGGAAAAGGCTAGCGCCACCCTGTGAAACCCCTCCAAATACTTTTCAGGATCCCCTGAAAAACTTCCAAGGTCCTTTTGAATTTGACAGAGATCACCCATGGTAAATGGAACAGGAATTCTCATGGGGTTTTCATATGGACCGGCCACTTCCTGAAGTGAGAAAATGGGTTCTGAAGATTTAAGATGACCTGGGTATGGAGGGAGAGAGCCTGGGGTTAGAGTTTTAGGCTCAGGTTCTAAGTCTTGTTTTAGCACCTCTGGGAAAAGTGAGGAAGGAACAGTTTTTATGGGTGGATTAACTGGTGATATACAGCCCAAACAAAGCTTTGGGTCAAATCTGAGGGCCATAAAAGCCTAAATGTATGGCACCTCAGTCCACTTTCCCTGGTTCCTGCATAGATTTTTTAATTAGAAAATGGAATGATAATCTAAGGTCCCATTTACTGGTCAAATTATTCCCTCTGGTAACTTGTATTGTGGCCCTGAAGTATTACAAAGGAAAATCTTTCTCCACCTCTTGAGAGATTGAGGGTCAAACTGATCCCAGTGAGAGAGGATGTGCCCCAGTGGGGAGTCTCTTGGAATCAAATAACAATTTCCCATCTAGAAGGAGGGAAGAAAGAAAAAAAGGAATGGAATTTAGAGGCATGCCTAGAAAGGCCCAAGGCATCCCTGCACCAATCCAGGTAAGAAACCTCCAGTGGGTTGTGCTAGCAGCCTGGAGTGAAGAGAATGAAGGGAGATGTCTCCCCCAACACCCCCGAAGTTAGTGCACCTATCTGAGGACCCGTGAGCCTCTAACTATCCCATCCTGAAGCCTGGAACCATTTCTGAGAGAGTTCTTCTGAGAGCATCCCTGGTCTTCCTGGGAAGTCTGAAAGGAGAAGTTAAAACCTCTCCCCCAGACCCATTTCCAGTGTCATGTGACACTTGTCAGTGGTCAAAACCTCTTTCTCATGCTCACCAGTATGAAAAGGCATCTAAAAAGGTAAAATGCAACCTGCAAAAAAGAAAAAAAAAACTGCATCAATGATGAGGGGAAAAATTTTGAAAAAGCTCTGGTTAGCAAAATTTGTAGATTTGGAAAAACAAAGGGCAAGAAAGGAGATGGAGTACCCAGGGCTCCAGAAATCCAAGACCTAGAAGAAAAAGTGACCAGAAGTTAGAGCTGGAGACCATGGAGAGCCCAGCAAAATGCAGCATGGTTTATACTCACAGACCTCATTTGTTGTTTGAGTGGAAGACTTGGTGGTTGCAGCAGGGAGAGACCAGTCTGGAAAGCATCTGAAAGCATGGTTCAAGTCATGGCACCAAAAAATGTCAACGGATGGGAGAGTGTCAAGCTGCATTGTGAAGTCCTTGGTTCTTTGGGTCCAGATCACTAAAATTAGAGATCTGTACCTAGGTGCAAAATGAAACCGCAACCATGAATGAAGTAGGTAGAAAAGAAGATTTAATAGGAAGAAAAGACGTACATCCAAAGACTCCTGGGCAGGCAGATTGCCAGGTGGCAACTGCTTTGGTACTGGTTAACCACTATTTTTTATTACTAGAGGTGATCATGAATATTTATTGATGGGAGGTCTGTCATATTACCTGTGGCCTTCATTTGAATTAGAATCCCCGTGTTTTCTACTGTGCTTGTGTATTTTTCTCACAGGTAAATAATGAAAAATTTGATTACCTAACTGTGTATGCCCAGTGTAAGCCAGGTTGTTTAATTAGACTGCCTAATTAGTTTATCACCCTAGTGGGAATTAGGGTGTTGACCTAGTGGGAATTAGGGCGTTGAGTGAAATGCTTACTTGGGGATTAGAGTGTTGACCAAAATGCTTGCTTGGGGCTTTTTGATCCTTTCACTTTTCTCTTAGGGCTTCCTGTTCATGACTAACTGACTACCACAAAGCCATGTAAGATTTCATGGAATACACTTTTTGTACCAAATGTGTCAAGTTCTCAATAATTAGTCTTAATAAGAAGTACCATTCGTAAGGAGTTTTGTTGTCTGTTCTTTGTTAACTGGTTGTGACAGAAAATATCTGTGGCAACAAGAGCCTTTTACTTCCTTAGTCCTTTTATGAGAGTGAATTTTGGGGAGATCATTGGAGTTGACATCCCTTATTCTATGCCCTCCTTGGGAAGTCTTTGCTTTTTTCTCTCATAAACAACCTGCTATATACTTTTCATCTGGGAGATGCACAGGGTCTTGGGCTGTTTGTGGAAATGTACGTTTGGGACCTTGAAGTACAGCCACAGTCTAAACATGAGTTTTTTTCGCATGTGTGACTGTCAAGGTTTTTCTGTTTCTTGCCTATCTTTGGGAATAATCTAGATCTTGTTTTATTAGTTCAGTTACAACTTGGCTTAAATTTGATTTTATATTCAAAAAATTATAAAAGTGTGTGTGTGTTCACTTGTATGTGCACATGTGTATGTGTGGACATTTAGCCTTATCTATAGAAGACAAGAGGAAGTTTTAATTAAAACTGTATTCAGAAAGAAATAAACCTGTTCATTGAGACAAAAACAGATATGTTTGTTGTTTGCCTGGCTAAAAACTAATGATGATACATATAAAAAAATTTTTCTTAAAGAGCTCTTGTAGACAAGTCAGCCTAAATATAAACTAATACATTATCCATCTACTTTTGAAGCCTGTTTCTCTCTTGGATCCTGTTTTCATGGCCACATTTCAGTGGAATGAACCCTTTTCCTTGAATCTCTTGCTAACTGCAATAAGGTCTTTAGCATTTGTTCTTTTATGTGTTGTCTTTCTGGTCTGGAGTTTTACGCTCTTTTGCATTAAACACATTGATCACTTTGGATTTTGGGGTAACAACTGTTACTTTTATACAGTGAGTGGTTGTATGCTGATTACTGTGTGAAATTGGCTTTCTTTACTTTTTGTTTTCTTTACATGCTTTCATTAGGAAAAAGTCTTAAATATCTGAGTCAGTCAGACAAACTGACAGTAAATAGCATTTTGCTACAAGAAGTAATTGCCTCTGTTATTCAAAGAACTCTTTGAACCAGTCACATGTCTAATTTGAGTAGACTTGTTAAGTAGTTCCTATGCCATCTACACACTTAGTAAAGAATTACAAGAAATTTCTACAATTTTATCTTCCCTTGGTATTTATTTTGGTCAGTGTTTTTGTGTCTTTAAAGTGCAAATTTCTTAATCTGTCTTTAGAATTGGATTGAAGACTTTAGCTATAGTGCAGATGAACTAACTTGTTTCATGTACAGTGATACAGTTTGAATCATACTGTCCTTTAAAACTAATGAGTTTTACAATCTTTTACAATTCTAAAATAAAAATTATAATTCTTTTACTCTGTACTATAGGTGTGTATTTATGTGTGTAGTATGTTGTGTTTATGTGTATGTTTGTATGTAGTACAAAATTGATTTAAGTGCATTCTCATAGGTAAAATAGACTCAAATAATACTCAAGTTCATGTGACTTGAGTAAAATATTTTTTAAAGCTGATTTTAAATTGATAATATAAATCAGAATATCTTCAAAATTGTTACTATGTGAATCAGGACCCAAATGGCCTCTGTCCTAAATGGTCATACTGGGTGCCACATGGACAGTTAGGTTACAGAAAAACTTGGGAAACATTGGAACAATCTCTTGTGTCTGGTAATTCAGTCTTTAGGTAAGATGAAACTAGCTGATGTAGGGATAGCTTGGTTTTACTTTACTTCAAAAGACAACACCTTATTTTGTTTTTATATAATACTAACAAAAATGAGTACAGTTTTTTTTAACTTTTTTAATATAAGAAAGAAAACAAGGATAATTCTGTGTGCCTTCTGTTGTCTTAGTTTATTTAACTGCTTGTAGTTAAAATGTCTGATTCTAATCTATTAAAGAGCAAAGTTTTTTTTTATATCTATGGTTTAATTTTTTAAAATTGTGACTTTGGTTAAGTAAATGACAGATAGTATCACACAGCATCCTGATCCTGTGATCCTGTTTTTGTTCGTTTGTTTTTGAGAAGTTTTTGCTACAGGTCACATGCACAGAGAGACAGAGAGACAGAAAATGAGAAATCACCCCCCAGGGGATGGCCATGCCACAATCTGTTCTCTTTTATTCTCCTCTCAGGGTCTTGGCATGCATGCACATGTGCCCAGCGTGAGCGTAAGCCACTAGGTCTGGGACTTGAACTGCAGTCAACTACATAGAGAGTTCAGTGACATAGCCATTACGCTAACTGCTGGTCCCCCTGATCCTGTTTTAATCAAGTGTTCTAAACTTTTGATATTTGACAGACTTCTCAAGGCAAATTTCAGTTCCAATGTAAGATTTTTGATGTTGAACTAATTTTTAGAAATTCTTAACAGGGCCCTTGGATATTTGAAAAAGACAGATTTGACTTTATGACATGTTGAAATTATATGAGAAATATTGTCAAATATGAAATGTTGTTTAGCTCTCTGTATGCAAATTTGTGTCAAGTTGTTACAAAATTGTATTATAAGATTCTCAAACAACTGTTATGTATTAGCATGTTATCAGTCATATTTGTAATCCTAAATATGTCTAATATACTTTGTCACAGAAATGATCAAATTTGATAACAAATAAAACATTTCAGGTTATAGTAAAATCAGATCTCAAACCATGGCCACATTATTTTTTAAAATATTTTTATTTAACTATTTATTTATTTGTTTGCTTATTTTAATGTGACCAGAGAGAGAGAAAAAGAAAGAGAGAGGGAGGAAAAGTGAGAAAGCAAGCTACCAGGTTCAGGACTCAAACCGCTATAGACCATGTGGGAGTCCAGCACACTTATCCACCGTACCACCTACCAACCTCTTAAGTTTTGTTGTCTATAGTTAATTACTTTGTCCTGATGCTCATTCTAAAACATTTTGTAATAAGCTATAATCCAA
This sequence comes from Tupaia tana, assembly GCA_026018925.1. Classification (NCBI taxonomy): domain Eukaryota; kingdom Metazoa; phylum Chordata; class Mammalia; order Scandentia; family Tupaiidae; genus Tupaia; species Tupaia tana. The sequence continues at coordinate 2,304,156 of JAKSZU010000025.1, read as the reverse complement.
AAATTGTCTCTTTTAAGGAAATTAATGAAAAAATCTGATAAGTACTCTTGAATATAGGTTTTTGATAAGTTTGAGATTGCATTTCTGAATTTACAGGATTTAAATGAAAAGATTGGCCCATTGTAACACTGCAGACCCAACAGAAGAGAGATTAATTATATGAAACTAAACTGGAGAAATAGAATTTTATGACTTTTGCTTAAAACATTACTCATTGTCTTAAATGCCTTGCTTTCCAGATTTAAGATTTTTTTCTTTATTTTGAGCCATTGATAGCTTCAGCAATTTGATAAAAAGCTTGTTTTTCAAAAAAAAAAAGAATTGAAACATCAACTTTTCTTCCTTCCTGACCAAAATTGTAAAGTATTTGTGAGTATTGTTGTTTTGTAGCAGTTTGATTATTGGCACAAATTCAATAATATCTGTTGCCTTGCATCATAAATGGAAAACATTGGTTACTTCCAGGGCTAGGTCCAGAATGTCATATCTGAAGATATGACCAGAAAACTAAAAGGCTAGGGTTGATTCACAAAAGTCAAGAGAAGCTCTTAGAAAGATTGCCTTGTACTGTAAACAGTTCTGCCTGTCAAGTAAGTAAAGAATTTCACTCCCAACAGGCTCCAAAACTTCCAAGTCTAGATACTTAAAGACACAATCAGATGGCTGATTCCTTACTTGGCTCAGTACCTTTGGGAGGCTTTTTAGAGTCTAATCTAAAGCTCCTTATAAAAGGTTTTAGCAAAGCCAGCTAAATCAATTAGTATTCTTATTGAACTTAGTGCAAATAAGAGACAAAAATAAGACTAAACTTTTTTCATTTCATTTATTTCTGCTCAAATTTTTATTATTTCTTTCCTCCTGGGATTTTAAAAATATTTTGTTGTTGTTTTTTCAATTCCCTGAGGCATAACATTAGGTTGTCCTTTTGCCACCTTTCCATCTTTTTCTTGTGCGCACTAATTGCTATGAACTTCCCTCTTTATGACTGCTTTTGCAGTGTTCCATACATTAATAAATATTGTGCACTCATTATCATTTTTTTCCATGAATCTTTTAATTTCAATCTTAATCTCTTTAGTAGTCATGAAGTCATTCAGAAGTAGGTTATTTAGTTTTCATGTATTTGTGTATTTTCGAGAGTTTTTCCTGAGATTAATATCAAGTTCATTTCCATCATGATCAGATAAGTTTATATACCTTTGAATCTGTAAAGGCTGGTTTTGTGTTCTATCATGTGCTCAGTTTCGAAAAAGTACCAAATGGGGCAGAAAAAAAGTGTATATTTTGTGTGTTTTCTTGGTGGAAAGTTCTATAGATGTTTATCAAGTCTCATTTATGTTATCATTTATGTCCTGAATCTTGGCTTATTTTTTGTCTCAATGACCTGTGTAAAGGAGATAATGTGGTGTTGAGATCTCCAACAATTATTGTATTACAGCCTATCTCTCCTTTTAGATCTAGCAGTCTTTCCTTTACAAATTTGGGTGCTCCTGAGTTGGGTGCATAGATATTTATAAGCTTTATATTTTCTTAGGGAATTATGCCTTTTACTACTATATAATGCCCTTTGTCTATTCTTACAATTTTTGTCTTAAAGCCTATTTTGTACAAAATCAGTATAGTTACTCCTATTCTTTCTGGTTTCCATTTGCATGGAATACCTTTTTCTGCCCTTTACTTTCAATTTATGTATGTCTTTAATCCATGAGATAAGTTTCAAAATAGAAGAATTTCCTCTGATGATCATGGAATTCCTACTACAGACCAAAGTTGCACTTTTCAGGCACATTTGGCTCCAGTACTTTATCTCAAACTGGTTAAAATTATTATTTCCAAATTATTTAAGAATAAGAAAATACCTAGTGCCACCCACAACATCTATGCCTACAGAATATATTGTGAAGATAAATAGACCTTCTTGCAGGATTGTGAGGATGATGGGAAAACAGCAGCTGGTGGGCATCTTCTGTTTCTCATGATGATTTTGATTGAGGAATATCATGGTGATGGTATCACACTGGAATACAGGGATTCTGCTAGAACCAGATCATTTTAAACATATTAACAATAGTGCCAGAGGCATACTAGTAGAGAAGAACTGCAAAAATTCACCTGATGAATTATCTAAGACTTTGGGAAAGAACAGAAAAGTAAGAAAAGACAAGAAGAGAAGTGAACATTAATATTTGAAACTGCATGAAAGGTTAATTTGCATATAATTTTATATACATTCTGTAGTCTTCAAGGAATATATTGTACTGAGGTGTCCTTGACTGCTCAACTCAGCCAGTTCTTCATGGACATCAACATTATCTTTTCTTTTTTGGTCATATCATCAGTTAAAAATAGAGAACTTATAATATATTCATGTATATTTCAGGCTTATTCAGAAGAATGAAAGTGAGATTGATCACTTCTCATCTAATTGTACAAAGGCAACAGTTGCTCAGGGCAGTACCTGAATTAACTGCCCGTTTCAGTAATGTAAAGTGCCTTTGTTAAGTGGGGAACAAATGTCTCTAGAGGAATATAGTTATCTGATTTCTTGCCATTGGATGCTAGTTTTGTTAAATGAATATTGTGCTTTACTGCTCTTGATAGATTATTGGAAAAGGAACTCATTGAAGATTGATCTTACGGAGTTTTTTCTTGTCATTTGAGTTCATGTGTGTGCCACCTTTCATTTTGCAGTATTTGTCATTAAGTTATGGGTTAAGTGAAATCCAGGAGTATCCATCTGTAGTTATGTGCTGAGGTGATAATTCATCTAACATACTTGTAAGCATAAGTTTTGCTTCAAATTAGTGATTGTGAAATTTTTAAAAGTGATTTTCCAGTGTCTACCCTTTTTTGTTTTGTTTTGTTTTTTAAATTATTATAAAGCAATAAATATGGAGTGTCAGTAGGCTTCTTCTCCCCTGAAATGTGTTTGTATAATATTCTGTTTTCTTTCAGCAATGTAGAAGTATCTTTCTTGTGATCTTCACTGAGAATTAGACTATACTAGAAGCTATGCTATGGTTAATGGTACATTTATAAAATGGAATAGAGGTGGTAGAATGACACTTGTGTGGGACAGGAATATGTTGTGTAGTTGCATAAATGTGATGCATAAAGTTTCAGAGCAACATCAAATGTTGCTGAGGTCATGGGCATTCACATGTCAGTGGGGGTTATATCAGATGTTACAGCATGGCTGTTTTGAAAACCAAACACACATACATACAAAATCAAAAATATGGAAGAATTGTAATATCCCAGCATCTCAACTTCCTGGCATTTATTTCAGAGAAATAAAAAGTTATGATGTAAATTCAGATCTGCTGTGTTTAGCACATACACATTCCAGACAGATCTGGCTTTCTGTAGCTCCTAGGGGGATCATTTCAGCCCAAAGAAATCCTCATTGATAAGAGTGTCCTGTGGCTGTACTAATTTGCATTCTCACCAACAATGTATGAGAGTTCCCTTTTCTCCACAGCCTAGCCAGTACTTACCATTCTTCTTTTTTTTAAATTTTATCCACTTTAAGGGGTTAGGTGGTATGTCATTGTGATTTTGATTTGCATCTCCCTTATGATAATGAATGTTGAGCTTTTTTTCATATGGTTCTTAGCTTTTTTTATGTCTTAAAGAATTATCTGTTAGGCTCATTGGTCCTTCCTTTAATTAGGGTAGTTATTTTATTTTATTTTTTTTTTTCTTTTTCAAGTTAACTGCTTGAGTTCCCTGTATATTCTGGTTACGAGTCCCAGACCCAGTGGCTGGCTTAAACTCACACCAGGTGCGTGTGCGTGCGTGCCCAAGATCCCAAGAGGAGGATGGAGGAGAAGGGATTGTGGTATGGCCATCCCCCCGGGGGATGATTTGTTGCTTTCTGTCTCTCTCTCTCTGTCTTTCTGGTGTGTGCACACACCATATAGCCAAAAAAAAAAAAAAAAAAAATTCTCCAAAAAAATAATGAATGCAATGTGTATGAAGTCTATATCTTCATTTATATCTTAATAGTCCAGGACACGAACTGCCATCGACTACATGGGAGTCCAGTGACAGTCATTGCACCAACTGCTGGTCCCGCATTCATGTGTTTTACACTCCAAACGGAAGTATTTCACTCACAATATGATCTATAATCTTACTGAAGATTTCTCCACAACTACTAATTTCTTTACTTTCACAGAATTCTAATATATTTCTTCTGTAAAAAATGAGAAACCCAGGGCTAGCGAGTGGCTGGCGGTTAAAGTGCTAGATTCCAATATGGCTAACTCAAGGTCTAGACCAGGCAGCTTGAGAATCATGCCAGGCATATGCACACATGCCAAAAAATCCTGAGAGGAGATTGAAGGAAAAGGGATTGTGGCACGATGTGCCCTCTGGAGAATGATTTCTTATTTTCTCTTTCACTGTGTTTCTATCTCAGTCTCTTTGGTGAGTGCATGCACCCCATGGCAACAAAACTAAAAAAATAAAGAGAGAGAGAGAGAAGCACATGGACTAGCAGGTGTTATAATGGTTAAGGTGCTGGATCCCACATGGTCAACTGTGCAATTTGAGTCCTTGACCCAGCGGCTGGGAAAATACACCAGGCTTTGTGTGTGTGCATTTACGCTCCAAATCCTTAGAGGATAATGAAGAAAGGATTGTGATATACCCATCTTCCCTGGGAGGAAACTTCTCACTTTCTATCTCTGAAGAGTACATGAACTCTATATCAAAGAGCTAGAAAAAAAGAGAGAGAGAAAGAGAAGCACATTATTATAAGGGTTCATTTATTGAACATAATGTTCTTAATAGGTGTTAGGTTTAATATTTTTCAAATTTTATTTTTTAATGGGGGGGGGTGTCATAGGGTGTGTGTGCTCACCAGAGAGAGAGAGAAAGAAAATAAAGAAATAGGAAAAGGGAAAAACCACCCCTCGGGGGCATAGCCACACTATAATCTCTCCTTCTTCATTCTTTTGGGATTTCAGGCACACACATACACATATGCCCAGTGTGATTTCCAAGTCTCCAAGTCCAAGACCCAAATTGTAATTAAGTTATGTTGGAATCTAGCACCTTAACGATGATACCACTTGCTGGCCCCAAGATTTACATTTTTACCATTATTAGGAAAACTTAAGGTTTTATATTCTGTTTGAATTGTTGGACCAAAAAGAAACTGAATGCCCCACAAGATCTTCCAATCATAAGTATTGTAAAAGTTATGTTCATATGAGGTTTCTTTTTTCTTTTCTTCTTTTTTTTTTTTTTTTGAGAGGTTTTTGCTACAGGGTGCATGTGCTCGCCAGAAAGACAGAGAGAGACAGAGAGACAGAAAGCAAGAAATCATCCCCCAGGGGGGATGGCCATGCCGCAATCCCTTCTCCTCCATTCTCCTCTTGGGATCTTGGGCATGCATGCACACGCGCCTGGTGTGAGTTTAAGCTGCTGAGTCCAGGACTTGAACCGCAGTCGACTACATGGGAGTCCAGAGACATAGCCATTACGCTAACTGCTGGTCCCATATGAGGTTTCTTAATAGTGTTTTCAAGTTAACTATTTTGTAAACACTAGACATCTATATAACATTTAAGTTCTATTCTAGAAAAAATATTTCTGATAACAAATAGGCAAGGTTTGGCCTTTTTGTTCATTTTTGAAACATTTCCAACACCATAAGATTCTCCCAGAAACATTGTTCTCTCTTGAAAACACAAATTATCTTAGATTTTACCAATATTCTTCTAGTTTTCTTTCCTTTTTGAAAATTTTATTTCTTTTCTTACATATAATTATTGTACATCTCTACAGAATCCAAAATAGACTTTCCAGAGATTAATATACTGCACATTAGTCCCATCAAATATACTACAATGCACATTATCATAAACACATTTTTTTCATTTTTGTATCTACTAAATGTTTTGCTTTTTTCCTCCTTAATTTTCTCCTTCCCACCCTACTCATTGTCCATCCTCCTCCCACACTGTGTCTAATATCCAAAGTTGATTTCCCTGGTTTTATATGTTCCAGTATTTAAGTTTCTGATAAAAAGTACAGACATTTGGTTTGTACAATGCCTTTCTTTCATAGTGTGGTGGGCTTACAATGCCTTTCCTTCATAGTGTGGTTTGCCTCATTTAGCATTAAGTCTTTCATATTAATTAAGCTTGACACAAACTTCAGAAAAAACTTTGTAAATATACAAATACATGGAAACAAACAATCTACTTGAACACGTGAATTTTTATAACCTATGGGACACAATGAAAGCAGTCACATGAGGAAAGTTTATAGCAATTGATATTCACAAGAAAAAAATTGAAAGATATATAGACAACCTAACAATACAATGCAGGGAACAGGAAAAAAAAATTATACAAATAGCACAAGAAAAGAAGTAATAAAAAGTAGAGTAGAGGGACCAGCAGGTGACATGGTGTTTAGGGGTATTGTAGACTCACAAGGTTGACCATGGTTCGATTCTCAGACCTAGTGACTCTCTCTCTCTCTCTCTCTCTCTCTCTCTCTCTCTCTCTCTCTGTGTGTGTGTGTGTGTGTGTGTGTGTGTCACTCTGGTCAAATTAAAAATAAATATAATTATACATAAAATAAAAAAATTAAAAAAATAAAGCAGAAATAAATGAAATAGAGAATAAACAAACTATACAGCAAATACATGAAATCAAAAGCCAGTTCTCTAAGAAGAGAAACAAAATTGACACACTGTTAGCGTGACTAATTGAGATGAAGAGAGAAAGGTGTCATATTAATCAAATCAGCAATAAAACAGGCAATATTACAAGAGACATAACAGAAATGCTACAGAACATTACTGAATGTTATAAACAACTGTATGTCAACAAACAAGAGAACATGGATGAGATGGACAAATGTCTGAACATATATAATCTACCAAGATTCAATCAGAAACATATAGAAAACATGAATATGCCCATAACAAGCAATGAGATTGAATTAGTAATAAGTAGTCTCCCAACAAAGAAAAATACAGGGCCTGATATCTTCACACCTGAATTCTACAAAATTTTTAAAGAGCTAACCATGGGACCAATAGGTGGCATAGTGGTTTAAGTGCTGGACACTTCCACATAACTGAACATGGTTTGAGTCCTGGACCTGGTGGCTTCTTTCTCACTATTTGTCTCTCTCTCTGGTCAAATTAAAATAAACAAATGAATAAGTGAAAATTAAATAATTCTAAATAAATAAATAATTTGTTTTCTTTATTTTGGAGAGGTTTTTGCTATAGGGCGCGTGCGCTTGCCAGACAGACAGAGCGAGACAGAGAGAAAGCGAGAAATCACCCCCCAGGAGGGATGGCCACACCTCAATCCCTTCTCCTCCATTCTCCTCTCGGGATCTTGGGCACACACGCACACGCACCCAGCGTGAGTTTAAGCCACCAGGTCCGGGACTTGAACTGCGGTCAACTACGTGGGAGTCCAGCGACATAGCCATTACGCTAACTGCTGGTCCCAATAAATAAATAATTTTTTAAACAAGAAGAGCTAACCCCAATTCTACTCAAACTATTTCTAAATACCCAAAAGGAAGAAATCCTCCTAAATTCATTATATGAAATGTCCTTCATCCTCATTCCAAAAACAGACAAGTATATCACAAATAAAGAAAATTATAGACCAATATCTTTGATGAATACAGAGGCAGCATTTTTCAGTAAGATACTAAATAAATCACATCCAATGGCATATTAAAAGGATTATACATCATGACCAGGTAGGCCTCATACCAAGGATACAAGTATGGTTTCAATATATGCAAAACCATAAATTTAATGCATCATATTTACAGATAGAAAGATTAAAAAATACAGGGAAAGAAGAGAAAGTATCTCTACTTGTGGATGGCATGATTATATACAGAAAAATCTAAAACAATCCATAATAAAACTGAAAGAGATAAATGAATAGAGAAAATTGGTTGGATACAAAATCAACATACAAAATTCTACAGCATTTCGATATACCAACTATAAATCAACTGAGGTAGAATCAAAAGAAGCAATCCATTTTCAATAGCCACAGAAAGTATAAAATACCTAGGAATAAACCTAGTCAATGAAGTGAAAGCCTCTACAAAGAAAAATATGAAAAAGTGAAAAAAATAAATAGAAAATGACTCTGCATCTGCTGGCCAACTTAACTCAACCTAAGAGGAAACAAAAAAAGAGACACAGAGACAGAGTAGCAGTGCACAGGCAGCCTAAGCCTGTTGAGCTGTGCCACCCAGACAAACTGAGCATCTTTATTTATAAGGCAAAGCAACACTACATATGTGCATTTTGTGATATTCCACATGTATAGTTGATGTTTTACAGAGACAGAAAGCAAGTGATATTGGTCTTCTCATTCTTGAAGATTTAGATATGTTGGTGACATGTGTATCTCTTGGTTATGCTAAAAGCAAAGAAATTTCCTGTAAATTACTTATCCAGTGAAGTGAAGCCTATCTGCAGATGTGGGGACTGTATTCTCTTGCATTCATCAGACAGGTGATAATTACACTATAGTGATTACACGAAGTAGAGCAAGGTTTAGTCTATATAGTGGGGTCAGGATGTTGCCCATGTTGCCCAAGTGGTGTCCTTCCAGCCCCTGGAAATTCCACCTAATTTTCTACCTGCAGGAAGGTCTAAGGAAAGAAAAAGTCTCAAGGCTTCTGCTATCTCTTTCTAGAAACATATGATGTCTGCTAAGAACATGTCCCCACATCCACAAAGCTTTTCTCAAAACATGTCCCTACAAGCATAATCAAAATGTTAATTCTATCTAAATTAATCTAAAAATTTAGTGCAATCTTGATCAGAATTCCAGAGACATTCCTTATAGAATTAAAAAAAATCTATAAAATTTTCAGGAATCATAAAAGGTCTAGTATCACCAAAGCAATACTGCTCAAAAAAAAAAAAAAAAAAAAAAAAAAAGAAAAAAAAGGAAAAAGAAAAAAAAGGATGCCTCTTACTCCTTGACTGCACAATATGTTACAAAACATTAATAATCAAAACAGCATGGCACTAGAACAGAAACAGGCATGTCAACCAATGTAACAGAATAGAGGCAACAGAAATAAACCCCAAAACATATAGCCAATTGATAACATTGTTTTTAGAGAGAGAGATTTTTGCAATAGGGTGTGTGCTTTCTAGAGAGACAGAGAGAGACACAGAGATAGAAAGTGAGAAATCACCCTCCAAAGGAGATGGCCACACTGCAGTCCATTACTCATTCTCCTCTTGAGATTATTGACATGCAATTCAGACATCCAGAGTAAGTTTTAAGCCTCCATGTCTGGGACTCAAAGTGTGATTGGTCATGTGGGAGTCCAATGATATGACCATACATCATCTACTGGTCCCCTAGACAACTAATTTTTGACAAAGGACACCAGACAATCAGTAAGAAAAAGAAACTGTTTAACTAATAATGCTAAAAAATTTGAATATCCATCTGCAGAAAAATGAAACCAGGCAACTATCTCTAACTATTAAAAGAAATCCAACTCAAAATGGATCTAAGATTGAAACATAAAACCTCAAACTGTAAAACTACCGGTGGAAAACACAGGTGAAGTTTGGAGACATCAGAATAGGCAAAGACTTCTTAAATAAGACCCCCAAAGCACAGGCAATAATTCTGAAAATATACAAGTGGGATTACATCAGACTAAAAAGCTGCTCTGCAAAAAAAAATAAAAAATAAAAAAAAAAATTATACTGAAGAGACAAGCCTTGGAATGGGAGAATATATTTGTAAACTATGCCTCGATAAAAGACTGATAACCAGAATACACAGGAAACTTAAGCAGCTTACCTGAAAAAGAAAACTAATTCAATTAAATGATGGACAAATGAACTGAAAGACCACTCTCCAAGGAACACATACAAACAGCCAAATAGCATATGAAAATATGCTCAGCATCACTTATCATAAGGGAGATAAAAAATTATAGAAGTATTGGCCAGGTTGTGCTGAAAAGGGAAAAAATCCTACATTGCTGGTGGGAATGTAAATGAGAATAGCCACTGTGGAGAACAATACAGAAGCTCCTCAAAAACCTACAAATAGAACTACCAGCAATCCCACTTTTGGGTAACTACCTAGAGAATATGAAACACTCAGCCAGGAAGATACTTGCACATTGATCTTTATTGTAGCATTATTCACAATTTCTAAGACCTGGGATCAACCCAAATATCGAAGAGCAGATGAATGGATTGAAAAATTGTGTCTCATATACAACATAAAATACTAAGCCATAAAAAATGAGATCATGCATTTGACAGAAAAGATACAAATACGTAAGATTAAATGTTGCATGAGAAATATGCAACATGTTTTTCTCTTTGTTATGAAAGAGAGGCATTACATGTCCCTTCTTAATACATAACAAATGTCTGCACTCTATGGACTGACAAGTATAAACATGGAGGCAGCCGGTGGTGTGGTGAAGGTGCTGTACTGCTACATGGTCACGTTTGGTTTGAGTCCTGGAACTGTTTTGTCACTTTCCTTCTCTCTATCTCTCTGGTCAAATTAAAATAACTATAATAATAAATAAAATATTTTCTTTGAAAAAAATACAGAGAGCAAATATGGGTACAAAAGACAGTATGGATGGAGGGTGGGCAATCAGTTTCAGGGGGAAGCAAATCAGGGGGAAAAGGCAAAACCATTTTCTTAGAATTATTTTATTTATTTATTTATTTATTTTATATTTACAATGCCCACGTAGAAAGAGACAGAGAGAGGGAAAGTGAGAAAGCAAGCTGCCAGGTCTGGGACTTCAACTGCAGTCAACCATGTGGGAGTCCTTAACCACCATGGCACCTGTTGGCCCCAAAAGCATAACTTTTAGTAAACACAAAAATTATCTTAAGACCAGCAGTTGGTGTAATGGCTGTGTTACTGGACTCCCATGTAGTCGACCATGGTTTGAGTCCCGGACCCAGTGGCTTAAACTCACTCTGGGCGCCTGTGCATGCGTGCCCAAAATCCTGAAAGGAGAATGGAGGAGAAGGGATTGTGGCGTGGCTATCCCCCCTTGTGGGAGGCTGCACACCAGCGAATATCACCAGTTTCTCAGAGAGCAAACAATTACACAATGCCAAAAGCCATGATTGGCTTCCCTTCAAAACCTCACCTTCAAAACCATACTCTGATTAGCCACTAGAATCCCTCAGATTTGCATATCCGGCACCTCATGATTGGTCCACAAAGCAACCAATCATAACCCACCTTTTACAACCAATCATAACCCACCTTTAACAACCAATCACTGCCCACCAGCATGTATATAACCATGATCCCTGGCCCACAGTTGCCAGACGACCTGGAAGACCCTGAAGAGTTGTAACACCGCGTCGTGTCTGGACAACCCTGAAGAGTTGTGACATCGTGTCGTCTCCGTGCTGCTCACAATAGATGTCACGACCCTGAAGAGTTGTAATACCGCGTTGTCTCCATGCTGTACCATGATGCCCACAATAAACGGACGACCCTGAAGACACTGTGCCATCTCCACGTTGTAACACTGCGCCGCTTGTCCAGGCTCTCACTCCTTCCCTCAGGAAACCTGTTCGACTGTCCCCCGGGTCAGGACACCCCCTGGGGGATGATTTCTCACTTCCTGTCTCTCTGTCTTTCTGGCGAGTGTACATACCCTATAAACAAAACAAAACTCTCCAAAAAGAGGAAAACAATGAAAATTATCTTTTGATGGCATTTTTTTTTTTTTTGTAATACCTTTGTTTTTTTTTTTTTTTGAGAGAGGGTTTTTTTTGTTTTTGTTTTTTTTTTTTTTTTTGCTATAGGGTGCGTGCGCTCGCCAGACAGAGAGAGACAGAAAGATAGAAAGCAAGAAATCACTCCCCGGGGGGGGGGGGGGGGTGGCCACGCCACAATCCCTTCTCCTCCATTTTCCTCTCGGGATCTTGGGCATGCACGCACATGCACCCGGCGTGAGTTTTAAGCCACCGGGTCCAGGAAATGAACCGCGGTCGATTACATGGGAGTCCAGTGACATAGACATTACACTAACTGCTGGTCACTTTTTGTAATATCTTTGACTGCACTATTATATAGTATTCATGCTGAAAAAATTTATGTTTTTATGCTGTAAAGATGTACAGCAACTAAAGATAATAAAAATAATAATAAAAATTAAATTAAAAATCCTAAATTGTAATTAATGATTAGATGAAGTCTGATTCTGTAAATGCTCAAGATTTGAAAACTCCAGGAGGCTCAAATATTAGGGTGCCCTCTCTAATTTTTAAAAATTACATCCAGATGCTCTACCAGTTCTCATGGTGAAGATCAGAGCAAATAATTTTATTTCTTCTTGGAGTAGGAGACAGGTAGCCATTTTGAAACATGCTTAGAAAGTTTTCTTTGTATTGAGCCCTGCTTCAGCAGAAAATGTTTTCCTAAAACAAAACTGGTTAGAATTTTACTAGAGCTAAACCTCCTGGGACAAGGGCGATACCCAGTTGCATACCCCTTCTAATCTTCCTATCTGATATAAAAGGAGGGGTAATGAGATATTATGAAAGCCACAGTCCAGGGATACAGGAATCCTAAAAAATACATAAATGACAAGTCAATGGACACTGTCCGTCCTTCCACACTTTACTGCCATATCTATAGGGATACTGCATAATAACAGCAGTGTATCTAAAAGACTGTGTGCCTCACAAATAAATTAAGAACTTGTTAGGTGTGCATCAACAAATTGGATGACATGAATAATGTAGACAGACTTCTAGAAACACATAATCTACTGGGACTGAGCCATGAGCACAGAGAAAATCTGAGCACATCCACAGCTAAGAGGTAGATTATTGGACTAGTAAGTCTTTTCAATATGCCAAACCTAGTGAGCATCCATGCCCAAGAGAAGCACCCAAATGCAAAATAAGTACAAAAACACTCTTTTTACTCAGTTGATACCCTCTTTTACCTTTGCTAGGCCAGACTCCAAATTTCTATTCAAGAGGAAGCAGTGGGAGGGGAGCATTTTGTGACTTAATATACAGACACATCTGAGTCAATTCCCAAGTTTGGACACCCTATCATATGGGACATTCCCCACCTATCCCTCTCACTTCAGTGCTCAGTAAACTTCCTCTGAAGAAACATGGCATTCATTACCTCTGTATATCTGATGTACATTTTTTTTTTCAGGTTCTTTAACAATCTTACTGGTGTGGGTTTTGTTTGTTCTCTGAAATCATTTTTTCCCTTCACCTGGCTGAGGTGAAATGTTTCCCTGAGAGTAAAGACATAACAAGTCCTTTTAAACAGATAACAAGTCTTTTTAAAAGAAGTACTTATAGCTCACTGGAAAAAGGACAATTAAAATACTGTATCTGAAATGTAGTATGGCAGACAATTAGTCCACAATGTTATGAGCCCAGGAGAGGAAAGTGGTGTCAGGAAATTCTGGGTCCAATTGACAATGTGGGGATTTATTTCTTGCACTATGAAGAAGGAGGTTTGAGAAGAAGCAGAATCCTGGATTTGCAACCCTGCTTTGCATAATTTAGAAAACTCATTCCCTGTGGAGAAAGTGAGATTAGGGACCATGTCACTTGTCACTACTGCTCCCCCACAGGACCATGACAGATGTGGAGATCTCTCCCATGACATTCCTGTCCAAACCACACAATCTGGGGATATGTGAGGCATGTACAAGGCTACCCAAAGAGGGCTCAGGATGGGCAAAAATCTCCACACAGGAACGTGTCAGTACAACTGGAGTTCACTGCCACTCAGCCTCCACCAAAGGGCTATTGGAGACAAGGGCTGAACTAGACCAGCAATAGAATGGAGTCTGCAGACTCTGGGTAGAAAGGGAAGTCCAATTTTGACCAGCCCATTCACTCTCAGTCTCTACCTCAGTGACTCCACCTGTACAGTTCACAGAACCCTGCCCCCTATGGCCCTGATTGGACAGTGATCTGGCTCTGCTCAGTGGGGCTTGAGTGACAGAAGAATAAGACACCTGAAAGATTAGAGCCTGAATGACTGCTTTTGCCCATAGTCTTGTTTGGTGCATATTTCTTACCCTGCAGACTTAGCCTTGGACAGGAGATATCATTATTTCTAGTTAAGGTTTTCTGGAACAGAAAATAGTGTCTTTTTGTACTCAGTAGGTCCTTCTTGCTTCTTCCTCATGGATTTCCGGACTGAGTGACCAAGGAAACAAACCCCTACTTCAGAGCAGAAGCTCCTCCCAGGCCAGGACAGGATACACTGAACTGAGAGGGCTTGGTATCCTCCAGGGCACAGGTATTTAGGAGAGAGCTGTGGGCAGCATGGCCAGGGTTTCCTCACAGCTCATTTTTCAATATCCTTATTTTTATCCAAGAACATAAACACATGCCAGCTGGAAATAAAATTATTAAATATCTGAAATGTTGATACAAAGTTTATCCAGAAAAGAAATTGCTGTTTTACATCTACCTACCTAGATAGATTCCTATATGCATGTGTATATGTTTGCACAAATACATAAATTGTAATATCTTTTTTATTGGCCAGAAAACTAAAAGAAAGAGGGGGTGACTTACCTTCCTGCTTACCAGATGACTAAGTGACTGATTGCTACAAGTTATTCTTTCTCTAGCTAATTCCAGTCTCCCTCCGGCAGATCACATCCTGCTAAATGGACTACAGTCTCTGCCAATAAGTTGCTTTGGATAGCTGCTAGAGCACTTTCACTCAACCTTGTCTCTTCTCTCATCTCCAGAAGACTTCCTCTGTTACCAGTGTCCATTGTCAACTAGGTCAAGATCAAAAGAACTATAAAGCAAAAGTTATAAAAAGGTAGTTTATGGCTCTCAAAGTTAACATCATATAAAGGTCAGACACTGGGACGTGTAGTCAGATTCACCAGCAGTACGGCCATGTTGATATGAGGACAGTTCCTCTGACCCCCAAAAGCAATGTTCTTTATACTAGTGATAGGATGACAATACCTGTAACTTGTTATGAGTTTCCATTGAACATAGTTTTGTGAAACTAATAAATTCTCTTTTTTCTTATAACTTTTAGTTTACAGATGCTCCTTTTAGTTCAAAAGAAAAGCTAGAGTTACACTGCAGCAATATTTTATACAAGGATCATGAGTGAGGAAAAACAAGCATATGAACTAACTCAGCAGGGTGCTTCACCCACAATTCACACTGAGTACCTGCACCCAGAAGGTGAAAGAGATTCCCAAGCTGGGATCTAGATTCTGATGCAGAAATGAAGCTCCAGAGTGGGTCTGTCCTTGGTGATGTTGGAGGAAACTAAAGGATTTAAAGTTCAGAACTTAATATTTCCTCCTGTTTCTCTTCACACATGAAATGGTCTTCCATTTAACATTTCTGCTTCCACCAACAAACTCTCATCAGGAGCCCCTTCAAATTCTGACGCAAGTAAACTGTGAAGTTCAGAAACCCTTTCTCCACCAGACAACTCAGATAAGTCTTTTTTTTCTTTTTTATTTTTTTTGGAGAGGTTTTTGCTACAGGGCGCGTGCTCTCGCCAGAAAGACAGAGAGAGACAGAGAGACAGAAAGCGAGAAATCACCCCCAAGGGGGGATGGCCACGCCGCAATCCCTTCTCCTCCATTCTCCTCTCGGGATCTTGGGCACACACGCACACACGCCCGGCATGAGTTTAAGCCGCCGAGTCCAGGACTTGAACTGCGGTCGGCTACATGGAAGTCTAGCGACATAGCCATTACACTAACTGCTGGTCCCTCAGATAAGTCGTTATCTAAATCTGTGTCCCATGAATTTTCTTTACAAACTACTCTCATTTGGTAACACAATGCTGCCTAGACTAAAACACTGTGCAGAAAATGCTGCAAGTTGACCAGAGTTACAACCTCAAAAGGGACAGAATCCACAGAACATCAGCATTTGGGTTTCCTGCTTTCCAGAGCTAAGTAATTTCTCAATTCAACCTCCTTCTGTAGATGTCTGAGCAGCTGGAAGCCATACACAGGGGAGGGAGCTTGCCCTTGGGAGGCACCAGATGACCTTGCTTTCCTACCCTTGGCTGGCTCAAAACTAGCCTCAACTCATAGTTACTGGCCTCAGGCCTCTACCTCCACTGTAAGGTATTTGCCTGCTTCACATCAGCACTGATGATTTGATTACATTAGATCCAGATCCACAATCTCATTGTTTAATTGAAATCATCAGAGTACCTGCTTACCTCCTGGGTTTACAGGTAAGGTATGGGAGGAGAATTCCAAGATGCTTCATGTGGATTTTAAAACCAGTAAATATGGGGCCAGTAGATGGCATAGTGGTTACATTGCTGGACTCCCAGTGACTGATGAGAATTTGGGTCCAAAACCCTGTGACTTGAAACTTACACTGGGCACATGTGAGTACATTCCCAAGATCCTGGGAAGAGAATAGAGAAAGGATTATGGCATGGCCATTTCCCTCCTCCCACCCCGGGAGGTAATTTCTCACTTTCCTTCTCACTGTCTCTCTCTCCCGGGAAGTGCACATGCCCTAACACAAAAACCTCTACTAAAAATGAATAAGTAATTTTAAAAAATGGCAAATAATTATTTAAAAAATAAACATGAAAGACTGTCCAGTACCATGATGGTTAAGATGGCTGGATTCCACATGGCTGCACAATTGAGTCCAAACCTGGTGACTTTAAAAACACACAGGAGCCATGTACATATGTGCTCAAAATCCCAAGAGGAGAATGGAGGAGAAGGGATTTGTGGCATGGTCTTTCCCCTTAGGGATGTTTTCTTACTTTTCCTCTCTGTCTCTCTCTGGCAAGCACATATGACTCATAGTAAATTTTAAAATAATATATAAACAGTAAATATTCCACCCAACTGTTATTTTTTCACTACACACTTATGTGAAACAACAAATCAAGTGTGAAGGCTCCTCTTTGCCCTCTGCTTTAGCAAATTCCTGGCCTTCACAGCTCATGTGTTCTGTGCCTGAGGATTTGTGCCTTCTTTGGCATTATTTGGGGAAGGAGAAAAATGACAATTGTTACTTCAGACGATCAAAAGTTGGACACAACACACATGCTAAAAAGTGGACTTTCTCTTAAAACTTCAAAGGTAAATATGTAAATTGTTTTCCACAGCTCCACAATCAGTTTTTTACAAATTAAAAGGCCCACATAGACATCAAATAGTAATATAGGAGTATATACAAAAATAAATAAATTAATTAATAAAAAAACAAAAAAACAAAAAGAACAAAACAAAAAAGTATATACAAAAATAAATAAATTAATAAAAAAACAACAACAACAAAAACAAACAAACAAACAAAAAAATAGTAATATAGGTAATAAATCCTCCTTTCTACCCCAAATGCTTCTTCAAAGTTAAAAATCATGAATTTGACTAACTATACAACTGAAAACTCTTTATGCCTTACAAGATGAATCATTTCTCAACGTTATTAGCCTTGAAAATACAGCTCCCCGTACCAGCTGCTACCCCCAGCAAATTCTAATATTCTGAGTAAGGCATTATCAATTAAAGCCTCAGTTGAATAATCAGAATTTAAATGAAGTCTCTCAAATACCTGGTAAAAATGCTGGGAAGACATTTAGACTTACTTTTAGGCATTACTGAAATAAATTATTAGAATGTTTGGTGGTGAGCCACACTTAAATCTAAAACTGCCCCCTGGATCTTTCTAGCAATAGCCCATTTTGAATCTAGCATCTTGTATTCACTGTGCTTTTGGTTATGTGGTCTCCTGATTAACCATTAATCACGGTGAGGTTTTATTCCCCTTGTGGTAAAGTATAACTAGACCTTAGAGCTTGAAGACCTCTAGAATTTTCTGAATTATTAGACATTCATGACCTCTAGTGTGACTAGTTAAGAGCTCCAAAAAGCCTGTGAAGACGAGAATCTACATATAACCTGCGATAGGACATTGTTCAAATTCAAAGACTCAATCTAGCTCTTGGCCAATCTTCTAAAAAGGAATATGTCAATAGTCTTTCAGCTCTATTTAGCCTTTCAGTAATTCACAATATAGCCATCAGCATGAATGTAATCTTTTGGAAATAATAGAGTTTATCAAATTATACATTTTGCAAAATAATAGTCATCCATGTTGTTCTGACATTGTAGTTGACTATTTCCTGTTTAACCATGCTAATGAATAAGGGGGAAAAAGGTACTAAAACTTCCCTGATGCTGGGAAACTACTGACATAAAGTTTTTATAAAATTTACCTAGAATTATAAATTTTCCTAAATCAACCCCATTTTAATTCTTGTAATATGGATAGATCATTTTTTTTTTTTTTTTGGAGAGGTTTTCGCTATAGGGCGTGTGCGCTCGCCAGACAGACAGAGAGAGACAGAGAGATAGAAAGCGAGAAATCACCCCCCAGGGGGGATGGTCACGCCGCAATCCCTTCTCCTCCATTCTCCTCTCGGGATCTTGGGCACGCACGCACACGCGCCCGGCGTGAGTTCTAAGCCACCGGGTCCAGGACATGAACCGCGGTCGACTACGTGGGAG
Organism: Tupaia tana; assembly: GCA_026018925.1. NCBI lineage: Eukaryota > Metazoa > Chordata > Mammalia > Scandentia > Tupaiidae > Tupaia > Tupaia tana. The sequence continues at coordinate 2,285,598 of JAKSZU010000025.1, read as the reverse complement.
TCCAGCGACATAGCCATTACGCTACCTGCTGGTTCCCGATAGATCATTTTAGTAAAGGTCTTCTGATCATCTTCCACAAACCTTCTCCCAAATTAAAAAATGGAAAGGAGCATTTAAGTTCCTATGATTATAAAAAAAGAAAGAAAAATCTATGCAAAGTTATACATAACATTATATATGTAAAATAAAGTACAATTTACACTTAATTTGGTCTTTGAATATTTTTTGTGGGAAGGCCGTGGGTTGCCTTCATTTATTGTATTTCAAGTCACTGTACATTTAATTTTGTGTAAACACTGCCTGCATTTTCTAGTACCAAAAAAAAAAAACTAAAAATTGTTTCAGGAAGGTAGAGAACTATCCAACTTAAGTAGTGAAAAAGTGCACCATAATTACTGCTGCACTGCAGTCATTTCTGCGTTTCCTATATTTCTCAAATAACTATCTTGTCTGATAACACACAATATAGAGAGCAATTATGAAAAACAGACATTTACATATACTTCTAAAGTCTTATTGAGAATATCCTGTTGGCATTAGATAACCAATCATAGGTACAGCTACAGTAGCAGGATGTGCATGTGCCTGTTGGTTCATACCATTGTGTATATTTCGAACATTAGTTCCATACTGCTGAGTCCCATCATAACCATTCTGGTAAGTCCCTGTTGGATTACCAGTCCTAAAACTGGTCTGAATACCAGCAGACACATAATTATTTCCAAAGCTCTAATTGGTGTAATTTGCAGCACCGTAAACACCATTCTGAGTTTTTGCCCCAAAATCTCTCTTAAGTAGCCTAGAGTAACCTCTGTCATGATTTTCCCTGTCTCTAAAGCATTAAATCCACCACTTTTGTCTTTTTTGGCATTTTAAACTCTCTCTCAGTCTTACCTTTACTATCACCTGTTAGGCCAGACTTATGATGGTGGTGGAGTCAGAGACGGCAAAGACAGAAGAACCAGAATCAGGCTCAGGATTTATCAAAGCCAGTAAAATTTATAATGTGAAAAAGCTCTTGGGTGAGGTCCCATGGTCTGAACAGAGGCCAAGGAAATCACACCCAGGATTGATGCTCATTCTCTTATAGGGGCCCTTATCCAATGAGTGGTTGCCACAGCATTATGGTATCCTGTCCTGGCCAATGGGAGACAATTTTTCTATTCAACTGGTGGTGGGCACAACAAATGTGGAGGGTAGGAAAGTCCGTTGGTGGCTGCACAAGATGTGGAAGGTGGGAAAGTTTCTGCCGCGTTACTCTTCTCTTCCTCCAGACCCTACATTCCAACCTTAAAAGGATAAGGGGTGATGACTACTCGGCTGCTTCAGACTGCTGTTTTTTTTCTAAAAATTTATGTATTTATTTTTTTCTTTTCATTAAATTTATTTTTTTACATTAATTCACTATACATCATTACAGCATATAAAATGACTTTTCCATCCAGAGCACACTGTATATTGGCTCAATCAAGCACATCAACATACATGTTATCAACAAATAATTTTCCATTTCTTATGTCCTGTATATTTTGCTTTTTTATTTTTTTTTCCATCCTGGATTCCCTATCCCTCACCCTCTGCCATGTTCCATCCTCCTCTCATATTGTCTCTGTTATCTATGGTTGCTTTCTATGCTTTTCTACCCCATTTAATTGATTTGCTAATGAACTTAGTCTAAATATTTCCAATAGCAAGAGCAGCTGATATATACATATACATGAACCCATGTCTGACTTTAGGCATAAACCTCAATGAGTAGAATGAACATACTATAAAGTAATACCTAGCTAGAGCTATATAGCTTATTGCAGTCATCAAATACATATGTATTTGATACAGCAGTTAGCGTAGCTAGACTACGTATACCGCGGTTCGCGTCTCGGACCCGGTGCAGTCATCAAATACGTATGTATTCTCCCAAAAAAAAAAAAAAAAAAAATTTGATAAGAACAGTTGTAGTGTTTTTTTTTTTTCCTCCTGAAACTTTTTCTTTAATTAATTTACATTCATTCTCTGAGTATTGTTACAACATACTAAATGTGGTTTCCCATCTAGAATAAACTGCATAGTGGCTTAATCATGCATGTTATCATCAATAATATTCCATTTCTACTTTCATATATATATATATATATATATATATATATATATATATATATATATACACACATATATATATATTTTTTTTACCCCATGTCTGACCCTCTGCCCTTTCCCACCCTCTTATTACACTATCTCTGCTGTCTACAGTTGTCTTCCATTCCTTTTTCCCCAACATTTTGTTGATCACACAATATCATAAGTAATCTAACTACTTTCAGTAGCAAGTTCAGCTGGTAATTTCAAGAAAAGCAGTTTTGAACTGGTAAGGATATTTCCTTGAAACTTAAAGCCTAGAAACAGGTTAGTATTCTGTTCAAATAGTAGGTACATGAACCTATTGACATCTCATGACAGGACAAAAATCCTTAAAACCAGACAACAAAGCTTAGAAGAAAAGCAGCAATATTTTATTCAAGTCACAGAATGCTGTTTCATCAATTTAGCTTCATGTACTTAATCTTTCTTCTGTTGTGGTTCGATCTTCCAGATTGAATTCTGGGATATAATATTCAACTCCAGACTTTGTCCCTACAATTAAGTTGTCCATTTTCTTAGTTTTTGAACTCTTATTTCTGTGTGTCTGCATTTAATTTTACTGACATAGCACTCCCTTAAGAAGTTCTTGGAGATCTGGTCTGGTGCTGGTAAATTCTTTCAGATTTGTTTATCTGAGAATGTTCATGTCTTTTCTTCCCAAATGAACAATAATCTTGCTGGGTACAATATTCTCTGTTGCAATGGCTTTTCTCTTAACACTTTGAATATATTTTCCTATTCTTTCCTTGCTCGCATTGTTTCTGATGAGAGGTCTGCTGTTAGTCTGATGGGATACCCTTTGTAGGTAACTTGCCGTTTTTCTCTTGCCAATCTTAGTATCTTGTCTTTGTCTGTGGTTTTGGTCAATCTGGCTATAATGTGTCTTGAAGAAGATCTTCTTGGATTGATTCTATTTGGGGTCCTTTGTATTTCTTGGGACTGAATCTTTGAGTGTCTCTCTAGGTTTAAAAAGTTTTCTTGCAGGATTTCACAGAATAGATTATCAATGCCCTTATGAGTCCCTTCACCTTCTGGGATGCCTATTATCTGGATGTTTAGATGTTTGATGGTATCTAGTATTTCTCATATATTATTCTCAAATTTTGGGTGCCATTTTCTCAGTCTTCATAGTGGATTTTTCTAGGCCAGTAATTTTCTCTTCTACATCTGAGATTCTATTTTCTGTATGATCTAGTCTGCTTCTAATATTTTCAAGGGAGATTTTGACTTTCTGTATTATAGCCTTCGTCTCTAACAGTTCCATCTGATTCTTCTGTAAAGTGTGAAATTCCTCTTTTAGATCTTGATTGAATTTCCTCACCTCCTGGAACTTGTCAACTCCTTCCTCCTTCCTCTTCCATAGTTCATTGTCTCTCTTCTCTTCCATCTCTGTTAACTTTGCCATTATGATTTTTCTAAATTCTTTATCCAGAGAAATGAAGATTTTCCACTGATAATTCAGGCTTCAGCACACAAAACTCACGTGATTGAACTTCCAAGTTTGGGAAGAAACTGACCATCCACGAGATGACTAGAAATTGCTGCAGGACCACAAGAAATATGGGAAAGCAAGAAAATACCTCTCCTCCAAGGGAAAAAGATAGTTCCTCTTCATCCACACACAGTTCAATGGAAATCATAGAAAGGTCTGATAAAGAATTTAGAACATTCATACTGGCTGCTTCAGACTGTTAAGGGACATTGATTTGTGTCCCTCTAGTCGGAGGGTATTAGGGAAGGGGTGCATAAGTGTGCAGGACCATCTGACTAACTGTCACTTGAGTGATGGTGGATGCGCATTCCCTGAGAAAGCATAAAACACAAGGCATGAAGGTCAGGATTAAGCACAACAGTCTGATAGTCCCTAGAAATGTGAGGATTCAAGGTAGGGTTTTCCAGAGAGAGATGTACATTTCTGTCTGTCTTTCACTTGTCCTCTGTGATATTCTGTCTCTGAGGGTTTTTATGTGATCCTGAATGATCCCTGATTTATTGACATAATAGCAGTATTCTTCTCCCAGAGGAAGATGCATATGCCACCTTTTTCAGCAGTCAGAAGGTCCAGAGCCCGTCTATTTTGTAGGGCTACAACTGCCACTGAGCTGACCTGTCCCTGGAGGGACTCTAGAGAGGTAGTAATTATGGCACTATTTTCAGAAAATTCTTTAGATAGCTTTTCATAAAAGCGTATGGATGATGAGAAGCCCCTTATCCCAGTTCCCACTCACAGCTATTCTGATCCCGCAGAGGAAAGGAATTAGGGCTGAATGCTTGGAGCACTCTGGGGTGAGGGGTGGAGTTAAGGCAACTTCCAGTTCTCCCTCAGTGTGGATAGATAGATTGGGATTGAGAAACACCAAGACAAAGGAGATTGAGTGGTAGGGTTGGAAGCAAGAGAACAAGAGAACACAGTGCCTCCGCAGAGGATGAAAATCCCAGTGGGGGAGCATTGGGCAAAGGCATTGAGAGCCAAAGTGTGGTTAAACATGGAGAGGAGAGAGACGCTGGAGAATTGTGGAGAGGTAGTAGCATTGTAGGTAGTGGTGTAGTTGACCCGGAATGACAGTGGTACTGGAATGGCACTGATGACCCATCTTGACAGCAGGAAGCAGAGCCAGAAAGTTATTTTGGGTAGGTCCTCGGAGGCCAGAAAATGAAAAGTAGAGTTGATCAGTGCCTGCACTTGGGGACTTAGGGCAGGGGAGGGTGAGATTACCAGGGCCAAAATTTTCTGGATTGGTCATATAGGGGGTGGGTTATAAACTTTAAGTATTTCTATAATACCCCCAGGGTCCACACCTTGGGCATCTATTTGGATATCTGCTGGTTGGGTGGAGAGCCAGAGAGAGGCATATGAGTTCCTGATGATAAATGTGACCAGATTACAGGTCGTGGGAGTGCAGACCTGAGTCAGCCAAAGATTGACCAGAGAGCTGCTAAGATATCCCAAATAATAATCCTTACAGCTCCAGTAGGGCCAGTAAAAGTCCCCTGCCATATCACATTGGCCTGTCTATTGGTATTTGAGACATAGGTACTTGTGATCAGTGGCATATGAAGAGGCATGGGACCTGTAGGCCTACCATCCTGGGGCCATGGTGGCCCAGGCATCAAACTGTAGAGTGACGGATGAGGAGTGCCCATCACAGGCAGTCTTATTGATAATACCTTGATTGCCCCATGTGCATTGTACCTGAAATTCCCACCCTGTAACTGCCAAGGAGGAGCTCATTCAAAAGGCCATGAGAAGGAGAGTGGCCAGGCATGGCTAACCATGTGGGAGGAGGCAGCCCCGGTGAACCAGTCCAGACATTTTAAACTTACCATTATTCCCACGAATAGGAGGTATAACACTACTAGCAAAAGCCTTTTCCAGAACCCCCATTCCTGTGGAGTCACTGTAGCCAGTCTGATAGAAAAAACTAGGGCTAGTGTTATGGGGAGGGCCAGGAACAGGTAATTATAGGAGTAGGGTAGAAATGACATAGGCTTCTGCCATGAGGGAAAGAAGAGGGTTTCCTTAAGAGTTGGGAAGTCTGTTTAATTGGAGTCTAGTGGAGCTAAGTTAGGTAGATTTCCACCTGGTGTAAGAGGGTGCCGTCTTCAGCCTAGAAAGGTGGTACCAGCAGAGCTGACCATTTAAGTTGTAGGGATCCCAGGGAGAGGTCTTTTATGATAATCAAGTCCACTGGATATACTACCATGGGGGACTCAGTGGAACGGATCTGGGGTAGGGGCTGGTCAGTGTATTTACACAGGAGAGTACGGATGAGGACCAAATAGGGAAGGTAGTCAGCCAAAACTGGTGATTGTGTGTGTAAATGATGGTTAATGAGGAAGGGCCTGCTGTAAAGCAGCTCAAAAGGGCTGAGGCCCGTGGGTTTCTGGGGGGGTGACCTGTAGATGGGAAAGTGCAATGGGGAGCAAGTCAGGCCACCCTTGGGTGGAGTTTTTGTGTAAGTTTGGTAAGTTGTGTTTTGAGCAGGACATTAGCCCTTTCTACTTTATCTGAGGACTGAGGCCTATGTGGAATATGGAGCTTCCAATGTGTAAGGCTTTGCTGGTCTGCTGAGTCACTTTCAAGATGAATGCTGGGCCGTTATCAGACTGAATGTTACTTGGGAGATGGAAGTGAGAAATGATGTGCTGGAGGAGAATGTTGGTCACGGTGTCATCAGTCTTGCGGGTGGAAGGAAAGGCCTCTATCCACCCCAAGAAAGTATCTACAAGAGTAAAAAGGTACTTCAAATGTTTGTATCAAGGCATGTGGGTAAAATCAATTTGCCAGTCTTCACAAGGGATGTGTCCCCAGAGTTGGAGGGTAGGGAACCGTGATGGAGTCCTCCCTGGGATGATGTATAAGCACAGGCATCATAAACAGCAGGGTGCAGAGAGAAGAGTGATAGAAGAGTGGCTGTTGGAACTGATATAGAGGCCACAGACTTACATGGTAGGAGTTATGAACATGAGTAAGGAGGTTGAGAACCTGGGCATCTGGTAAGACCAGATACCATCAGGAAGAGACAGCCATCTGCTGTCCAATTGGGTGGCTCCAAGGTCCTGTTGGTGATGGAAGAGTTCTAGTTGTGAATAGGAAGGTTGGATGGTTGGGGAGAAAAACAGGATGGATTTAGAGTTAGAGGTGAGTTGTCTGGCTAAAGAGTCAGCTCTGGGGGACCAGCAGTTAGCATAATGGCTATGTCGCTGGATTCCCATGTAGTCGACCGCGATTCACATCCCGGATCCAGTGGCTTAAAACTCATGCTGGGCGTGTGTGCATGCATGCCCAAGATCCCGAGAGGAGAATGGAGGAGAAGGGATTGCAGCATGGCCATCCCCCCTGGGGGGGGTGATTTTTCTCTTTCTGTCTCTCTGTCTCCATCTGGCGGTGAGCGCATGCGCCCTATAGCAAAAAACAAACAAACAAACAAACAAAAAGCCCTCTCCAAAAAAAGAATTAAAAAAAAAAAGTCACCTCTGGCATTGCCCGTACTTATTGGGTCTGTCGAGGTTTGATGTCCTTTGCAATGTATGATTGCTACCTCATCTGGGGGCTGGAGTGCTTGGAGCAAATTAGAAATGAAATCAGCATTGATTATGGGGAAGCCCCGTGCAGTAAGGAAGCCACATTCTTTCCATATGGCCCCATGACTGTGAACAATGAGGAAGGCATACTTGGAATTCATGTAAATGTTAACCCTTTTGTCTTTAGACAGACGCAGGGCCCAGGTGAGGGCATGCATAGTGTTCAGCCCACTGAGACGTAGTTCCCAGCGGAAAAGTGTCCACCTCCAAGGGAGACCAGAGTGACTATGGTGTATGCCACCTTCCAGGAGCCCTGGGCATTGGTTGAGAACTTCCATCTACAAAGGTAAGGGTGAGGTCTTTTATGAGGATGGCCACAAGCCCAGGACGTGCCAGATGAGAGAGATCAATTACCTGGAGATAGGAGTGAGGCAGGGTGTCATCTGAGGAGGAAGCCAGAGTAAATGGAAAAAGAGTGGCAGGATTGAATGGGCAGCATTGGAAGGTTATGGAGGGATTTTCAATGAAGAGGAGGTGGATCTCCTGGATCTAAGAGGGTTAGAGGATAGGGAGGATGCGATGAATTAGGAGGTCCTGAAAGTGGTGAGAAGAGAGAACTGTAAGAGGCTGGAGAAGGGTGAGTTTAACAGCCTCCTTGGCTATGGTGGCTGCTGCCACCTGGGTCCAAAGGCAAGGATGGACTGTCCCATCCAGCTGCTGAGAGAGATAGGCAATGTAGTGATGTGTGGGACCAATCGAGTGGGCCAGGACTCCAGAAATCACCCTGAACGTCCATCCACAAAGAGAACAAAGGGAAGGGTTGGGTTGGGCAAGGAAAGGGGGCAATGTGAAGAAAGCCTGGCAAATACGGCAGAAATAAGAAGTGATGGTTCCCAGGGAAGAGAGATCCCCTACTAGGGATTCCTTAGCTGCCTGATATAAAGGGCGAGTCAAAGCTGCAAAATTAGGAACTCAATGTCTAAGAAATCCCACAAAGCCTAAAAATGACTGGATGGCATCAGCCATGAGAGGCAGCCAAAGAGTCCTAAGGGCTTGAAACCAATCGATCATGAGAACTCTGGTCGTGGGAGTCAGGGAGAGTCCCAGGTACATAACCATTGGACTGAACAGCTGGGCCTTTGAGGGGAAACTCAATATCCTTTGGTGACCAGGAAATTAAGGAGGGTGGCTGTCTGTCCTTGTGAATCCTGTAGTGAGGGACTGTAGATAAGTAGGTCATCCATGTATTGGAGAACCTTAGAAGGATGAAGGGGACAGTCCATGAGGTCTTTCACCAGGGATCCACCAAAGAGGTGAGGGCGGTCACAAAAGTCCTGAGACAAGACAGTCCAAGTGAGCTGTTGGGAGAAATTAGTATCTGGATCCTCCCAAGTGAAAGTGAAAAAGGAGTAGGAGTATGAATGGAGTGGGATAGTGACAAAGATGCCCTTGAGGTCCAGGACTGAAAAGTGGGTAGTGTAGGGAGGGATGTGTGAAAGGAGGGTGTAGGGGCTAGGGACTACTGGGAGTAGGGTTTGACAGATGAATTAATAATGCGAAGGTCTTGGAATAAACGGTAGTTACCATTAGGCTTTTTAACTAGAAAACAGGAGTGGTGTAGGGAGAAGCCATGGGGATGAGGAGGCCGCACTGTAGGAGTCAAGTGATGATGTGTTTGAGCCCCGGTCGGTGAGTTCTAGAGATAGGGAACTGTGGGCAAGAGGGAAAGACTGAAGGGTCTTTGAGTTTGATGAGTATTGGAGTATGGTGAGAAGCAACAGAAGGGGAGGAAGTGTCTCATACTTTAGGGTTGATCTGGTTTGGAGAGATGAGTGGGGCAGGGGAATTAGGCCTGGTAGGGGAACAGGTGGCCTGGCAGAGGAGGCCAAGAAAGGGGGAGGAGCTAAATTTAAGGTGATGTGTAACTTTGCAAAGATGTCATGGCCTAGGAGGGGTGTGGGGCATGTGGGAATGACAAGAAAACGTGGGTAAAGTACATTTCTTTGAGGCAGCGGATTAAGGGTTTGGTAGAGAGAGGATGTAAAGGTCTGCCATCAATACCCACAATAGAGACCTAGAAGGATAACAAGGGGCCAGGGTATATTGGAAGAACAGAATAGGTATCACCCATGTCCACCAGGAAGGTGAACAACTTACCCACTACCTGGAGCTGGACCCTGGGCTTGGTGAATGTAATTGGGGTGGTCAAGTCCAGGGCCTTTCAATCCTCAGCCAATCCCATCATAGCCAGGTCAAAATTAGGGTGGTGAATCTCTTCTCAGCATGGAGGTGCTGGGAGTGGATCCTGTCTCCCTCTTTTAGGGCAGTCAGAGCCCCAGTGACCCATTTTGCCGCATCCTGAACAGGGTTTAGTGGGAAGCCTGGGATTCAGGCATTCACTGGTCCGGTGGCCTGGCTTGCCAAATTTGAAGCAGTTTCCAGGGGAAGACTGCATCTAGGGACCCCTTCTGAGGTGCCAGCCACAGGGAAGCCACCAGGGCTTGGGCTTGCATGGTAGTCATCTGTTTAGCCTGTTTGTGATGAGCTACCTCATTGCCCTCCTCTGAAGAATTGAAAACTTTCATTGCTATGTTCATCAGGTCTCATATGGGAGTCTGAGGGCCCTGTTCAGCCTTTTTGATTTTTTTCTGATATTAGGGGCTGACTAGGTGATGAAGTGGGTGGCTAGAACTACTGCCCCAGCAGGATCTTCTGGGGAGAGTCAAGTATGGAGTTGCATAGCCTCCAGCCTCAAACATGGCTGGATTCTCTTCCTGACCCAGGGTGACTTCTTGCAATTTGTCATAATTTACTACCTTTTGGGCTACTTGTTCCATTCCTGCTGTAAGACATCACATGTAGTCATGATGCCAGAGGCCGGGGTTGCTTTCCTGATATTTCCAGCCAGTATCAGCTGTGGGAATTGCCTCAGTACCTACCACTGTGGTGGCAGCCACCACGTGGGCCCTGTCAGCATACGCTCTTCCTACCACCTGTACCTGGTCACGCTCGTCCACTGTCATGGTGGATGTCATAATTATGTGGACATCATGCCAGGTGAGGTCATAGTCCTGTGTAAAATATCTGAATTACTTGATAAATTGAGTGGGGTTGGCAGAGAAGGAGCCTAAGAACTTTTCAATGGCAGACAGATCTGCAAGGAAAAAGGGAACGTAAACTCAAACGACTCCCTCAACCCCTGCCACCTCCTATAGGGGAGCCATCGTCTGGGGTGGGAGTGGGGGTCATTTGAGCATGTCCAACCAGCAATGGGGAAAGACAAGGAGACTGTTGGTTGAGGGTTATTAGGAGGATTTTTGGGATGGGGGGTGGGGGAGCAGAGGGATCTGGGAAATCCAGGGAGGGTCAGGAAGAGGTTTCTGTGGATGGGAGAGAGATTCTGAGGGAACAGTGAGAACAGAGGATCAGGGGTTTCAGAAGTTTCACTGGAAAGGCTTAGAGCAGGTTTTCAGCCCCCACCTGCCTTAGCAAACAGAATCTGGGAGGAAGAGCATGTAGTACAGATGTGGAGGCAAGAGCACAGATACCAAAAAGCCTGAACATATGGGACTTCTGTCCATTTGCCGTTACTCTGACAAAAATTGGTATTATCGGTCAAGACATTGAAATAAAAAGTGCCCTCAGGTGGCCAGTTTGCTCCATTATTTAGATAATTTTTGGGCCAAGCCATGGTCAACGGAAAGACCAGGCAGTGTTTTGGCTGTTTGCTCTGAGCATAGCCCAGCTCTTTCCAATTGAGGAAGACACACCCTAAGGGTGCTTTGGGGTCAGGTTTGGAGGCAGCAGACCCCATGGTCGATTAGACCTTAGGTGGAAAGGATGAGCCAAGAGGCGTCCTCTTGAGTACAACCTCTCCACAGACAGGAAGGTGAAGGGATGTGTCACCCAGGTGTCCCCAAGGCAAGACAAACCTTAGGGTACCCCTGGGGTGCCTGGAATAAATGGGGGGGTGTTCCTGGCATAGCCATGACTACAGACAGGAAAATTCCAGAGGTCTGAAGACAGGGATGGGGTCACTTACCTTCCCAGCCAGATGACTGTGTGAGAGGTCCGATAGAGAGGCTCTTAGCAAGCGGATGTTAGGCCAGATTTATGATTGGTGGCTGAGTCAGAGGTAGCAAAGACAGAAGAACCAGAGTCAGACTTGGGATTTAGCAAAGTCAGTAAAATTTATTCTGTGAATAAGCTCTTGGGTGAGGCCCCATGGTCTGAACTGAGGCTGGAGGAGTCATACCCAAAGGATTGCTGCTCATTCTATTATAGGGGCCCTTGTCCAATGAGCAGTTGCCACAGCATTATGGGATCCTGTCCTGGCCAATGGGAGACAATGTTTCTGTTCAACTTGTGGTGGGGCGCCAAATGTGGAGGGTGGGAAAGTCCAGGTTGTGCCAGATGCAGAAGGCAGGAAAGTTTCTCCCATGTTTCTCTTCCCTTTCTCCAGAGTCTACATCACCCAGCCATCCTATCATTTCAGTAGTTAAGTTCTGAGCATTGACTAAATAGCCATTCCTTTCAAGCAGTCTAACTGACTCAGTAGAATTTACTTGTGGCTCTCTCAGACCCTCACTTCAATTATTGTCCTGGCATTGTCTCCCAGGACAGTGTGATTGTTTGGGTAAGTACCTTGTCCACCTTATTCACTTCTATTTCTCCTGAAGTGTCACCTGCTGATTGAGGCACATGGGGAATGTGAAAATCTGACCATCACCTGCTTCAAATACTGAATGTCTCAGCACAGCCCTGATGTGTCCAACCCTGGTGGGGATGTAGGAGGTAGTACCGCCCTCCCCACAATAGAAGGACTGACCAACTTTACCTTGCTGAAAATGGCTCAGAGAAGTTCCTAAAGGACCTTTATACAGGGATATCTATTGATAGCAGTGAATGAAACACTATACCATCTACTTTTATTTACATGATTTCACTCTCCACTGGTTGCTAACAAAGCTACAAACCCTGTGAATCTTGATTGCATTTCCCTGATTCTGAAAATTCCAGTGAGAAAATCTACACAAGGAAGGAAGTAGCACTAACTGAGGGAGGAAAGTAAACAATCTGAGCAGGTGACATTTGGAATGATACTGAATAATACATTAGTATACAAATTAAAGGCAGAGAAGGCCAGGATGATGGCAGAGTAGAAAGCATGAGGAAGTTCTTCACCTATATGCAAAAATTTCACTAGCAGAATCTATCTAGTGCCTAAAGAAGCTATTTTGAATCTCTGGTGTCCATTGAAGGCTGACAGTTGGAGAGAAAAAATAGGATCATAAATCATGTTTCATTTTGGTCAATAACAGTTCTGAACACAGTAAGTGGTTGACATTCACCATCCTAGCCTCAAGGCAGGCAGTTGTCCTGGCAGCATTTGGGTAGTGGAAGAAGTGGTGGCAAAAAAAAAGGAATCCCATTCTTTATATAATGGGGACGTGTGTGCTCTGCTTGCTCACTATTGTGGAGAGTGGTCATTCTGAACAAATACTGTGACCTTCAGACATATGCAGAAATGCTGTTTGTGAGCTCATTTGCATAATTATGGAAGAATTAAAATATAAATAGGCTAACTGCTGATACTGAAAAGCAGTGCCTGTCTAAGGAAGCCATGTGTTATTCAGATTTTGCCCAAAAGAATCAGAAGAAACCAAATGGTTCCAGTTGTTCTCACATTAGCTGATTATCATCTGAAAACAACTGGTTTTATATTCTATTTCCTCTACCCCATTCTCTGCCCTATAAAATAATAAACTAGAGGCTGGTTCAAAGTGGAGGCTTTCTCCTTCAGAGAGGTCAGACCCATCTGATCCTTGCTTTCCTATACTTGTATGTCTTTGTGAGTTTGTTGTTACATTTATTTCTAATCCACAGCCACCCCCCCCCACACACACACACACTCTGAAAAACATGTTCAACCAAGTGGAATAACCATTCAATCTCCATTTTTTTCTTAATTTTATATTGTTTCTTAGTTTGCTATAGGGTGCATATGCACAACAGAGAGAGACACAGAGAGAGGGAAAGTGAGAAATCATTCCCCAGGGGCAATGGCCACACCACAGTCCCTTTGCCTCCATTTTCCTCTCAGGATTTTGGACATGCAGATACACTTACCTAGTGTGATTTCCAAGCCACCTGGTCTGGGCCATATGGAATCCAGCTGCCTTAACTTCCACACTACACATCATCTGCTGGTCCCCCAGTGTCTTTTTTGATCTTTATTTTATAGTCCACAAGGAAAGAAGACACTGAGCTATTAGGTTTATTTAAAATAGAGATATTTTAATACTGAATTCAGGCTTTAGTACTATATATAGGACAGAGTTGCGATATATATGTGACTCACATATATATATATGTGATTCACTAAATTGCAAATGTTAAAAATACAAGTGTAGAAAATACATATTTTGCTTTTAATTGACTAAAGAATAAATTTTTAGCCAAGAAGCCACAGTGTCAAAACTTATTTCTTTTATTTTAATTTTACATATATTTCCTGGTGGTTGGAGCATAATAGAACTTAATGAAGCAGAAGATTTCTTAAATAAATTCAATTTTATGACAAAATACCCTGTAACAATATGACAGGGAAGAGGCTAGAGAATTTGTCACAATTATCATTAAAATAATATTTTTCGAGACCAGCAGTTACTGTAATGGCTATGTCACTGGACTCCCACGTAGTCGACCATGGTTCGAGTCTCGGATCCGGTGGCTTAAACTCACGCCGGGCGCGTGTGCATGTGTGCACAAGATCCCGAGAGGAGAATGGAGGAGAAGGGATTGCAGTGTGGCCATCCCCCCTGCGGGGGTGATTTCTTGCTTTCTGTCTCTCTGTCTCTCTTTGTCTGGTGAGCACATGCACCCTATAGCAAAAAAACAAACAAAAAAAAAAAACAAAAAACCTCTCCAAAAAATATATATTTTTCACTTAAATTTCAGATTTTAACTTTGGAGTAAATTGCTAAGAATATGCTTTTTATATTTTAAATAAGAAACATGGGTAATTCTTACATAGATAGTTCTAGGCTGCATGTACTTAACAGGTTCTTGACACTTATCAATAAAATTATCATTGCTTGTCTAAATAAACCCAATATTATCAATTTTCTGATGCCTCTGTGGCTCCTTCCAATAATAAATGTACTGCCAATAATGAGCACGTTTACCAAACTTCTCTCCTGGTTTCAATCAGGCTCCAAGCTGCTGACTTTGTAGGAAGAGCTGTAGCTTTCCACTGGGAAAAAGTCCCTCAGTTCAACTGCAATAAAAATGTGACCCAGAATGACTCTCTTGCCCTTGAGGGAACTGTGTTCAAGGCTGTGTCTCGGCGTAGCCTCTTCTGAGGGCACAGATCTGCGAGGGACCTGCCTCTCAGCCAAAAAATATATGCCTGATGGCAAAGGCCACCCCACCAAAGGTGCAGTGGGTGGGACTTCAGGGTGGCAAGTGACCAGTGCAGTCTTGGCCATGCAGACCAGTCCCAAAGCCCCTCACCTGCTAGCACAACTCTGCCAAGCCTCTCACAATGCTCCAGGAACATGCACAGCAGAGAAGCGGAGGTCCTGGTCCACTCTGGTCCTGGCCACCTCTACCTGTGACTCCAGTCCAGGCTGGGGCTCAAGGAGCAGAGCTGCGCTTGCTTGTAGGGCACCAGGAAGCACCTGGAGAGCTCAGGCTGCTTATATGCTGTGGAGCCTTCTTGGACCTGCAACGTGCTGCTGTCCCTGCAGCCTGCAGGGAGTTAGCCAACCTGGAAAGGCTGTTGATGGTGGTCCTTACATTGCACCTCACCACAGCCTGCAGGACCACAGCAAGGTGCCCAGCGACCCAGTCTGGGAGCTTTGGGAGGTGATGGCTATGAGCACCAGCAAAAGAAATGGCCAGTGTCATTAGGATTATATATCGGTTTTGTTGGCTAGTTTGTAAAGCTTTCTGTCGGGAGAGAAGGCAAATCATGGTAACACCCCAATAGCCTAATAGCCTGAAATTCTCCCCTGGTGGGGGCTGCTAGAAGCAGTGGCTGTTGTTTTGAAATACTATGAATTAATCTTGCTTTTCTCATATCAGTCATAGCAAACACCAATCTGACATTTACTATGGTATGAACTCATAGTTAGAAGTGTATATATATTGGTCTCATCTAAATAAACATGGGTTGAAATAATCAGTTTTAGCACACAGCTTATGTATTCATTGTGCCACAATTATATAGTGCAAGAGAAACTATAAGAAAAAAAGAAAAAAGTCAGGAAAGCAAATTATACCTATCAATAGTTTTCTTAGTTTGAAATATAGTCTGACTTCATAATATGCCCGTGTTTCATTTTTTTTTTTTTTTTTTTACAAAACACATTCTGTGCAGATAGTTGGTCTAGGTGTAATAGAAAACACGGTAACTTCTACAACAGTTATTCTCCTAGAAAAATTCTTAGGAGTATTAGAAATGGTTTGCTTCATAGGTGGAGTTCATGGCCACTTCCTAGAGGGTTATTCCATTTCTTATGAAGCTTTCAAGTTGCCGAAGGCCCAAGAATCCCTGTGGCCTGGCATGAACAGGAAATCCACTGTCATGGGCACCAGGCTTATGACCTCTTTGGTCACTCTGTATCTACTCTACCTTCTTTCATCCCCTAGAACAGATGAGCAGGTTCATTTACAGCAACTAGAGAAGTGTAGCACGTTCAGACCTGGTGAGGTGTTCAGTGAGCCCCCATGACCCTCGCCAGTCAGTGCCGAGGTCAGGCTCTTTCTCTCTCCCCTTGTCAGTTGTCGTTCAGTTCACCTCTTTGATCATTATGAAATGGGAGAAATCCTGTCTGATTTTGGAGTCCTTGCACTGATCTGCCCTTTCAGGGTGTCTGCAGACACAGAGTGACTGTCCCAAGAAGAATTCAGGCTGGACCAGATGCTCCAAGAATCTTCCCTTATGTGAACCTCCACAGTGGGCCCCTCTCACCCACTGTCCATCATTAAGTTCCCCAGGGAGCAGCTGATCTGCCCAAACCAGTGCGTTCGGGTCTCAAAAGGAGCCTGGGATCAGAGCCATGAAATAGATTGATCAGAGAGCACACCCAAACAGTGCGGTGAGATACAGACACATGACCAAAACCCACACAAATTATGTCTTTGCTGATTTAAAATTCTCTACTATCTCATTTTTCCACTTTTCTCCTCACCTCAGTCTTCACTGTTTTCCCTTTCTTTCTTTTTTTTGGGAAGAGTTTTTATTTATTTTATTATTTTATTTTTTTGCTATAGGGCATGTGCACTCACCAGAAAGACAGAGAGAAAGAGAGATAGAAAGTGAGAAATCACCCCCCCCAGGGGGTATGGCCACGCCACAATCCCTTCTCCTTCATTCTCCTCTCAGAATCTTGGGCATGCATGCACATGCGCCCAGCGTGAATTTAAGCCGCTGGGTCCCAAACTCGAACCATGGTCAACTACATGGGAGTCCAGCAACATAGCCATTATGCTAACTGCTGGTCCCAGTTTTATTATTTTAATATGAATATATTCCTTCTACTGTGGCCAAAGAATGTCCTTTTTAAAAAAGCATATTATAAAAGCTTTTGCAAATTAAGAGCAAAAAATATTTGTATAATTATTTACTCCTAAGTTAGTGACATAAAAATGCTAAAGTTAATCTTCATACTAAGTAATGAAATAAAAACTTCTTTAAAGCTACTTCAAACTGTACTGTAAACATGTAATTGAATTTCAGAAAAATGATTTTCTTGCTAATGCTAATTCATTAGTTTGGTGACAGAGTTTAAAGCATTCAGTTGGGGGAAAATTTAAAAAACAATGACTTCTGTTTCAATTACCAGACTTTTCTAAATAATTTTGTTAAATAGTTAATAGAGTGAAGTTTTTGATAATGTTATTTTTTATTTCTTCTTGTCCAGTTAAACTGTTTGAGTTGCAAAGAAGTGGACTTCTGTGGATGACTTAATAAATAGGCTATCAGCTCTTGGAACATCTCAGAAAAAATTGCATATTTACACCCAAAGGTTCAGAGGAGCATGCTGTTTTAATTAATGGTACATGGTCAGGATAAAGGGATATTATGTAAAATAATGGAGTAATTTGAAAATTAAAGTAAAAGATACAATCCAAATCTTTTACATTTAAATGGAAGGACATAAATTTTCAAAATGAGAAAAATATCAATAACATTTATATGCAAAATTTTTTATTTAAAATATCTACTTAAAATTTTCCTAAGGGAAGGAAATCCAGAAGTAATTTTAGAAATTAATTTAATTCCATAAAGCTCCAAAAACGTTTGTGGCACAGAGGTTAAGGCACTGGATTCTACATATCCAATTGTGTGATTTGAGTCCTGGATCCAGTGGCTTGCAAAACACACCAGATGTGTGTGCATTCATCTCCAAAATTCCAAGAGGAGAATAGAGTGGAAGGGATTGTGGTATGGGCCACTCCTCTTGGGGACTGACTTCTCACTTTACCTCTCTCATGGCACAACATGCATGTGCCTTTCAGCATAAATAAAGAGATAAATAACTAATTTGAAGAAAATTTGAATCATTTCTTGTTTATAAATTTTATAGAATTCAGTAGTGAAGGCATTGGGACCTAAGCTTGTCCTTGTTAGGAGCTATTTAGATCAGTTTCAATCTTATTGCTTGTTATCCATCTATTGAGGCTTTCTGTTTCTTCCTGGTTCAATCTGGGTAACATGCATGTGTCCAGAAATTTGTCTATGTTGTCTTGGACTTTTAGTTTTTGACATATAGTTGCTCATGGTATTCTCACATGATAGTTTGTATATATGTTGTAATATTAGCAGCTTTGTTGGTGATTTTATTTACCTGCTCTTTCTCTGTTTTTGTAATTAGTGTAGATAATTGTCAATTCTGTCTATCCTATCAAAAGACTAGCTTTTTGTTTCACTTATTTTATATAGTTCTGTAATACTCCCATTTATTTCACTCTAATGATAATTATTTCTAGACCATAATATTTTATGTATACATTATAGAATGATTCAATGAATGTAATGAATATATTTGTACCCTCAGCAACTTATCAGTATTTTATGATGATAATGCTACCCATTACCATACTCACCCCTGCTATGCTCGCCTCTTGGGTGGTTTCACCTCTTTATTCCACTCCTCTACTTTGACATCCCACAGCCTTACTTCCCAGTCTCCATGTCTGACAGCATAGTCTAGCATCCTTTGTAAATCTCACACTCCAACTCCTGTTTTACTAAAGGATCCTATATCTGGATTCTTTCGAGCAAGAGAAGGCCATTTTGACGGGACCATGCAGACAACACAAGCTGGTAAAGAGGCTGCCTCCCATCCCGAAGGCAAGACCTGGACTGGGAAGAAACTGCAAGGCAAGGCCGATGATTTACAAGCCCCCCCTTGTGTTGTTGTACTGGCCTGCACTCAATTTCTCTGCCATGAGCTTTACTGTTATTACGGTACCCTGCAAGGGTAAAAAATCACCCCCAGCCTTATTGCAACTTTACAATAAAGCCAATTAGTGATCTTGTAGGAATGTGGCTTCCTAAGACAGCACACAAGGGCCAGGAAGTTTGAGACTCCCCCACCTGTCTGTTTTAAGCCAAAATTAGCATATGTTAGGTTAAGTTATTATAAGCCAAATTAGCGTTAGTAGCATATGCAGACTAAGTTAGTTTAAGGCTAGTTTTATGTAAATACCCCTTGTTAAAGCTGCAGGCCAAAGTTAACTCATGTTAGGCCAAGTTAGTGCATTCACCATATGACAGGGACTCAGAGATAAAACAAAAGAACTCACTAATTGACAGACTCAGCAAATAAAATACAGGAACCTGTGGGTTTCTAAAGAAAGGAAAAGCCTGGCTGATGACAACAGAATGAACAAACCTGAAGGCTCCAGGGAAAGATTAACTATCTTAGCTAGAAGTTCTTATCTGGTTTGGGCAAGCAACAGATAGTCCCTAACTACAAAGAGTTTCTCATCTATGTGCTGTTGACTATGAAAAACTGCTAATAAAACATCCTGTGTTGTCTCCTGAGCTACAAGATCATCTTCCTTTCCCATATGGACAATAGACTCACCCCCTTTTGCTGTAATATATAGATAGTCCATATATTAACTGTGTCTTTACTTAACAAGACAAGATTTCTATCTAGGCCTTTGTAACCAGCAATGTTGCCACCCTGGCCCAGGACTGAAGTTATCAAGCTTCCTGCAAGCCCCCTCTTCAAAAGACCCTGTCCGGTAATCAAGACTTAAGAAGAATATGCACCAGACAAATAGACTCCTTCGTTCTGAGGACTGTGTTTGGATTCACCTGTTCAAACAAGACAGACATCATGTTTTATGATCATTGTTCCTGTGCCTTGAATTCTCTGTTTCATAAAGTAAATCTTTTATTTCCCCCTCACCCCTCCTACTCCTGTAAGACATCCCTCAATAAATACGTGTGTATGGTAGCCACTAGCACTGCAGTCTGGAGCTAGTTCTAGCTGTAGCCGGCTGAGAACATGCTAAGAGGCATTGAGGTCTCAATCTAATTTCTGTTTCTGATCACCTGTGTCGCTTCCTGTGTACGAGTCTCAACCATCCCCAGCTGGAGCAGGCCCCCGGCATTTCATATTCATCCACTTTTCCTAAGAAGCAAGATTCTCAATGTTTAATATGGTTCAGTGCTATTCCATACTGTATATATACAACTCCTTTATAAATTCATCTGTTCTTGGACATTTGGGCTGATTCTATATTTTAGCAGTTGTGAATAATTTCACAATAGACAAAGAGGTACAAGTCTATTTCCAGCTGAATTTATTCCTATCTTTGGGTAGAGATAACCAAGAATGGAAATGCTGGATCATACGGTAGTTGTATTTGCAGGTTTTTGAGGAAACACCATATTGTTCTCCACAGTGGCTATTCTAATACCCATCCTGACTGGAGTTAGATGGAATATCATTGTAGTTTTTGAATTGCATCTCACTTATGATAAATAATATTGAGAATTTTTCATAATCCTTTATGCTGTTTGTAAATCTTCCTTGGAGAGTTGTCTGTTCAACTCATTTTCCCATCTTTTAATTGGATAGATTATTATTATTTTCAAATAAGCTGCTTGAATTCCCTGTATATTCTGGTTTATTAGTCTCTTATCTGAGGCATAGTTTGCAAATATATTCTCCTATTCTGATGGTTGTCTTCTCTAATTATTGTATCTTTTGTTGTGCAGAAACTTCTTAACTTGATGTAATCCAACTTGTCTATTTTTAGTATCACTGCCTGTGCTTTGGGGTCTTATTTAAGAAGTCTTTGTCTACTCTGTGTCTCCTAGATTTTTCCCTTTGTATTCTACCAGTAGATTTATAGTTTTAGGTTTAAATATTTGATTCTTTCTTAGTTTGTTTTAATTAATGGTGAGAAATACGGGTCCAATTTCATTTTTCTGCAAATAGATAGCCTGTTTTTTCAGCACCATTTGGTAAAAAGGTTTTTGTTTTTGTTTTGTTTTGTTTTGTTTTTTTTTCACCACCCACTTGATTCTCTGTGCCCTTTGTCAAAAATTATTTGGCTGTATGCTTTGGTGTTTATTTTTGAGGTCTGTAGTCTGTTTTTGAGCCAATATTGTACTGATTTGATTATCACAACTTTTTAATATATTATGGGTTCTGGAAGTGAGATGTCTCCTACATTATTTATTCATTTGTTTATTGTACAGTATTGTTTTGGCAATTCAGAGATTTTATGAGTCCAGATAACTTTAATGATTTTTTCTTAATTCTTTGAAAAATATCTCTGGCAACCTGATGGAGACTGCATTAATCTGTAAGTATATTTGGGTAGAACTGAGTTTTTAAAAAATTTTGGTAAAAAGTTTATTATAATCCATGCATAATTTTACATAATATGCATTTAGAACTGACTTTTTGATTACACTAATTCTTAATTATCCCAAACCAGAACATGGGATGTCCTCCCACTTTTTTGTATCATTTTCAATTTTTTTAAATTTAATTTTATTAATTATTATCATAATGTTTTTATATTACATTGCATCACATATATCTTTATAGTGTATTACATTTCTTTTTCCAGCAGGAATACCATGCATGTCAGTCAAGACAAAGACATTACTATCCACATCATCATCATTGAATAGCTTTTCAACATTTTTTAATTTTTATTATAATTATTTTTATTCTCATTTTTTAAATGTTCAATCACTATATATCATTAAGCTTGTCAAAAGAATCGTTTCTCATTTTTTATAGTTTTTTTTGTAGAGGTCTTTGACTTGTCTGGTTATGTTTAGATATCTAGATAGCTTATTATAAATGGAATTGCTTCCTTCAATTTTACCTCAGTCTGTTCATTGTTGGTGTATAGAAATACTATAAATTTTTGTATATTGATTTTGTATCCTGCCACTTTACTGTATTCATTTATCACATCCAGAAATTTTATTGTGGATTTTTTGGGTTTTCTGTGTATTTAAAAATGTCATCTGCAAATAGAGATCACTTCTTCTTTCTCTATTTGGATGTCCTTTATTTTATTCTCTTGATTGACTGCATTAGCTGGGACTTCCAGTAATATATTGAAAAGGACTGAAAAAAATGGGCAGCCTTATCTTGTTATTACAGTTTTCAGTAAAACAGTTTCCATTTCCCCCATTCAGTATGATATTAGCTGTGGTTTATTTTTCATGTAATTTTTTTATTACATGAGAAATGTCCCTTCTATGCTGATTTTGCTGAGAGTCTTAATCATAAAGGGATGTCTTTTATTAAATATCTTTTTCTGCATCAATTAATATGCTCATGATTTTTATCTTTTATTCTGTTAATATGAAGTATTACATTTATTGTTTTGCATGTTTGAAATGCCACTTGCAACAGTCAAATTAAACCTACATGGTTATAGCATACAATCATTTTAACACATCATTGGATATGATTTACCAGTATCTTGTTTAGAATTTTTACATCAATATATATTAAGGATATTGGTCTGTAGCTTTGTTTTATTTTTGTTTGTTACTTTTTTGTGTTGCCCTTGTCAGTTTTGGGGATCAGGATTATGGACGCTTCATAGATTGAATTTGGGAGGGTTCCTTCCTCTTGGGTCTTTGGAAATAGTTTGAGAGGCACAGTGTGGCATTGTGGTTAAGGCTCTGGATTCTGACATTGCTGACCATGGTTCAAGTCCTGGATCTGGTGGTCTGCTGTTTCACTTTCTCTCTGTCTTAAGTCCCAGACCTGGTGGCTTGGTTTCTTGCTTTCTTTCTCTCTTTCATGCATACGGGAAATTAAAACATGTATAGTATCCTGAACTGCACTGGTGAGAAATGTATTCATGTTGAAACATTCACTTTACAAGCTAAGTGACAGTAGGTGATTGAATGTATAAAATAAATTGAAATAAAATTATTTTAAAAATTAAAAATTAATTAACTTAATTGATACTAATGAATAAAATTAAATGATTATTTTAAAAAGAAATAATTTGAGTAGGAGGGGTTTAGCTCTTTTTTCAAAAGTTTTGTTGAATTCAGAAGTGAAGCTGTTGTGATCTAGGCCTTTCTTTTTTGAGAGATTATTACTGCTTCAATATTATGCTTGCTATTGTTCTGTTTAGGCTTTCTATGTCTTCATGATTTATTCTTGGTAGGTTATATTCGTAGAGAAACTTGTCCATCTCATTCAGGTTTTCTTGCTTGTTGGCATGTAATCACTCATAATAGTCTCTCATGTCTTTTGTATTTCTGTAATGCCTGTTGTGATATTATCTGTTTCATTTTTGGTTTGATACATGTGCTTTTTTTATTTCTGCTCTTTTTTTTTTTTTTTTTTGGAGAGGTTTTCGCTATAGGGCACGTGCGCTCGCCAGACAGACAGAGAGAGACATAGAGACAGAAAGCGAGAAATCACCCCCCAGGGGGGGTGGTCACGCCGCAATCCCTTCTCCTCCATTCTCCTCTCGGGATCTTGGGCACACACGCACACACGCCCGGCGTGAGTTTTAAGCCACCGGGTCCGGGACGTGAACCACGGTCGACTACGTGGGAGCCCAGTGACATAGCCATTACGCTAACTGCTGGTTCCCAATTTCTGCTCTTTTGAATAAGTCTAGCTAACAGTGTGTCAATTTTGATTATATTCTAAAAGAACCAGCATTTGGTTTTATTTATACTCTGTATAGATTTTAATTCTGTATTTCATTTATTTATTCTTTAATCTTTATTCTTTCTTTTCTATTAGTATTTTTGGGTATTTTTCTTATTCTTTTTCCAGTTCCTTGAGGTATGCTAAGGTTCTCTATATTTTACCTTTCAATTTTTTTATGTGAGCCCTAATTGTTATGAAATTCCCTCTTACGACTGCTTTCACTGTGTCCCATAGGTTATGAAAACTGGTGTGCTCATTATCATTGGTTTCAATGAATCTTCTTATTTTAGTCTTAATTTCTTCAGTGGTTGCAAAGTCATTCAATAGTAGGTTGTGTACTTTCCATGTGTTTGTGTATTTTTAAGTTTTTTTCCCTGCATTTAATTTTGTTATTTCTATCATGGTCAGAGAATATGATGGATGTTGTTTCTATACCTTTGAGTTTGTAAAGGCTTCTTTTATGTCCTATTGTGTAGCCAGTCTTTGAAAATAATCTATGTAAGGGTGAGAAAACATGTAAACATTGTGGTTTTTGAGTGGAACACTTTACTCATGTCTGTCAAGTCCATTAAATTTATGGTATCATTTAGATACTGTATTTCTTTGCTTATTACTTATTTATCTATATGATCTGCTCAGAGGAAATAGTTGGGTGTTGAGAGCTACAATAATTACTGTGTTCAGCCTATCTATCCTTTAGATGAAACAGCATTTCTTTCACATATTTGGGTGCTCCAGTATGAGGTATATAGATATTCACAAATGTTATATCCTCTTGGTGAATTAGCTCTTTAGCCCATTTGGTACTATACAGTGTCATTTTTTGTCTCTTCTTACAGCATTTGTCTTAAAAGCCAATTTTGTCTGATGTAAGTATTATGACTCCAGTTTTGTTTATTTTTTTGTTTCATTGATTCCCATTTGCCTGGAGTATATTCTCCAGCCCTTCCCTTTCAGACTATGTATGTCTTTATTAATGAGGCACATTTTTAATGCATTTTTTTATTTTAAGAAAAACAGTTTTAGTTTTAATAGAGCAAAAGCAATAAATGTTAAGAGAAATTTGCTTAAAACTTAAAGTCAGAAGAAAGGTTAGTATTCAGTTCAAACAGTAGGTAGATGAACTTACTCATAGTTCAATAAAAGATAAAAATCCTTAAATATGAAAATCAAAGCATAGAAGAAAATAAGTAATGTTTTAGTCTAAAAAAATTCTATTTCACAAGGTCAGTCACATGTATTTAATCTCTCTTCTGTTGAATTTGCAGTGTTACTCTGGTCTGTTATTTCTGTTTAAACTCTGGAAGTTAACATTCAGCTCTGGACCTGTCCCTACCATTAAGCTGGCCATTATCTTGTTTGTTTTTTGTACTCTTATTTCTCTGTGACTTTAGTTTTCCTAGTATAGTACTCCTTTCAGCACTTCTTAGAGAGCTTGTCTGGTGTGGGTAAATTATTTCAGGTTTTGTTTATCTGAGAAGGTTTTAGTCTTTTTTTTTTTCCCACCATATGAAAGCTAGTCTTGCTGTATATAGTATTCTTGGCTGAAATTGTTTTTCACTGAACACTTTGAATATATTTTCCCATTCTTTCCTTGTTCGGATTGTTTCTAATGAAAGGTCGATATTAGACTGATGAGATATCCTTTGAGGGCTACCTGACATTTCTCTCTTGTCAAATTTAGTATCTTGTTTCTGTCTGTGGTTTTGGTCAATCTGGCTATGATGCACCTTGGGGAAGATCTTCTTGGGTTGATTCTATGTGGGGTCCTATGTATTTCTTGGTTCTGGATGTTTGAATGCCTCTCTAGGTTTGGAAAGTTTTTTTCCAGGATTTTATGAAATGGTTTATCAATGCCCTTATTAGTTTCTTCACTTTTGGGGATACCAATGATCTGAATGTTTGGGCATTTAATTGTATCTAGTATTATTCATATGCTATTCTATTTTTTTTTCTGGTTATTTTCTCAGTCTTTTTGCCAACTTTTTCTAGGTCAGAAGGTCTATCTACTACATTTGAAATTTGATCTGCACGACTGAATCTGCTTTTAATGCTTTCAAAGGATGTTTTGATTTCCTGTATTACAGCTTTCATCTCTAACACTTCCATTTGATTTTTTATTTTTTTATTTTTGGAGACGTTTCTGCTATAGGGTGCATGTGCTCGCCAGACAGAGAGAGACAGAGAGACAGAAAGCGAGAAATCACCCCCCAGGAGGGATGGCCATGCCGCAATCCCTTCTCCTCCATTTTTCTCTCAGGATATTGGGCATACACGCACATGTGCCCGGCGTAAGTTTAAGCCACCGGGTCCGACACTCAAAGTGCTGTTGACTACATGGGACTCCAGCGACATAGCCACTATGCCAACTTCTGGTCCCCCATTTGATTATTTTTTATGATGTTTTTCTCCTCTTTCAGATCATGCAAGACCTTCCTCACCTCCTGAACTCATTGTTTCTTGTCCTCTGCATTTCCTGGAGTTTGTTGTCTCTCTTCTCTTGCATCTCTGTTGGTTTTGTCACTATGAATATTTTATTTTATTTCTTTATTTTTTATTTTTATTTTTTATTTAAATTGATTTATTTACTTTCATTCACTGTACATCATTACAGCATACAAAATGAGATTTTCCATCCAGAATACACTGTATATTGGCTCAATCAAGCACATCAACATACGTGTTATTGTTAACAAAAAATTTTCCATTTCTTATATCCTATATATTTTGCTTTTTTTTCCATCCTTTATTCCCTATCTCTCACCCTCTGCCATCTCCCACCCTCCTCCCACACAGTCTCTGGTATCTATGGTTGCTTTCTATGCCTTTTTTCCCCATATTTTATTAATTAACTAAAGATCTTAATTAATCTAAATATTTTTCAATAGCAAGCACAGCTTATATATACATATCCATGAACACAAGTCTGACTTTAGGCATAAACCTCAGTGAGTGGAATGGATATACTATAAAGTAGCACTTAGCTGGGGCTATATATCTTAATGCAGTCATCAAATAGATATTTTTAATGCATTTTTTTAGTTTCAAGAAAGTTTTGGGTTTTTTTTATATCTGAAACTTTTTAAAAAACTTAATTTATATTTATTCCCTAAGCATTGACACAGCATACAAAATGTGACTTCCCATCCAGAATATACTGCATAATGGCTTAATCATTCATATTATTGTCAAAAATTTTCCATTTCTAGGTTTCATATAATATATATATATATATATGAATATATATATATATATATATATATATATATATATATATATATATATTATCCTATTTCTGACCCTCTGTTCTTTCTCACCCTCTTCTCAAACTATCTCTGGTGTCTATAGTCGTCACTAGTTCTCAGGAGCGATGAGGAATCTTCTTCTCCATAACTTCAGTCTTAGAAGACATATGGTTGATGATGATTTTGGATCCCCAGGCCAATCTAAAAACAAGCCTGAGTATAAGTGCACATGCCTAAGATTCTGATGAATTGGAGAGCTGGGGAAACACAGGGTGATGAAGCCCTGTATATGCTTCTTTCTCTCTCTCAATCTTCTGTGATAAGCACACTCTGTCACGAATAAAATAAACCTTCATGGACACCTTGTCCAGCAGAGCACAGTCAGCACAGTGGCAGGTTTTCCCCAGTGACCACATGGAAGGAACTGAGAACCACAGGTGGAGAGAGAATCTCTCACTATGAATATTTAAATTCTTTATCTAACATTTCGATGAGTTCCCTTGTATTGTCTGGTTTGGCTAGATCTGCGGGACAGAAAGGTGAAGTCTGGGCAGGAGGGCTTTGGTGGTCCTAATTTCTGATTGGGACTGCTCAGAACTCATATATAGATGGCTGCTGATGGGCTTGTTCTGGCTCCTGGCTAGATCTGGGGGACAGAAGGGTAAAGTCTGGGCAGAAGGACTTTGGTGGTCTTAATCCTTGACTGGGACCACTCAGAACCTCATGAGGCAGGTTTTTTATAGGCAGCAAACAGAGGGACTTTTTAAATTCACTTAGCCAGTATATGTCTTAATTGGGTAATTGAATTCACTAACATTCAACATTATTATCCATATTTGTGGACTTACTTCTGCTCTTTTTGTATCCATTTTTTTTTTTTGGTTTTGTTGTTTTCTATTTCTGTTTGTTTCTCTTTAGTTTTCCTAATATAGGGATTCCTTCAGTACTTCTTAAAGAGCTGGTCTAGTGCTGGTGAATTCTTTTAGGTTTTGTTTATCTGAAAATAATTTTATTTGCTCTTCTCATATAAAATAAATCTTGACAGGTGCATATACTGTTCCATTCTTTTCTTCTGTGCATTGTTTCTTAAGAGGTCCAAGTTGACCTAAAACAACTTTTATAAGTAACTTGATGTTTCTCTTGTACCACTTTTGAATTTTATTTTTGTCCCTGCTTTTTATCAGTCTGGCTATAATGGTTCATGGGGAGGATCTTCTTATGTTAATTCTATTTGGGATTCTTGGTATTTTCTGGGTCAGGATATGTGACTGTCTATACGTTTGGAAAGTTTTCCTCAAGTATTTTCTGGAGTAGATTTTCTATGACCTAACTAGATTCCTTACCTTCTGGAGAAGCATTTATTCAGACATTCATTTAATGGTGTCTTGTAGTTCCCGTGTTTTCCTCATTTGGGGGAGAGGATGATCTTAATTATTTTTTAGTGGTTTTGTCTAGGTCAGAGGTTTTGTCTTCTAGATCAGAGATTCTACCTTCTGAATTGTCTAATCTGCTATTAATACTTTCGAGGGAGTTTTTGATTTCATGTATTACTGTCTTCATCTCTAGAAGTTCTGTTTCATTCTTTTTTAATAATATCTATCTCCTCTTCAAGTCATAAAAGGGCTTCCTCATCTCCTAGAGTTGGCTGCTTATTTTCTCTTTAGTTTTGTTGGCATAAATATTCTTAATTATTTTTCTAACATTTATGCATTACCTATCATGCTGTTTGTCCTAGATGAGGAGTTGTTGTTTTCCCTAATTAAGAGAAATTTTCTTATTTTTTATTTTTATTTTTTGTGCCTCTATGCTATTTTTCAGTCATCTTATTAAGTACATGCTTCTTCCTAATTGGAAGAACTCTTTTTTCCAGATATATTCTCTATTTTTTTAACTTTATTATCATCATATTCTTCTTTATATTACATTGAAGTACATATAACTTTACAGTGTATTACATTGCTTTTTCAAAAGGGAATGCCATGCATGTCAGTCAGTACAGAGACATTAATCTCCCCACTTCAACATTCAATATCTTTTCTATGTTTTCCCCAATCATTATTATTATTATTCTAATTATTTTTTAAAACAGTCAATCGCTATTTCTCGTTTTGCTTGTACAAATACTTTGCCCATCATGAAATACTTCTCAGATGAATCCAGTTGAGAATATTATACATGTCAACATCCACAGTTAATAAGCCATATCTGTTTCTCACTAACGTCTTGCCTCTCTATTGTTCACTTGCTATCTTTCTCTATCCTCTTCTCTTTACTTCCTCCATTCCACTCTGTCCTATTCTCATTAAGTACCTTCACTGCTTTTATGTCCTCCAATTTTTTGCTCTCTATCATAGAGTGCTGATAGTCAGTATATATTGAGTGGATACATGCAATATCTTTCTTTCATAGCCTGGCTTGTGTCTATTAAGTGTGTTGTTTGTCCCCTGAATCCCTCCCTTCCGCCCTCAATTACTCATTCCCATTACCTCTCCCATACTGTCTCTAGTGTCTGCAGTTGCCATCCCTGCTATTATACCTTCCAAGTTTTTTTTTTTTTTTACATTTAATCATTGCACCTCTTTACAGTGTACAACATGGTTTTTCCCAGCATGAATACAGTGCACATTAGTCAAGACAATGATTATACCATATACATTATCATCAACAGACAACTTTTCATTTTTGTGTCTATTAAGTGTGTTGTTTGTTCCCTGAATCCCTCCCTTCTGCCCTTGATTACTCATTCCCATTACC
Source organism: Tupaia tana (assembly GCA_026018925.1). Classification (NCBI taxonomy): domain Eukaryota; kingdom Metazoa; phylum Chordata; class Mammalia; order Scandentia; family Tupaiidae; genus Tupaia; species Tupaia tana. The sequence goes on along the minus strand of JAKSZU010000025.1, from coordinate 2,256,254 downwards.
TCTCCCATACTGTCTCTAGTACTGCAGTTGCCATCCCTGCTATTGTACTTTCCAGTTCTTTCAGTTTCTTTTTTTTTTTTCAATTATCAGCTCATATAGTTTTTAACAATAGGGAGCATAGATTCTATTCAGGGTTGGATTAAGGGTGGGTCTCGTGCAGTTCCACAATTGTAGGTGAGTCTCCATGGAATACAGTTTCAGGAAAGCTGTTCTGGAAAGCTGAGGTGATTATCAGTTGATGCGGCACAGCATCCATCTTGTGATTACCAGGAATGGTGTTGTGGGGATCTACAGCATGAGTCATCCTCGGGTATCTGACTTCCTTAAGAATCGTAGAGTAATTCTTGTTTTTCCCTGAGGTAATGCAGGGCTGGTAACCATCATCTTCTCACTGTCCATAGGCAGGGAAAATCCTCCTATACAATATATTTCTCAATTGGTTTAAGACAGCTAAAGTTTCTTTCTGTTGCTTGTAGTTGCAAGTTCTTAATCCTAGTTTTTGGCTTCAGTTTGCTGCCTTTGGCCGGTGGCCATGCGCAGGCGCAGGCCTGGGGGCCACATGCAGGCCTGGGGTTCACGCGCAGTCCCGGGCCACATGCAGGCCCGGTGGCCACGTGCAGGAGCAGGCCCGATGGCCACGCACAGGCCCGGCGGCCACGCTCTGGCCCAGAGGCCACGCTCCAGCCCGGCGGCCGCGTGCAGGCCCGGTGGCCACGCGCAGGCCCAGAGTCCACGCGCAGGCCCAGCGGCCATGCGCAGGTGCAGGCCCAGTGGCCATGCACAGGCCTGGGACCCACGCGCAGGCCCGGCAGCCACGTGCAGGCCCGGCGGCCATGCGCAGGCCCGGCGGCCACACACAGGCCCGCCGTGCAGGGGCACGCGGGGCGCAGAGCCCCAGCCTGCTGCGCCGGCCCGGTCCGCCGTGCAGGGGCAAGTGGGGCGCAGAGCCCCGGCCCGCCGCTCAGTGGCACGCGGGGCGCAGAGCCCCGGCCCGCCGCGCCGGCCAGATATATTCTCTATTTGTAAAGACCCTAAGGAAGTCATTCATCCAAACTCATATCATAAAGCCTACATCATCTTGATAATAAAACCAGAGAATGACTGTCATGTTACTCTATTGAAAGCCACGACTGTTAAAAGCCAACTAAAATCAATATTCCTTATGGACACAAAAGCAAAAATTCTCAACAAGATACTAGGAAGCTGAATCCAGCAGGACATTTAAACTATTATATATCGTGACCAGGAATACTTTATCCCATGGATGCAAGGATGGTTCAACATATGCAAAACAATGAGTGCAATGCATCACATTTACAGAAGGAGAGATAAAAACCATATAATCATATCAATTAATACAGAAAAAGTATTTGATAAAATACATCTCTTCATGATTAAAACTTTCAGAAAAATAGGTATTGAAGGGTTACTTCTCAATATAATAAAATCAATATATTACCAACCTATTGACAATATGATACTGAATGGGGAAACACTGAATGCTTTGCCACTGAAAAGTGAAACAAGACAAAGCTACCTACTTTCTCCATTTCTTTCCAACATAGTTCTGGATGTCCTCTTAGTCAATGAATTCAGACAATGATTAAAGTGAAAGACATTCAAGTTGGAAAAAAAAGCTAAGTTTTCTCTATTGACAGGTGACATTATTGTATACAAAGAACCCAAATGACTCCATATAAAAAAATCCTAGAAATAGTTAATAAACTCAGTAAAGCAGTAATATACAAATATCCAGAGTGAAATGCAACCCTCAGAATGGGAAAAAAAATTTTAAACTATGCTTCAGATAAGGGAGTGATAACTACCATTTATAGAACTGAGGCAGCTCACCAAGACATAGAAAATAAAATTAATTTTCCAATTAAAAAATGGGTAAATGAGCTGAAAAGACAACTCTCCATGAAAAACATAAATGGCCTAAGTGCATACAAATATATGTTCAACATCTCTTATCATAAGGGAAATGCAAGTCAAAATCACATTGAGATACTAATCTCCAGTCAGACTAGAAGTCACCAAAAATAAATAATGACAACTGCTGGTAAAGTTATGGTAACAGGAAAACATTTTTTTTCTTTCTATTTATTTATTTGCATCTAATCATTGTACATCTTCACATTATACAACATAGTTTTTCCCAGGATGAATATGCCTATTAATCAAATCAAAGGCATTACCTTAAACATTATTATTAACCTATAGCATTTTATATTTGTATATTAAATGTTTTGTTTGTTTTTGTCCCTGATCCTCTCCCTTCCATCTCCTATTACACACCCCATACTGTACTGTCTGTAGTATCTACAGCCTCCTTTCCCCCGCTAGTATATCTTCTAATCTTTCTGTTTCTGCTATAGAACAAAAACATTTTATATATATTTAATGAGGACATAAAATCCCTCTTTCATAGTCTTGCTTTCTTTGATTAGCATTAAATCTTTCATATTTGTTAATTTTTTTGTATCAAAAGTCAAGGTTTTTTAAGCTGCATATTTTCATTACTAGTATCATTTCATTTTCTAACAGTAGAAAACAGCTTAGAGATAATAAAATCTACTGCCCCATTTCCTTTGTACAGTTAAAGAAAAGCTTTGCTCAGAGATGGGTAATTGTCCTGTAACTGTAGAGAATTGGGACTCAGGTATGTATCTAGGCTCAAGATTTCTTTCTTTTTGTATTATTTGAATTTATTTTATACATTGAAACACTATACAGCACTACAGATTGTAAAATGAATTTATTGAACATTAATACACTTCACATCAGTTCAGTTGAAGATATAATGTTATCATCAATAGACAATCATCCAATTATTTGTCCCATAAATGTCTTGTCTCTCTATTTTTCTCCTTGATTATTTTCCTCTAACCATTCTCTACTTCCGAGATTCTTCCCACAGTCTCCAGTACCTTTAATGATTTTTCATGCTTCTATATTCTCTAATCTTTCAGTTTCCACCATAGAGTGCAGATGGTCATTGTATATTTAGTGGAGACCTACAATGTCTTTCTTCCATAGCCTAGCTTGCTTCACTCAGCAGTAAATCTTTCATATTTGTCCACTTTATAACAAATGCCACCATCTTGTCTTTTTCTGGCTAAATAATATCCATACAGTACATGTGCCAAATTTTTAAAATCCCATCATCTATCCTTGGACATTGGGTGAATTCTCACTCTTAGCAATTGTGAATAATGCTGTAATTAACATGGATGTGCAAGTGTTTTTATGACTGAAGGTTTTCTTATATTCTGTGTAAATACCTAAGAGTGTAACTATGAGGGAGTATGATAGTTAAGTTTGTAGGTTTCTGAGGACCTTCCACATTGCTCTCCACTGTGGCTGTACTAATTCACATTCCCATCAGTAATATCAGAGTGTTCTCTTTTCACCACAGCCGCACCAGAACTTACCATTCTTTATTATTATTTTTTTAAAATCTTAGCCATTCAGATTGGAATTTAGTGGTAACTCATTCTAGTATTTGTTTGCATTTCTATTATGAGAAGAGAGGTTAAGCATTTTTTCATATGCTTTTGACTGTTTATATGTCTTCTTTGGAGAGTTTTCTATTCAGCTTATTTACTAATCTTTTAATTGGGCTGGTCATTTACATTTTATTTTTAATTTCAGAAAATTTTTTGTGGGAAGGAACTTGAGTTTTTTTGTATATCCTGGTTATCAGTCTCTTATCTGAGGCATTGTTTGAAAATATATTCTCCTGCTCTGAAGGTTGTATTGTCACTCTAATTATTGTTTCTTTGGCTATTCATAAGGTTTTTAATCCGATGTAATCCCACTTGTCTATTTTTAGGATTATTGCCTGGGCTTTGGGATTTTATATAAGACATCTTTGCCTCCTCTGATATCTCCAGTAGTTTTCCCGTGTTTTCCACAAGCAATTTTATAGATTGAGGGTTTATGTATAAACCTTTGACCCATTTTGAGTTGATTTTTGTTAGTGGTGAGAGATAGGGGTCTAGTTTCATTTTTCTGCAGGTGGATATTCAGTTTTATTAGCACCATCTGCTGAGGAGTTCCCTCACTCAACCCCCACTGGGTTGTCTTTTGTCCTTTGTTGAAAATCAATTAGCTGTATGTTTGGGGTTTATTTTATTACATGACATTTTGGGTTTTTATATTATTAGAATTTTTATTGTATTTTTTCAGTTTTACTTGTAGAAGTCTTTCAGTTCTGTGGTTAAATGTATTCTTAAGTATCTTATACTTTTTGTGGTTATTTTAAGTATTTGATTTTTTTTCTTCTTTAATTTTTATTTCTATTTCTTTTATACATTCAATTATATGTTACTTAGCTTACAAAGTGAATATTCTAAAATGTGTACATTTTTTGACAGTCCAGTTGACAATACTATAAAGTTATCTTCAATATATAATAACCCATTTCTTTGTCTCATAAATGACTTGCCTCTCTATTTTTCTCCTTAATGTCATTTCTCAGACTCTACTCCTTCATCCACTCTCTTCCTACACTGTATCTGATAGTCACAACCATTTACTAAGTTTTTATAACCTTTAGTCATTCTGTTTCAGCCATAGAGTGTGGACATTAGGTATATATTAAATGAAGACATACAATGTCTCTCTTTCATAGCCTGGTTTGTTTCACTCAGTAGTAAATCTTCCATATTCATCCACTTTCTGTCCAAAGTCAGGGTCTTGTCATTTTTTATGGCTTAGCAGTATTCCATAGAGTATATGTGCCACACTTTTTCAATCCATTCATCTGTTCATGGGCATTTGGGTTGGTTCCCTGTCATAGCTATTGTGAAAAATAAAAGCCACAATAAACACGATGTGCAAGCATGTTTCTGATTAAGAATTCTTCTGTCTTTTGGGTAGAGAGGAAGGAGTGGGATTGCTGAATCATATGGCATATTTGTTTTCTTAAATTCTACCTCAGTTTATTTATTGTTAGTGTATAAAAATACTATAGATTTTCGTATATCAATTTTGTATCTCACCACATTACTGTATTCATTTATAACTTCCAGGAGTGTTTTTGGGGATTCATTCAAATACTTTTGTATATAGTCATATCATGTGCACATAGAGATAATTTCACTTCTTTTTATAATGGATGCCTGTTATTTTACTCCCTTGTCTGACTACATTGTCTAGAACTTCCAGTACTATGTTGAAAAAGAATGGAGAAAGCGAGCAGTTTTGTCTTATTCCAGTTTTTAGTGAAAAACTTTTTAGCTTTTACACAATCAGAATGATGTTCGCTATGAGTTTTTCATATATAGCTTTTATTGTGTTGAGTAATTTCCCTTCTATATTGAATTTGCCAAGTCTTTTTTTTTTCCAGAGAGATATTTTGCTACTGAGCATGTGTACTCACTGAAGAGACAGAGACAGAAAGTGAAAAAGCACTCCCCAAGGGTGGTGGGCCACACTGTAGTCCCTTCTCCTGCATTCTTCTCTTGAGATTTCGGGCATGCATGCACATGCACCTGGCATGAGTTTTAAGCTGTCAGGTCTGGGACTTGAACCACAGTTGACAACCTGGGAGTCCAGTGATACAATCATTATACCATCTGCTGGTCCCAAGGGAGCCTTAAACATTAAAGGATATTGTGTTTTATCATTCTTTTTCTGCATTAGTTGATATAATCATGTGGTTTTTAATCTTTCCTTCTGTTAATGAGATGTATTTCACTGATTATTCTGCATCTGTTGTACCACCCTCACATCTTTGGAATAAAACCTACTTGGTCATGGTTTATAATCCTTTCTTTCTTTCTTTCTTTCTTTCTTTCTTTCTTTCTTTCTTTCTTTCTTTCTTTCTTTCTCTTTCTTTCTTTCTTTCTTTTTTTTTTCTTTTTTTTTCTTTCTTTTTTTTTTTTTTTTGAGAGGTTTTTGCTATAGGGTTCCTGCACTTGCCAGAAAGACAGAGAGAGACAGAGAGGCAGAAAGTGAGAAATCACCACCCAAGAGAGATGGCCATGCTGCAATCCCTTCTCCATTCTCCTCTCAGGATCTTGGGCACACATGCACCTGCATCCAACGTGAGTTTAAGCTACTGGGTCCAGACTCAAATTGCAGTCAGCCACATGGGAGTCCAGCGACATAGTCATTATGCCAATTGCTGGTTTCTATAATCTTTTCAAAGTGTTATTTGATGCACTTTTCTAGTATCTTGTTTAGAATTTTTGCATCGGTATTCATCAGAAGTACTGGTAAGTAATTTTCTTTTTCTGTTATATCCTTATCTGTTCTAGGAATCAGAAAGATGGAGGCTTTATACAATAAATTTGAGAGGCTTACCTCCTATTGGATTTTAGAAGCACTTTGAGAAAAATTAGGGTTGTATTTTTCTCTAAAAATTTTGTAGAATTACAAAATGAAGCCATCAAGACCAGGGTTTTTCTTTTTTAGGAGACTGTTCATTACTGATTAAATCTCATTATTACTTATGGGTCTATTCTAGCTTTTTATTTTTCCCTGGTACAATTTTGGTAAATTGTTTATATCAGAAAATACTGGCCTAAGAAATCCACCACAAAGACTGAGAAAATTGCCCCCAAAATTAGAATAATATATGAGAAATATTAGATACCATCATACTCTTTTCTCCTGATATTTTTTATTTTTCTTTTTCAATTCCCTAAAAGGTGTCAGTAGACTGTCTATTAGCCACCTTTCTGTTTTCTCTTGTGAGCACTAACTGCTATGAACAATCCACTTCTGACTGCTTTGTTTGTGCAATATAGGTTATTAAAACTCATTTGTTCATTATCATTAGTTTCTATTGACCTTTTGATTTCAGTCTTAATTTCCTCTGTGGTTGTAAAGTCATTCAGGAGTAGGTTGCTTCATTTCTATTTCTTAGTAAATTTTCTTTTCTTTCTTTTTTTTAGGAGAGATTTTTTGCTATAGGATATTGATGGAGAGACAGATAGAAAGTGAAAATTCACCCCTGAGGGATGGCCACACCTCAATCCCTTCTCTTTCATTATTACCTCAGGATTTTGAACATGCAGGCATAAGCACCCAGTGTGAGCTTTAAGAAGCTAGGGCCAAGGCTTGAAACATGGTTGACTACATGGAAGTCCAGTGACATAACTATTATGCCATCTGCTAGTCCCTGTTAGTGTATTTTCAAGAGTTCTTTCTATAGTTGATTTTAAGTTTGATTTCACTGTTGTTAGAAAAAATAGTGGATATAATTTCTATACATTTGTATTTGAAAAGGTTTTTTTTTTTTTTTTTTTGTATTCTTTCATGTGGTTGATCTTCAAAACTGTTCCAAGTGGAGATGTGAAAAATGTAATTTTTATCCTTATTGGGTGAAATGTTCTATAGAAGTCTGTCAAGTACATTTTGTTTATGGTATCATTTAGGTCTTGTATCTGTTCATTTTATGTCTAAAATATTTGTCCAGAAAAGAAAGTAAGATGTTAAGATCCCCAGAAATTATTGTGTTGCAGTGTATCTCTTCCGTTAGGTCTAGCAGTCTCTGACATATGTGGGTGCTCTAATGTTGGGTGTATAGATACTTATAAATGTTATATTTTCTTAGTGAACAAGTTCTTTTAGTACTCTATAGTGTCCTTCTTTGTCTCTTTTTTACAGGCTTGTTTTAAAATTTATTTTGTCTGATATCAGTGTCACAACCCCAGTCTTTTTAAATTTATTTTTTCATTTGCATAAAATATCATTGCCCCACCCTTCATTTTTAGTCTACATAAATCTTTATCAGTAAAGTGTGTTTCTTATAAGCAGCATATAGGTAATTCTGTTTTTTATCCATTAATTCAGCTTTTGTCTTTTTTTTTTTAAATTACTGATTGAATTTTAAGGATCATCATAATTTTTAATTTGCTATGGGTCACATGCACTCATGAGAGAGAGAGAGAGTGATAAAGTGAGAAAGCAATCCACCAAGTCCAAGACTTGAATGATGGTCAGCTATGTGGGAGTACAACACCCTAACCACCACACCACATACTGGTCCCAGACTATTTTTTAATTGGAGAATTAAATCCATTAACATGAAACCAGCCTGGGCTCCTGCTGAACCACATGGCCCCAGAAAGCCCAAGAACCTCTGAGCATCATTTGTAAAGGGAACTCAGACCAAGAACCTGCTGTGGGAACTCAGTGTACTTGTCTGCCATTTGGGGATGGTGGCCAGCTGCCTGAGAACTGACTTTTGGGTGGACAGCCATATTTACCAACAGGGGTCACTTCAAGTCATGGATCACTAACCAGAGACAGCACCAGGTAATTATGTGTGCAAGGGGGCAGATCTATGGTACTGAGAAGCCTGGTAGAACACTGGAAGGGAGGGAATCAAGGAGTAAGCAGGGGCTTTATAGGACATGCTCAGGAGCTCCACAGCCTGATCAACTGCAGCATGGAGTTCTATGTGGCCAGCAGAATGTCCACAGCCTCACAGGTGGTAAAGTGGTTTATTCTCAGCCCATTCAGGAAAAAAATACCTGGTACAGAGACAGAAGACCACGGTGGGCTGTTTACAGGTACTGGTGTATGCAGGAACCTAGGTTAGCCTCACTGTATTCCAAGATGCTTTGCTTCTTTCTGTCCTTTTAGGCAGTGGGCTCAGTCCTGAAAGTTCTAGAACCTTGACTCTGCCAGTGTATCATGTGCAGTTTTCAGAAAATGGACCAATGGCACTGGAGCTAAAAAAAGTCCCACAACTAGTTCTGCCCACACTGCCCACACCTACTTCATGGGCCAGCCTGGGACATGTGAACATGGGTGAGGTGCCAAGGCATGTGATACATCCTGTCTGTGCCTTCCTGGACATCTTTCTATGAAGATGACACAAGAGCTTCACTTCCCATGTCTGGAAGGAAGGGCAGAGAGTATTTGAGGGTGGGATGTGGCCAGACTGTCAGCCTGAGCTTCTGGGATCCAAGAACAGAAGGTGGAGTCTTACGGGCAGCCCTAGGGCAGCCAATCAGTCCTTACCCCCAATCTCATTATCCCAGTGGCCCAGGAGACTGAGAGCTCTGGCCACTTTGGGTTAGCAGTGACCTGCAGGCACTGCCATAGCCTATGAAGGGCACTCCTTTCACCCCTTGCCCTCCCACAGGGTGAGTGAGGGGAGATGCCTGTGGTCTGGAGAGCAGTGGAAAGAGCAGAACATGCCTGTGTTCCTCACAAGGGCAGTATTAACAGTATCACAGATTGGGGGGCTCAGAACAATAGAGATTTGTTGTTGCACAGCTCTGGAGTCCAGATTTCTGGGATCAAGAGGTCAGTTGAACCATGCTCCCTCTGAAGTGAAGCCACAGGAGAGGGTGCATTCCAGGTCTGTCTCTAGCCTGTGTTACTTTCTTGCCTTGCGACAACAGAGCTTCACTCTTCATGGGCATTTTTGTGTGTGAGTATGCATCCCTGTGTCCAAACTCTCCATTTTCACAAAGACATAATCATAGCAGTTAAGGCTGACCCTACTCACATTTTCTTTTTGTAGTTATTGCTACAGGGCATGTGTGCTCATCAGAGACAAAGAAGAGAAAGAGGAAGTTGACCACAGCATAAGCCCTTCTCTTCCATTCTTTTCTAAGGATGTCGGATATACATGCATATGCACCCAGCATGATTTTCCAGCCCCTATGTCAAAACTGGAACTGTGCAGCCATGTGAAATACAGCCACCTTAAGCTCATGCAATTTTCTGGCCCAAATAATTTTAAGTTTTTTTTTTTTTCATAGGTCAAGAGTACTCACCAGAGAGAGACAGAAAGAGATTCTACGAGACAGCAGAAGTGAGAAATCCCCCCTCAGGGGGCATGGCCACATATCCCTTCTCCTCTAATGTCCCAATGTCCCCTCATGTTTTTTGGCACACACACACACACACACACACGCACCCAGCTTGATTTTAAAACCTCTAGGACTGGAACTCAATCTGTGGTCAACCATGCAATGGTCTAACACCTTATCTACTATGTCACCTGCTGGTCCCCTTCTTTTTTATTTTTAATTGGGAGAGAAAAAAAATAGCACCATCAACAGGGTCTTTTTATGTTAAGATACCCTTTGTCCAGGCCTCTAGCTTTTTTTTTTTTTTTTTGATAGGTTTTTGCTATAGGGTGCATGTGTTTGCCAGACAGACAGAGAGACAGAAAGAGACAAATCACCCCCCGGGGGGGGTGGCCACGCCGCAATCCCTTCTCCTCCATGTTCCTCTCGGGATCTTGGGCATGCACTCACATGTGTCAGGTGTGAGTTTTTTTTTTTTTTTTTTCTTTTTTTTGGAGAGGTTTTTGCTATAGGGCGCGTGCACTCGCCAGACAGACAGAGAGAGACAGAGAGATAGAAAGCAGGAAATCACCCCCCAGGGGGGATGGCCACGCCGCAATCCCTTCTCCTCCATTCTCCTCTCGGGATCTTGGGCACGCACGCACACGCGCCCGGCGTGAGTTTAAGCCGCCGGGTCCGGGACTCGAACCGCGGTCGACCACGTGGGAGTCCAGCGACATAGCCATTACGCCAACTGCTGGTCCCAGGTGTGAGTTTTAAGCCACTGGGTCCGGGATACAAACCGCGGTTGACTACGTGGGAGTCCAGCAACATAGCCATTACTCTAACTGCTGGTCCCAGGCCTCTAGTTCTTCAGGATATGTGGTACACAAGAGCCCTGTGTGTTTGAGGTCAACTTGAGATGTGAACTCACAGTTGGTCATGTGGCTTCCAGCACTGCAGAACAGGGACCTGAACACTGAAACTGGGCCCCTTATGTCTTCATCTTAACTTGATCATCTGTAAAGACTCTATTTCCATATAAGGTCAAAGTCACAGGTATAGGGGGTTAGAACTTCAACATACGAATTTGGGGGACCGCTTCAATCAATAGAAGTGTCTCTGCTTCAGACAGTTATCTCCATCTCCCTGCTGTCTCAGGCACCATGGTTCTTCCCAAGAGGCCTCAACTCTTTACTGGGTGCCCCACGCAGATCACAGGAGGGCTTCACTGATGATGTGGGCTGGGATCTTTTACCTTGTAGGGGGCAGAAATAAGACCATTCTGGAATTGGGGGTGCTAAAGTTTTGAATATTAAGACTAAATGGAGGCCAGCCTGTTTCTGCACGCTGAGCTACAGGGGTGCCTCTCTTGGGGGTTCTTATGTCCCCTGAATAAAAAGAAGTACTGGAAATCCCAGGCCCCCAGTGGCAAAGCCCTTCTGACTCAGATAGGCATCCCTCCAACCTTGTATGCCTGTGGTGACACAGGTTTTGTGAGGAGCCTGGATGAAGCTGTATTGTGGTTGGTGGGGCCAAGGTAGGCTCCAGAATATAACTTTACCATCCACAAAGTGGAATTAGTTGATGGAAATTAAGGGCAGGCATTTGAGCACTAACCTAAAAATTCCATTGCAAATCCACATTCTGCAGTCAACCTCTGAGGAGCCCCATACAATGTCTCTATAATTGTCTTAGAGGCCTGAAAGCCTTCATGTAGGATCACCTAATGATTGGACAAGTGACTTCTTTCTGTGATGCCTCTACTTGGAGGACAGGACACACATTTCTGGAGACCAAGCTCTGGGCTGGAAACTAAATGTGAAGCCCATTATAGTCTGTGACTGTCAGGAGTTCACTTCTCCACCCAAATGTCACCTTCCCCTCTGCACATGGGACTACCAACATACCTGAATTCACCTGAGCACTATACTTACACACAGAGTTAACAAAAAACATTAATTCATATTACTGGTGTGAGGAAACCCTCAGAAACCACATGCTGAGGTCTAGATTACAACAGAGAAAAGTTCACAAGATCTCACGAGTACTAAGGAGACATCACTGATCATGGGGCATCTGTGGAGGTATAAAAGAATATGGCCTGGGACTGGAAATAATGAAATGGCCATTAGTTAGGAACTGAGTGGGCACTCTGAATATTATGCATGTTCAGAGCATGGTTGACCAGGCCTACACAGTCCTGGACAGTGTTGACACTTGAAGGTCAAGTTGAGGGGGCACCATGGAATGAGGACTCTCCTGCTGAGCAAATGTTGGGGACTGACTTTTCTTAATTTTTTTTTATTGTAGTAAAATTCACATAATATAAAATCAACTATTGTAAAATATACACTTTGATGATATGAACAATTCATGCAAACATCTTTTCTTAGGTTCAAAATATTTAAATCATTCCAAAAGGAAACTCCTACCAATTAAACAGTTACTCCCCATTCTGCCCTCCTGTTGACCCCTGGAAATCACTACTTTGCTTTCTGACTTTATTGTTTTACTTACTTTGGATAATTCCTATAAATGAAATCAGATGGTAGACTTTTTGTGTCTGGATTCTCTTTTAGTCCAATATTCTTGAGGTTCATCCACATTGTAATATCAAAACCTATTTTTTTTATACTCTAGTACTATTCCATTGCATGGCTATACAACATTTTCTTTGTCTATTCATTTGGGTTGGACACTTGGGTTGTTCCCACTATTTTTGCCCTTGTGAATAGTGCTGCTATAATCATTAATGTACATGTTTTTGTTTGAATAACTTCTCAATTGTTTAGCATATATATTTAGAGCTAGGATTGCTGGATCTTATGCTAATATGCTAATTTAATGGTTAACTTTTTGTAGATCCAGCAAAGTATTTCTTCTTCTTCTTCTTCTTTTTTTTTTTTTTTTTTTGCTATAGGGTGTGTGTGCTCACCAGACAGAGAGAGACAGAGAGACAGAAAGTGAGAAATCACCCCCCAGGGGGGATGGCCACACCACAATCCCTTCTCCTCCATTCTCCTCTCGGGATCTTGGGCACGCATATGCGCCCGGCGTGAATTTAAGTCACCGGGTCCGAGACTTGAACTGTGGTCGACTACATGGGAATTCAGCGACATAGCCATTACGGTAACTGCTGGTCCCCCAGCAATCTATTTTTGACAGTAGCTGGACCATTTTACATTCCTGTCAGCATTGTTTGCATTTCCTCACATTTGTGCCAACAGTTGTGAGTTTCTGTCTTTTGTTTATGTTTTGTTTAATTAATAATGGACATCCAATAGGTGTAAAGGATTCTCTCACTGAAGTTTTTAACTTATATTTTTCTATCAGCTGGTGATGTTGGGCAAAATTTTGTGCTATTTGTGTATATTGTTTTTGAGAAGTTTATTTAGGTCTTCTGCCCATTTTTGAATTGGATGCTTGTCATTTTGTAGGTTGTGATACTTATTTAGCTATTAAGAATACTGGGCCATTATCAGATATTTTATATGCATTTTGTCTCTTATTCTGTTTCTTTTCATTTTATTTCTTAATTTTTTTCTTTAATCTTCTTTCTTGAGAAAGACGTGTCATTAACATATTCTTGTCACACCACGACATCACTCCAGTCTTCTAGTTATTCAGGATCAATTGTGGACCTAGAACTTTTCAGGTTGACCTGAAATCCAAACTCCAATATTCTATGTGGTTCCAGTATTGCTGAGTGGCATGCGACTGCCTAGACCACCAGGGCATCTTCTCACATTCTTGAAAGTGTCCTTTAATGTCAAAATGCTTTAATTTTGATGAAGTCCAATTTATCTATTTTTCTTTTGTGTATTTTTTTTTGGAGAGTTTTTTTTTTTTTTTTTTTTTTTGGTATAGGACATGTGCGCTTGCCAGACAGACAGAGAGAGACATAGAGACAGAAAGCAAGAAATCATCCCCCAGGGGGGATGGTCACACTGCAATCCCTTCTCCTCCATTCTCCTCTCGGGATCTTGGGCACACACGCACACGCGCCCGGCGTGAGTTTTAAGCCACCGGGTCCAGGATATGAACCGCGGTCGACTACGTGGGAGTCCAGCAACATAGCCATTACGCTAACTGCTGGTTTCCTATTGTTCTTTTGATGTCATACCTAAGAAATTATTTTGAGATCCACTGTCAATAAGTACATGAAAAGATGCTCAAACTCACTAGCAATTAGGTAAATGAAAAGAAAAGCCACAATGAAATATACTTTTCACACCAACTAGGATGGATATTAACAAGTGGAAACTAGTGTTTGTATGTAAAAAAATGAATCTCGGGGGCTGGCAGGTGGTATGGTGATTAAGTTTGCTTGACTCCCACATTGTCAACAGTGGTTCAAGTCCTGGACCTGGTGGCTTGCATTCTCACTTTCTCTGTCTCTCTCCTCATTTTTCTCCCCCCCCCCCCGTCCTTCTCTGGTCATATAAATACATAAGTAAATAAATAGTGAAATAATATAAAATAAACTAAAAGAAGTCAATCCCTTGTGCATCGCTAATGGGAATATAAAATGATAGTGGTAGTGGTTGTGTAAGAATAAATTTAAATTATGCCTTTCTGCTCTGTAGAGATAAAATTTAACCTTTGCTTTTGCCGGACGCCCTTGTGATAAACTGCCCCTGTGATAAACTGCCCGACAGACTTAATTATGCAAACCTCCAGGAATGGAGCAAAAGGAATGTGGACATGGAACTAGAAAGACAACCCATGCACGTGTGTCACAAGACTGCCACTCTTCCCCCTAGAAATGAACTACCCGTTAAACTTCCGCATACCTTCTCCTGCTTATAAAAAGACCTATAACCCTAAAAACGGGGTCCTCGCTCAGGCCTGCTGCATCAGGTGTTTGCTTGGACCCCAGCCGGCTGGAAAAATAAAACCTCTTGCATTTTGCATCAAGAACCGACTCTTGTGGTTGACTGGGGGTCACGTATCCTCTGGACAGAAAGCGCGCCGAGCCAGGCGGCTGGCGCCCTAACATTTTGGGGGCTCGTCCGGGATGTCGTGGCTACCCGTCATCTACAACGTTGGCCTTGGAGGTAAGCCTAAAAAACCCCTGTTTGTTTGTCAACTTTCTTGTTTGTTTCGGTGTGGTACCCAATAGTCTGTTTCAGGTTTCGCAGCCATTCGGCCTATTGTAAAATAGCCGAACTGTGGTCGGTAGACGTGCCCGGAGAACCACAGGCTGCAGCCCTGGGGGACGCCCTAAGGGCGGAGGAGTATTAGGGACACCTGATCGTCTCCTACGGTAAGGGTGCAGGTCGGGTACATATTTTGGCCTGCGCCCGTCTGAATCTGTCCTAAGATTGTGGAAAACAAAAATCGGTTTGTTTTACTTTCTGTTTGTCTTGTCCTGTTCTTTGTTCTGTTGTCTGTACTCTTAACCTAACCGTTGACGATGGGGCAGACTGTGGTGACTTTTTTTAAATTTGACTCTCAGACACTGGACTGAAGTGAAGGGAAGAGGTCGCGACCTGTCTGTAGAAATTAAAAAGGGTCTCTGGCAGACGTTTTGTGCCTCTGAGTGGCCCACCTTTGGTGTCGGGTGGCCACCCGAAGGCACGTTTGACCTTAACGCTATCCTTTCCATCAAAGACATTGTCTTTCAGAAGGGACCAGGAAGTCATCCGGACCAGCAAGCGTACATCATCGTTTGGCAAGATCTGATCCAAAACCCACCTTTGTGGGTTCGACCATGGTTGCCCAGGCCCCGTCCAAACCCCCCTCAGGTCCTGGTGGCCCAGTCTCCCAACCCTCCAGAGGGTTCAGACCTTACCAAATGTCCTAAGCGAATCTATCCAGAGACCCGAGACCTCCTTCTCCTAGACACCCCTCCCCCATACCCCCGTCCCTTCCGCTAGATGAAGAAAGGCGCAGAGACCCCGGAGTGTCACCTAACGTTAGACTTGGTCCTTCCACCCCCTCTGAGGGTGCCCTTCTAGGGCCTGCTCAGGGCACTAGGAGTCAACGTCACACACTCCCGTCTCCCGATACCACTGTGGCACTGCCCTTATGGGCCTATGGGCCCCCACCTCCACATACCGATGAGGGGCTACCTCCCCTACAGCCTCTCCAATATTGGCCCTTTTCTTCCTCTGACCTTTACAACTGGAAAACTAACCACCCCCCTTTCTCCGAGGACCCCCAGTGCCTAATCAGCCTGGTAGAGTCCCTAATGTTCTCTCATCAGCCAACGTGGGACGATTGCCAGCAGCTCCTGCAGACTCTCTTCACCACCGAAGAGAGAGAGAGGATCTTACTCGAAGCAAGAAAAAATACCCCGGGGGCTGATGGACGTCCCACTCAGCTTCCTAACCTTATCGAGGCTGCTTTTCCTCTCTCTCGACCCAACTGGGACTACAATACGGCAGAAGGTAGGGAGCGACTGACAGTCTATCGCCAGGCTCTAGTGGCTGGCCTCTGTGGGGCTGCCAGGCACCCCACTAATTTGGCTAAGGTAAGAGAGGTTATGCAGGGGGCTACAGAACCCCCGTCAGTGTTTCTGGAGCATCTCATGGAGGCATTCAGGCGGTTTACCCCTTTTGACCCTGCTTCTGAGGGACAGAGAGCCTCCATAGCTATGGCCTTCATTGGACAATCAGCATTAGATATTAAAAAAAAACTCCAGAGACTCGATGGGTTGCAGGATCTCTCTTTACAGGACTTAGTTAAAAAAGCAGTAAAAGTATATTATAAAAGAGAAATAATAATAAAAAAAAAAACAGAGGAGTGAAAAAGAAAAGGAGGAAAGAGAGAGTTAAAAAAAAAAAAAGACAAGAAAAAAAACCTAGCTCGGATCCTGGCCACTGTAGTGCAGGAAAAGGGACAAGAACGGGGCCCCAACAAGGACCAAAGCCTGGTCGTATCCCACTAGACAAGGACCAGTGTGCTTATTGTAAAGAAAAAAAAGGACATTGGGCAAAAGACTGTCCTAAAAGGGCCAAGAAAAACAAAGTGCAGCCACCCCCTCCGGCCGAAGTACTTGCCCTGCACGAGGACTCAGACTAGGGGGGACGGGGCTCGGAGCCCCTCCCCGAGCCTAGGGTAACTCTAAAAGTGGAGGGGAAGCCAATTAATTTTTTAGTCGACACTGGGGCCCAACACTCAGTGTTACTGGCACCATCAGGGCCACTTTCCAAGAAAAAATCTTGGGTCATAGGGGCAACCGGGCACCAGCAGTATCCATGGACCACCAATAGAACAGTTGACCTCGGAAGAGGCCTAGACCCACTCCTTCTTGGTCATTCCTGAATGTCCGGCACCCCTCCTTGGGAGAGACTTACTTACCAAAATGGGGGCACAGATTAATTTTACCCCTCAGGGTCCAAGGGTTACTCCGGACGTGCAGACATTAGTCCTAACTGTACGCCTACAAGATGAACACCGGCTTTTTGAAAGTCAAGATAGTAACATTGGCCCCCTTCATGCTTGGCTGCAAAAATATCCTAAAGCCTGGGCCGAGACAGCTGGAATGGGATTAGCCACCAACAGGCCCCCAATACTAATAGAACTAAAAGCTACAGCTACCCCTGTGGCACTACACTAATACCCTATGACTAAAGAAGACCGAGAAGGTATCAGGCCTCACATACAACGCCTCCTACACCTGGGTATTCTTAAAAATAAAAATGCCAGTCACCTTGGAATACCCCCTTGCTGCCCGTAAAAAAACCTGGCTCAAGTGACTATAGCCCTGTGCAAGACTTGCGGGAGGTCAATAAGAGGGTACAGGACATCCATCCCACAGTACCTAATCCATATAACCTGCTAAGTTCTCTACCTCCAGCACGGGACTGGTATACTGTCTTAGACTTAAAGGACGCTTTCTTCTGCCTGCGACTGCACCCCTCCAGCCAGAATACATTTGCCTTTGAATGGAGAGACCCAGACACTGGGATCATGGGACAATTAAGTCAAACCCGGCTTTCTCAGGGTTTCCGACACTCAGCCTACTATTTTTGATGAAGCCCTCCATCAGGACCTCACACGCTTCCGCGCCAGCCACCCTGAGGTGACCCTACTACAGTATGTAGACGACTTGTTGCTCGCAGGAGCAACCGAAGAAACATGTCGGCAGGGCACTGGACTGCTGCTAGAAGAACTGGCCTGCCTGGGGTATCGCACCTCTGCTAAAAAGGCCCAAATCTGTCAACAAGAGGTAACATACTTGGGCTATACTTTAAGGGGTGGAAAGAGGTGGCTCACCGAAGCCAGAAAACGGACTGTAACCCAGATCCCCGTTCCTCGCACGCCCCAGCAAGTGCGAGAATTCTTGGGGACAGCGGGATTCTGCCGCCTATGGAAACCAGGGTTCGCCACTATGGCTGCTCCTCTTTACCCACTGACTAAAGAGGGAGCCCCCTTCGAGTGGGGCGTTGACCTACAACAGGCTTTTGATGACTTACTATCAGCCCTGGCTTTGACCCAGCCTGATGTGACAAAACCTTTCACTCTATATGTAGATGAAAAAAAAGGGGGTGGCCCGAGGGGTACTCATGCAACCTTTAGGGCCTTGGAAAAGACCGGTGGCTTATCTCTCAAAAAAAAAAAAAAAAACTGGACCCAGTGGCTGGGGGATGGCCGGCTTGCCTGAGATCAATAGCGGCTGTGGTGACACTGGTAAAAGATTCTGACAAATTGACTATGGGACAAAAATTACTAGCCATTGCCCCCCACGCTTTAGAGAGCATCATCCGGCAGCCCCCCGACCGATGGCTGTCCAATGCTCGTATGACTCATTACCAGAGTCTCTTATTAGACAAGGACAGGGTCCAGTTTGGACCCCCGGTCACTCTCAACCCTGCCACACTGCTGCCAGAGACCTCCGCCAAGGGGACTGTCTTCCATACCTGCCAAGAAGTCCGGGCGGAAGAAACCGGAACACGATGGGATCTCCAAGATCAGCCGCTACCAAATGCCCAGCTGACCTGGTTCACTGATGGAAGCAGCTATATCATAGAAGGTAAAAGGGTGGCAGGGACGGCTGCAGTACGGTACTGGACGGTCTGGGTGAGTAGCTTGCCCGAGGCAACCTCAGCCCAAATAACTGAGCTCATAGCCTTGACTCACGCCCTGCGTCTGGCAGAGGGAAAGGTCATAAATATTTACACTGATAGCCGGTATGCCTTCGCTACCGCCCATGTCCATGGGGCTATCTATAGACAACGAGGCTTACTGACCTCAGCTGGTAAAGATATCAAACATAAAGAACAGATCTTGGAATTGCTGGAGGCTATACACCTCCCTAAGAAGGTAGCTATTATCCACTGCCCCGGGCAACAAAAGGCAAAATCCCGGGTAGCAGAGGGAAACTGGCGAGCAGATCAGGCGGCTAAGCGGGCAGCCCAGGGGCTTGATATACTACCACTACATGAGACGATCGACTCAGGTCCCTCGGATGAGACTTTTTCATATTCCGAACAAGACCTACTGGAAATAAATAAAATGGGACCTCACTCGGTGACCCCAGAGGGGGTACTTAAGACTGTCAAGGGAAAGACTATCCTCCCTCAAGAACAAGCAATTGTTCTATCTATCAGCTTCATAAGTTGACACACCTAGGCTCAAAACATCTAGTTACCTCAGTCCGGCAGTCCTCGTTCCATGTCATAAACCTGCGCAGACTCGCCGAAACAATAGTAAACCGATGCAGACCCTGCCAATTAGTTAACGCCTACCCAGACAAGACACCACAAGGAAAGCGGCTTCATGGACATCGTCCGGGAAGTTACTGGGAAGTAGACTTCACTGAAATAAAACCAGGCAAATATGGCTACAAGTATCTGCTAGTGCTGGTTGACACATTCTCAGGGTGGGTCGAAGCCTTCCCCACTAAAAAAGAGACTGCTCAGACAGTTGCAAAGATAGTCCTAGAAATAATCTTCCTGAGATTCGGGGTGCCACTGGTTATTGGGTCCGACAACGGCCCCGCTCTTGTTGCCCAGATTAGTCAGGGACTGGCCAGGGTCCTGGGGTCTGACTGGAAATTGCATTGTGTTTATAGGCCCCAAAGCTCAGGACAGGTTGAGAGAATGAATAGAACCCTAAAAGAGGCCATGAAAAAATTGGCTTTAGAGACTGGCATAAAAGATTGGACAGTCCTCCTTCCCTTCGCCCTGTTCCGCGTGCGAAATACACCCGGCCCCCTCGCCTTAACCCCTTTCGAGATTCTATATGGGGCACCGCTGCCTTTGACTAATGTATGCCTCTCTTGTTCCCGCTCTCAAGCTTCTCAATCTCTTTATGCTAGACTAAAAGCCCTTAAATTTGTCCAAAAAGAAACTTGGGCCCAACTTGCAGAGGCCTACAAGCCAGGAGACTCCCAGGTGCCTCACCAGTTCCAGGTTGGAGATTCAGTGTTCATCCAACGACACAGAGTGGCCACCCTCGAACCTCGGTAAAAGGGACCGTACCTGGTACTGCTGACCACTCCAACGGCAATAAAGGTTAATGGCATCGCTTCTTGGATCCACACCTCCCATGCTAAACCAGCACCTCTGCCAGACCCCACTTAGAAGGTGGAAAAACTGGATCACCCACTCAAGTTCCGCATTCGCCGTGGCAGTCTTGCTCCTCCTGATGCCTCTGCCTGCGATAAGTAGTGCCAACCCCCATAAGCCCCTGTCCCTTTCTTGGGTAATCTCCCGTGTGGGTGATAACCACGTTGTTAACATCACCACTCGCACGGCCCCATTGGGGACTTGGTTTCCCACCCTAGAATTTGATCTCTGTGACCTCGTGGGTGACTTGTGGACTAAGTCCATCCAGGATCCCTTCAGGCTGCTGTATGGATGCGCGGGTCCGGGCACTAAATCAGGCACCTACGATCATTACTTTTATGTCTGCCCTGGTAGCAACTCTTACAAATGTGGGGGCCCCGCACATTTCTTCTGTTATGATTGGAACTGTGTGTTCACCAGCTACATTTCTTGGACTCCGCCACACCCAGACCCTCTGATAACTGTTACTAGAGGGCCCTGGTGAGGACCTAACACCTGGAACGCTTGCAAAGGTCTCTAGTTTGCTCGGTCCCCTAATTATACTCCTTCTCATCTTAACCTTCGGACCCTGCATTTTAAACTGCCTAGTCACTTTTGTCCATGAGTGAGTAAGTGCAGTTCAAGTACTCATGCTCCGACAACATCAGACCCTCCAACAGTCAGATAATTATTCTGATGCTCTTGTGGGTCCATAAGTTTTATGCTTAAAACTTCTCCCAAAAAACGCAAAATGGGGGAATGTAAGAATAAATTTAAATTATGTCTTTCTGCTCTGTAGAGATAAAATTTAACCTTTGCTTTTGCCGGACGCCCTTGTGATAAACTGCCCCTGTGATAAACTGCCCGACAGACTTAATTATGCAGACCTCCAGGAATGGAGCAAAAGGAATGTGGACATGGAACTAGAAAGACAACCCATGCACGTGTGTCACAAGACTGCCACTCTTCCCCCTAGAAATGAACTACCCGTTAAACTTCCGCATACCTTCTCCTGCTTATAAAAAGACCTATAACCCTAAAAACGGGGTCCTCGCTCAGGCCTGCTGCGTCAGGTGTTTGCTTGGACCCCAGCCGGCTGGAAAAATAAAACCTCTTGCATTTTGCATCAAGAACCGACTCTTGTGGTTGACTGGGGGTCGCGTATCCTCTGGACAGAAAGCGCGCCGAGCCAGGCGGCTGGCGCCCTAACAGTTGCACACAGTGTGAATATACATAGCATCACTAGACAGATACTTAAAGTGGTAAATTTTATGTTATGTACATTTTACTATAATTTTAAAACATAAAATTTAAATGAAAATTTTATGTACCTTTTACCACATTAAAAAAAGATGAAAATGGTAAAGTTTATTTATATTTTCCCATACATAAGACTACCTCCCTCAGAATGAGTCTTGAGATGTTTCCACCATTTAATGCAAGAAAACCCTTCTTACCTCATGAGAGAATTTGCCTTTTTGTTCATGCCGGTTCTGTATATACGGTGGCTTTTTCACACACACCCAGCATATTCTCACCAGCCAGAAGAAGGGAAATCTGACCTGACTTTCCATCACTTTATACCACTCTTACACTCATCCATGCCACTTTTATAAACCGCTGTCAATCACAGATCTGTTTCCCATCTCTACACTTTTCTGTTTTACATAAAGTCATATAAATGAGATCATACAAAAAGTAGCCTCTTTATACTGCTTCTTTCACTTAGAAATATGCATGTAAGACTTAGTTATATCTTTGTGTGAACTCCCAGGTCATTGTTTTCACTCACTGAATAGTATTCCATTATGAAGATGTATCCCAGTTTGGTTAATCATCTGTTGAATATTTTTCTGATTCCAAAAGGCATTTGGCTATTAACATGAGAGTGTGTACATACTTGCAGGGTGGTTTTAGTTTGGCTTTCACTCCTAGGTTTTCAAAGCAGTTACCATACTTAGAAGTAGGATCATTGGCTCATATGGTGAAATACTATGGTTCACCTTTGAAAAGGAAACCCTAACTCTTCCCAAGTGGCAGTACCATTATGCATTACAACACCATCGGGAGCTGCTTTTGCTATTTCTATTCTACATTTTAGCAATTTTAATAGATGTACAATTCTAGTTCATTGTTTTGTTTGCTTTTCTTTAATGAGAAGTATTGTTGAATATAATTTTTATTCATATTTTTCATCTGTATATTTTCTCTGCAAATGTTTCTATAGGTATTGATTCACATCTTTATTTATTTTTTAATGGCCAGAACAGTGTGGACTTTCCAGGCAGAGACAAAGAGGCATAATAACTAGGAGAAAGTAACCCACATCCTGCAAAATCTTCATTTTTTCGCACTATTAGGATTTTGGGGCTTACATATGTGCATGGCTTGCTTCAAGTCACAGGGGCCATGATTCAAACTATTGTTGGCCATATTGAATCTGGCTTCCACTAGGGAATGTGGTTAGCTCTACTGATTTTAAATTGTTTTTTTTCTTCTCATTGAGTTTCAGAGTTTTTTTGTATATTTTGCATTAAAGTCTTTTTAGATGTGCTTTCTAAATCTTTTCTCCAAGTCTGTTGTCCGTGTCCTCACAGGGGCTTGGGTCTAGCTGAATTATGATCAGAAGGCTGCTGGTGAGGAAGAGAAAGAGGACGAGAAAGATAAAGCCCTCCATCTTGTGAGGACTGGGGAATTGGAAAGAATGAGATAAAGAAAGAGAGTAGAAGTGGACACAGGCAGCCTGAGCCTAGGTAGCCCAAGAAACTTGTGCCATGGCTGAGCTGCTGCTTGAGTCACTGCTTGAGCCACCCAGACAAACTGGGCCTCTTTATTTATAGTACAAGGAGACATTACACATGTATGCTTCATGACACTTCATAGATTTGTTGCCAGGTTACAGAAAATTAGAAGCAGTTAACAAATCTATAAGGGTTTAGTCATACTGGACCAGGTGTATCCCTTAGTGGTAATCCCATCAAGAGAAAGTCCCATAATCTTTTCTAATGCAGAGAAGTCTAGCTGTAGGTGTGGGGAAGAAGCTAAAGAACTTCTCTATAAGGAGTGTACCACCACACCCAGAGAAGGCTAAAGAACCTTTCAGATACAGAGCAGGGACTGAACTTTGCTAATTGGGGTCAAGATGTTTCTGTTGGCACGCCCCTAGGTGTGTCTGTTGGCATGCACCTAGCAATTTCTATCCTTGCTCTGTCTGCAGTAAAGGTCAAGGAAAGGACAAGTTACAAGGTTCTGCCAAACCCCAGAAGGACAGGTAGTGTTTGCTCAGAGCATGTCTCCACACCTCAGGTTCTCTCTCTAAACAGGTCCCCAAAGTCTGTGGCTTTTCTTCTTTAACATTATCTATTGATAGAGGACAAACATTCCCAACAGGGTCCTTCCTTCAACCTTCCAAGCCAGAGACAATAATGGGCATATAATTGCCCACCCTGAATGTACAAATTGTTCAGAAACTAAATCCTGGTCTGCCATTTGACTTTGGCACTGAAGAATGCTGCAGTGCTGCAGCATGTGATTTCTGTTTTTGTCCTCTTAATAGTATCATTTACATAGCACACATTTTAAATTTTATCAGTTGGTTTGTTTCACGGACTGGCTTTTGCTACTGTATCTAAAAACTAATCACTAATCCTAAGACTATGCAGGCTTTTCTTTCCTTTTGCAAAATATATCTTTTATTCATTGATTTATATATTCAGTCACTGTATATCATTATAGTATACAAAGGGATTCTTCCTAGCACAATACCATGAATTAATCCAATAAAAAATATTAACATACACATCAACAAATAATTTTCCATTTCTGTGTCCCTTAAATGTTTTTCTTCTTTCTTTTTCCCATGATTCCCTCTCACCTCCCCCCATTTCCCACTCTCCTCCCACACTGTCTCTAGTATCCATGGTTGTTTTCCACACTTCTATACCTTTTAGTCTGTTTCTGCCATAGAGGGCAGACATATGAAATATAGATTGAGTGAGGACATACAATGCTTCTGCATAGTCTGACTTGCTTCACTAGAAGTAAATCTTCTATATTTGACCACTTTCTATCATATGCCAGGATTTTATTTTTAGAGGTTTTTGCTATAGGGCATGTACGCTCGCTAGACAGAGAGAGAGAGACAGAGAAATGGAAAGTGAGAAATCACCCCCAGGGAGGATGGCCATGCCACACTCCCTTCTCCTCCATTCTCCTCTTGGGATCTTGGGCACACATGCACATGGGCCCGGCATGAGTTTTAAGCCACCGGGTGCGGGTCACGAACCATAGTCGACTGCATGGGAGTCCAGCGACAAAGCCATTGCGCTAACTGCAGGTCCCAGGATTTTTTTTTTTTTTTTTAAGTTTTATGGCTGAGTAGAATCCCATAGTGTATATGTGCTACACTTTTTCAATCAATTCATCTCTTCATGTAGATTTGGGTTTTCTGTGTTTAAGCAATTGTAAATAATACCATGAGAAACATCAATGTACACATTTTTCTTATTGAGTATATTACTCTCCTTTGCATAGATACCAAGGAATGGAATTACTAGATCATGTGGTAGTTCTATTTTTAGGTCTTTGAGGAACCTCTATATTCCACAGTGGTTGTGCTAATTTACATTACTGCCAACAGTGTAAGAAAAACTTCTTTTCACAACAGTTCTTGCCAGTCCTTTTAATTATTTTTTAAATCTTATCCATTCTGACTGAGTTTAAATGGCATATCATTGTGGTGTTGATTTGCATATCCTTTATAATAAGAGATGTTGAAGATTTTTTCATATGCTTTTAGGCTATTATATATCTTTCTTAGTTGTCTATTCAGCTCATTTGTCCATCTTTTCATTGTTTTCGTTGTTGTTTTGTCTCATTTTGTTTTTCCAAGTAAGTTGCTTGAACTCCCTGTACATTCTGGCTATTAGCCTTTTAGTTGAGACACAGTTTGCAAATATATTATCCCATTACATTGGTTGTAGATTCAATCTAGCTATTGGGTTTTTTGTTTGTTTGTTTTGTTGTGCAAATACTTTTTAACCTGATGAAATACCACTTGTATAATTTTTAGGATTATTGACTAAGCTTTGGGGATCTTAAGTCTGCCTACTCTGATATCTCTAAGAGTTTTCCAAATGTTATTCACCACTAGTTTTATAGCTTAAGGAATTGGGTTGAGATCATTGATGCATTTTGAGATGATTTGTGTTAGCGGTAAGAGATACAGGAACAGTTTCATCTTTCTGAAGTTAGACATCCAGTTTTCCAGCACCAATTGCTTAAAGATATTTTTTTTACCCCACTAGATTGTCCACTGTCCTTTGTCAAAATCAGTTGGATCAGTTGGTTGTATATTTTAGGCTTATTTCTGGGTTTCTATTCTGTTCCATTGGTCTACATGCCTATTTTTGTGCAAATACCCTAATGCTTTGATTATCACAGTTTTGTAATATATTTTGGGGCCAGGGAGTAAGATGCTTCCTATGCTACCTTTCTTACACAGTATTTCTATAGCAATATGAGGTCTTTTATGTTTCCAGTCAAATTCTGTGATTTTTTTTTTAATATCTCTGGTAATTTTATTGAGATAGCCTTAAATTTGTACATTAATTTGGGTAAAACTGAATTTTTGATTATATTAATTCTCCCAATCTGGGAACAAGGGATGTCTTTCCATGTTTTTGTGTAATTTTCAATTTCTTGTTTTTAATTTTTTCCTATTTTTCTTATTGAGATATTTTACTTCTTTGGCTTAATCTGAAGTATCATATACTTTTTCTAGCTATGATAGATGGGATTTCTTTCTTCAATTCTACCTCAGTGTGCTGACTCTTCATGTATAGAAAACTGTAGGTTTGGGAACCAGCAGTTAGCATAATGGCTATGTCACTGGACTCCCATGTAGTCGACCGCGGTTCGCGTCCCGGGCCCAGTGGCTTAAAACTCACGCTGGGCGCGTGTGTGTGCGTGCCCAAGATCCCGAGAGGAGAATAGAGGAGAAGGGACTGCGGCATGACCATCCCCCCTGGGGGGTGATTTCTCGCTTTCTGTCTCTATGTCTCTCTCTGTGTCTGGTGAGCGCACGCACCCTATAGCGAAAACTTCTCAAAAAAAAAAAAAAAAAGAAAGAAAACTGTAAGTTTTGTACATTGATTTGACATCCTACCCTTTTACTGTATTAATTTATCACTTCTACAGGGTTCTTTTCTATTACTATTCTTTTGGGTTTTCTACGTATATAATCATGTTCTCTCCAAATAGAGATGATTTTACTTCTTCTTTCCCTGTTTGAGTGCCTTGTTTTATTTGTTTGTTTTGTATTCTATAGTCTGAATGCATTGGCTAGGCCTCCTAGTACTATACTAAATAGGAGTGGAAAATGTAAGAAGCCCTATTTTATTTCAGTTTTCAGCTGAAAAAGCTTTCAGTTTTTCCCATTCAATATGATGGTGGCTATAGGTTTCTCCTATATGGTTATTATTGTGTTGAGAAATGTTCCTTCTATGCCAATTTTGTTGTAAGTCTTAATCATTAAGAAACATTTTATTTTATCAAATGCTTTTTCTACATAAATTGGTACGATCATATGGTTTTATTTATTTTTTTCTTTTACTATGGTGTATTACATTTTTGGTTTTGTATACGTTGATCCACACTTGCATCCCTAAAATAAAGCCTACTTGGTTGTGGTCTATAATCTTTTTAATGTGTTGTTAGATAGAAATTGCTAGTATCTTCTTGAATATTTTGGCATTAATATTCATCAGAGATATTGGTCTGTAGTTTTCTTTTTTTGGGAAGTCCCTTTTTATTTAGAGAATAAGGTAATGGAGGCTTCATAAAATGAACTTTGGAGGGTTCCTTTCTTTGGGATCTTTAGAGTTAGTTTGGGTAGAATGGGTGTTAGCTCATGTTTAAAACTGTAGAATTCAGGATTCACAACTTCTGCTCTGAAATATTGATTTCCTTGACCAAAAATGAAGATTTTCCTGCAGAGACTTCTTACTCCATATTCATTTCTAGTGGGTAGGGCTACCTCTGCCTCCTTATATCCATTTATCTCTGTCTCTCTATGTCTCACTGTGTCTCTCTGTGAGTTTTTATTTTATTTTATATTTTTAAGGTAAAGTATTCTCTGGGCTCTCAAGTCCATGTTTCATTATGTTAGTTGGTGCCTTTCCTCATTCCATTTAGGAAAGGCACAAATTAGGCCAGGCCCATCATGAGATAGATACTAAACTTCAGCTCTGAAATATTGATTTTGTGTGGTGTACATGTGCATGCAATTTTCATTTTTTTGCTTTTTAAAATTGAAACCTAACTTTTTTATTAACGTTTTTATTTTTTTCTTCTTTTTGATTTTATTTTTTATTCTTATTTCCTCTTCTCTAATTTTTTAAATTTATCTTTATTCATTGACTACTCAGCTTCTGTGCACTAAGTGTCTAGACAGGTCCAAGTGAACAGCTTCCAAACATCTGAATAAAAATAAGGTCATAGTATTCCTCTAATCTCACTGAATCTGATGCACAAAGAATGAAAACAGAATAGAACAGAGATTGCAGCTCACTTCCTTCTGTATGCCTCTGAATGCTCAGATTAAACTTCAAGAATTAGGAAGAAACATACAATCCATTAGATGACTAGAAATCACTATAGAGTCACAAGAAATAAGGGAAAGCAAGAAAATTCCTCTCCTAGATCAGAAAATAATAACTCCTCTTCATCCTCAGACAGTACAATGAAACTTATTGAAATGTCTGATAAAGAATTTGGAATTTTCATAATGACAAAGCTAACAGAAATGGAAGAGAAGAGAGATGATGAACTAAAGAAGAAGCAGGAGAAAGAAGCTGACAAGTTCTAGGAGGTGAGGAAATTCTTGCAAGATCTATAATAGGACTTACACACTATAAAAAAACAATCAAATGGACCTGTTAGAGATGGCTATAATACAGGAAGTCAAAAACTCCCTTTAAAGTGTAAAAAGCAAACTAGATCATACAGAAAATCAAATCTCAGATGTAGAAGATAAAATTGCTGGCCTAGGAAAAACTGCCATGAAGACTAAGAAAATTGTCACCCCAAAATGTGAATAATATATGAGAAATACTAGATACCATCTAACATCCAAACATTTAGATAATTGGTTCCCAGAAGGCAAAAAGACTCATAAGGGCATTCATAATCTATTCCATGAAAACCTGCACAAAAGCTTTCCAAACCTAGAGAGGCATTCAAAGATCCAGACCAAAGAAATACAAAGGACCCCAAATAGAATCATCCCAAAAAGATCTTCTCCAAGACACATTGTAACCAGATTGACCAAACCACAAAGACAAGATACCAAGATTGGCAAGACAGAAACATTAAGTTACCTAGAAAGGATATCTCATCTGGCTGAAAGTGGACCTCTCATTGGAAACAAAGCAAGTGAGGAAAGAATGGGAAAATATTTTCAAAGTATTAAGTGAAAAGTAATTTCAACCAAGAATACTGTACCCAGCAAGATTATCCTTCATATGGGAGGAAAAGACAAGAACATTCTCAGATATGTAAAACCTGAAAGAATTTACCAACACCAGAACAGATCTTCAAGAAGTTCTCAAGGGAGTGCTATATCAGAAAAATGAAATACAGACACACAGAAATAAGAGTTCGAAAACTAAGAAAATGGCCAAATTAATCATAGGGACAAGTCTGGACTTGAATATTATATCCAAGAATTTAATCAAATAAATCAAACCGCAATAGAAGATAGTTTAAGTACATGAGACTGAACTGGTGAAATAGAATTTTATGACTTATGAATAAAACATCGCTGACTTTCTTCTATGTTTTCTTTTCAGTTTTATTTATTTATTTATTGGAGAGGTTTTTGCTATAGGGTGCGTGCGCTCGCCAGCCAGACAGACAGAGACAGAGAGATAGAAAGCGAGAAATCACCCCACAGGGGGGATGGTCACGCTGCAATCCCTTCTCCTCCATTCTCCTCTCGGGATCTTGGGCATGCACATACACACGACTGGAGTGAGTTTTAAGCTACCAGGTCCGAGACGTGAACCGCAGTCAACTACATGGGAGTCCAGCGACATAGCCATTATGCTAACTGCTGGTCCCAGTTTTCTTTTCAGTTTTAAAAATTTTGGTCCTATCTTGTGTTGCCAATAGGTTCATGTACTATGTAAGGCCGCATATTAGATCTTGTACATGAACAAGATTTTCCATTTTATTCCCTTACCCTAACATGGTTTTCTGCTTCTGTAAACCTGCTTGCTCTTTTTCATACCTAATATGTTGTTTTACTTGCTGGGAAGAATTTTTACACTTGATATGTTGTTTAGTGGCTAAGTTAGTAGTTTGCTGTGAAGAAAATGTTTGATTGTAATGCTGCTTCCTGAGCGAATACCTGACTGACTTCATTTTGTAGTACATTCAACTTGGCATTAGTTATGTTCCCAGAAATTTAACATTCAGCCAACACCTTAGTGCTTATCACTGATAGCAGACCAGCCATATGCTAAC
The DNA here is from genome assembly GCA_026018925.1 of Tupaia tana. Lineage (NCBI taxonomy): Eukaryota > Metazoa > Chordata > Mammalia > Scandentia > Tupaiidae > Tupaia > Tupaia tana. The sequence continues at coordinate 2,226,469 of JAKSZU010000025.1, read as the reverse complement.
TGATAGCATGAGGGACATAAGCATGGTCTATGCTTCACCCCCTCTCATGACTAGCAAAAATATGTAAACAAATCCCAGTTTGTTTTGACCAAAATCCCATAGACTTACATATAAAATGTTACAAAAATATTTTGTTTTGTCACCAGATCCCATCTCGCTGCATGAGACCTCCCTTGCAGCCAGAGGCTTTGCCGGTTTACACACTGACTCCTACTCTCCCAGACGGCCCTCCGTTTCACTGTCTTTGATGCTCCACTGTTGGCCACTAGCACCGACCTCTATACTCTAGGATCACTGGGTGGACTTTTCTTCCTCGTTTGCCCTTAGTCATCTTGTGGCCACCGCCACCATCATTCTCTAAGATCTTCACAGAGTTCATCTTTGTCTCACTGCCTGTGCCTTATATACGCCCAGTGTACACAGCACTTGTCCTCCCTTTCGCCCTTGGGGACTGCACTCCCTGTCGCCACACCAGCATAGGACATTCTGCCCTGCTCATTCCATCTTGACTTGTAAGCCCCTTTTTCCCTGTGTGATTAAAGTAACCTAAAAGGCAAACCTGAGTCCTGTCCTCCTTCTGCGGGCTAGAGCACAGATTGGCTGTAACTGCTCGGGCAGCTGATAAAGGTGAATCGAACCTTTATTAAGTCATCTTAAACTCTCTCTCTCTCTCTCCCTCCCTCTCTAAAACTCCCTTTGCTGTGCTGCAAAACAATGGGACACCACAAAAGCGGTCATAAGAGGAAAGTTCATAGCAATTAGTGTACCTAAGAAGATGAAGAGTTGGCAAATAGACAACCTAACATCATGCATCAGAGAATTGGAAAAGCAACAACAACAACAACAAAACATTAAAAAAAAACCATAAAACAAAAAACTCCAGGAGAAAAGAAATAATAAATGTTTGAGCAGAAATAAATGAAATAGAAAATAAATTAATTATACAGAAATAAATGAAAGTAAAAGCTGGTTCTTTGAAAATACAAACAAAATTTACACACCACTAGATAGACTAAGAAGATGAGAGAAAGGAACCAGATAAATCAAATCTCAATGAAGTAGGCAAGATAATAACATACATAACAGAAATACAATATATCATTAGAAGAAACTATCAACAACTATACACCAACAAACAAGAAATCTTGGGTGAGATGGACAAATTTCTGACACATATAATCTCCCAAGATTGAGTCAGGAGGACATAGAAAGTCTGAATAGGCCCATAACAAGCCATGAGATTGAATCAGGAATAACCTCCCAACAAAGAAAATCCTAGGTCCTGATGAATTCACTTAAAAATTCTACAAAACTTTTAAAGAAGAGTTAACCCTCATTCTATTCAAGTTATTTCTAAAGATACAAAAGAATGGAATTCTCCGAAATTTATCCTACGAGGTCTCCATCACCCTTATCCTTGAAAAGGAAGGAAAACTACAGACCAATATCTCTGATGAATATACACACAAAAATTCTCAGCAAGATATTAACATATCATATCCAGCAACATATAAAAAGATTATACATCATGACCAGGTACGTTTTATTCCAGGGTTGCAAGGATGGTTCAACATACACAAAACCATAAACGTAATACATTGTATTAACAGAAAGAAAGATAAAAATATATGATCATATCAATTGATGCAGGAAAAGCATTCAATAAGATACAACATCTCTTCATGAGCAAGACTCTCAGCAAAATTAGCATAGAGGGGTCATTCCTTGGGAACAGTAGTTGGCGTAATGGCTATGTTACTGGACTCCCATGTACTTGACTGCAGTGCCAGGTTGTATTTCTGGTGAGTGCACACACACTATAGCAAAAACTTCTCAAAAAAAAAAAAAAAAAAGGGGGGGGTCATTCCTCAGCACAATAAAAGCTGTCTATGAAAAACCCATAGCTAACATCATTCTGAATGAGGAAAAGCTGTAAGCTTTACCACTAAAAACTGGTACAAGACAAGGATGTTCACTTTCTCTGTTCCTTTTCAATGGAGTACAGGAAGTTCTCACCAATGTGATTGATCAGAAAAGAGAAAAAGAGGGACCAGCAGTTAGCGTAATGGCTATGTTGCTGGACTCTCACGTAGTCGACCATGGTTCGAGTCCCGGGCCCGGTGGCTCACGCCGGGCGCATGTGCGTGCGTGACCAAGATCCTGAGAGGAGAATGGAGGAGAAGGGATTGCGGTGTGGCCATCCCTCTGGTGGGTGATTTCTCGCTTTCTATCTCTCTGTCTCTGTCTCTGTCTGTTTGGCAAGCACACGCGCCCTATAGCGAAAACCTCTCCCCCCAAAAAAAGAAAAGAGAAAAACATAAAAGGCACTCAAATAGGAAAAGAAGAAGTAAAATTATCTCTATTTGCAGATGACATAATTGTAAACATAGAAGACCCAATTTTATTTATGAAAAAATTCCTGGAAGTAATAAATAATTACAGTAAAGTTGCAGGATACACAAACAACATGCAGAAATCTATAGCATGTCTATATATGAACAGAAGGCAGACTGAGATAGAATTGAAGAAAGTAACTCCACTTACAATTGCCACAAAATGTATAAAATACCTAGGAATACATTTAACCAAAGAAGTTAAAGACCTCCACGAGGAAGCTAAAAAAAGAAATTGAAAATGACACAAAAAATTGGAAGACCATCCCATGTTCCTGGATTGGAAGAATTAACATAATCAAAATGGCAATTCTACCCAAACTAATCTACATACTGAACACAGTCCCAAAAAAGTACCAGAGACAGTCTTCACAAATGTAGAGATGACAATCATACAATTTGTCTGAGATCATAAAAGACCAGGTATTTCAAAAATCAATCCTGCACAAGAAGAGTGGAGTGGGCAGCACCTCACTCCCTGACCATAAAATATACTATAAAGCTGTGATAATCAAAACAGCATGGTACTTCCACAAAAACAGTAATGTGGACCAATGGATCAGAGTAGAGAAGAGACCTTAGAAATAAACTCCAAAACATACAACCAACTGATTTTTGAAAAATGATACTAATCAATCCAGTGGGAAAAGGAAAACTACTCTAACAAATGGTGCTGATAAACTGTATATCCATCACCAGAAAGATAAATCTGAAACCATACCCCTCAACATTGTCAACAATCAACTTTAAGTGGATCAAAGATCTAAATGTAAAACATAAAACTATAAAACTACTGGAAAACTCTGGAAAAACTCTGGGCGACATTGGGGTAGGCAAAGTCTTCTTGAATAAGACCCCCAAAGCACAGGCAATAATCCACCAAAGAAAAGTGGGATTACTTCAGATTAAGAAGTTTCTGCATGATAAAAGACACAGTAAATAGTATGAATCGACAACCTTCAGAATGGGAGAATATTTTTGTAAACTATGCTTCAGATAAGGGACTCAAACCAAAATACACAGGGAATTCAAGTGGCTTACCTCTCAAAAAATGATCAACCCAATTAAAGGATGGGAAAATAATATGAATAAACAACTCCCTAAGGAAGACATACAAATATCCAAAAGGCATATGAAAAATTGCTCAATATCCATTATCATAAAGAGATGCAGATTAAAACCACAATTAAATACCACCTAAGATTAATTAATTAATTAAATACCATGACTAAGATTAAAAATAAAAACAACAACAGCAGAAAAATGATAAGTGCTGGTGGGATATGGTAAAAGGGAAACTCTCCTACGCTGCTGTTGAGAATGTAAATTGGTCCAGGCACTGTGAGGAACAATATGGAGATTCGTCAAAGAACTACAAATAGAACTGCCATATTACCCAGCAATCCTACTTCTTGGTATCTACCCAAAGGACAGAAAAACACTTAGTCAGAAAAGTGCTTGCACATCTTTGTTTATTGCAGTATTATTCACAATTGCTAAGACATGGAACCAACCAAAATGTCCTCAAACAGAAGAATGTGTTGAAAAAGTGTGGCACATATACTCTATGGAATACTATTGAAGCAAAAAAACAAACAAACAAACAAACAAAACAAACAAAACAAAAAAAAAACAAACCTGGCTCTTGACAGAAAGTGGATGAATATGGAAGAGTTACTGCTGAGTGAAGCAAGCCAGACTATGAGGGACAGACATTGTATGTCTCCACTAATATGTGCCAACTATCGGCATTCTGTGGCTGAAAGTGAAAGACGAGAGGATATAGAATCATAGAAAATGGTTACAGATACCATGTATAGTGTGTGAAGGGGTGGGAGAAAGAGGAGAGGCTAAGGAAAGACATTAAGGAGAAAAATAGAAAGGCAAGACATTTGTGGGACAAAGAAATGGTTTAGTATCTGTTACTGATAAAATGTATAATATCCCCAACTGAACTAGTAAGAAATTTGTTCATGTTGGAACATTCAGTTTATAAGCTAAGTAATGTATATGATTGAATGTATAAAAGAAATTAAAATACTATAAAATATATAAAAAAATAAATGAGTATAGTAAAGTGGCAAAATGCAAAATAGCATACAAAAACCTATAGCATTTCTATATACAAACAACAAGCTCACTGAAGTAGAACTGAGGAAAAAAATCCCATTTACCATAGCCACAAAATGTTTAAGATGCCTAGAGACAAACCTAACTAAGAAAGTCAAAGAAATTTACAAGCAAAACTATGAAAATCTTTAAAAAGATATTGAAAAAGACACAAAAAAGTGGAAGGATATCCCATGTTTCTGAATTATAAGAATTAATATAATCCAAGTGACAATTCTACCCAAATTGATCTTCATATTTAATGCAATTCCAGTCTGTTACAAAATTAGTGGAGTGCAGGTACGGTTTAATAAGTGATTTTTAAAATTAAAAAAAGAAAGAAAACAAAAAAGGAAAAGAAAGAGAGAAGAGAAAGAACAAAAGAAAAAGAACGAAAAAATGTAACCACTAGCTGCTCTTTTAATTAGATCAACAAACTGACAAAAGTTTAGATCATCCTTGAAAAGAGAGGAATAATACAAATCAAGATATCAGATATGGAAGTACAGATATTATTAGTGACCAAATAAATGAAAAGAATTGTAGGAGAACACAAAAAGGAATAACTAATAAAATTTAGTAGTGAATCAATACCCATAATGTCAGAAACAGCCATTATTCTGAGATAGCATTGATATTTGTAATTTTAGTAGCTGACTGAAATTAGATTTACACAATGACTATTTCAAAAAATAAATATATAAAGGTAATTTTTTTTTATTTTAAAATTTTGCTATAGGGTGTATATACTTCCTGAAGACAGACAAGGGCTGAAAAAGAAAAAAAAACTGAGATAGTTTTCCCCTTGGGGAATTGCCACACTGCAATATTATTTCGATTTCCCCTCTGAATTTTGGGCGTGAGTGCACATGCTAATAGCATGTTTCCCAAGCTTCTGGGTCTAGAACTTGAACCATGCAATCAGCCATGTAGGATACAATCACTTTAATCAACACACCAGAGTTGGCCCATAAATTATTTTCAGTGTCTTTATAATAGCATTTAAAAAGTGATGTTCTTAGGGCAAGTAATTGGCATAGTGGTTACAGTGCTGGCTGATAATGGTTTGAGTCTCACACCCAGTGGCTTGAAACTAATGCCAGACATGTGTACACATGTACCCAGAATCCCAGGAAGAGAGTAGAGAAGAAAGGATAATGATATGGCCACTTCCCTGGGGGGTGGAATTTCTTGCTTTCCATCTGTCTCTCTGATGAGTGCATGTGCCCAATAGCAAAAAACTATAAAAATAATAGTGATGTGATTTTTTTGTTCTAATCCCCAAATATACAATACAGAATTATGAAATAAAACCTTAGGTTGTCTTCTTGCCTCTGTTTTTTAAACCCTCTAAGCAGTTTTCACCAGGTCTTAGCAGAATAATGTAGCACTTGGGAACAAAGATGCAACCTAGGAGCCCCACACCTGAGGCCAAAATGGAGAAGACCTCCACAGCCACCATGAGCTTCCCCTTGGTGCTGTGATAGACAGGGAGGAAGGTGATCCAGACACTGCAGAACACTAGCATGCTGAATGTGAGGAATTTGGCTTCATTGAATGTGTCAGGCAGGTTTCTGGCCAGGAACGCCACAGTGAAAGTCCCCAAGGCCAAGAAGCCCAGGTATCCCAGGACACAGTAGAAGGCAGTGACTGAGCCCTTGTTACACATGATGATGATGTGTCTGGGTTCAGAGTGTGAGTCTATGTCAATGTAAGGAGGAGAGATTACCAGCCAGACTACACAAATAATCACTTGGATCAGGGAGCAAATAGGAATGACAGAGTTAGAAGCCCCTGATAGCAGCAGGTGCCTCATTGTTCTTCCAGGCTTCATGGCCTTGAATGCCAGAATCACAGTAATGGTTTTGGCCAAAATAGTGGAAACTGCCACAGTGAACACAAGCCCAAATGTGACTTGTTGGAGGATGCAGGTGACTGTGTTAGCATGGCTAATGTAGAGTAAGGGGCAGAGGAAGCACAAGAGGAGGGAAATGAGTAGAATGAAGCTGAGAGCCTGGTTATTGGCCTTGACTATGGGAGTGTGTCGGTGCTTCACAAAGATCCCCAAAACTGCAGCTGTGACCACAGAGAAACACAGAGCCATGCAGGCCATGGACATTCCTAAATAATCAGCAAAAGCCAGAAATGTAACAGACTTGGGTAGACAGTGTGTCCTCTCACTATTTGCATATTCTTGAGGTCGGCAGTGGATACACCGCTCTGCATCTGGTGGGAAAGCAAAGACCCGGTATTTTGGTTTCACAACTTCTTTGTCTTTGTTATGTTGAAGGAAATGGTCATGTTTATTTCATGTTGCATACAAACAGCTCTCTAATGTGATGCCAAAATACACATTAAAGAGTCTATTGATGACATTGAGAGAATTCTTTCAGCTGCATATACCACCAGACTCATTGAAAATGAATCTTATCATATGAGAATACTGGTTGGCCCCTCTTGTGCTTTGATGTTACCAAGGATTAGATTCATTCCAGACCTCTTATCTCATCTCCCCTGTTTCCCATGAGTTATAATAGTGACTTCACAAAATAGAAATAAACATCTTTCTTATTTATATTCAGAAAAAAATAAACTTTATCTAGTTAACTATATTCTAACCTTTGTCACTACCTTACTAATTTTTTGGTATATAACATGTCACCTAGTAACATAAGACTTTTATTGTACTTTTAGTTTTTTCAATACTATTCTTGGGAACTTTATGATGTAAATATTAAAAGTGGATTGATGAAATTGAAAACATTTAAACTTTGAATGGAATCTTATTGCTTCTAAATATTTTTTTGTAAAATAAATGTTGTAATTATTTACTGAAAAATGACATGTAATTTAAAATTTTTCATTTATTTCCACCTATAACCATAGTTCATTAACCATTTTTATAAGTGGTAGATAATAAATATTTTCAGTTTGCACAGTATAAGGGTTATTTTTATAACAATTCACTACCACTTTTATGTAAAATGAAAGCAGTCATAGATCACATGGTAATAAAGGGCATATCTGTGTTTCAATGTCTATGTTTCAATCTGTAAATAACATTTTATTTACAGAAATGGTGGTAGTTTGTCAACTCTTTTTTTTAAGGTAATACTTTTGCAATAGTATTATGTATTTAGAATTAAAAAGTGATTGCCTATTTCCTTTTAAAATTACTTATTCCTATTTCTAGAGTCAATAAATGCTACTGGCTTCTGTCTCAAAGACATGCATGGCACACATAAACACATGTATTTTTTCTTCTGGATCCTAAATCCTATATCCCTCTATTTTATGTCTTATTTTAAACACTGTTGCAAATCCTTCATAAGAGAAAAAATTAAATTTTTTTCTTGCCTTCTCATTACCTGAAAATATCTATGTAGTTTTACTAATGATTAAAACCAAATAATTTCTACTGTTATGATTGGGATTGCATACCTGTGGAAGAATTCAAATCATTATAATATTTACTATTTATATATTAGAAAATGGAAGCAGGGTTTAACAAAACTTTCCACATTTCATATCTGACAGTAACATATTTTATTTGGATATATAATATACTGAATTTATGTTTTATGTAACAGTTATTATTTGAGGTTTTAGAGTGTGTAATTTATTAGAATGTTGAGTCTTCAATATTTAAAAATATGTCTTTTACTTGCTGTAATTTTTCCAAGTGTAGGGTTCTGCTATTAGTTAATTTTGTGAACTTAAGACATTGCATGGTTTTTTGAGCATGGTTGAAAAAGTTATTAAACATTTTAATAATAATTTATATGTATTAGCTTTATGCTTGTCATCTGAGTATATACCCATATCATTTTTAATCTGTCGAAGAACCCACAGATAACCTTGATGATTACCCTACTATCATTTTGGGGAAAACTTCAACATAGTCTAATATGAGATATAAGATTGACACTGCTTATCCAGCACAGGATAGCAAAGAAGGTTGTAGTTTGGAATCAGTTCCAGAGTTTAGCCTAATAGGATGCACTCAGCCAGAAAGAGCTGGCACACAATAGGCCAGTAATTGTGTTTGTAAAATAAATATATTGAAACAATGAGTGGACACATGAATTGAGAACAATGGTACTTGATATTCTATTTCGAGTAGTATTGTTTCCTTTTTATTGAGAAATCAGAAATGGAGTTGTCATGGGAGCCAGCAGTTAGTGTAATGGCTATGTCGCTGGACTCCCACATAGTCGACCGCGGTTCGTGTCCCAGACCCGGTGGCTTAAAACTCACACGGAGCGCGTGTGCGTGCATGCCCAAGATCCCGAGAGTAGAATGGAGGAGAAGGGACTGCGGCGTGACCATCTCCCCGGGGGGTGATTTCTCGCTTTCTGTCTCTATATCTCTGTCTGTCTGGCGAGCGCACGTGCCCTATAGCAAAAATCTCTCCCAAAAAAAAAAAGAGAAAGAAATGGAGTTTTCATGGGGTACTTATATATTTCTTACCTGTTTGATTTGAAATGTCTTGCTCTTTGCAGGAAACACAAAGAAAGCAACAGATAGGTCTTCCTTTCTGGAGAATTTTCTGGAATCCAGGACCACAGCTCTGGCTACACACAGATTTAGGAGTCTAAGTGAAAAAAATAATAATTAGTCATAATGATGCACATTATCAGCAGCCTTGAAAGGATGTCTACATTCCTCTTCAACTCTGAGAAATATTTGTATTTTAATATGTTTATTAATATTTGTTTTCCCAACTCCCACCATGTTCGTATTACCTAGACTTTGTTTTCTGGTATTTTTTTTTTTTTTTTTTTTTTTTTTGGCTAGAGGGTGCATGCATCCAAAAGGGAGAGTGAAAGGGAAAAGAGAAATCAACCCACATGGAGAAAGGTCATGCTAAATTTCATTTTCCATATTTCTCTCCTTTGGGAATTTTGGGCATGCACATTAACGGGCCCAGCATGTTTCTCAAGTTACTAGGTCCAGGACTCAGATTTTGTGAACAGAAAGTTGGTATCTGGCTACCTTAACTAGTAGGCCATGCAGCCTGCCAATAAAAACTAGATTTCTGAATAAGAGCTACTATAGTTAGTTTTCCTATTTATTAACCATTTACTAAATATTACCGAGGTACTTAATTACTTTATTTCATGAATGACTTGAAATATCCTGGGTTATTCTCTTATTTAACTTCTTCCTCCAAAACTATTTTAATGCATATCTCTCCATGGTAAAGATTCTGAGAAGTCATGTTCCTGAGTATATTTATAAGATACACTTATATCTGGTTGCTTAGAAAATTTTAGGTTCTAAATTTTTTAAAAACCTGATGTGATATGTAGATCCATCATCAAAAGTTAACTATTTGAGGGACGAGCAGTTAGCATAATGGCTATGTCTCTGGACTCCCATGTAGTCAACTGTGGTTCGAGTCCCAGACCCAGTGGCTTAAACTCATGCTGGGCACATGTGCATTCATGCCCAAGATCCCAAGAGGAGAATGGAGGAGAAGGGATTGTGGTGTGGCCATCCCCCCTGGGGAGGTGATTTCTCGCCTTCTGTCTCTCTGTCTCTCTCTATCTTTCTGGTGAGTGCATACACCCTATAGCAAAAACATCAAAAAAAAGGTTAACTATTTGAAACTTATGGACCAACAGATCAACAATAAGAGTGGGATATGAACCATGGTTTGTAGTTAATCCACTCCAGGCTTCTGAGTTTACATGAGGCACTGCTTTTCAGATATTAAGAACACAATACATATTTAATGATGTTATGTAAGTCACCTGCCTAGTCCAGTTGATATTATGATCAATGCTTTGAGATGCTTGGTACGATAGTGTTTGAAGATGGAAAGGTACGCAAAAATAACAAGAGGACATCAGAATGGTATCTACAAAGAAGTAAACTGTATCTTAATCCATAATTGACTTGAATTTACAGTATATCAAAATATAATAGACTGTCCACAAATTATTAAGGTTTTCAGGTCTATATATGGCAGTTATCACATAAGGTAATAGGCTAGACCATATAGTTTTTATGTTTAGTTTTTATGTTCAGTAGGCAATGCCATCTAGGTTTGTGCAGGTGTAATTTATGATATTAGGCCAATGAGGAAACTACCTAAAGATGAATTTCTGAGAACACATTTCTCTCATTAATATAAACCAGTTTTTTGGTTATATTCATAGTTTAGATTATGTATAAGGAAAATCACATCATACAAAGTCAAGATCTAAAATGTGAATTTAATGCTGAGTTAAAGCAATCACACAGTTTGATTTCAGGACTCTGTTTAGATGCCTCTTATAAATTAAATATTGAAATGACATTATACCTCTTTGAAGCTAGCAGGCCATTTTATCATCTCTTCATTGATTACCAAGTGTTGATCATAGGTGCTCCTGTAGACAAAGTCTCCTACTTTAACTGGCAGTAAATGAGTTAAATTATTATCAGAAAATCTTGCAAAGTTGTAGATACAATACTGTGCCATATTTCTTTCATCTAGATACAGGTTATACTCAGTGTCCATAAGGTGGATTTCCATCAGAAATAAATGAAGCTGGACAAGAGGCACAATTAGACATTAGTAGCATATTTAATGTAGAGGTAGAAGATATATACCTATCTAGTAATCATTCTATTTCCACCTCACTACTCACATTAACTTTTTGGTAGAAGTGCAATTTTTTTTTTAGTGTAACCATCTCACAGTTTAAATTAAATGAATTCTCTTTTTCCTCATGGAAACGATAGAAGAATAACTGCATCTAGATTTTTCCCAGAGGGTGTTTTGTGCATGAACTGTTAAAATCAATCTAATCAAATCTGGTTGGAGCTTCTTAAAAGCCAATCTTGGTACTTTATGAAAGACACAATATAAATGGATCATTTTGATCTCTCTCTCTGTCTCTTGTTTTTTTGTTTTGTTTTGTATTTTTTTTTTTTTTTTTTTTTTTTTTTTTTTTTTAGGGAAAGATTTTTGCTATAGGGTATGTGTGTGTGTACACCAGAGATTCAGACAGAATGTGAGAAATCACCACCAGGGGGCATGGCCACACTGCAATCCCTTTTTCTCCATTCTCCTCTCAGGATTTTGGGCATGTATGTACTCACACCTGGTGTCAGTTTCAAGCTGCTGGTTCTGGGACTAGAACCACAGTTGACTATGTGGAAGTCCAGCACCTTAACCACTATGCCTCCTGTTGGCTCCAAGCTTGATTTCTTGCTACTTGTGATAATAGTATAAACATATATATATATACACACACACACACACACACACACACACACACACACACACATATATATATAAGCTCATTCAAATAAGTACATTATGTATGTGCAACTTATTGAATATCAATTAAACCATAATAAAATTTTCTAAGAGGGAACAAATGCATTTTACTTATTTTCATTTTTCTTTGCTAGAGAACACAAGCACTCATCAGAGAGAAGCAGTGACACAGAAAGAGAAAAGGAGGATATAGCCCAAATAAAGAACAGTCATGTCACAATCCTTTCTCCTTCATCTCTCTCTTCTTTTAGATTTTTGGACATGCACATACACATGCCAAGCATGTTTCTCAAGCCTCTGGATTGGGATACTGTGTAGTAGGCCATGTGAGATCAAGCTGCCATAGCCACTAGGCCACAGAGCTGCCCCTATTGTTTTTCAGGGAAATTTTCTGTTGTTATTATCGTGTGATATCTTAAGGAATGACTCATACAAGTATAAATTTAAAATTCTTTCTTTTTAAAGCGGCTTTTAAAAAGCATATTAAGCTCTTTTTTCTTTTTATTATCATTATTTCAATTTCTTTTATTCATTCAATCACATTACTTAGCTTGCAAAGTGAAAATTACAACATGTGTACATTTCACCCAGTCCAGTTGACAATATTATTATTATAAGGTTATCCCTCAACAGATAATAACCCATTTCTTTGTCCTATAAATGCCTTGCCTCTCTATTTTCCTCTTTAATATACTTCCTCAGGCTCTATTCCTTCACCCTCCTTTTTCCCATACTATATCTGGTATATTAAACTCTTAACCTTCAGGCTTACAATATTCTGTTGCAGAAAACATGCTTTATTTCTTATACCACTGTTATTTAAGTCTTTAATTTTTTGAAATAGAAGCATATAAGTAATCCTTAATCTCATCTATGGAGGCATCTTGATGAAATTACTTGCTTCTTTTTTTAAACTCATTTAACTATAGTTTATTTTAAATTTATTATTATTATTATTTATACATTCAATTGCTATACATCATTTAGATTGTAAAGAGACTTTACCCAGCATGATATACACCTCAGACCAGTCCAGTTGAAAATACTATACACAATATCATCAACAGGTAATAAACCATATCTGTGTCCCACAAATATTTTACCTCTATTTTTTCCCCAAATTTCCTTTCCTACATTCTTCCCTTTTCTAAGAATTACCTTTAACCTTTCTCAAAGTGCAAATTTTCTCAAATATTATTAGTCATACAAGTAGAAATAAGATGGTAAATTAAACTTTCTGATGGTGTTAATTATATATATATATATATATATATATATATATATATATATATATTTCATTTACCTTTATTACTCAACAAATTTGGCTCACATATGTGTCTTTTGTGTATAAAGATGTTTTATACATACTTTTTGAATTTGCACATGTTAAGTTTAAAATACAAACTTATTTATAAACCAGATAGGATAGCTTGAGCTTATGTCCTCATAAGTAGTTTTCTCATTTTAAAATCAAACCACAGTACCTGTTCTCATGATTTTTGCATATAAGTACAGCTACATTTGAAACAAGTTTTTTCCATGTATCATTTTAGGATATTATGTAAAACCCATTTCTGGTCTTCATATAAGTATAATATGGAGAGATTGGACCACAGCATCTACATCACTATAGATAAAATAGCTGATGGTAAATATGGTCATTATGTCAAAAAGTATTGATATTGGATACATTGCTAGGAAACATATAGATTTCAGCAATTTCTTTGAGAAATTTTTGCTATAGGACCTGTGTGCTCACCAGACAGACACAGTGAGAGAGAGAGAGAGACAGAAAATGAGAAACTACCCCCCATACTTACACATCAATGTTTATTGCAGCATTATTCATGATCGCCAAGACATGAAATCAATCCAAATGTCCACGAACAGATGAATGGATTGAAAAAGTGTGGCACACATATTCTATGGAATACTACTCAGCCATAAAAAAAAGAACAACAACAACAACAACAAACAGAGATCTATTGCTGAGTGAAGTAAGCCAAGATATGAAAAAAAGATATTGTATGTATTCACTTAATATATACCATCTGCACTCTATGGTAGAGATCGAAATAATGGAGGGCATGAAAGCAGTGAAAATAGTTAACAATGATAAGACAGTGTAGAATGGTGGGAGGAGAGAAGAGCATAGAGAAAGATAGCAAGAGAACAAATAGAGAGGCATGACATTAGTGGGACACAGAAGATATGGTTTATTACCTGTTGATGATGACGTGTATAGTTTTCTCAACTGGATTGGTCTGAGAAGTATTTCATGTTGGGAAAAGTATTTTTGCAAGCAAAATGATAAATAGTGATTGACTGTTTAAAAAATATTGGAATAAAAATAATTGGGGAAAAAATGAAAAGCCATTAGATGGTAAAGATGGGGATTTTAAGGTCTCTGTATTGACTGATATGCATGATATTCCTTCTGGAAAAAGAAATGTAATACACTGTAATGTTATATGTAATTCAATGGAATATAAACAAGATTATGATAATAAATATTAAAAAATAAATCACTCCCAGGGTTATGGTCACACCATAATCCCTTCTCCTCCATTCTCCTCTTGTGATCTTGGGCATGCACACACATGCGCCCGGCATGAGTTTTAAGTTGACAGGTCCAAAACTTGTACCACAGTCGACTACAAGGAGTCTGGCAATGTAACTCATGTCATCTACTGAAATTGATTTAAGAAGTTTTTAATCTCTCTGTTTTGTCATCAGTCTTTACAGTGTTTCATTCTGCCTTAGGAAATACTTACCTGATATAATTAAATATGCTATATTCAACTCTCTAATGGCAAAATTCTCTAAATACATATAATAATGCCACATGTACCTGTTCAAATTTTTTTTAATTTTGCTTATTCTATTGATTTTTAGAAGAAAATATGGTCATGATGTTATATTTTAATAAAACACCTCCAAATATATTGGGGATTTAATGCATGTGATTGTTGTGTAGGATGTTTACCTGCCTGGAAAGAAGCATTGGGTCCTTTACATCTTCAGCAGATATCATTTCTATTTCTTGAAAAAGCATTATATCAAGTAGTTGGGCTACCATGTACACAGCATCATAGGTTAAAACACTGAAGTCAGACATCGTTATTGTGTCAACCTCAAATAACATAAACTCTAAGGAAGAATTTGGTGGGCAGTCTTTAATTTTGCCACATAGTAATCTATCACGTGAACAATTTAAAGAAGAAATCCATAATTCATGTAAATAAAAGTCTTCCGGATATTGGGAAGGTTCAATGGTATTGATAAATTGTTTGAAGCCAGGGATTTGTTTTACTTTGCTTGAGAATAATAGCATTTCTTGAAATAGGTGTGGTTTTCCAGCCACAGCAGAATAAAGTTCTCTCCACTGTGATGAGTGGAGATTTCTCAGAATCCACACTTTTCCCAAAATTAAATAGAATTTTTCTGCCAAACCGAGGCTCCAGGCACTTTTTTCATCACCAAGAATTATATACACATTGACAGATGAAACTCTGATTTGGGTCTCATAATTGAAATTATGGAATGTATTGATATTTGGCGTGGAAGGTAGCTTTTCTGTGAAGGCTACACAGATGTGCTTTTTAATCATCTCTGCATTTAGAACTTGAAGAAACTGCTCCTCTTTTATATCATCAGATACATATATTGCCACCCATGTCCAGCCAAAATGCAGCAGCAACAAGATGATTCCATGAGCCAGAAAATTGTCATTAGTGGCCATCTGATAAACTGATGGAAACTGGTCTTTATCACTTAGAGTGTGATCAAAAGGCCCATATGTGACCTAAATAAGAAAACAAATAGTGTGGTTTTGACTACAGCATAGTTTGGAATTGGCTCCTTAAACAGAGGGGAGATAACATCTACTTGATGAAACCACAAGATGGAATATTGGGTTAATAAAAAGTCTGGTGTAAAGATGACCTTGTTCTGTCATTCTGGACATTAGAATACTGTTTCTCAGTTCCATTTATTTTAGAAAAGGACATGTGCATAGTCCAGATAAATGTTATTACTCCCATAACAAAGCAACATTATAAAGTTCAATAAACCCTTCATCTTCTATAGTTAAAACTGAAGAAGGCAAAAACTTTATGAAGATGGTGTAACAACAAAATGTTGATGATTCTGCCATTCTGGGAACAAGTTACATGTAGATCAGAAGTTTTCCTACATAGCAATCAATGTTAAATGTGAACTCTGATAAAATAACTTTTATTGTACTTATCTATTGACAATGCAAACTTATCATAGGAACATTTTTTATTGTTTTCTTAAAAAATATAACCACTTATTATCTCTGATATTTTAAAATACAAATTTTCTAGAACATAATTCCTAAGAGTAATGCTATCTGTGTTTACCAGTACTTACTTCTGAATGTTGCTTGTGCTAGCTAGTTTCCCTGAAAAGAATCTCTGAGATGGAGGGTATGATGTAGAGAGTAACAGGACATGTATGCATACCCCACCAGCATGTCTTTCAAGCCTCTGGGTCTAGGACTCGAACAGCTCAGTCAGTCATGTGTAATATAACAACCTTAACGTCTGTGCCACATTTTCTAGGAGGCACACATCAAGTTGTCAGTCATCAATATTCCTAGCAGTGAGGTTTGAATACATTGGTCATGGATTGGAATCGCTGTGGAGCCTCACAGGCTCATTGTTTTTTTCTTTATTTCTCATTTTTACACTATAAATACTCTCATGATCCATGGAATTCTCTGTGGTCTGTTTTATAACTCAAGGGATATGTACACTCAGCTTCCACAGTTTCTTTGGTAAGATGTGAGAAAACTGCATTTGGAGATATTCAAACACCATTTTCCAACCTGACAACCCAGTTACCTGAGGAATTTTGTAGAGCCCCAAAATGGTTCCAATTTGGGCTGAATGTGTTGGCATATTTCCTGTAATAATGGCAACAGATTTTTTCTGGGTCTGGCAGTTGTAGTTAGGCAGGATCTGATTCGCTCCAGAGAGTAATAGTAGAACACTCTCTAAGGTTCTTTGGTGATTGGGAAACACATTGTAAATATCAAAGCCCAGGGAAATATTGGGGAGCAATTGGGGGCTCTTGTTGATCTCTTCAATGGCAAAGAGAAAGACCAATATATACTGGAAGTTATCCCAATGCCACCTAAACAGAAGGCATAGCATTAGGAAATACAGTCAAGTCAAGTAATTCAGAGTAAACTCCTTAGTCAAGTAAAGGGATAAAAGGGCTAGACTTTGGTTGCAGTTTAGAGATTCTCCAGCACTGGTATATGGATCTGGTGTAAGTTTCCAAATCCTCTGGAGAACTCTAAAATATCTTTTTTTCTCCTGTATAAGTAAATTGAGTTCAAATAATCAAAAATGGTTTTGAGAGCACTGTGAGTGAAACAAGGTCTCATTTAACTGGATAATAATGCTGTCACTTGAACAGTGTTGATTTTAAGATAGAATTTTTAATATATGGAGAGAACATCAAATATGTTTTAGGGATGTGACTAAAGACTGCACACATTTGGGCTAACCCATGCCATTGCAGTCAGGGAAGCTGGATCCCACATGGCCAACTGTGCAGTTCAAGTCCCAAACCCAGCAGCTTGAGAAACACTCCAAGCATGTGTACATGGATGCTCAAAATCCTGAAAGGAGGGACGAATGGAGAAGAGGATATTGCAACATGACCATACCCCATGGAATGTGCTTTCTCACTTTTTCTCTTTTCCTGTACCTCTCTGGTGAGTCCATCTTTAATATTAAAAAGACAGTGAGAGAGAGAAGGCACAAATCACCATTTAAAATGCATTTTAAAAATTTTATGTAAGTTATATATATTTTAAAACTTTGAAGTTGTATAATTTTTTAATACAATATGGAGTGATTAACATATACATCACCTCAAATATTTAACAATTTCTGTGGTGAGAACATTATCTTAGCTGTATAGAAGAAGAAGAAGAGGAAGAAGAACTATATTTCTTTAGCAATATTAAAATGCACAATTATGAGTTACATTCATCATGCTTCTACTCACCTTCATAATCTCTTCTACAATTATGTGTATCCCTATACACTTCTTTCTTTTTAAGTTCAGAATGTGTGGTGCAAGCATTGCTTGTTTTCTCTATGCTCTACAACCTCTAAATAACATGTAACTTACTACTTTTTTTTGCCATAGGTCTTGTGTGTTCACCAAAGAGAGACAAAGACAGTGAGAGACAGAGAAATAACCCCTCAGGGAAATGGCCACATCACAATCCCTTTTACTCTACCCTCCTCCCAGGATTTGTGGTACACATGCACAGGTATGTAGTGTGATTTTCGAGCTACGACGTTGGGAATTGAACTATGGTTGGTCATTTGGTAGTCTAGCATCTTATTTACCACAACACCTGCTGGCCCCCAATTACTCTTATTTTAACTTTTTTTCTTTATTTGTTGCTGATTTCCTTTATAAAGAAATATTTTTTATCCACTGTTAGAGTACTCATAACAATTAATTTCAGCTTTAAGTTGATTGACTTGTTTTTTGCATACATCCAAATTCAGCACGTTTTTAAGGCTGCTGGGACAAGGATTTGAATGGCCGTCAGTCTTTTAGGATCTGATTCCTTAACCAGCAAAGAGCCAGCCCTCTAATATCAAAATTCATATAAATTAATACCTCCAAAGCAGACACAATGATATTTTGCAATATCTATTGAAAAAACACAAATGTGGTCATAAGGCAGTTTAGGGCGTCCTTAAGTGGTCACTCTTCAGGTTTAGCTTAGGATATTTTTACTGTCCATACCTCTAAGCCCAAGTCTACAGCTTACCATTGTTCACATTCCCATCCCATTGTTTTGAGAAAGAAACTGGGTATATGTATGTATTTTACCAGGATTCTAACAAAAGGAAAAATAGAGGAAAGAAAATAATGATATACCAAGTCCCCACTAGAAGGTACTTTATCAATCTCTTTCTGTCACATAAACATACTCTATAGCATAAAAGGAGAAGAAGAAGAAGAGAAGAAGAAGAAGAAGAAGAAGAAGAAGAAGAAGAAGAAGAAGAAGAAGAAGAAGAAGAAGAAGAAGAAGAAAAGACAAGACTCAGAATATATAAAAAGAGCCAGTCCCAATAATGTGGGGAATATGAATGATGGATCCCACATAGCCTGATGAGTGGTTTGAATCCTTTGAATCTTTTCTCTCGTAGCTTGAAAAACACACCAGATATATGCACATTTTTGCCCAAAGTCCTAAGAAAATGGTGAAATTTTGAAGAACAAATGGTGGCTGACCATACTCCATTAGAAGCTGCTTTCTCTTTTTCCCTCTATTTCTCTCTCTGTTTCTGGCAAGTGCGTGTGCCCTTTGGCTATATATATATATATATATATATATATATATATATATAAATTTTAGTCAAGGGCAGCTCCAAAATTCAGATAATTTTTTTTTCTCTGTGAAATTACCTTTTGTTTTCCATTCATTTTATTTTTTTCTGAGAAAAAGAGTTAACATGAAGTCTGCCTTCTTAACACATTTTTAAGTGTCTAATAAGTTATTTGACTCTTAGGATATTTTTACTGTCCATACCTCTAAGCCCAAGTCTACAGCTTACCATTGTTCACATTCCCATCCCATTGTTTTGAGAAAAAACCTGGGCATATGTGTGTATATTACCAGGATTCTAACAAAAGGAAAAATAGAGGAAAGAAAATAATGATATACCAAGTTCCCACTAGAAGGTACTTTATCAATCTCTTTCTGTCACATAAACATACTCTATAGCATAAAAGGAGAAGAAGAAGAAGAGAAGTACAATGTGGTATAGGCACAGCTCTAAAGGTTCTTACCTTGATTAATTGAAAAGTTTATGACCGGGCTATCTGGTGGCATGGTTGTTTAAGATGGCTGGATCCCATATGGATGACTGTGCAATTGGAGTGCAGACTTGTGGCTGAACAACACACACACACACTACACACACACACACACACACACACACACACACACACAGGCTATGTATATTATATATATTACACATATTATATGTGATTTATTATTATATTATATATGTGATATAGCATATAATTTTATATGTAATATAATATATAATTATATAATATGGATTATATCTATATAATGTGCATACATTTCATATATATATGAAATTTAATCATTACACATAAAAATGTCTGTAAACCACCTTTCAAAAATGATTATAGTGCAATAAATTAATAAACAAAATGACATAATTAAATGAGTTTTGCTATCTAACAGAAGAGATGTGAACAAAAAGAAAAACTGAGGAGACCATTAGAAAGAAATAAAAGATACAATATAAATTATGTATAGTGATTTAATGTATAAATAATAAAAAAATTAAAAATTAAAAAGAAATAAAAGATAAAATTGAAATGTAGAAAGGTAACAATATATTTAAAATAGACTGGAAAAAACATAATGCACTTAAACTGACAAATAAGCTTAGAGAAAATTAATATGTTAGGGATGATATTTCAAATAGCTTGTATATGCAAAGTTTTACTGGTGATTTGAGAAAACAAATAAGATCTCTACTTTCTAAATACATCTTTTTCAATTCTCTAATTAAAGATATGTGAAAATAAAAAATTAGGATTGTCAAAATTCAGTCTACTAAGGCAATTCCAGATAGAGGACATTTTTTAAACAAATTATTCTAATAGAGATAGGTACTTGTAAAATAATGATATAAACTTGTACCTCACATCATATAGAAAAATGAACTGAAAGAAGATTACCTACATAAATTTGAGAGTAAAAACAATAAATTATGTAGATAGAAGTAAATATGTTTGGTACCTTGTGTTAGTCAATGTTTTTCAGTGACACTGAGAGCACAAGCTATATAAGAGAACATAAAAATAAATTGAAAAACATCAAAAGTAAAACATTTTGTTCTTCCAAGGATACTATCAAAAAAGTGAAAACATAACTGCTATAATGGCAGAAAATATTTGCAGATTATATATCTGACAAGGAAACTCATTTCAGAATAGAAAATGAAATCTTGCAACTTTAAAATAAAATAAAATACAGAAAACCAATTTAGAAATTAATTTGCATAGACATTTCTCTAATGAAGATATAAAATTGGCCAAATAACACATATAAAGATACTCAACAATTTTAGTCATAAAGTTTTATTTTTTCTTTTAATTTGCTAGAGAGTTGAGTGCATTCACAGAAAGAAGCAACAAGAGAAAATAGAGAGTGAGAAAGTACCCCCTACAGGAGAGGATGATTATGCTACAAATTCTTCTCCATTTCTCCCCTCGGATTCTGCACAGATGTTCACATACCCAGCATGTTGTTCAACCACAAGTCTGCACTCCAATTGCACAGTCATCCATATGGGATCCAGTCATCTTAAACAACCATGCCACCAGATATCCCAGTCATAAACTTTTCAATTAATCAAGGTAAGAACCTTTAGAGCTGTGCCTATACCACATTGTACTAAGAGTCAAATAACTTATTAGATACTTAAAAATGCGTTAAGAAGGCAGACTTCATGTTAACTCTTTTTCTTAGAACAAAATAAAATGAATGGAAAACAAAAGGTAATTTCACAGAGAAAAAAAATTGATCTGAATTTTGGAGCTGCCCTTGACTAAAATTTAAAATGATAAAAAGAATGGATAATGCAAATATATGCAAATATAAATTACTACACACTTATTATCATGGCTACAATAATGGTAACATCAAAATATAAAAAAAAATTGGTGGCATGTAGAGAAGTTCGAGCTCTCATGCAGTTGTGGTGGCATTTCAAACTGGTTCAGACACTTGGGAAAACAATTTGACTGGCAGTTTCTCAGAAAAATAAAATTATCATATGACCCAGCAACTGAACTCCTTGGTGGCTACACGAGAGAGATAAGTACATATGTCCACACAAAAATTTTCCATAAATGTTTATAGCAGCATATTCATTGTAGCCTTGAATATCATAAAATGAATCCAAGTGCCCATTAAAGATAAGTGAATAAGTAAGCAAATGTGGTATATTTATGCCAAAGTATTATTTGCATTAAAAAAATAGAGTGCTTATGCATGTTACAACATGAAAAATCCTTGAAAACATCTTGCTAAGTGAAAGAAGCTAGTCACAATAGAACACTAGTGATATAATTGGTTTAAGTTTAGTCAAATTCATAGAGGCAAAAAGTAGATTAGTGGTTTCCAGAAGCTGGGGAAAGAGAGAAATGGTAAGATGGTACAAATAATATCGGATTTTGTTTAGACAGATTAAAATTTGCTGGTATCCCAGCATCTACTTGGCAAGAGATATCAAAAGCATTGTGAGTAAACATATCTCTTCACTCAGTAATTTTATGCCAACAATCTTACTTTAAAAACAGCTCATTTAAAAAAGTTAAATATCTATATATTGTTTACAGCCACAGAAATTGGTCATATTAGAAATGATCAATAATGGGTTAGCACATGCGGCCTAACCATAGTAAGTAACACTTGGTAGTCAAAGAAATAATGACAAAAAGACAATTAATTATCTAACTTTTTGTTTACAATAAATATTAATGATGTGATACTCGTTAGCAACAACAGGTTGAAATGTGTATTCACACTGTGATTTTCACAAGTCCAGGAGTAAAAAACTCCAGCACTTGGGACCAACAGCGTAATGACTATGTTGTTGGACTCCCATGTAGTCAACCACGGTTCGCGACCTGGACCCGGTGCTTAGAACTCACGCCGGGCGCGTGTGTGTGCGTGCCCAAGATCCCGAGAGGAGAACAGAGTATAAAGGATTGCGGCATGGCCAACCCCCTGGGGGGTTATTTCTTGCTTTCTGTCTCTCTGTTTGTCTGGCGAGCGCATGCGCCCTATAGCAAAAACCTCTCTCAAACAAAACAAAACAAAACAAAACAAAAACAAACAAACAAACAAAAAAAAACCCTCCAGCACTTCATAGCTACATGATTCCTAAGTATGGTCAGAAAATTCTCTGGATGAAGGACAGAAAGCAGAGCACAAAATAATGTCCTCCATAGGGTTAAGGATTCCTGCTCCACATTACATTGTCACCTCATGAACAAAACAAGTTCCTACATGATCCACAGTGTGCCTGAGATCATAAGTCATTTTATCCAATTATAATCACTTTCTGCCCTTTCTTACACTGATAGAAGGGCCAAAAAAAAAAAAAAAAAAAAAAGACTAACATCAAATAAAAAATAGCACTTGGATAAAAATAATTGCCATAGCATATTATGTTTTACTTTGATTAAGGACAAATAAAGTAGTTGTTAAGAAAGACTAAAAGACATAGATACTGAACAAGCAAAGGTTCTCACACACAGACAGTTCTTAAATTTTACCCCCCCAAATCAGAAATCCCATTGCTAAGGATAGAGACACCCATGGAAGAAAATTGCACTTTCCCTAGCCCTTGTATGAGACTACATGCATGTTGCCACTGAAGGTTTTCCAAGCACACTCCATTGTTGCAATCAAAACAGGATGCACAGAACACAGGCTGTCTGCTGGCAAATGTTCTGTTAAGTAAAACTATAGCAATTCAGTTATTTCAGATGTGTGCCATAGGATTGCATAAAGTCCATTTAATGCAATTTTTGCATTTTTCCTGGAGATGTTAGAAATCAGGATCAGAGCTGATTTTACTTTTTGGTGTTTAAGGGAACAATATCCCACATAGTCAGCCATACAATTTGAATCTCTGCCTAGGTGCCTTGAAAAGCATGCCATGCATGTACGTGTGTGTACATTCCCCAAATCCTGATGGAGTTAAAGGATGTAGAAATGAAGAAGGGATTGCAATATGATCACACCTCCATTGGAAGATACTTTATTTCTCACCCTGTTTCTCTCTGGTGAGTGCACATAGAAAGTGGCATATTAAAAAAAGAAATTCTGGGTAAAAAGGCATTATTTCCCTATGAAAAAAAATCAATCTTGCTAACTTTTTTGAGTCTCAGGATCACGAGATGAAATGTTTTATGTCTGATAGAATTGAATGATTGACCTTTTGTGGGACATGTTTCTGTACAGGGTGGCCAAAGATAATCATGGCTTCTCATAAGGCATGTTTCTAGTATGACTCTGTTGGCAGTGAGCACGCGGTTAGCTCCTTGATTCTAACACCATCATCACATCAGGGGGTCAGTGTATCAATATGCATGTGGGCCTCACCATATGGGTCGTGGCCCTACAAGAGGCTTAGGCTGCAAATTTCTTTCTAAATCTCCCAGTGAGTGAATATGAGGATAGTACTGATGGAGTGGTCGAGTGGTCAACAGACTATATCCATTTCTCTCTCTGTCTTGAAAGGAATGGAAGAGATTTAAAAAAAAGAGAGAATAAAGATAATGAAAGGATAACAAACAGGGAAGAACATCCTGTATTCACTATTTTGCATTTCTGCCATTTTTTTGTGCAGCTTTCATTTTTTCCAAGTATACACACACACAAACTACACTCATGCAGTTATAAAGACATTAACACAAACATAACGAGGAACTTACAAATGTGTCAATTCCTGACTTGGCCTCATTAGAAAAGATAGCTGATGTGTAGGTTCTTCATTTTTCAAGTCATAAAGTGGAAAATACCCACCCAGCACCAGGTCCCCATCTCTGTAGACGCTTTGCTTTAGGTAGTCATTACAGCTCTCAAGTGTCACTTTGCCTACAGTCTGTAAAGGCTGCCCAAGTAGCAAAAGAGAAATCAAAGAGAATATGTCAAAGCCAACCGAAAACAAAGTCCTACATGTGTGCTGAGCTGAGAAGATCATGGAGCTGGATTGTATCAACAGGCTCAGCACTTTTCAGGAAAAGTCAACTTCTGTGGAGGGCACAGAGGTCTCCCGCTTTCACTGGATGCCTTCAGTCTGTAGTAACTGTGTGGCAAACTGGCACGATAAATAAAGGCACAGCTAGGAGCATTGAAAGGGCATTTCTAAGGGAGTCATGGCACTGAGACTTACCTTAGTGTCACGGTGACAGAATGGAATAAACACGGTTTAGTCCAGACCCTCTGGGGATTTCTCTGCCCAGGGGCCCTGCACCTGTTACTCTTTCCTCTAGTGAAAAACAATTTGGAAAAAAACATATTTTGGACTCTCCCCTACCCCTGGCCTATATGATTTCATCATGGACAACAACATCCTGAAGCAACAAGCTCTAATTTTATGCCAAGAGAGTTCAAAATTTGTGTCTAAAAATAATTCCTAAGGATATGGCTCAGTAAAAAATAATGCTGTTAATATTAACAAAATATATACTAGCATAATTCTGTAAGCTATTTTAGCAAGAAAAAGAAGGGCTCATATCAGTCAAGGATCACTTCTTATGCTATACACAGAAGGGACTTCATGAGTATGCCCAAAATCACTCCCAAGTCTTCAACACTGTTGTGGGAGAAATAAGCCTTATGATTTATGAAAGTGTAGGCCACATTTTAGGTAGGATTATATCATCCTTTAACTTCAATCATCCACAAATCTGAGCCCTTACTTAGCTTCATATCCTGTACTCCATCCTTTGATAATCAAATCATTATATTCTCATAATTTCATGGTTTAAACTGTCATAGCTAAAACAAAAGCTTTGTTCTTGACCCAGAATATACTTCTTTATAAATAATTATTTACTTATTATGATTATTTTCAATTTGACCAGAGAGCAAGCCACCAGATCCAGGACTTGAACCACAGACAGCCACGTGGGAGTCCAGGGCCTTTAACCACCATGCCACCTGCCAGCCCCCAGAATATACTTATTGTCATTTTTCTTCTGCCAGTCTTTATTGATAGAGTAAATATTTTTCATAAAATTTAATTGTTTCTATGTTTATTACTTATATTTATACTTTTTAAAATAAGTGTAGATTTTATATATTTATAATATACAAGAAAATGTTCTGATAGATGTAAAATTAAGATATGGCTACAATGAATCATTTAGTACATGGAATATATCTCAGCTTCTCATTTGGGGGTCAGAACTTAATATCTACTCTCCTAGCATTTTTCAAGTTTAAAATATATTTTTATTAACAACACTGACATAGTGCATAATAGACCTCTTGAACTCATTCCTCTTAGCTAACTAACATTTTGTGCATTTTTTTTTTTGGAGAGGTTTTTTTTTTTCTATAGGGCACGTGCACTCGCCAGAAAGACAGAGAGACCAAGAGACAGAGAGTGAGAAATGACCTCACGAGGGGATGGCCATGCCATCCCTTTTCCTCCATTCTCCTCTCAGGATCTTGGGCATGCATGCACACGTGCCCGGCATGAGTTTAAGCCACCAGGTCTGAGACTTGCACCGTGGTCGACTACGTGGGAGTCCAGTGACATAGCCATTACACTAACTGCTGGTCCCAAATTTTGTGCAGTTTGATCAACATTTTTCAAATCTGCCTATACTCAGCCTTTTATAGCTACCATTTTGCCATTTGTATGGATATGACTTTTTAACATTCCACTTATAAGGGAAATGATATGGGATTTGTCTATGTCTGAATGATTTCAAATAGCATACAGTCTTACAGGTTCATTTATGTTGTAAAAAATAACATTTTAAAAAATAACTACCACAAAGTTTGTCTGCTCACCAGAGAGAAAAGGATAGAAAGCACTCCACAATTGGATTTGCTCACATCACAATTCATTCTCCATATCATTATGATGTCAGAATATTGGTCACACATACAAGCATACACACCCAGTGTGTTATTTAAGCCACTGAGGGTGCAATTTGAATGAAGATCAGCTATGTGGAATCTGGATTCCTTAACCACCAGACTATGAGGTTGGCCACCAGAAATATTTTTTTTATGGCTGAATAGTATTCCATTACATGCATATATAACAGTTTTTTAACCACTGGGCTGTTGATATCCTTACACTTATACCATATTTGACTATTGTGAATAATTTTGCAATGAATGTGAGTACAGATATGTTTTTGACATATAGACTTTATATCCTTTGAATATGTAAGTGCGATTGCTAAGTCATATGGTAGTTTTATTTATCATTTTCTGAGTAACCTCAAAAAATATTTTCTGGAGGCTGGCCAGTGGTATGGTAGTTAAGGCAGCTGAATCCTACATGACCAAATTTGGAGTTCAAGTTCAGATCCAGGAGTTTAGATAACATGCCATATGTGTGTGTGTGTGCATGCCCAAAATTTAAGGGAAGAAATGAAGGGAAGTGGATTGTAGGGTGGCCATTTTCCTAGAGGATGCTTTTTTACGTTCTCTCCAGCAAGTGTATGCATTCTATATAAAAAAATAATGAATGTTTTTTATGATGCTGCACAAATCTACATTTCCATTAATTATGTACAATTGTTCCCTTTCCCTCCATGCTAATAGGTACTGTATTTCTTTTTTTATTATATTAAAAGTAATGTCAGGTAGTATTTTGTTATTATTTTAATTTGTAATTTTATGTTTAGTGATTATTAGTTATGATGAGAGTTTATTCATATAAATACTGAGTATTTATCTCCTTTTTTTCTAAATATGATCTAATCAAGTTTTTGTACTTTTTTCATATGAGATATTTGTATTCTTTTTTCCCCTTAAATTTTTTATTTCAACTTCTTTTATACATTCAATCACATGTTACTAAGGTTGCAAAGTGAATATTCCAACATGTGTACATTTCTCACCAGTCCAGTTAACAATACTATAAATTTATCTTCAATAGATAATAACCCATTTCTTTGTCCCATGAATAACTCACCTCTCTATCTTTTTCCTTAATGTTCTTCCTCATACTCTACTCCTTCACCCCCCCTCTTCCTACACTGTATGTGGTATTCACAACCATTTACCATGTTTCTATATCCTTTAGTCTTTAAATTTCTACCAGAAAGTGTAGACACTCGGTATATATTAAGTGAGACATACAATGTCTCTCCTTCATAACCTGGCTTGCTTCACTCAGCAGTAAATCTTCCATATTTATACACTTTTTGTCAAAAGCCAGGGTCTTGATTTTTATGACTAAGTAGTATTCCATAAAGTATATGTGCCACAATTTTTCAATCCATTCATCTGTTCATGTGCATTTGGGCTGGTTCCATGTCTTAACAATTGTGAATAATGCTGCTGCAATAAACATTGATGTGCAAGCACTTTTCTGATTAAGAATTCTTCTGTCCTTTGAGTAGATATCCAGGAGTGTGATTGCTGGATCATATGGTAGTTCTTTTTGCAGATCTTTAAGGAATCTCTAAATTGTTCTCCACAATGGATAGACCAATTTATATTCCCACCAGCAGTGTAGAAGGGTTCCCCTATCACCACACCCCCGCCAGCACTTATCATTTTTGTTCTTTTAATTGGAAGATTTTTATTCTGAATCTTCAGTTTTTAAGATCCTTATACATTTTGAATATTAATCACTTATGAGATGTAATGTTTTGCAAATATATAACTATTTCGCAGGTTGTCTTTTTATTTTTTCTCTGTTTACATTTAATCATCACACATCTTTAAATTTTACGTGATTTTTGCCAGCATAAATATAGTATATGTTAATGAAGTCAAAGACATCACTGTATACATTATCATCAGCAGATAACTCTTCATTTTGTGTCTATTAAGTGGGTTTGTTTGTTTTTTCCCTGATACCTTCCCTCTCATTGTTACCCATTTTTCTTGTTAGAGAGAGTGTCGTTGCTATATAGCACTTGCTAGAGAGACAGAAAGTGGAAAAATCACCCCCTGGGAGATGGCCACATTGCAATCCCTTCTCCTCCCTTTTTTTCTTGGATTTTGGGCACACATGCACATGAGGCTGTTGTGAGTTTCAAGCTGCCAGGTCTAGGACTTGAAAAACAGCCAGCCATATGGAATCCCAGTCATATAACCATTACAGCATCTGGTGGTTCCTTGCATAGCTTTGGTTACTGTAGGTTAGAAGCAAATTTTGTAATCAAGTACTATGATGTATTCAGCCTGTTCTTTGCCTAATATTGCTTTGGTTATTCAGTATTAATTTAATATTAATTTAAGGATTTTTATAAATTTTTGTGAAACTGTCTAAATTTTTTTTCATTTTTAGATTTCTTTTATATTTAACTATTTTAACTTCTAACATTATGCCTCATGGAACTGTAAAAAAAAGCAACAACAAAAATTGAAGGAAGAAGAAATAATAAAGATTTAAGCAGAAATAAATGAAATAGAAAATAACCGAACTATACAGAAAATAAATGAAAGCAAGAACTGGTTTTCTAAAAAGGTTAACAAGATTAACACATCATTAGCTAGACTAATTAAGAAGACATATGGGACCAGCAGTTAGCATAATGGTTTTCTAAAAAGGTTAACAAGATTAACACATCATTAGCTAGACTAATTAAGAAGACGTATGGGACCAGCAGTTAGCATAATGGCTATGTCGCTGGACTCCCATGTAGTCGACTGTGGTTCGAGTCCGGGACCCAGTGGCTTAAAACTCATGCCGGGCACGTGTGCGTGCATGCCCAAGATGCTGAGAGGAGACTGGAGGAGAAGGGATTGCGGCATGGCCATCTACCCTAGGGAGTGATTTCTCACTTTCTGTCTCTATGTCTCTCTCTGTCTTTCTGACGAGTGCACACACCCTATAGCAGAAACCTCTCCAAAAAAAAAAAAAAGAGAGAGATTAGGAAGAGATAAATCAGGGACCAGCAATTAGCATAATGGCTATGTCGCTGGACTCCCATGCAGTCCACCGTGGTTTGAGTCCTGGACCCGGTGGCTTAAACTCACACTGGGCGTGTGTGTGTACGTGCCCAAGATCCCATGAGGAGAATAGAGAAGAAGGGATTGTGGCGTGGCCATCCTCCCTGGGGGGATGTTTTCTCACTTTGTGTCTCTCTGTCTCTCTCTGTCTGTCTGGTGAGTGCAAAAACCTCTCTTAAAAAAAAGAAAAGAAAGGGACCAGCAGGTGGCGTGGTGGTTAAGGCGCTGGACACTCCCACATGGCTGACCAGGGTTCAAATCCTGAATCTGGTGGCTTGCTTTCTCGCTTCCTCTCTCTCTCATTCTCAACGTCTGTCTCTCTCTGGTCAAATTTAAAAAAAAAAATGAATGAATGAATAAATAAAATAAAATAATTATTAAAAAAAAAAGAAAAGAAAGAAAGAGATAAATCAAATACATAATGAAACAGGCAACATCACAACAGACATAATACAGACATAATAGAAATACAAACATTATTTTAGGATACTATGAATGACTATATGCCAACAAACAAGAGAACATGGAGGAGATGGACAAATACCTGGATGCATATAACCTACTAAGATTGAATCAGGAGGATATAGAAAACCTGAATAGACCTATAACAAGCATTGAGATTGAATCAGTAATGAATAACTTCTGACAAAGTAAAGCCCAGGTTCTGATGGCCTGACTTCTGAATTCTACAAGACTTTTAAAGAAGAGTTAACTCCTGTCCTAGTCAAATTATTTCTAAAGATTCAAAGGGAAGGAAATCTCCCAAATACATTTTATGAAGCCTCCATCATCCTCTTGCCAAAACAGATAAAGACATTAGAAACAAGGAAAACTATAGACCAATATCTCTTATGAATATAGATGCAAAATTTCTCAACAAAATACTTTCAAATATATCCAACAACATATAAAAAAGTGTACCCATCATGACCAGATAGATTTTATTCCAGGAATGCAAGGGTAGTTCAATATATGCAAGACTGTAATTATAATACACCATATTAACAGAAAGAATGTTAAAAACCATGTGATCATTTCAATTGATGCAGAGAAAGCATTTTATAAAATACAACATCATTTCATAATTAACATTCCCAGTAAAATTGGTATAGAGGGGTCATTTCTCAACACAATAAAAGCCAAATATGAAAAACCTATAGCTCACATACTGAATGGGAAAAGGTTAAAAGCTATTCCACTAAAAACTGGTAGTAGGCAAGGCTGCCCGTTTTCTCCGCTGCTTTTTAATATAGTGCTGGAATTCTTAGCCAATGCAATAAGAAAAGAGAAGAATATAAAAGGCATTCAAATAGGCAAGGAAGCATTGAAAATATCTTTATTTGCAGATGACATGATGGTATTCTTAGGACACCCAAAGGTTTTGATGAAAAAAATTTCACAAAGTAATAAATGAATATAGTACCCTGGCAAGAAACAAAATCAACATCCAAAAATTTATAGCATTTCTATCTATGAACAAGTTGAAAAAGTAGAGCTGAAGAAAGAAATGCCTTTACTATAGCCACAAAATGTATAAGACATCTAGGAATAAACCTGACTAAGTTAAAGACTTTTACCAAGAAAACTATGAAAATCTTTAAAACGATATTGAAAATGACACAAAAAAGTGGAAGGATATCTTATGTTCCTGGATTTGAGCATTAATATAAGAATGGCAATTTTACCCAAATTTAATCTGCATATTTAATGCAATCACAAAGCATCAGAGACATTGTTCACAGATCTACAAAAGACAGTCATAGAATTTATCTGGAGTCATAACAGACTTCGTACTGCTAAAGTAATCCTATGTAAGAAGAGTGGAGTGGGTAGCATTTCACTCCTTGACCAAAAATATAGTATAAAGTTGTGATAGTCAAAACACCATGGTTTTGGCATAAAAACAGACAGACCAACCAATGGGGTATAATATAGACCCCAGAAATAAACCCCAAAGCTTATAGTCAACTTATTTTTGACAAAGGATACCAGTCAAGCCTTTGGGAAAAGGAAGACCTCTTTAGCACATGATACTGGAAAAACTGGGTATCCACCTGCAGAAAGATGAATTTCCACCTTGCACCATTAACAAAAATCAACTCAAAATGGATCAAAGATCTGAACCTAACACTTTGAACTATAAAACTACTGGTGGAAAACACGGAGCAAATTCTGGGAGACATTGGTGTAGGCAAAGCCTCCCAAAACACAAACAATAATCCCTCAAATAGACTAGTGGGACTATATCTGATTAAGGAATATCTGCACAGCAAAGGGTCATGGCAATTAGCGTGAATTGACAACAGTCAGAATGGGAGAATGTTTTTGTAA
Organism: Tupaia tana; assembly: GCA_026018925.1. Classification (NCBI taxonomy): domain Eukaryota; kingdom Metazoa; phylum Chordata; class Mammalia; order Scandentia; family Tupaiidae; genus Tupaia; species Tupaia tana. Next base: position 2,194,587 of record JAKSZU010000025.1, on the reverse strand, counting down.
AATATGCCTTAGAAAAAGAACTGATAACTAGAATACACTGGAAACTCAAATGGCTTATCCGAAAAAAAAAAATGTCTAACCCAATTAAAATATGATAAAATGACCTAAACAAAAATCTCTTTAAGGAAGACATATGAACAGCTAAAAAGCATATGAAGAAATGCTCAACATCTCTCATAAGAAAGATGCAGATTAAAACCACAATGAGATACCACCTAACCCTTGTCAGAATATCAAAGAATAAAAATACGAAGAGTAATATGTGTTGGTGGGGATGAGGTTAAAGAGGTACTCTCCTACACTATTGGTGAGAATGTAAACTGCTTCAGTCACTGTGGAAAACAGTATGGAGGTTCCTCAAAGATCTACAAATAGAACTACCACTTGATGTTGATGTTTATAGCAGCATTATTCATGATCGCAAAGACATAGAACTAAGACAAATGTCCACAAACAAATAAATGGATTGAAAGAGTGTGGCTCATATACTCTATGAAATACTGTTCAGCCATTAAAAAAAAAAAAAAAAAGAAGACTCTGGCATTTGATAGAAAGTGGCAGACTATGGACTATCTATTGCTGAATGAAGCAAGCCAGGATATGAAAGAAAGATATTTTATGTATATACTTAATATATACTGAGTATCTGCACTTTTTGGTAGAGATCAAAATATTGGCATAAAAGCAGTGAAAATAGTTCTAGATGCTGAAGACAGTGTGGAACAGGGTGGGGGGGGAGAAGGAAAGATTATAGAGAAGGATAACAAGAGAACAAATAGAGAGGCATGACATTAGTGCGACACAAAAATAGTTTATTACCTGTTGATGGTAACATGTATAATCTTAACTGGACTGGTTTGAGAAGTATTACATGTTTGGAAAATTCTCTTTACAAGCCAAATGATATATACTGACTGAATGTTTAATAAAATAAAGAAAGTAAACAATAATAATAATAATCTGGAAAAAATGATGAAAAGCTGTTTAATGATGATGATGATGTGGATAGTAATGTCCTCGTATTAACTGATATGCATGGTAATCATGCTGAAAAAAAATGAAATACACTGTAAAGATATATATGATTAAATGTAATATAAAATTATAATAATAAATAAAATTAAATAAAAATTATTTTTTGAAAGTCTGTACATACACTTGGCATATTTTTTAAGCTACTGTATATGGAACATGAACCATACAGTTGGATATTTGGGATCCATCCCCCTTAACTACAACTCAACCAGCTGGCTTATGAATCATTTTCAGTTACTTCATAGTAGAATAAAAATTGGGGTACTTTTTTGACTCACAATATGATACAGACCTATGAGATAAAACCTTATAATGCCTGTTTCATCTAGAACCTCTTTTGCTTTTTAAAACTTCCAAGCAGTTTTTACCAGGTTTTAGAAGAATAATGTAGCACTTGACAACAAAGATGCAACCTGAGTCCCACACTGGAGGCCAAGATGGAGAAGACCGCCACAGGCACCATGAGTTTCACTTTGCTACTGTGGTAGACAGGGAGGAATGTGATCCAGACACTGCAGAACACCAGCATGCTGAATGTGAGGATCTTGGCTTCATTGAATGTGTCAGGCAGGTCCCTGGTCAGGAGAGCCATAATGAAAGTCCCCACGTCCAAGAAGCGCAGGTATCCCAGGACACAGTAGAAGGCAGTGATGGAGTCCTTGTTGCACATAATTATGTCTGGGCTCAGAGTGTGAGTCTATTTCAATGAAAGGGGGAGAAGCTCCCAGCCAGACTGCACAGATAATCACTTGAATAAGAGAGCAGATGGGAATGACAATTTTAGAAGCCCCTGATAGCAGCAAGCGCTTCATTGTTCTTCCAGGCTTCATGGCCTTGAATGCCAGAATTGCAGTAATGTTTTTTGCCAAAACAGTGGAAACTGCCACAGTAAACACAAGTCAAAATGTGACTTGTTGGAGGATGCAGGTGACTGTATTATGATGACCAATGCAGAGTAACGGGCAGAGGAAGCACAAGATGAGGGAGATGAGCAGGATGTAGCAGAGACCCTGGTTATTGGCCTTAACTATGAGAGTATCTCTGTGCTTCACAAAGACCACTAAAACTATAGTTGTGACCACAGAAAAACACAGAGTCACGTAGGCCATGGACACGTAGGCCAAAGAATCTGCAAAAGCCAGGAAAGTTGCAGATTTGGGGAGGCAGTGTGTTTTCTCACTGGCTACTCCTCTGGTGGGCCCTTAATACACTGCTCTGCATCTCACAGAAAAGCAAAAGACCAATATTTCAGTATAACAAATTCTTTATTTGTGTCATTTTGTGTACAGACAGCCCCTGATGTGATAACAACCTACACCTATAAATAGTCTAATTGATGACACTTGGAGAATTCTTTTAGCTGCAGGTAACATCAAACCCATTGAAAGTGGATCTCAGCATGTGAGGATTTTGATTGGCCCATCTTTGGGTCAATGATATTACCAAGGATGTGGATTTATTTCAGATCTCTTTTCTTCTCTCTCCTGGATTATTTTCATGATAAACCTTTTATTCCTATAGGTTATAAAATTGGCTTAACACAACAGGAATTAATGGTTTTCTGGGTCAGCAGGTGGCTTGGAGGTCAAAACACTTGAATCCCACATAGCCAATTCTGTGGTTCAAGTTCTCGACCTGGTAGATTGAAAATCATGTTGGGTGCATCTGCATGCATGCCCATAATCCAGAAAAGAGATGAAAGAAGAAGGGATTATGGCATAGTCATCCCTCCCAGGGAACGTTGAGTTCACACTCTCTCTCTCTGTCTCTTGTAAGTGCACATGCCCTATAGCAAGGAAAAAAAAGAAAAAAGGTAGAAATTTATATTATAAAATTATTTATATTCAGAAAAAAATCTTTACCTAGTTCTGGATATTTTAACTTGTCACTACCCTACTGATTCCTTTTTGTATATGACATGTCACCTAGTAAACACAAGACTTTTGTCATTGTACTTTTTAATTTTCCCATCACTATTCTTGTTAATTTTTCCACATAAATTTTGAAAACTTTTGAATTGAACTGGAAACATTTATATTTGGATGGGATTTAATTACTCCTATATATTTTTTGTGTAATTATTATTGTAATTATATTACTGAAATACGGAGCATTTTTTTATTTTAATTTATTCTCATCTATAGCCATGGTTCATTAACCCTTTCACTAAGTGGTAGGTAATATTTTCATCCTTTATGACTTTAGGATCTCTTTGTAACTATTCACTTCTATATGTAGCATGAAAGCACTTATAGAACGTATAAGAATAATGAGCATGTCTGTGTTTCAGTTACATATTATTTATAGAAATGCTGGAAGTTTATTCACTCCTTTATTAAAGTTGTTTATTTTTCTTGGTAATATTGATGCAATATTATTGTATACTCAGAATTTAAACAGATTGTCTGTCACATTCCTTTGGAATTATTCCAATCCCTGCCTTCTATCTCAGAGTCATGATTGGCACACATAAACGTGTATGTTTTCTTCTGGGTCCTAAATTGTTTTTCTATTTTTTTAATTCTTGTGTTATAGACTTAGTTTTGCAAAGCTTTCATAAGAAAAAGAACTAAATTTTACTTAGCTCATTCTTACCTGAAAGTATCTATGTACTTTTACCAGTGATGAAAACCAAATGACTTCTACTGTTATAATGACTAGAATTGTATATTTGTGAAAAAATCAAATCATTGTAATATTATTTATGTATTAGAAAATGAAAGCACAGTTTACTAAAATGGTCCACATTTATATGTCATATCATATTTTATTTTGATATATAATTCTTTAGAGGAATTTTTGCTATAGGTCATGTGTGCTCACCAGACAGACAAAGAGAGACAAAAAGAAAGTGAGAAATTACTCCTCAGGTGAATGAACACACTACAATCTCTTCTCTTTATTCTCCTCTTGGATTTTGGGCATGCATGCACATGAGCCCAGAATGAATTTCAAGCCACAGGATTCAGGACTCAAACTACAGTTGGCCACATAGGAATACAGCACCTTAAGCACTAAGCAATGTAATGACCCTTGACATATAATTTCTGGATTTATGTCTTATTTAGCAGCTATCATTTGAGACTTCTGATTGTGAAATTTATTAGAATATTAGGTCTTCAATTTTTTTATAGTCATCAATATATTTTTTAAATTTACATTTATTTATTTACATTCATTCACTGTACATCATTACAACATACAAGATGAGATTTTCCATCCAGAGTACACTGTATATTGGCTCAAACAAGCATATCAGCATACATGTTATCAACATGTAATTTTCCTTTCTTTTTTTTTTTTTTTTGGAGAGGTTTTTGCTACAGGGTGCGTACACTCACCAGACAGACAGAGAGAGACATAGAGACAGAAAGTGAGAAATCACCCCCCAGGGGGGGTGGCCATGCCGCAATCCCTTCTCCTCCATTCTTCTCTTGGGATCTTGGGCACGCACACACATGCGCCTGACGTGAGTTTTAAGCCACCAGGTCCGGGACACGAACCGCGGTCGACTACATGGGAGTCCAGCAACATAGCCATTATGCTAACTGCTGGTCCCCAATTTTCCATTTCTTGTTGCCTGTATGTATTGCTTTTTTTATTTTTCCCATCCTTGATTCCCTATCTCATACCCTCTGCCATCTCCCACTCTCCTCCTACACTGTTTCTAGGATCTATATTTGCTTTCTATACTTTTTTCCCCCACATTTTATTGAGTCACTGAAGATCTTAATTAATCTAAATATTTTTATAGCAAGCACAACTGATATATACATTTCCATGAACACAAGTCCAACTTTAGGCATAAGCCTCAGTGAGTAGAATGAACATCCTATAAAGTAGCGCCTAGCTGGGGCTATATATCTTACTACAGTCATCAAATAGGTATTTTTAAAGCATTTTTTAATTTCAAGAAAAACAGTTTTCGTTGTTTTTTTTTTTTTTTTTCTGAACCTTTCCTTTTTTTAATTTTAACTTAATTTACATTCATTCCCTAAGCAGCATCACAGCATACAAAATGTTATTTCACATCCAGAATATACTGCATAGTGGCTTAATCATGCATGTTATTATCAAAAAAAATTTTTTTGAGAGGTTTTTCGCTATAGGGCCCATGAGCTCCCCAGACAGACAGAGACATAGAGACAGAAAGCGAGAAATCACCCCCCAGAGGAGATGGTCACGCTGCAATCCCTTCTCCTCCATTCTCCTCTCGGGGTCTTGGGCACGCACGCACACGCGCCCGGCGTGAGTTTTAAGCCACCGGGTCCGGGACACAAACCGCGGTCGACTACGTGGGAGTCCAGCGACATAGCCATTACGCTAACTGCTGGTCCCAGTTATTATTTTTTTTCTTATTTCCTTGTGGACTCCAAAAAACCATTCCCAGTTGTCTTTTTTTTTTTTTTTTTTTTTTTTCACCCTACAAATTTGCTTTCTGGTTTTCCTGCTAGGGAATTCCATTATCTGCTTAGTTTGCAGACTCTGGTCATTGATTTCTGGCTGATCCTATCTTCCTGGTTTTAAGTTTTATTTCTCAATCAGAGGGATATTTGGAAGTCTTTCCCCCTTAGAAGTCCTTTCCCTGGAGGCAATAGAGACCCAGAAATAAATCTTTTTTTCAGGCCATTTTTCTTTTGGGCCAATTCCCTGAGATTGGCCGCTATGAGGACCAAACAAGCGAGGGACCCTCTGGAGTCAGCTAGACCAAAGTGTCAGAATATGATGGGGCTGGGCTGATTGGCTATTATATTAGGTGAATGCCCCCCAGGGTCAGACAGCCAGGCTACTTCCCTAGTCTAGTGTTTTGGTACAGACCTCTGTGTCCTAGCTGCTTGGTAGAGAGTGCCTTTGGATAGCACTGGGTTCCTAATCTTCTAATCCAGTGGCTGATTGAAACCATTGGCCCCAGGGCTCAACCTGATTCTCCCTACAGTTCCTAATCCAGGCAATGCTGCCCACTGCGAAAGCCCCTCTCCTTCTCCCAAGAGTTGCAGGCCCGAATGGCCACAGCTTTGCATCCCCTTTACCATCTCCCTGGGCTTTGACACAGGGCAGGTTGGAGTCATTTGATCCATCACATGGTTGATGGTTGATTGGTAGGTCCTGGTGAGGCTAGGTGCTCTAATAGTGGAGAATTAGAATGCCAGCTATTGGGTGTCCCATAGCTCAATGGCAGATTTGTCCAAACTACAGTCTCCAAAAGACATCCTGGGACCCTCCCAGTCCTTCCCTGTGTATAGTGGGACCCCAAAGATGCCAGGCTCCAGTCTCAGTGCTGCCCTCTATCCCACAGATAACCACACAGGGCCTGTCCCACCAAGGTTCTAACAAGCTACACCGGTCTGAGAACTACACTATAATCCATGATCAACAAAGAGATCAGTATGAGCACCTCCAGGAGTTAAGCTTTCTTTTTTCTTTCTCCAGTTGTAAAAATTATCTTCATAGGTTCCCCCTATATTCCTCTATTCAATCTTGGCTGCCACAATCACAGAAAGGATGAAGAAACTTTTTTCTTCTGTGGTTGAAACATTAGCAGCAGACAATAACTGCTCCAGGTCTGTCACAGAGAAGCATGAAGTTAAGCCTCTTTGATTGTACAGATACAATAGGCATGCTAGGCTTGGTACTCTAGCCCAAGTTTCAGGACCGTAACCTATCCAGAACTGCTAAGCAGGGGAATCAACACTCTTCATTAAAGAAGTCTCACAGTTAACAAGAAAGTCCTCCACGGATGAGACTCAAACCCAAAGTCAGGAAAATTAGATAAAATTGTACCTGGGAAGATTCACCAAAGGTGGGACTCAAACCTAACATCAATAAAGAGATTAAAAACAAAAAACAAAACAAAACAAAAAAAGACTCATAGCATAATCATCTCAGAAAACTGAAGCACAAATTGTTTTCTTAGACTGTTTCTTACTTAAAGAAAAAAAGGCTCCCAAGGCCAAAGACACCCAGCTTTCCAGTAAAAGTGCCTACAGATGTCCACTGAAGACAGTTGAGAAGTTTGAAGTATGACAGGAGTGTCCCTACTCCAAAGGATAACAAGATCTGCAATCTTTCTCTGATCACCAGTCAATTGGTTTCCACTGAAAGGGTCTATTTTAGTTTCCACTAAAAGGGTCTACTTCTTGGTAAACTAACCACCTACCAAGTAACACAGTGTTCAAGCAAAACTTTGACAGGTTAAATGTAGCAAAGACAGAGAGAAGCATCACAGCTAGAGCATTACAGCTCATGACAGCAATCTGCCTTGCTAAATGGAAGATTGTCTTTATAGAGAAACAGGTGCTGTCTTGCACTCCCACTGGTCGATTTCTGTGTAAATGAGGGATTGGACATGAGCAATTCTGTCTGGTTAATTCTAACTGTACTCCTATTGGTGCGTTCTATGCAAATGAAGGACTGTGACTGCTGTTTTGACTAATACAAAGAGTACTCCCATTGGTCCACTTGCTATTTCTCTCTCAGTTGGGTTGTCTTTACCTTGCTCAACCTTTATAGTGCATATTTTCCACAAGCATATCTACCAAAGGCTAAGTAGCACTAGGCTTTTCTTATATAGGTAAGTTCTGGTCAGTTATATGATAAAACATATTCGTGTTGTTTTAAGTGCCCAGTCTGTGTATGACAGTTAAAGAAAAATACATCTTCTCTGTTCTTGTCCTATACTGATAAAGATAATTAGGGAAAGAAAATTACCCAAGATGTTTTATTTATTTTTTGCTTTTCAATTTCACATTAAGTTTACTCATTTCTTTTTTGAATCTGTGTGATGGAGATAGCAAGTGTGATTATGAGTGTGTATGTGATAGTGTGTGTATATGTGTGTGGAAATGATTGTGTGTGTATGCAAGAGGTTGAATGTATAAGTGTGTGAATTTGAAGTAAATTCACATAGATGGAAATTATTTTGAGACATTTTATACAGTATAGTGTACCTATCTTCTTTTAAAAAATTATTTAATTTAATTTATTTATTTATTAGTTTTTAATTTGACCAGAGAGAAAGAGGGAGAGAGAGAAAGCGAGAAAGCAAGCTGTCAGGTCCAGGACTCAAACCACTGTTTGCCATATGGGAGTCCATCGCCTTAACCACCATGCCACCTGCCAGCCCTCATCTTTGTTTTTAAGGTGACATCTTTTCCTTTCTCTAATGTATTTTTGGTTTAACAGGTTTATGTCGCATTGTTTCTGTTCGTTTAATTGGTTGTCATACTGATCATAAGAATGAACTTTATCTAGATATCAGTTTATACACCAAAACACACACAGTTACTTTTTTTCAATATATTCGATACCAAAATAAATATAAAATTTAGTTATAAAATAGTTTCACTGAAATCATTATAATTTAACTGCTTTGTACTTTAGAAAGTCAGCTAAAGTAATCTATACTGTGTAACATAAAGTCCTACACAGTAAAACACTCCTGAGCAACATTGAGCATGGTTCCAGGCCTGGCAAGAAACCAAGGATGAACTTCTACATAACTGATTTTGGCAAGAGCCCCCACTTCAGGTTGTGTTTCTGCAGTCATTCTGACCCAGGAAGAAGAAGATGAACACCCAAAATGAGTACTGGGAAATCGACCTCCCTAGAAATGGATCAAAAAGGCCCACCAAATGTTCCATGTATGTTTATCCCACTAAGCCTAATTTCCTTTCATATCAGTCACACATACAGTGTGTCAGAATAGAGTGATAACTCTACAAAAGAAATCCCTTCCTTTCTGAGGCGCCTCCAGCTTCAGACCCACAGGTGCTCTTTCTCTCAATAAACTTCCCTTTTCTTGTGAGATACTGCCTCATGAGTCTTACTCTGTACCATGACATGTATGCAAGTCTCTGGATTCCTGTACAATTTCTAGCAATGGTCAAAAAGTTAAAAGTGGGGACACGAGCATGGTGGTCAAGGTGCTGGACACTACTACTTAGCTGATCACAGTGTGAGTCTCAGACCTGATTGCTTGCTTTCTCACCCTTCCTCTGTGTGTGTGAGTGTGTGTGTGTGTGTATGTGTGTGTGTGTGTGTTTCTTTCTGGAAAAATTAAAATAAATAAATGAATAAATAAAAATTAAATAAATAATTATTTTTTTAAAAAGCAACCTGAGCTACAAGCACTTTCTCTCAAATAAATTTTATATAGCAATTACTTGTAAATCCAGTTCTAAATTTGTAATTTTTCAACTTTGATAAATACACAAGCTTGCAATAAAAATAATGCACGTACAAACAACCAGTTCTCTCTCATCCCATATCCAAAAACAAGAAGAATTGGATTGATTCCCGGGGCCAGGAGGTGGTATGATGGCTGAGGCACTGGACTGCCACATGATTGACTGCAGTTTGAGTCCTGGACCCTGTAGCTTGAAACTCACACTGGGCATGTTTGCATTGGTGCCCAAAATCCTAAGAGGAAAATGGAGAAGACAGGATTGCAGAATGGCCATCCCCACTGAAGGCTGATTGAAGGGTGATTTCTCACTCTCTTTCTCTCTCTCTCTGGTGAGTACATGCACCCTATAGCAAAAATATCTCAAGAAAAATATAGGACAGATTCCCAATTTGACCAAGTCATTTTTCTAATTCTTATGTTTTTAAATGCATCATTAGCATCCAGCCAAAGTCTCATTTGTGGGAAAACAAAAACAAAAACAAAAAAACCCAAAACATTAGTTTGTAGAGTACAACACTGACTCTCCTGAAGGGAGGGCAATCCGCAACTGCCACCAACGTCTCTTCCACGAGCTCCATGGACAGTTGCCACAGCTGGCAAATGATCAACTGCGTGTTGTCTCGCGCCAAGGCCCACAGCTCAGACGCTGGCTGGGGTTCCACACACAGCAGCTCCATTAGAGATTCCTGTCCCAGACCAGCAAATTGCTGAGGTCACACTCACCGAGGTGCACTACAGCTTCCCTGCCTCATCCTACTCTGCCTTTGCCTGCCAGCAGCTCACACATGGTCTGGCCTTCCATAGCTCCAGTTGAACTTACAGCATTGGGGCCGCAGTTGAAGATACTTCTCAGACAGAAGTGACTCAAATCCCAGCAACGCATGGGCCAGCAGGTGGCATGGTAGTTAAGGTGCTGGGTTCCAGGAAGTTGACTCTGAAGTTGGAGTCTTGGACCCAGTAGTTTGAAAATCATGCTGGGAATAAGTGTGCCCAAAATTACAAGAGGAGAATGAAAGAGAAAGGTCTGTGGCTTGGCAATGGGAATGGGGGTATGAGATCTCACTTTCCTCCTCTTTGACTGGTGAAACACAGGTACTCTATAACAAAAAACTAAAAGTAAATAAACAAAAATAAGAAATTATCCAAGATTTTTATTTTGTTTTTCTATTTAATTTTACTCATATTTAAGAATGTATCTCTGTATGTGTAACACAAAGAGATAGGAAGTGTCAGTGAATATATGGTATTATATATGTATATGAAAATGTGTGTGTGTGTGAGAGAGAGAATGTGTGTAAGTGGGTGAATTTTTTTTCCTTTTATTGGAGAGGCTTTTTTGCTATAGGGTGCATGCACTCACCAGAAAGAGAGAGACAGAGAGACAGAAGCGAGAAATCACCCCCCAGGGGGGATGGCCACACTGCAATCCTTTCTCCTCCATTCTCCTCTCAGGATCTTGGGCACGCATGCACACGTGCCCAGCATGAGTTTAAGCCACCGGGTCCTGGACTTGAATCGTGGTCGACTACATGGAAGTCCAGCGACATAGCCATAACTCTAACTGCTGGTCCCTGTTAGTGGGTGAATTTTAAGTAAATTCAGATAAATGGAGATGATTTTGAGGCATTTCACATAGAGTATGTACCTATCTTCGTTTTGTTTGTTTTGCTTTGTTTGTGCCACAGGGTAAATGAACTCTACAGAGACAGAGAGAAGGAAAATGAGAAATCACCCAGCATCAAAGATGGCTATGAAACTATCCCTTCTCCTCCATTCTCCTCTGGGGATCTTGGACATGTACACTCATTCAACTAATGTGATTTCCAAGCTGTTGGGCCTGGAACTTGAAGTACATGGGAATTCAGCACCTGAAACTTTGTGTCCCCTGCTGTTCCCATCCTATTTTGAGTTTGTTATTGTGTTGTTGCTATTTTTTTAGAGGTTTTGCCTTAGGGTATGTGCACTCTCCAGGGATAGAGAGAGGGGACCAGCAGTTAGCATAATGGCTATGTCACTGGACTCCCATGTAGTTGACCGTGGTTTGTGTCCTGGACCCAGTGGCTTAAAACTCACGCCAGGCATGTGTGCATGTGTGCCCAAGATCCTGAGAGGAGAATGAAAGAGAAGGGATTGTGGCGTGGCCATTCTCCCTGGGGGGTGATTTCTCGCTTTTTGTCTCTCTGTCTCTCTCTGTCTGTCTGGCGAGCGCACACACCCAATAGCAAAATCTTCTCCAGGGATAGAGAGAGGAAGAAGAAAAGTGGGTAATCACCCTCTTGGAGGGTTGGCCACACCAAAATCCCTTCTCCTCCATTTTCCCCCTGAGATTTTAGGCCCACTTGCACATGCACCAGTATGAGTTTCAAGCCACTGGGTTTGAGACTCAAACCACGGTTGGCAATGTGGGAGTCCAGCAAGGTAATTGCTATGCCATTTGATGGCCTCTTGTTTTTTGCTTTGTTTTGTTTTGAGAGATTTTTACTATAGGGCACATGTGCTCACCAGAGAGAAAGAGAGAGACACAGAGAGAGAGAAACTGAGAAATCACCACTAGCCCACCCCACCCCCCGGGGTATGGCATGCATGCTACAATCCCTTCTCCTCCATTCTCCTCTCAGGATTCTGGGTATGCATGCACATGCACCCCACATGAGTTTCAAGTTGCTGAGTGTAGACTCAAACCCTGGCTGGCCACGTAGGAGTCCAGCACCTTAACCACTACTCCACTATCTGGCCTCCTACTTTGTTTTTAAAATTCAGTCACCAGTGACCAGCAGTTAGCGTAATGGCTACAGTGCTGGACTCCCATGTAGCCGACCGCGGTTTGAGTCCCGGACCCAGTGGCTTAAGCTCACGCCGAGTGCACGTGCATGCGTGCCCAAGATCCTGAGAGAAGAATGGAGGAGAAGGGATTGCAGAATGGCCATCCGCCCTGGGGGGCTGATTTCTTGCTTGGGACCTGCAGTTAGTGTAATGGCTATGTCGCTGGACTCCCATGTAGTCGACCGTGGTTCAAGTCCTGGACCCGGTGGCTTAAACTCATGATGGACACATGTGTGTGTATGCCCAAGATCCTGAGAGAAGAATGGAGGAGAAGGGATTGTGGCATGGCCATCCCCCCTTGGGGGTGATTTCTTGCTTTCTGTCTCTCTGTCTTTCTGGAGAGCGCACACGCCCTATAGCAAAAAACCTTTCAAAAAAAAAAAAAAAAAAAAGATTCAGTCACCAGGGAGGCACTGGGCTTAAACTGAAGCAAGTTCAGAGGACAATGGCAGTGCCCTGATCTGAAGGAACATTTACAGGTCCACAGCATATAGAGGGGCGTGAGACTGAAAAGTCCAGACCCAGCTTATAGAAATGGGATGTCAAGGGACCAACAGTTAGCATAATGCCTATGTTGTTGGACTTCCATGTAGTTCATCGTGGTTTGAGTCCAGGACCCTGTGGCTTAAACTCACACTGGGCACGTGTGCATGTGTGACCAAGATCCCGAGAGGAGAATGGAGGAGAAGGGATTGCAGTGTGGCCATCTCCCCTAGGGGGTGATTTCTCCCTTTCTGGCTCTCTGTATTTCTCTGTCTTTCTGGCAAGCACATTTGCCCTATAGTAAAACCTCTTCAAAAAGATAAATAATAATAATAGTAGTAATAATAATAATAATAAAGGAGCCTACGGGCCATGTGTTAGCACAGTGGTAATTCAACTGAACACACATGGGGCCGGTTTCGGGTTTGTGTCCAAGGACTACCCTAAGCACACTGGCACATGCAATATGCCTATGACCCAGGTCAGCTGAGATTGGGATTAGGTCATGGTGTGAAGAGCCTATCTGTGGTGTGTGTTTTACTCTCTCACTCTCTCTCACTATTATGGACTAAATAAATGAACTTTAAAAAAGGAAATCCCTTGGTGAACATTACCTTTTATTTATTTTGCCAGAGGACAGGTGTGCTGGCCAGAAAGAGAAGGAGAAGAAAGTGTTACCCAATAAGTGCTCCATAATCCCTTCACTTCTCCATCACCTTGGGATTTGGGACATAAACACCAATGTCTGCCTTGTTTTTCAAGCCTTTGGAGATGATATTCAAACCACATGGTTGGCCATGTGGGATCCTGCTACTTTAACCACATGGCCAAGGGATTGGCCCTCTTCTTTTCTTTTCTTTTTTTTTTATTTTTATTTTTCTTTCTTTTATAGCCTGAGAGTGCTTGCACACCAGAAAGAGATAAAAGGAGAGGGATATATGAAAGTTAATTTCAAAAATTATGCAGCAGATATTCTTTTTGTTTTTATTGCTATAGGGCACAGGCCTTTAGCATAGGAGGAAAGAAAAAAGAGAGAGAGAGAGAGAGAGAGAGAGAGAGAGAGAGAGAGAGAGAAACAGGACCCTCCAATGGATTGCAACACAGTCATATTGTCTTTAAGAAATGATGTTGACGGGACCAGCAGTTAGCGTAATGGCTATGTCACTGGACTCCCACGTAGTCGACCGCGGTTCGAGTCCCGGACCCGGTGGCTTAAACTCACGCCGGGCGCGTGTGCGTGCGTGCCCAAGATTCCAGGAGGAGAATGGAGGAGAAGGGATTGCGGCATGGCCATCCCCCCTGGGGGGTGATTTCTCGCTTTCTATCTCTCTATCTCTCTCTGTCTGTCTGGCGAGCGCACGTGCCCTATAGCAAAAACCTCTCCAAAAAAAAAAAAAAAATGAAATGATGTTGAGACAATTAAGATTTCAAATGAAGGGGTAAAAAAGCTGAAAAGGGTTCAGTATCTCTCATCACATGAAGACAAATTACACATGAAAAGCAAATCTATAATGCTTTATTAAGATTGTATAGAGAACATAATCTTTAAAATCTGGAAGTAAGAATGGATTTTTGATTGGTTTATTTATTTCTCCCATGGGGAAAATTCAGAGAGGGATAGACAGAGAAGCGACCCCAAACAGGTCTCATGCTGTGATCCACCCCCTGCCTCAGTCAGCCCTGGTCATAGGCACATGCGCACATGCACCAAGCATGCAGAGAAGATCCTGAGACATAAACCAGGGACATTTCCATGTAGGTCCAGCTTTGTAGAGCATTGTATTACAACTATACTAGCAGCTGGTCCAAGACCTTTTAAACTATTTTTTCAAATTTAAATATATTTATTATTTTTTTAAATTTGAACAGAGACAGAGAATCACACACACACACACACACACACACACACACAGAGAGAGAGAGAGAGAGAGAGAGAGAGAGAGAGAGAGAAAGAGAGAGGTAAAGTGAGAAAGCAAGGCCCCAGATTCAGGACTCAAACTACAGTTGGCCATATAGAGTCCAGCATCTAATTCACCATTTCACCTGCTGGCCTCAAATTTCTTAACTATGATAAAATGGGCATTTAGGCATAAAGAAAAAGATTAATAAATAGGATGACATTAAAATTAAGAGCTTCTCAGGGGCTGGCAGGTGACATGGTGGTTAAAGGTGTTGGACTCCAGGACCAGCAGTTAGCGTAATGGCTATGTCGCTGGATTCCCACATAGTCGACCGCGGTTCGAGTCTCGGACCCAGTGGCTTAAACTCACGCTGAGTGCGTGTGCGTGCATGCCCAAGATCCCGAGAGGAGAATGGAGGAGAAGGGATTGTGGCGTGGCCATCCCCCCTGGGGGGTGATTTCTTGTTTTCTATCTCTCTGTCTCTCTCTGTCTGTCTGGCGAGTGCACGTGCCCTATAGCAAAAACCTCTAAAAAAAAAAAAAAAAAGGTGCTGGACTCCCACATGGCTGACCTTGGTTCGAGTCCCAGACCTGGTAGCTTGCTTTCTCACTTTCTCTCTCAGTCTCTCTCTCACTACTCAGTCTCTCTCTCACTATCCCTCTATGGTCAAATAAAAATAAATAAATAAATGGATAAAGGTAAATAAAATAATTAAAGAAAATATTTTAAAAAATTAAGAGCTTCTCATCATTGAAAGACACAAATATAGGGGATGATATTTACAAAGAATATAGCTGAAAAAGGACTCATGCCAAGAAAAAAGTAACTATGTATATATAATGATACATACACACAGGTATATACATAAACATATTTTTATAAACATTTACAAATACATATAATCATATGTTTAGACATACCCACACATACACACACACACACACACAAACATATATGCCTGCTGATCTATGAGAAAAAGTCAACTCAATAGAAAAATGCATATAAGATTTGAACAGGCAATTCACAAGAGGAATTTCAAATGTTCAATAAATACATGAAATGTGTTAGTCTATTTTTCTTCATGGAAATGCATCTTAGAACCACAGAGAGACATACTATACTTCTCTTGGACTGGCCAAAAATAAAAAATCTAAAATAATTCATTGGGAGATGTTGTGGATCTGTGGGAACTCAAACTCATTGAGTTTGTAGTAACAATTACATTCATTGATGTGAGTGTAACTTGATGAAACATAACTTGGAAAAACAGTGTGACAATCTATTAGTCTGTTAGCATGTTGCTAAGAGAAACACCTGAGATTGAGTGATTAATAAAGAATAGAGATGTATTTAGTTTATGATCTAGGTGGCTGAGACACTCAAAGGTATGGGGCTGCTTCAGGCCAACTTCTGATACAATGTCAAAATATGACCAACAGGAGCAGAGAGAATGGTGGGTGTGTGCAAAGAGAAAGAGACCTAGAGAAAGCCATGTTCCTTTTATTACAATCCACTCTCCCAGAAACTAGCCCCTTCTCAAGAATAAGAGAACAGTCTCACAAGAGAGCAGCATTAATACATTCATTAAATCACTCCAATATTCATCAAGACTAGAACAGAGCTGGCTGCTGGATGGTGGTGCAGTGGTAAAATGCAATTGCTCTGTGAAGCCAACCCAAATGGAAATGCTTGAGATTCATGTTTCGAAATCTCCCTGAGTGCACTGGCATGCAAGCTCAAATGATCTGGAGGTGGCTTCAGCTGGAAATGTATGATGTCATCAGGACCTATTGGGGCTAATTTTGTCTCTCTCTCACTTGAAGAAATAAACTAAAAAATTATTATTTTTTTTAAATTTTTTATTATCATCATATTCTTCTTTATATTACATTGAATTACATATAACTTTACAGTGTATTACATTGCTTTTTCAAAAGGGAATGCCATGCATGTCAGTCAGTACAGAGACATTAATCTCCCCACTTCAACATTCAATATTTTTTCTAAGTTTTCCCCAATCATTATTATTATTATTCTAATTATAAAAAATTATTTTTTAAATCTTTTTCAAACAATTATTTATTCAATTGTACTTATTATTATTATTATTACTATTATTATTTGTTGCAAAGTGTGTGCACTCACCAGAGAGAAACTTAGAAGGAAAGTGAGAAAGCAAGCTGTCTGGTACAGGACTTGAACTGCAGTCAATCATGTGGGAGTCCAGCACCTTAACCACCATCCTACCTACTGGGTCCACTTAAAAGAGATTTTAAAACTAGAACAGATAAGGTCAGCAGGTCATGTTGAGGTTAAGGCTGCTGGATCTCACATGGCTGACTACAAAGTTTGAGTTCCACACGGATAGCCTGCAAAACATGTTGGAGGGTGGGAGAAGGGGAAAAGGGTGAGGAAAGGAATCAAGGAAAAAAATACAAAGGCAACACATTTATGGGACACAGAAATGGATTATTATTTTTTTTTGAGAGGTTTTTGCTGTAGGGTGCACGCCATCACCAGAAAGACAGAGAGACAGAAAGTGAGAAATCACTCCCCTCCCAGGGGAGATGGTCACGCCACAGTCTCTTCTCCTCCATTCTGCTCTTGGGATCTTGGGCACACATGCACATGCACCCATGAGTGACATGAGGTTAAACCACTGGGTCCAGGACTTGAACCACAGTCGACTACATAGGAGTCCAGCAACACAGCCATTACGCCAACTGCTGGTCCCAAAGTAGATGATAATCTGTTGATAAAATAGTATCTTCAAGTAGACTGGTGTGAAGTGTATTCATGTTGGGTAAATTTACTTTGCAAAATATAGTGATTTATAGTGATTGAATACATAAAAGAAATGAAAATTTCAAAAATTTAAAAGCACACTGGGTTGGGGGCCAGCAGGTGGTATTGTCGTTATGGTGCTGGACTCCCCCATGGCCTCCTGTGGGGGCAGGAGGTATATAGGGATACTCGGATCTGTCAGCTTGAAAATTACTTTCGATGTATGTGTGCATGTGCCCAAAATCCCAAAAGCAGAATAGAGGAGACAGGAATGCAGTGTGGTGGTCCCTCTAGAAGTGACTTCTCACTTTCCCTTCCCTTTTTTTTTTTTTTTTTTTTTTTATCTCTGGCAAGTGCATGTGCCCTATGGAAAAAAAAAAAAAAAAAAGAAAAGAAAAAAAAAAACAACAAAAACAAAATAAACTTTGTGTTAATGTGATTTTATGAATTTGTAAATTGTCTTTAAACTACTTAAAAGAATACTTCCATTCTTCTGGACCAGCAGTTACCGTAATTACTACGTCTCTGGACTCCCATGTAGTCGACCGTGGTTTGAGTCCTGGACCCAGCGACTTAAACTCACACTGAGCGTGTGTGTGTGCATGCCCAAGATCCCCAGAGGAGAATGGAGGAGAAAAGATTGCAGCATGGCCATCCCCCCTGGGGGGTGATTTCTGTCTTTCTGTCTCTCTGTCTCTCTCTGTCTTTCTGGCAAGCGCACGTGCCCTATAGCAAAAACCTCTCAAAAAAAAAAAAAACAAAAACAACAACAACAAAAAAAACAAAACAAAAAACTACGTAAAAGAATACTTCCATTCTTAGTAAAAACAAACTCAAGTATTTGGTCATGATGTATATACCTTATATCCCAAGAGTTCAAAAAAATGTACATAGAGAGCAAATGTTAAAGGAGAAGGTAAAATATTAACCTCAAACAGAAGCTTCTTAAAACACCTTCCAGACTACCTGACTCCCCTTGGTAAAGACTTCAAGGAGCTTCTAATGCAAATGTAGTCAAATCCAAACTCCCCACATTCCATATCTGGCTCCCAGGCCAGCAGGACTGAGCCCCTGGTGACCTCTCTAACATTATCCCATGACAACCTCAAACCCTAGTTCATGGAGCTCATAGATTCCCAGATGCAAAGCACTATTTCCTGCCTCTGAGATTATACACGTTCTGAGTCTCTGTGTGTTCATTCCCTCCATCCACTCTTAATACCTGACTTCTTGGGGGCCAGTGGGTGGCATAATGCTTAAGGTGCTGGATTCTCACATGGTTGACCATAATTCGAGGCCTAGACCCAGTGGCTTGAAACTTATGTCAGATGTGTGTGCGTGCATACCCCAAATCCTAGGAAGAGAATGGAGAAGGGATTACAGCATGGCCATCTCCCCAGGGTTGATTTCTTGTTTTCTCTCTCAGTCTATCCAGTGAGCGCCCATGCCCTACAGCAAAAACCTGTCTCCAAAAACAAACACAAAACAACCTGACTTCTTTTCATGCTGGCAGGTCTCACTTACCTGCCACCTCCTCACTCTAATTAAGTTTGCCATGCCCCCCATTCTCTCAACATCTTTATTTTCAGCTAAATTGTTTTATTTATTTCTCTACTTTTTTATCCCTATCTGCATTGGGAGACTGTCTGTTAGTCACCACTATTCTCTATCATGCCCCCGGCACTAGGTGGGCAGCAGAATAAAGAGGATCTTAGAGTCAAAGGGCCTGCAACAGGGGCTGAATGGTGGCTCAGTGGTAAAACATGATAGTCTGTGAGGTTAAAATATATGGGAAGGTTCCAGCCTCAGGTACAGAGATCTCCCTGAGTACACCAGGCATGTGTGTGCCCTTGATCAGGAACTGACTGACTGAAGCTGATGGTGGATCTCAGTGTCAGTACCCAGGGAGGTAAGGTTCTGTCTCTCTGTCTCTGTCTTTTTCTCTGTGTAATTCTACACTCATAAAAAAAATAAAATGAACTTAACAAAAGATGGTTTGCAATAAAACTATGGAAACAGTAAAGTGATCAGTGGTTGCTAGAGGTAAGGGATGAGAGAATGTGGAATGAACTGACAGAGCACAGAGGATATTCAGGGCAGTGAAACTATCCTGAGTGATATTGTCATCATAGCTTTATATCATTGTCCACACCCATAGAATGTACAGGTCACTAATTAGTGAACCCTAATGTAAACCAGGCAATGTGGGTGGTAATGACATATTGGTATTTGTTCCTCAGGTCCACTCTGGTGCAGAGGCTAGTGGTGGGGGAATTTGTGCACATGTGGGGGCAGGAGGTATATAGGGACACTCGGAACCTTCTGCTCAACTTTTCTGTGAATCTAAAGCTCCTCTGAAAGGACCGGCTTTGTAGCACAGGGATAATGCACTTCTCAAGTCATGCTGGATTTATATAGATGCTCCTAGGTTTTGTTCCCTGGTCAATCTGTACACATCAGGTGGACATTCACCCCAGATTCTAGCTGGCTGGGAAGGCTGGGCAAGGGGACTACCTTCAGAGACTCTGTTGAGGATGTCTATGTATGTGTTTATGTTTGTGTCTGTCAATTAAATTAAATACATACAAACAAACAAACAAACAAACAAAAAACCCTACTCTAAAATATCATCTATTTGTGGGCCAGTAGGTACCATGGAGGTTAAGGTGCTAGATCTGCAGTTTGAATTCTAGTCCCAGAAAATGACACCAGGCATATTACATGCATGCTCATCATCCCAGGAGGAGAATGGAAAAGGAATTGTAGCCATCCCCACTGGGTGATGATCCCCCCCCCCCACCATCTCTCTCTCTTTTTTTTAAATTAATTAATTAATTTATTTATTTATTTTTACATTTTTCCACAAACATTTACTTTACATAGCAAAAAATTTTCGCTCATAGTCCATAATTCTTGACAGTTTACAAACAACTTTCAAGATCTCAAAATACTGAATTTTAAAGATAATGTTCAAAATATGTCTTATAATTTTGTATAATTTTAAAACTCTATAACAACAGAGGCAGAATGGTTTCAAATATATATATATATATATATATATATATATATATATACATATATATACAAATATATATATGTATATATATATACACATTTAGAGTGCAGACACTCGGTATATATTAAGTGGGGACATAAAATGTCTCTCCTTCATAGCATGGCTTGCTTCACTCAACAGTAAGTCTTCCATATTCATCCACTTCCTTTCAAAAGCCAGGGATTTGTTGTTTTTTATGGATGAATAGTATTCCATTGAGTATATGTGCCACAGTGTTTCTAACCATTCATCAGTTCGTGGGCATTTAGGTTGTTTCCATGACTTAGCATCGATGTGCAAGCACTTTTTCGATTAAGTATTCTTCTGTCCTTTGGGTAGATACCAAGGAGTGGGATTGCTGGATCATATGGTAGTTCTATTTGTAGATTTTGGAGGAATCTCCAAATTGTTCTCCACAGTGGTTGTACCAATTTACAGTCCCACCAGCAGTGTAAGAGAGTTCCCTTTTCACCACACCCCCTCCAGCACTTATCATTTTTTGTTTTTTTAATCTTAGACATTCTGACTGGGGTTAGGTGATATCTCATTGTTGTTTTGATCTGCATTTCTCTTACAATGAGGGATGTTGAGCATTTTTTCATATGCCTTTTAGCTATTCATATGTCATCTTTAGAAAGTGTTTTTTTTCAACTCATTCTCCCATCTTTTAATAGGATTGATTGTCTTTTTCCGGAACAGCCGCTTGAGTTCCTTGTGGATTCTGGTTATCAGTCCCTTGTCTGATGCATAGTTTACAAAAATATTTTCCCATTCTGAGGGCTGTCTGTTCACACTAATCACTGTGTCTTTTGCCATGCAGAAACTTCTTAGTCTGATGTAATCCCACTTGTCTATTTTAGGGATCATAGACTGTGCATTGGGAGGCTTATTTAAGAAGTTTTTCCCTACCCCAATGTCTCCCAGAGTTTCCCCGGTGTTTTCCAGGAGCAGTTTTATAGTTTGAGGTCTTAGGTTTAGATCTTTGATCCACCTTGACTTTATTTTTGTCAGAGGTGAGAGGTAGGGGTTCAGATTCATCTTTCTGCAAGTGGAGATCCAGTTTTGCCAGCACCATTTGCTGAAGAGGTTATCCTTTTCCCACAGGATTGACTGGTGCCCCTTGTCAAAAATCAGTTGGCTGTATGTTTAAGCATTCATTTCTGGGGACTCTATTCTGTTCCATTGGTCCACCTGTCTGTTCCTGTGCCAGTACCATGCTGTTTTGATTACCACAGCTTTGTAGTATATTTTTGGGTCAGGGAGTGAGATGCCGCCCACTCCATTCTTCTTGTGCAAAACTGCTTTGGCAATACGGGGTCTTTTATGATTCCAGACAAACGTTATGATTGTCTTTCCTAGATCTGTGAAGAATGTGTCTGGTACTTTGATTGGCATTGCATTAAATACGTAGATTAATTTGGGTAAAATTGCCATTTTGATTATATTAATTCTTCCAATCCAGGAACATGGGATGTCCTTCCACTTTTTTGTGTCATTTTCAGTTTCTTTTTTTATCTTCTCATAGTTTTCCTTATGGAGGTCTTTAACTTCTTTAGTTAGATTTATCCCTAAGTATCTTATACTTTTTGTGGCTATGGTAAATGGAACAACTTTTTTCAGTTCCATCTCAGTCTGCCTGTTGTTCGTATACAGAAATGCTATAGATTTCTGGATATTAATTTTGTATCCTGCAACGTTACTGTATTCATGTATTACTTCCAGAAATTTTTTTATGGAAACCATTGGGTCTTCTATGTATACAATCATGTCATCAGCAAATAGAGAGAGTTTCACCTCTTCTTTTCCTATTTGAATGCCTTTTATTTTTTCCTCTTTTCTGACTGCAATGGCCAAGACTTCTAGTACTATATTGAAGAGGAGTGGAGAAAGTGGACATCCTTGTCTTGTACCCGTTTTTAGTGGAAAAGTTTTCAGCTTTTCTCCATTGAGGATGATGTTCACTATGGGTTTTTCATAGATAGCTTTTATTGTGTTGAGAAATGGCCCTTCTATGCCCATTTTGCTGAGAGTCTTGATCATGAAGGGATGTTGTATCTTATCAAATGCTTTTTCTGCATCAATTGATATGACCATATGGTTTTTATCTTTCTTCCTATTAATATGGTGTATTACATTTATGGTTTTGTGTATGTTGAACCAACCTTGCATTCCTGGGATAAAGCCTACCTGATCATGATGTATAATCTTTTTGATAAGTTGTTGTATATGATTTGCTAGTACCTTGTTGAGAATCTTCGCGTCTATATTCATCAGGGATATTGGTCTATAGTTTTCCTTCCTTGTCCTGTCCTTATCAGTTTTAAGGATAAGGGTGATAGAGGCTTCGTAGAATGAATTAGGGAGAGATTCACCCTTTTGGATATTTAGAAATAACTTGGGCAGAATGGGGGTTAACTCTTCTTTGAAAGTTTTGTAGAATTCAGAGGTGAATCCATCAGGGCCAGGGCTTTTCTTTGTTGGGAGGTTATTTATAACCGATATGATCTCCTGGCTTGTTATGGACCTATTCAGACTTTCTATATCCTCCTGGCTCAATCTAGGTAGATTATACCTGTCCAGAAATTTGTCCATCTCATCCAAATTATCTTGTTTCTTGGCATACAGATGTTCATAGTATCCCCTAATAATGTTTTTTATTTCTACTATGTCTGTTGTTATTTTGCCTGCTTCATTGCAGATCTGATTCACCTGGTTCTTTTCTCTCCTCTTCTTAATAAGTCTCGCTAGTGGTGTATCAATTTTGTTTATCTTTTCAAAGAACCAGCTTTTACTTTCATTTATTTTCTGTATAGTTCGTTTATTTTCTATTTCATTTATTTCTGCTCGTATCTTTATTATTTCCTTTCTCCTGGAGTTTTTTGGATCTTTTTGCTGTTGCTTTTCCAATTCTGTGAGGCATGATGTTAGGTGATCCTTTTGCCTTCTTTCCATGCTCCTCTTATGTGCACTAATTGATATGAACTTCCCTCTTATGACTGCTTTAGCAGTGTCCCAAAGATTATGGAAACTCGTGTCCTCATTGTCACTGGCTTCCTTGAACCTTTTGATATCAGTCTTTATTTCTTCAGTAGTTGTGGAGTCATTCAGGAGTAGGTTATTAAGTTTCCATGTATTTGAGTATTTTTGAGGATTTCTCTTAAAATTAAACTCAAGTTTAATTCCATCATGGTTGGTGAAGATGCTGGGTATAGTTTCTATGCTTTTGAATCTGTAGAGGCTTGCTTTGTGCCCAATGATGTGGTCAATCTTCGAGAGTGTTCCATGTGGTGGTGAGAAAAAAGTGTATCTTGAGGTTTTAGGATGGAAAGTTCTATAGATGTCTGTTAAGTCCATTTGATTTATGATATCATTTAGATCTTTTATCTCTTTACCTATTTTTTGTCTAGATGATCTATCCAGGGGGGATAGTGCAGTGTTGAGGTCTCCAACAATTAGTGTGTTGCAGTCTATCTCCCTTTTTAGATCTAGCAGTCTTTCCTTCACATATTTGGGTGCTCCTGTGTTGGGCGCATAGATATTAATAAGCGTTATATCTTCTTGATCGATTGATCCTTTTACTACAATATAGTGCCCTTCTTTGTCTCTTTGAACAGTTTTTGTTTTAAAGCCTATTTTGTCAGAGATCAGTATTGCGACTCCAGCTCTTTTTTGGTTCCCATTTGCATGGAAAATCTTTTTCCAACCCTTCACTTTCAGTCTATGTATATCTTTATCCATGAAGTGGGTTTCCTGTAGGCAACAGATAGAGGGTTTTTGTTTTTGAACCCATTCAGCCAGTCTGTGTCTCTTGATTGGAGAGTTTAATCCATTAACATTCAATGTTATTATTGATGTTAATGGATCTGTCCCGGCATTTAAGTTGGCCATTGTCTTAGTTGCCTTTTACTCTTTTGTTTCTGGCTGTTACTTCTTTAGTTTTCCTGGAACAGTACTTTCTTCAGGGTTTCATGGAGAGCTGGCCTGGTGCTGGCAAATTCTTTCAAGTTTTGTTTGTCTGAGAAGATTTTAATCTTTTTTTCCCATATGAAGTATAATCTTGCAGGATACAATAGTCTTGGTTCAAATTGTTTCTCTCTTAACACTTTCAGCACATCTTCTCATTCTTTCCTTGCTTGCATTGTTTCCATTGAGAAGTCCGGTGTTAGCCTGATGGGGTGACCTTTGTAAGTCACTTGTTGTTTCTCTCTTGCTAGTTTTAGTATCTTATCTCTATCTGTGGTCTTAGCCAGTCTGGCTATGATATGCCTTGGGGAAGATCTTCTTGGGTTGATTCTATTTGGTGTCTTTTGTATTTCTTGGGTCTGGATGTTGGAGTGCCTCTCTATGCTTGGGAAATTTTCTTCCAAGATTTCATGGAATAGGTTTTCCATGCTCTTATTAGTTTCTTCACCTTCTGGGATACCAATTATTCGGACGTTAGGACGTATAATGGAATCTAGTAATTCTCGTATGTTATCTTCATGTTTTTTTGTTATTTTCTCTATCTTTTTGGTGGTTTTCTCTAGGTCAGAAGTTTTATCTTCTACATCAGAGATTCAATCTTCAGCATGGTCTAATCGACTTTTAATACTTTCAAGAGAGTTTTTGATTTCCTGTATTTCAGACTTCACCTCTAATAGTTCCGTCTTATTCTTCCTCAGAATTTCTTACTTCATATCATTGAAGGACTTTCTCATCTCCTATAATTCATTGTCTCTTTTCTGTTCCAGCTCATAGTACTTGTTCAACATGAATGTTCTAAACTCTATCTCGGACATTTTGGTAACGTCCTCTATTTTTTCAGGAACAGGAAGGGAGTTACTGTGTTCCTTTGATGGAGACATATTTCCTGCTTTATTCAGGCCTGAGGTTCTTGTACTTCTAACCATTGGGAGATGTGTTCCCTTTGAAAAACCTTTTACAAGAAAGTTTCTTCTAATAGAAGCAAGTGTGTTTCCTTTCGGATGTGGAATGGAGACAGCCAAAGTCTATCTTTAATTGTGTTTAGTAATGTAAACCAAGAAAAAGTATTCTCTTCAGGTGTCCAAAGAAATGTATCTCCTTCTTCACTGGTGTTTCGGGGAAATGGAGGATTCTAGAGAGTCTTAAAATGCTGGAATGTTTCAGAATTGTAATTCTAGACCTATATGGACAGCCAAGGATGGTACAGATAAAGGACGTGAGGATTGAGAAACTGGGAAAAAAATAATATGTAGAATAAAGAAAAAGTCAGGTTTAGCCAGGGGTCGAAAGATGGGAGTGTGGTGTGGATGAACTGAGGGCGTTCCTGTGTGTTGATCAGAGGAGAGTAATTTACAAATGAAAGATGTGGGTAACAGGACAGAGAGAAAAAAAAGGAAAAAAATGTACCTGGCTGAAAGAGGGGAGTCTGGCTTGAGGTCCCGGGGCTGGAATTACTGGGGGGCAGTCCTCCCTCGAAGATCCTGGCCCAGGGGTTGAAAGATGGGAGTGTGGTGTGGATGAACTGAGGGCGTTCCTGTGTGTTGATCAGAGGAGAGAAATTTACAAATGAAAGATGTGGGTAACAGGACAGAGAGAAAAAAAAGGAAAAAAAAATGTACCTGGCTGAAAGAGGGGAGTCTGGCTTAGGGTCCTGGGGCTGGAATTACTGGGGGGCAGTCCTCCCTCGAAGATCCTGGCCCAGGGGTCGAAAGATGGGAGTGTGGTGTGGATGAACTGAGGGCGTTCCTGGCTGAAAGAGGGGAGTCTGGCTTGGGGTCCCGGGGCTGGAATTCTGCCACATTTTTAATATGTTTTTATGTTTTATACATAAAGTATCTGTTACAGAAATTGCTTACTTACCTAGCTAAATCACACAAAAGTTACTTGTTGCAAACAGTTTACCCAGCTAAATCACAAAACCATAAACTCAAGATATCCAAATTACATTTTATTAATAAAATAAGTAAAAATTATTTATCAATCTTCATATAGAACTGCACAAGAAACTAAAAAACAAACCTTGTTTGTAAAGAAACATGCCTGCATGTGAGGGATTCTGGTCTATTGTCAAATTAACTAGGATTGTCATATTTCTTCTATATATCAAATAAAAACCTTGAAAGTCAAGACCTTGACATTCTTAGAGATCACCTGTATTATTTATTTGTTTATGATTAATTCATTTTTATATAAAATCACTATATCATTACAGCATGCAAAATGAATTTTTCAGCATGAATATACTATATATTCAGTTAAAGATATTGTCATACACATTATCAACAATAAATAATTTTCCATTTTTGTGTTCCTTAAATATTTTACTCTTTTCTTTTCCCTCTTGATTACCTTCTTTCCCTCCACCATCTCCCCCCCATACTGTCTCTAGTATTTACAATTTCTCTTCTTTTTTTCATATCTTCCAATATTTTAGTTGCTGCCATAAAGTATAGACATTCAGTATATATTGAGTGGAGACAAAATGCCTCTCTTTCATATTCTGGTTTGTTTTGTTTAGCAGTAAATTTTTCGTATTCATCCACTTTCTATCAACTTCCAAGGTCTCCTTGTTTTTTATGATTGAGTAGTATTCAATAGTATTTATGTGCCACCCCTTTTCAATCTATTCATGTTTTCCTGGATGCTTGGGTCAGGTCCATATCTTAGCAATTGTGAATAATGCCAAAGTAAACATGGATGTGCTAGTACTTTCCCGATTGAATGTATTCCTAAACTTCAGATAGATACTCAGGACTGGAAGTGTTGGATCATATGGTAGTTCTATTTTTAGGTTTTTGAGGATTCACCATATTGTTCTTCAAAGTGGCTGAACTAATTTACATTCCCACCAACAGTGTAGGAGAGTGTCCTTTTCACCAAAACCTCACCAGCATTTATCATTGTTTATTTTCTTAATCTTAGCCATTTTGACTAGGGTTAGGTGGTATCTCATTGTGGTTTTGATTTGTATCTCCCTTGTGATAAGGAATGTTGAGCATTTCTCATATTTTTTTGACTGTTTTTATGTGTTCTTTAGAGAGGTTGAGCCCATCTTTTAATTGGGTTCATCTTTTTTTTTTTTTCCAGGTGCATTACTTGAGTTCTCTGTATATTTTAGTTATTAGACCCCTATCTGAGGCATACTCTGCAAATATATTTTCCCACTTTAAGGATTGTCAATTCACTCTAATTCTTTCTTTTGTCGTGCAGAAGCTTTTGAAATGACATGTTCCCACTTATTTATATTTGGGGTTATTTCCTGTGCTTTGGGGGGTCTTATTGAATAAGTCCTCCCCTACGCCAATGTCTTCATGAGTTTCCCCTTCATTATTCTCCAGTAGTTTTATAGTTTGAGGTCTTGGGTTTAGATCTCTGATTCATTTTGTGTTGATTTTCATTTATAGTGAGAAATAGGGGTCCAGTTTTATTTTTCTGCAGGTTGATGCCCAGTTTTCCTAGCCCCATTTGCTAAAGAGGTTTTCTTTTCTCCATTAGATTGATGGTGCCCTTTGTTAGAAAAGAGTTGGCTATATGTTTGGGGATTTATTTCTGGGGTTTATAACGGTCCCAATTGTCCACAAGTCTGTTTTTGTGCCAATAACATGCTGTTTAGATATATTTAGATATATTTTCATAATATATTTTGGGGTCAGGTAGTTTATTTCTGGGGTCTCTATTCTATTCCATTGGTGCACCTGTCTGTTTCTGTGCCAATACCATGTTGTTGTTGTTTTTTCTTTAAATTTATTTTTTACATTAATTCACTATACATCATTACAGCATACGAAATGAATTTTCCATCTAAAATACACTGTATATTGGTTCAATCAAGCACATCAACATACGTGTTATCAACAAATGATTTTCCATTTCTTATGTCGTGTATAATTTGCCTTTTTTCTTTTTTTTTTTTTTTGCCATCCTTGATTCCCTATTTGTCACCCTCTGCCGCGTCCCACCCTCCTCCCACATTGCTCTGGTATCCATGGTTGCTTTCTATGCCTTTCCCTCCCATTTAATTAATTTGCTAATGAACTTAATTAGTCTAAATATTTGCAATAGCAAGCACAGCTGATATATACATATAAATGAACCCAAGTCTGACTTTAGACATAAACCTCAGTGAGTAGAATAAGCATACTATAAAGTAGTACCTAGCTGGGGCTATATAGCTTACTGCAGTCATCAAATATGCATTTTTTAAAATTTCAATAAGAACAGTTTTGGTGTCTTTTTTTCCTCCTAAAACTTTTTTTTTTTATTAATTTACATTCATTCCCTGAGCATCATCACAACATACTAAATGTGCTTTCCCATCTAGAATAAACTGCATAGTGGCTTAACCATGCATGTTATCATCAATAATATTTCATTTCTACTTTCATATATATGTATGTATATATATATATATATATATATGTGTGTGTGTGTGTGTGTGTATGTATGTGTGTGTATATATATATATATATATATATATATATATATATATATGTTTTTTACCCTATGTCTGACCCTCTGCCCTTTCCCACTCTCTTATTACACTATCTCTGCTGTCTACAGTTGTCTTCAATTCCTTATCTCCCAACATTTTGTTGATCACACAATATCATGAGTAATCTAACTACTTTCAATAGCAAGTTCAGCTGGTGATTTTAAGAAAAGCAGTTTTGAACGGGTAAGGATATTTCCTTGAACCTTAAAGCCTAGAAACAGGTTAGTATTCTGTTCAAATAGTAGATACATGAATCTATTAACAGATCAAGACAGGACAAAAATCCTTAAAACTGGACAACAAAGATTAGAAGAAAGGCAGCAATATTTTAGTCAAGTCACAGAATGCTGTTTCATCAGTTCAGTCTCATATACTTAATCTTCTGTTTTGGTTTGTTCTTCCAGATTGAACTCTGGGATATAATACTCAACTTCAGACTTTGTCCCTACAATTAAGTTGTGTCTCTTCAAGAGGCCTGTTCCCTTCTGCCTCTCCACATGAGTTTTGTGTGCTGGAGGCCAAATTATCAGTGGAAAATCTTCATTTCTGTTTCCCCTAAAATGGCTAGATCGCAGGAGCCATGACGGTTTCTCCATGTGGTTTTGATTATTACAGCTTTATTGTATATTTTGGGGTCAGGGAGTGAGATGCCTCCTACTCCACTCTTCTTGCACAAAATTGCTTTGACAATACCGTGTCTTTAATGATTCTAGACAAATTCTATGATCTTTTAAAAATCTGTGTAGACTATCTCTGGTAATTTGATAAGGGTTGCATTAAATTTGTAGATTAATTTGGATAGGATTGACATTTTGATTATATCAATTCTTTCAATCGAACATGGGATTATTTTTTTCCACTCTTTGTGCCATTTCCAATTTCTTTTTTAAATTTTTTATAGTTTTTATTGTAGAGGTCTTTGACTTCTTTGGTTAGGTTTATTCCTAGGTATCTTATGCTTTTTACAGCTCTTATAAATGGGATAACTTTCTTCAAGTCTACCTCAGTCTGTTCCTTTTCATGTAGAAATGCTATAAATTTTTATATGTTGATTTTGTATCCTGCCAGTTCACTGCGTTCATTTATCACTTCTAGAATTTTTTTCCTTTCCCTGTGTATGTGGATTTTTAAAAATATTCTGTGTATTTAATCATGTGTTATGCAAATAGAGATAATTTCATTTATTTCCCTGTTTCAGTGCCTTTTATTCTAGTTATTTGTCTGATTTCACTGGCTTGGACTTCCAATAATAAATGAAAAAGGAGTGGAGAAAGTGGGTAGGTTTGTTTTGTTCCAGTTTTTAGGTGGAAAGCTTAACACTTTTTCCCATTCAGTGTGACGTTAGCTAGCAGTTTTTCATATGTGGCTTTTATTGTGTTGAGAAATGTTGCTTTTATGCCAATTTTGCTGAGTTTATTAGTCATGAAGGGATGTTGTATTTTATCAAATGCTTTTTCTGTACTGATTGATATTATTATATGTTTTTATCTTTTTTGTGCTAATATGGTGTATTACATTTATAATTTTGTGTATATGAACCATCTTTGCATTCCCAGAATAAAGCCTACCAGGTTGTGGTGCAGTGTATATTTCTAATGTGTCATTACATATAATTTCCTAGTATCTTGTTGAGAATTTTTATTTGTGTTAATCAGATATTCATAGTTTTCCTTTTTTGTTATATCCTTGTCTCTTTTGAGGATAATGGTGATGGAGGTTTTATAAAATGAATTTAAGAGGAATTCTTCCTCTTGGGTCTTTAGAAATTATCCGAGGAGAATGAGGGTTATCTCTTCAGAGTTTTGTAGAATTCAAACTGAAACCATTGGGACCTGCCCTTTTCTTTGTTGGGAGATGATTTATTACTGATTAAACTAATTTTTTTTGTTAGTAATCCTATTTGAAACATATCCACGCAGATTTACAGCAAGTGACAGTTCATGTTATCGCCTATATATATTTTTTCTTTTTGGAGAGGTTTTTGCTATACGGTGCGTGTGCTTGCCAGACAGACAGAGACAGACAGAGAGATAGAAAGCGAAAAATCACCCCCCCAGGGGGGATGGCCACGCCACAATTACTTCTCCTCCATTCTCCCCTCGGGATCTTGGGCACGCATGCATACGCGCCCGGCCTGTTTAAGCCACCGGGTCCAGGACGCAAACCACAGTCGACTACGTGGGAGTCCAGCGACATATCCATTACGCTAACTGCTGGTCCCTTATCGCCTATATTTTGTAGTATTTCAGCACTTCACTTAACTCCACTCTAAGCACTGGTATACAGTTTTATAATTCTGTCTTCTTAAATATATGCTGTTATGATGTTTTTTCTCATTTCACTTAGTTATATACATTCCTGGTCATCTGAATATTTATTTTTCTTACAAAAATATATCATCAGAGTAAAAAGATGTTTGAGGTTGTTTCAGTGTTCAAGTTTGCTTGTTTTTCTTTTTTTTCCAGTTTTCCTTCAGTTGTCCTAAATATAACTAGCCTTATTTTATAAATACCATTAATATTAGAAATGTATTATCTGCTTTCATAGGAAGACTACTATAGTTCCATTTTCATAACATTTACATATATTTTCTTAACATCATTGACTTGAAGCACAAATTGATAATACAGAAAAAAGAAAAAGATCCTTTCTATTTTTTTTAGACTGGTTATCATAAACTTGTGTCTTAAGTTATTTTATCTAATATATTACTCTAGATATGTGTTTATACTTATGTGTTTGTTTGAGATGGTAAGAACCTTGACATAGCAGAATATTTATTATGATTTCATCCCTTGCAGCAAAAACATTTGGAGATCTATGAGGGAATATTTGTAATACATGTAGCAATGAATAAGTTAGCATAAAAATAGGATGTTTGTAGTTTATTTTTTCTCCCTTTACAGACTTCACAAACATACAGAGAAACAAGCATATACAAACATCCAAAGAAAGTAAATTTTCCATATTATGTTCTATTTCTCAGGGCTGATGGGGAATGTATTTTTACAGGGGTTCATATCATTTGAGGATGTTGCTATGGACTTTACCTGGGAGGAGTGGCAGGTTCTCGAAGATGCTCAGAAGATTCTATACAAGGATGTGATGCTGGAGACCTGGAGCAGCCTAATGTTTTTGGGTTAGTGGAACTCCCATGAAGCTCTCTGAAGTAATTACTGTCTCCTTTCATAGTAAAAGTACAAGAGTTTTATAATGTTTAATGCTGTTTAGGAGTGAGATTTTATTCTATGGTTAATGTGAGTGGCACTCCTCTTTAACAACATGCCCAAATCAACCCCTTTATTGCACAGCTGATAAAGCTGAACCGTTGTTACTCTTCAGGTAGCTTACCTGAATAGATTGGCAAAATTCCACACTGCTTTTTATTACCAGGGCAATCCATTGCCAAACCTGCAGTGATCTTCAAGTTGGAGCAAGGAGGAGATCCATGGACATTAGAAGAACTTCCCAGCTTGAGTGTCCCAGGTTAGTCAGTGCATAGTTTTCTGGGACTAATGTAATACATTTTCTTTTGAAGAATTTATAATTCATTGAGAAGGGAAAACAAAATGTTAGTACTGGTGAGGTTAGAAAAATGTAGAAATGTTTTCCTGGGGTAAGAATGTGCAAAATGGGTATATATTTTAAAGGGTCCTATGGGATGACATATTTAGGGTAATTAGTATGTATTTTTATTGGCTACAAGTCCTTCCTAAGTAACATTTCTTCTTAAGTGACAAGAGTTCTTTTGACTTCAGCAAATAGATGATCTAGAAAACTGTTCACATTAGCAAAGAAACAATACATGGTATTCACTGTTATAAGAAAAAAAAGAGAAAAATGACAGGAAAAACAAATGATGGAAATCTTTCAGTGTAAATTTATAGGCAGACAGAAGGTAGATACTTTAATTATTGTTAAGGGTATTAATGGAAAGGAAAACATAAAGGAACAAAATCCACTCACCTTTCAGAAATATTAATGTAAGTTGTTACAGTAACGTATTAAGGAGAAAGAACCATATTTCTTATTATAGATCAGTACCAATATTTGAAATATATGTGAGCAGTGTAAAATAAATTCTCAAAAATAATTTATGGAAATGGTTGTCTTTTTCTGACCAAAGAGCATTGATGTGAGAGAGACTGCTTGTAAATAGAATGAATATGGGAAAGCATGTGTTAAGACAGTTCCTATTGTCCAGTATATGGTTCAGATATGGAAGAAACCATTTTACAAAAAGCCTAACTGTTTTATTCAGCAGAAGATACATATATGAGATGCACACTATAAATGTAGAGAATGTGAAAAGTTATTTAAAATAATTGTTAGAATAGATTTTAAATACAGAGTGGAAGATTCCTATTTATATAAATAGTAAAAGTAATCCTTATTGCAGAAGTAAAATCTAGCTTTTCATCAGAGAATGCACACAAGGGAAGCACCCTATAAATATTATAAATATCAAAAACCCTTTTTCCCGAGGTCAGAAATTATGGTGTACCAGAGAAATTACAGAAAAGTAAAGCCTTATGATGTATAAATTACAAAAGGTTTCAGCTGTTGTTATACATGAG
The DNA here is from genome assembly GCA_026018925.1 of Tupaia tana. NCBI lineage: Eukaryota > Metazoa > Chordata > Mammalia > Scandentia > Tupaiidae > Tupaia > Tupaia tana. Next base: position 2,161,289 of record JAKSZU010000025.1, on the reverse strand, counting down.
ACAACTCATACTAGAAATAAATCTTGTGGATAAAACAATATAGGAATTTATTATTGTGTCTGAACACAACCCTTACTAACCATCTGAAAACTTATACAGGAGAGAAGCGCTATGAATGTAAACAATGTAAGAAAACGTTTTCCCAGAATTCAGACCTCACTGTACATCAGAGGAGTCACATAGGAGAGAAACCCTATGAACATAAACTATGTAGAAAAATGTTCTACAAGAAGTCACACTTCACTGTGCATCAGCCAATTCACACTAAAGAAAAATCCTATGACTGTGGAGAATATGTAAAGTCTTTCAGTCCCAAGTCAATCTTGAGGGGACATTCAAAAACTGACACTGAAAAGAAACCCTCTGAATGTGAACAAGGTAGGAAAATATTCTTCTGGAAGTCACACCTCAATGGGCATAGGAAAACTCACACAGAAGAGAAGCCCTATGAATGTGAACAATGTAGGAAAATGTTCTCTTGCAAGTCAGCTCTTACTAGGCATTGGAGAACTCACACAGGAGAGAAGCCCTATGAATGTGAACAATGTAGGAAAATGTTCTCTTCCAAGTCATATCTTACTAGTCATTGGAGAACGCACACAGGAGAAAAACCCTATGAATGTCAACAATGTAGGAAAATATTCTCCTGCAAGTCAGATCTTACTAGGCATTGGAGAACGCACACAGGAGAAAAACCCTATGAATGTGAACAATGTAGTAAAATGTTCTCCCGGAAGTCACATCTCACTCTGCATAGTAGAACTCACACAGGAGAGAAGCCCTATGAATGTGAACAATGTAGGAAAATGTTCTCCTGCAAGTCAGATCTTACTAGTCATTGGAGAACGCACACAGAAGAAAAACCCTATCAGTGTGAACAATGTAGGAAAATATTCTCCTGCAAGTCATATCTTACTAGTCATTGGAGAATGCACACAGGAGAAAAACCCTATGAATGTGAACAATGTAGTAAAATGTTCTCCCGGAAGTCACATCTCACTGTGCATAGTAGAACTCACACAGGAGAGAAGCCCTATGAATGTGAACAATGTAAGAAAATGTTCTCTTGCAAGTCAGCTCTTACTAGGCATTGGAGAACACACACAGGAGAGGAGCCCTATGAATGTGAACAATGTAGGAAAATATTCTCTTCCAAGTCATATCTTACTAGGCATTGGAGAACTCACACAGGAGAAAAACCCTATGAATGTCAACAATGTAGGAAAATATTCTCCTGCAAGTCAGATCTTACTAGGCATTGGAGAACGCACACAGGAGAAAAACCCTATGAATGTGAACAATGTAGTAAAATGTTCTCCCGGAAGTCACATCTCACTGTGCATAGTAGAACTCACACAGGAGAGAAGCCCTATGAATGTGAACAATGTAGGAAAATGTTCTCCTGCAAGTCAGATCTTACTAGTCATTGGAGAATGCACACAGGAGAAAAACCTTATCAGTGTGAACAATGTAGGAAAATGTTCTCTTGCAAGTCATATCTTACTAGGCATTGGAGAACTCACACAGGAGAGAAGCCCTATGAATGTGAACAATGTAGTAAAATGTTCTCCCGGAAGTCACAGCTCACTGTGCATAGTAGAACTCACACTGGAGAGAAACCCTATGAATGCTAACAATGTGGGAAAACATCCTTCAGGAAGTCACACCTCACTGGGCATAGGAGAACTCACACAGAAGAGAAACCCTACAAATGTGAACAATGTAAAAAAATGTTCTCCCAGAAGTCACACCTCACTGCACATCAGAGATCTCAAATGGGAGAGAAAACCTATGAATGTGAAAAATGTAGGAAAATGTTCTCTTGCAAGTCAGATCTTACTAGGCATTGGAGAACTCACACAGGAGAAAAAATCTATGGCTGTGAACAATGTAATAAAACTTTTTCCCAAAAGTCATATCTTACTGTACATCTGAGTACTCACAAGAGAGAAAAACAATGTAGGCAACATTTTACTACTGGAAAGCAGGGCTCATTGTTCATCGGAGGACTCCTATAGAAGTGAAATCTTATGAATGTGAAGAATATAGGAAAGTTTTCTCTTAGAAACTGTATTTAGTAAGCATCTGAAAAGTCACACTGGGGAGAAACTTTATGAATGTAGGGAATATAGAAAGTCCTTCATTTATCAGTCAGCCCTCAATGTACATCAGAGAATTCACAAAAGAAAAAACTTGTGAATGTCAGTCAATGTACCAATAGAAAAATCAAGTCAGCTCTTACTGTACATCAGAGAACACAGGAGTAAGTTCTTTTCTTTTTTTGCAGAGGTTTTTGCTATAGGGTGCGTGTGCTCAACAGAAAGAGAGAGAGAGACAGAGAGACAGAAAGTGAGAAATCACCCCCCCAGGGGATATGGCCACACCGCAGTCCCTTTTCTTCTATTCTCCTCTTGGGATCCTGGGCACGTATGCACATGTGCCTGGCATGGGTTTAAGCCTGCCGGGTCCAGGACTCGAACCGCTGTCAACTACATGGGAGTCCAGCAACATAGCCATTATGCTAACTGCTGGTCCTGAGGAATAAGTTCTATAAATTGGAATGGTATAGAAAAATGTCCCTTTTCTTCTATTCTCCTTTAGCAGTATAATCATCCAGGACTCCAACTACATTCCAGCAACATAGCCATTATGCTAACTGCTGGTCCTGAGGAATAAGTTCTATAAATTGGAATGGTATAGAAAAATGTTTTAGAGTAATCATTCCATACTTTCCATTAGAGCACTCACACAGACGGGAAACCCTGTATGTATGGGAACTGTAGTAAAACCTTCAAGAAGCCAGAACTTACTGTGTATCAGAGAACTCTCAGATCAGAAATCCAATAAATGTGAAAAATGAAAGTATCTTTTTTTTTAGAATTCAGTAAATGCAAATGAGGAAAAGTCCTCGGTAATGTAAACTGTGCTGTAAATCTTTGAAATATTCAAAAATATGAATTGATCTCTGAACACAAAATCATTAAACTTTTTCCAAATTCACCTTTGATTAAGCAAGCCACAGTAGTTAAAATTAAAGATATCAGAAAATTTCAGTATGATATTTGTCTACAAAAAGGGAACATTTCAGAAGATAAATGAATAAGATCTAAGACTTTCCCAACTACAGAAACAAAATGCTTATTTTGGCAAGTGTTTTTTGGCTTGTTTTTGTTTTGTTTTGTTTTTAAGAGTGATTCTTGTTATAGGGCATATTTGCTCTCTGAAGAGACAGACAGAGTGACATAAAGCATAAAACCATCCCTCGGGGAGATGGCTATGCCACAATCACTTCTTCTCCATTCTCCTCTCAGGATCTTGGGCACACATGTATACACACCAGCTTGAATTTTAAGTCACTGAGTCTGGGACTTGAACTGCATTTGAAAATGTGAGAGGCCAGTGGCATAACCATTACACCATCTGCTGGCCCTAGCAAAAGTTTATTTCTATGATCTATGTTTGATGTTTAAAGATGAACAAAATATAACCTCTAATTTGGGCAAAAATAAATATAGAAATTTTTCTAGCTTCCATTTCTGGCCATGGTAGGCAAGACAACACAAAAAATGTTTCAAAGCATAGAGGAAATTGAAAGATTAGAGGTCATATAAGCATTGAAAATGGTTATAGGTACTGGAGACAATGTGGGGAGAAGATGAGAGAAAGATGAGAGTGTAAGGAAAGAAATTAAGAAGGAAAATGGGCAGGCATTTTGGGGATATAGAAATGGATTATAATATGTTGATGACAATGTGGTTTGTATCCTCAGCTGCTCTGGTGGGAAGTATATTTATTTTGGATAAATTCAGCTTATTAGCTAAGTGATGTATAGTGATTAAAGATATAACATAAATTAAAATTTAAAAATAATTTTAAAAATAAAATGTAACATAAAAGCCTTACAAAGAAAACAAACAAACAAAAAATTCTAGGGCCTCCCAGAGACTGCGAACTACTCCTATGTACTGAGAGGGCTCTGCAAGTGTACTTCTGGTGAAATGTCCAAGTTTACTTTGAGAATGGAACTGATCTAGGCTGGGCAGGAGGGATGTGAAGGTTGTGGGTGTGTTGAGAAACAACATATTTCTGCATGGTTATAAAATTTTCAAGGTCCTCTTTGGATGTTGATCACAGCCTTTGTGGCCAGCATTAGCCAAGAGGTTCTGAGGCAGAACACCCACTGGTCCAGGAATGCAACCCAAGGTGAATTGGTATTGGGCTGGTTTTGGTTTTGGTTTGCCCAATGTCATGACCCAGGTAGAACAGACCAAATTATGATGTGTGGGATGTAAGGTAGCTGGTCAGTGGTGACAGGAATAGGCTGATGGAAGTCACTATGAGTTACAATGTGAAAAGTGAGTTGACCAGACTTACTGTATGTACTCACACTGTCTAGCAAGCATTACTGCTATATGTATGACCCTTTTCACCTTGTAAAACTGACTGGAGTGGTTGCACAGTAATATAAATATATTGAACAGTACTAAATTGCATATACTTAGACATGGTTAAAATGTATCAAAGTTGTACCTTGATCAAACGTTAGGCCTCTCAATCTCTTAGTTTCCTCTGCATACTTCCTTGTAAAATGCCTTTTGAGCAAATAACCCTTCTAAAGTAGTTCAGCAAGAAGCATCACAGTAAATTTCACATCTTTTAAAATTAAGTGATTAGGTTTCTCATCATCCACTACCCCCTGGGTGATGTCTGATCACCCTGTTTCTTCAGCAAGTATCCTATTTTTTTTTATCCAGAATCTCTCATATTTTTAATGTTTCTTTAGTCATTTTTCATCTGATGATCTCAACACTGCTCCTCAGTTTTTAATTTCCACTGCTCACACTGTATTTGAAGTTGAGCACAATCTCTCTTCCACAGTGCAAACTCCCATTTCAGTGGACCATAACCTTACCATAATGGTCCAAAATAAAGCTTTTCTCACCCCACTTTAACCAGTGTCTTTGAAACAATTTCTTTAAATAAATTTCAAACTTTTTTGAATTGTTTTCCACAATAACAACAGTCATGGGATGTCCAGAGTAGTAATAATAAGTACAGAAAGAATGGTGGTTTGCCAGAGGCTGGGTCAGGAGAAATGGAAAGACTTGACATTATTGTATAATAATAGTTGTTGATTGTTCAATTTTACAAGATGAAAGGAGTCATGAAGATGGATGGTGGTGATGGATGGTCCTAGAACCTTGAGAGGAAAGACAATAAATTTGTGTAATATATATTTTACAAAAATAAATGAAAAATAATAAAAACACTACTATATAAGGATATGTAATCTATTGTCCTTGTTGAAGTGATACATATAGTGGCCAAATAATGAACAATGTTATTCCAGTAATGGGTTAAGACTTGAATCAATTATGGCCCATCTGTGCTAAAGTAGAAAGAAATACTGATGCCTTAGTATTAGCAGAATGTTCCCAGAATAAATGGAGTGTTCCTAGAAAGAGAATATGTGCCTAAGACAGTGACTATTGTCCTCCTAGCATTTCTTCCTCTTCACCCCCCCCCCCAATCTCAGGGTACACTTTGATCTGATTGGCTCTCCCTCTTCCAAATATGTTCACTTTTGAAAAGGTTTTTAAGACTTCTACAAAAGGCCCATAACAAGAATGATATGGCAAGTTGTTGCCAGAAGACAGTTTATCTCAACATATTTTGTGATCTTGTTCACCTTTTCTGAGAGGCCAAATCATGGTTCACTGGTGCATAATTTTCATTGGACTAGATGCCTAGCGTGTACCTTATAAGAAAACCTCAGCATGGTTTATTTGCAAACAAAATCCTTTTAGTTTTGAAATTTTAAAAATCCATAATGCGGTATCTCTACCTAAAAGTTAAGTCAGTTGCTCTCTCTGACCTGAAAAGTGTCACTAGGAAACAAAAAACCACTTAGGATTGCCTGAGAGATTTCTCTCATTATATAAAGCAGTCTTATAAAAACTCCACATTAGGATATTTTAGAATTTTCTTTTTTTGCTCAGCCAGAAAGATCCTCAAGAGACTATCCCTTGACATTCTGAGCATTCTGCTGCCAGCTAGTGTCTGGAGTGGCACTAAAAGGATTGAATATGTTCAAGGTTAAAATCTTGAGCAGTAACCATGATCAGTATACTTTAACCCGATAGACTTCCCTCATTTTTGGTCACTTTTGAAAAAGCTTTTAAGTTGTAGTAAGTCACTCATTATAAGCAGTTTTCTGTAAGGGACAACCCTCTTGGAAACATCAGCTGGCTTTGTGTGTGAAAATGGGCCCACAAAAGTTGCAGTGACCCTGATCATTGGCAAAAATCAGAGTCCTTTTAAATTTCTAAATGGCATGTTCAAATGCATAATTGAAAAAAGCTGATTATAGAACCAGGTAAACTGAATGAGAAAGTTACTTTCAATGACATCTAGAAGCTATCTCAGATAACAGTAGGACCACATTTTTTTTTCAAGAGGTAAGTAAAAAGCTATCAGAATCCATTTTAGAATTAAAATTTCAGGGAGTTGTTTTACTCCAACTACTCTTTAACTACCTCTCTGGCACCTCTTCATGATCTTCTGTATAATCTGCATCCTGAAGATAATACAACACTCCAGTGCTATCCTTTATCCACCCTAGTTTGGCTACTCTCTTATGTAAAGCCTGCCATAGAGCAATATCGGTCTTAATATATAACTTGTGAACCAAAACTGATGTTGTGAATGATTTTTCAGACCCAACTGAGGACCCCATATGTGTTGCTAGGGAATTTGATTTATATGTATTACCTGTGAGCCTATATATTGTGGCCTTTATCAGCTGGCTCGAGTTAGTATCATGAGAGTGCCCCAGAATGACTAAAATTGGTAATTAAAACTATGGTATAGATTTTAATAAAAACCCAGGAGAATGAAAACAAGCCTGCCAATTAAGAAAAGTTCTTGATGCAGCTATACCATAACTATTTCCAAGAAATGCAGAAGTAAATTTCAACAATAGGAACAAAGGATGAATGGATATTGATTATTTTGAATGGCTGAGAAAAACTTTAAATGGTATTCTAGTATGAGAGAGGCAAGCTATCAAATCCATCAAAATGATAACCTCTTAAATTCTACCTTTATAAAAAGGAATTATTTTTTTCTTTTTTTTTTTTTACATGAGTTTTGCCAGATAAAGACAGAGAGAGAGAAAGCCACTAAGTATGGGACTTGAACCATAGTTGGCCATGTGGGAATTCCAGCGCCTTAAACACCATGCCACCAGCTGGCCCAAATTCTACCTTTTATAATGGATTGGATGAAGGTTCTGTTATTTTAGTTAAAGACTCCAAATTAACTGGGTGACTGTCCATATTCATGACCTTGTTAATCTGGCCAGTCACTCCCACATAGAGCACATGTGCTCACCAGAGAAAGACAGAAACTGAAAAATCACCTGGTCCTAATCACATTCTATGGTCTACCTGCTGGTTGTCTTTCAAGGTGGCACTAAGCTCTTAAGGTGGGATGGTGAAGAAAGTTTAATGTTTTAACTGAAGTGCTATAACCTTGTACGTAGCTCCTCGCCAGTTTTTATCATTCTGCAGTTGAACAGTGCCAGGGCCTGAGGTTGGTGTATGAAATATGTAATTTTGGAGGATAGCTCCTCTCACCTTTTCCTCTCTAGTGCACAAGGCTCTGGAATCTCTCCAAGTTCAGATAATTGACTCATCCTTTATGTCTCTAAGCTGATTCAGTAGTCCAGGAGAATCCAGCCTATTTCTTGCAGTTTGTCAGTTTTGCATCACTCCACCACTAGAAGTGTTGGCATTTATTCAGTGGTGTCTGTGTTGTTTTTTTTTTTTTTTCTTTCTCTCTCTCTCTTTTTTTTTTTTTGAGAGGTTTTTGCTATAGGGTGTGTGTGCTTGCCAGAAAGACAGAGACAGAGAGATAGAAAGTGAGAAATCACCCCCCCCAGGGGCGTTGGCCATGCCACAATCCCTTCTTCTTTATTCTCCTCTCGTGATCTTGGACACGTACACACATGCGCCTGGCGTGAGTATGAGCCACCAGGCCCGGGACTCGAACTGCGGTCGGCCACCTGGGAGTTCAGCAACATAACCATTACACTAAATGCTGGTCCTAGTGTTGTGTTTCTTCTCAGAGAGGTCCCACAGTAGGTTTCTCATCAGCCAGGTTGATTTTTCTCAATGGAGATGGTTTTTGAGCATTAGTTCACCATCTTTTCAGGTCTAAGTTTCCTGAATGAAGCTACCTTTCCTTTTCATCAACACTTGTCTGTCAACTGTTGGCTTTTCATCAGTGAGCACCTAACTTTGGGATGGTCACTGACACCAAACTGCAGCTGGTTCAATAACAATAAAAGGTACCGCTTAGAGCAAGCCTATATTTATGATTTATTTCTAAAATTTATTTTATACTGAGGAAATAAATTATTATGAGTTTAAATGTCAACATGGTGCCTGAAAAACATTTTATAATCATCTTTTTTAATAAACTGGTTTTGGAGAAGATAACATCTTTAGAAGAATGTGTGTGGTGGAGGGAGGACATACTGCAGGCCAACTGGTGGCATGGTAGTTGAGGCACTGGGCTCACAGCTGATTGATCATGGTTTCAGTCCTACACCTGGCAGCATGCTTTGTAACATTTTCTCTCTTTTTCTCTCTGTTCATTTCTGGTGAGTACATGTACTCTGTACCAAATTAAATAATGATAATATTAAATAAAATTTGAAATATTCTTAACGAAATTATTTATTTTTGTAATTCCATTTGTCCTTTTAAAATTTGATCAGTGAGTGATAGAGAGAGAAAGGAAAAGTGAGAGAGCAAGCTGCTAGGTTCAGGACTCAAACCATGGTTAGTCATGTGGGAATACACTGCCCTTAACCACCATACCACTTGCTGTCCCCTGGAAATTATTTTTTAAAAAGACCATATTGCAATTTAACCTACGCTAGAAACTTCTATATGGGAGTGTGGTAGAATAAGAAATTCTATGATGTTGGACTACCATTCCTGTTTTGTCATTTAAACATTTGAGCATTTTTTGTACCTACCTCATGCCTATGTAGACACAAGAATTTAAAAATGATTAACTTAAAGTTGAATACAAAAATGTAATGATGTATACACATATATTAAGATGTCAGGAGTCTGGCAAGTGGCGTCATGGTTAAGGCATACTGGACTCCCACATGGTCAACTGCAGTTCAAGTCTCAGACCTTGTGCCTTGTTTTGCACTTTCTCTCTTTCTCTCTCTGGTAAAAATAAAATAATAATAATAATAAATAAAATTAAGTAAAATAACTTTAAAAAACGTCGGGAGAATGATGTTTGTATTATGGTCTCATCCAAATTATATATAAAATAGAAATCTTAAGACTTGTTTCTGTAAATTCTGTGGCAAAAAATAAACTTGAAATAGAAAAGTGTAGAAAAATAATGTAATGGTCTCGAGTTTTCAAGTCTTCTCACTGAGTTGGGCACAGAGAACAACTGGCACAGGCCAGGATCCCCAAGTGGGCATTTCTACCAAAGAAACCCTCCTTGTGGAAATGTAGCAGACAGCTCAGTGCTCCTAGATGCATGGACATCCAGCTATGAGATCCCCACATGGTGCAGGAAAAGCCCTTTAGTAGATCCAGGAAGGAGCTGTTAGTACCATCCTTGGAGAAGGACCTGGAGCTCTGTAGGGATCTGGAGAGAGTTCAGTGGGTGGAAGGTTCCCTTTCCAATGGCTGTCACTTCCTCTCTGTCCTAGTCCAGGCTGATACCTATCCCACCTGCCAGGTCCTTCATACAAAGGAATCAGGATGGTAAACCCAATCCAGCCCCCAGAGTAAGAGGGTCTAGAGGGACAGGCAACATCCATCATGGCACCTTAAATAACTTATTACTAACTGGTTAATAGATTAAGGCAGAATGTGCCCCTGTGTCCCCGGGGATGGCATCCTGAGAGGTAACCTGGATGACATATTCCTGGAACTGTGCATAGAAGGGGACTAGACAGGTCACTTGGAGTTTAGTGGGGTTGAGTCCCAGCCAGTCTAGGGGATATAGGACCAAATTCCTACCCTGCTCAAAGCAGATATTGAGGGTAGGGGATAGCAGAGGTGCCAAACTGTCAGTGACCATGAAGGGATAAGCATGAGGGTGCCTCAGATTTGGGGCACTCTGAGAACCTTGATGTTAGCCTCCACATGCCCCAGTTTCTGGGAGCACTGACTGCACTTGGAGCCAGAGGGTTGGCAGTGGACTATGGGCTGGGAAGGTTGGAATGAACACCAGTCACCAACTGCCCAGCCAGTGCCCATTTGCACTTGTAAAAATAGTCCCCAGAACCACAAGGGGGACAGAGGTTATTGACATTAATCACACATCTTTTTTTGGTATGATTTTTGCCATGGAGTGTGTGTGCTGATCAGAGAGAAAGAGAGACAGAGAAAGACAGTGAGGAAAAGTGAGAAATCACCCCCAGCAGTTGTGGCATGGCCACAACCATGCCAAACATACATTCTCCTAGATTTGGGGCAAGCACACATACATTCCTGGCATGATTTTCAATCTGCCAGGTCTGGGACTCAAAATATTGTCAGCCATGTGGAAATCCACCACCTTTACCACCATGCCACCTGCTGGCCCAGTTGCACATCTTTTTGTAAACTTATTTTACCCCTTGATTAAGATAACTGAGCAGGAATACTATTTCACAGAGAAATTTATAGTTATTTATTTACTTATTTATTTATGGCTACTCTGCTGTTCTGGAGGATTTGCATATGATAGATAAAGTACCTGTGATGAAGCTATGACCAGGTGGGTACAAGTTATTACCAGGCATAAAAAGAGATGTGTGCCTGCAACATCATGGAAGGACATGAAGAAGGAGTCCTTTGAGGCAACAAGCCAAAACCTACCAAAAGCATAAACAGCATGAAGCCAGTAGGCAGTCCCTTAAAAACAATCTACCCTGGGGTCCACCAGATGGTATAATGGCTACGTTGTTAGACTCCCATGTAGTCAACCGCGGTTCAAGTCCTGGACTGGTGGCTTAAACTCATGCTGGGCGCATGTGCATGTGTGCCCAGGATCCCCAGAAGATAATGGAGGAGAAGGTATTGTGGCATTGCCATCCCCCCAGAGGTGATTTCTTGCTTTCTGTCTCTCTGTCTTTCTGGGAAGTTTTTTGTTTTTTTGTTTGTTTGTTTGTTTTTAAGACGTTTTTGCTATAGGGCATGTGCGCTCGCCAGACAGAGAGAGACAGAAAGCGAGAAATCACCCCCCGGGGGAATGGCCACGCTGCAATCCCTTCTCCTTCATTCTCCTCTCGGGATCTTGGGCACACACGCACACATTCCTGGTGTGAGTTTTAAGCCATACCAGGTCCAGGTATATACTTTCAATCATATTGTTTGGCTTACGAACTGCGTGAACATTTCTCAACCCGTTATGTCAACAGGGAGTCCAGCAACATAGCCATTATGCTAACTGCGGTATATGTTAAGTGGTCCCTTAGTTTTGTTACTACTTTTAATAACATGCCTTATAGTTAGAAAAAAAAAAAAAAAAAAAAAAAAAAACTCTCACAAACAAACAAAAACAATCTACACTTACCAAAACATAAAAAGAACAGAAGGAAAAAGGAGTATTTAAATGAAGATGTGAATGGCTTCATGGAATACCTTAGAACTCACAGATGGGTCACAATGGGGAGATTCTATCAACAGACAGGAAGTAATGGAAAAAAATGCAGTTGCTTTTAAGAAAGTCTGTGGGAAGGAAGATGTTAAAAACATGTAATATCCTTCATTAAGCCAATATACAGTTTATTCTGGATGAGAAATCTCATTTTGTATGCTGTGATATATGGTAAATGAATGTAAAATAAATTTTAAAAAGGGCAGAGAAAATACAATGGTACATAGTGATCGAATGTTTAAAAAATAATAAGAATAATAAAATGGAATTAAAAGAAATTCTGACCATAGAATTGCAATGACAGAGGCAAACAAGGCTTCTGAACTCTTAGGTTGCCCTGGAATTTTTTGATCCTGCTCATTTGCCTACTTTAGCCCTTGGAAATCCACTGCCTTGACTCCAAACAACGGTGTATTGTTTTGGATTTTCATGCCTGTGTCTGTAGTTTTGTCTGTGACCACCAGAGGGCAGATTGTGCCTACTCTGTTGAAGCAGTGAGCTGGGGAGGTCCACTTGAAGTTCATTTTGGCTGCCCTCTGCCCTGACCCATACTGCATTTTCTATTATGATTATCTATGTTTATAATATGAACAGCTTAGAAGTAGTAACAAAGCTCCAAGATAATTTCATTCATTTATTCAGCGACTGTGTTCTGAACATTTGCCTTGTACTGGCACAGTGTTAGTTGTGAGTGTTGCACTAATGACCATATTCTCTCCCTGCAGAAATTTACATTCTGATGTGAGTTGGACAAAAACACAAAGTTCTAAAGTGAAACTAAACAGGTGCTGTGAGGGAGAGCTTGGGGCCACTTAGTGGGCAGGTATGAAAGGCTTCATTGAGGTGACAGTTGTGCCCTGACCAGGAAGATAAGTGAAGAAAATCATGCACATATCCAGGAGCAATTTTCCAGGGCAAAGGCTCAGCTGTCCAGAGAGTGGGAGAAAGAGGTAAATTAGATCAGACAGGTAGTTATAACATAGCCAGTGTGGGTGGAGAGAGTCTAGGAGGAGAAGGGAGGAAGGGAACAAGGTAGAGCCAGGCCTCATGGCCTGGAATTCTCTACTGTTATCTGTTTACAAATTTTGTAGCTTCTACGACTCCTATATTATCTGACAGTGTGGACCAGAATACAGTCCCAATTCGGCTAGGTGCTTTTGCCTCCAGGTCTCTCAGGAAGATGAGGCTATGATCTCAACTAAGGCCCACCTGAGACAGGATCAGCTTTTTTTTTTTTTTTTTTTTTTTTAAGAGGTTTTCGCTATACGGTGCATGTGCTCACTAGATAGAGAGAGACATAGAGACAGAAAGCGAGAAATCACCCTCCAGGGGGGATGGCCACGCCACAATCCCTTCTCTTCCATTCTCCTCTCGGGATCTTGGGCACGCATGCACACGCGTCCGGTGTGAGTTCTAAGCCACCGGGTCCGGGACGCGAACTGCGGTCGACTACATGGGAGTCCAGCGACATAGCCATTACGCTAACTGCTGGTTCCTGAGACAGGATCAGCTTTTGAGATCATGAGTTCTTGATAGAATTTAGTTTGGACTGTTTCAGCTTTAAGGCACTTTACTGCTTAGGCAGCCACATTTACTCCCACTTATGCACTAGATGAGAATTTTGCTTATAACCTTCCTCATGAGCTAAATCAACAAGCTTGAAAATGTAAAGAGATGGGATGTTGTTTCTGTAGGCTTTTGTGAATTTTGGAGGGATATAATCAAGAACCAAGCTTATCAGGAAAAACCCTGAAAATATGTAGTTTGTCTATGGTTTTTTTTTCCCCTCAATGTTTCCTCAGTCATTTCTGGGAGAAATGTGCCTATAACTATGTCCAAGGTTATAGTTGTTTTTCTTACTTGAACGATATGCCACTATGTGAGCTTTGCCTTCCTTCAACACAGTGACAGGCAATTTTCCTGCAGACTTCTCTTTCTTTCTCTCTTCCTGTCTTTAGAGTTTCCAATCCTACATCATTTTCTCTCCCATTCACTAGAATGGCCTTTTCCAGGGGGATGACATGCCCTCAGTCCTCCCTATACCTGGAGTTGCTTTCATTTTAAAACCAAATGGAAGTCTTAGAGAAGATGCCTATATCAAATGACTCTCTCCCAGAAAGTATCCAAAGACTTACTGCTTTTTAGGAGCCTCACTTGAAGAAACTATATGTTTCTCTTCTTCAAGCCAAAACCAGATGGAGAATAGGCCAAAAGTAACAGAATAATTCCAAGAATCCTGAAGTCTCTCAGACTGAAGACATTCAGCCAAGAAAATGGTCTCTAAAACCAAAAAGGACAATAGGAAGCTGGCGATGCCCAGGCCAGTCTTGGAGCTTAGCTTGCATTCAAGTGATGTTGTAGATGGGATCTTAATTCTAGAATGCTATAAAAGCAAGATATACCCCAAAAATGTCCGGATGCACCAAGAAGACCAAAATTGCATGGCCATCTACCAGTTCTTAGTAGGGAACTGATGGGCACAAATTGTCAAGAAATGTCTAGATTGTTCATGCTCAGTCACCTGCTGCCTAATAGGACACACCAGGACAGGTCTCTGCCTCTAGGTTGCTTACTCCCCCTTCTGTCATTCTTTCTCTTATTTACAGCAGGCATGAGAAATAACCACTTGAACCCCCCATGAATCACCCCTTGACTTTGTTTTTAATAACTGTGAAATGTTTGATCTTGATAATTGTTCATATTTTAAAATGCTACTTTTTATGTTGATTTTCTATCCTACCAGTTTGCTGTATTCATTTATTACTTCAAGAAGTTTTTTCATGGATATTTTTGGGTCTTCTACGTATGCAATCATGTCAACTGCAAATAGAAGTAATTTAAACTCTTCTTTCTGTATTGGAATTCCTTTTGTTTCATTCTCTAGTCTGAACACATTGGCTAGAACTTCCAGTATTATATTGAAAAGGAGTGGAGAAAGTGGGCAGTCTTGTCTTCTACCAGTTTTTAATGAGAAAGGTTTCAGATTTTCCCCAGTCACTATAATGTTAGCTATAGTTTTTTGATAGATGGCTTTGATTATGCTGAGAACTTATCCTTCTGTGCCAATTTTGCTGAGAGTCTTAATCATAAAGGGATTTTAAATTTTGTTAAATGCTTTTTCTGGATTGATTGAAATGATCATATGGTTTTGGGACCAGCAGTTGGCATAATAGCTATGTCACTGGAATCCCATGTAGTTGACTGTGGTTTGAGTCCCAGACCTGGTGGCTTAAACTTATGCCAGGAACATGTGCATGTGTGCCCAAGATCCCGAGAGGAGAAGGGAGGAGAAGGGATTGCAGTGTGACCATCCCCCCTGGGGAGTGATTTCTCACTTTCTGTCTCTCTGTCTCTCTCTAGCTTTCTGGTGAGTGACCTATAGCAAAAATGTCTGCACCCCCCAAGAAAAAATAAAGAAAGAAATGATAATATGATTTTTATCTTTTTTGTTGTTGACACGGTCTATTATATTTATGGTTTTGCTTATACTGAATCACCCTTACATCTCTGGAATAAAGCCTACTTGGTCATGATGAATAATCTTTTTTATGTGTTATTGGATACAATTTGCTAATATCTTGTTGAGAATTTCTGTATTTATATTCACCAGAGACATTGGTCTGTAGTTTTCTGGTCATGTCCTTATCTGTTTAGGAAATGAGGGTGATAGAGGCTTTATAAAATAAATTTGAGAGAGTCCTTTCCTTTAGGAACTTTAGAAATAATTTGAGAAAATTAAATTAAAAGAAAAAAACTTCTTTAAAAGTATTGTAGAATTCAGAAATGAAGCCATCAGGATCTGGGCTTTTCTTTGTTGAGAGCCTATTTACTCTTGATTCCATCTCATGGCTTATTATGGGTCAATTCACACTTTCTATGTCCTTTTGAGTCAATCTTGGCAGATTATATGTGTCCAGGAATTTGTTCATCTCATCCAGGATTTTTGTTTGTTGATGTATACTCACTTATATTATCCTCTAATGATGTTTTCTATTTTTATTGCCTGTTTTATTGCGATATTGATTTATCTGTTTTTTTTTTCTCTTCTTAATTAATCTAGATAGTCTTGTGCCAATCATATATATCTTGTCAAAGAACCAGCTTTTCCTTTCATTTCTTTTCTGTATAGTTTGTTTATTTTCTATTTCATTTATTTCTGCTGGAATCTTTATTATTTTATTTTCTCCTGACATTTTTTGTATTTTTTTGTTGTGGTTTTACCAGTTCCCTGAAGCATGATGTTAGGTTGTCCATTTACCACCCTTCCATCTTTTTCTTATGTGCACTAATTGCTATAAAATTTCCTCTTATGACTGCTTTTTGGGTGTCCCAAAGATTATGGAAACTCATACACTTGTTATCATTTGTTCGCATGAATCTTTTGATTTTTGGCTTAATCGCTCCAGTAGTTGTGATGTCATTCAGAAACAGGTTATTTAGTTTCCATGTATTTGTGTATGTTCTTTTTTTTAATGAAAATTGATATTAATTTTAATTTAATCATGGATATAGTTTCTATGCCTTTGAATCTATAAAGGCATGTTTTGTGCCCTATTATGTGGTCAGTCTTCAAGAAGTACCTTGAGTGGGTTAGAGAAATATATATTTTGTGGCTTTAGGGTGAAAAGTTCTACAGATGTCTGTCAAGTCCCTCTGATTTATGGTATCATTTAGATACTTAATATTTTTGCTTATTTTTTGTCTCATTGATTTGTCTAAAGTAGATAATGGGGTGTTGAGGTCCTGAACAATTAGTGTGTTGTAGTCTATTTCTCCTTTTAGATCTTTGGGTGCTCATATATTTGAGTGCTCCTAAATTGGTTACAAAGATATTAATAAGCATTACGTATTCTTGATGACTTATTCCTTTTGCTATTATATAATACCCTTCTTTGTCTCTTCTTACAATTTTGGCCTTAAAGTGTATTTTGTCTGGGTTCAATATTGTGTCTCCTCCTTATTTTTGGTTTCTGTTTCCATAAAATATCTTTTTCGAATCCTTCACTTTTAGTGTATGTATGTCTTTATCCATAAGGTGGATTTCTTGTAAGCAACAAATGAAAAATTTCTGTTTGTTTGTTTTTTTTTCTATTATATCCAGCCAGTCTATGTCTTTTGATTGGAGAATTTAAGCCATTAATATTCAACATTAATATCAATATTTCTGAACTCATCCCTTCCATTAAATTGGCCACTTTCTTGGTTGATTTTGGTTCTCTGATTTCTGTGGGCCTGTCTTCAGTTTTCTTGGCATAGCATCTTTTAAAAAAATTTCTTGAAGAGCTGGTCTGAATCTGGGGAATTCTTTCACATTTTGTTCATCTGAGAATTTTTATCTTTCTTTCCATATGATGGATTATCTAGCTCATTATAGTATTCTTGATTGAAAATTATTTTTATTTGACACTCTATATATTTCCCCATTCTTTACTTGCTTGCAGTGTTTCTGATGAGAGGTCCAGTGTTAGACTGATGGCTAACATAAGTTACTGATATTTTTCTTTTACCAGTTTTAGAATCTTAACTTTGTCTATGGCTTTGGCCATTCTGGCAATGAAGTGCTGTGGAAAATAATTTCTTGGGTTTATTCTATTTGGGGTCCTTTGTATTTCTTGGATCTGGATGTTTAAATGCTTCTCCAGCGTAGAGATATGTTTGGAGAGATGCCCTGAGGATGTGGGGACATGTTTTGAGTAAATATGACTTGTTTCTTTTAATTATATTAAAATCTTCTAGATTTTTTTTACACTAATTGTAGGCAGAACAAAGGATGGAGTTTTTTTTTTGTCTTTTATTTTTCTTTCTCAGATTAATTAAATTCACATTTTACATAAAGTTCCCATTATGATGTATACAATATACATATATGTATATAGTTTTCAACAGAGAACTCTACATTTTTTGGTGTTAAATGATTCTTCCCTTTGCCCCTCATGCCCACTCTCTACCACCCACTCCCGACCACCCACTCCCCTCCCTTACAGCCTCTGGTATCTACATTTATCCTTTCCGCTATCATATCATCAGATCTTTCTCCTTCTGCCAGAGTGCTGATATTATTATTTTTTTTTTCCATTGCACATCTTTACAGTGTACAGCATGGTTTTTCCCAGCATGAGTACAGTTCACATTAGTCAAGACAATGATACCACCACATACATCATCATCAACAGACCACCCTTCACTCCTGTGTCCATCAAACGTGATGATCATTTCCTGAATCCTTCCCCTCCGCCCTCCATCACTCATTCCCATTGCCTCTCCCATACTGTCTCCAGCATCTGCAGTTGCCATCCCTGCGACCATACCCTCCAGATCTTTCACCCTTTTTTTTTTTCCTTTTTCAATTATGAGCTCATAAAGTTTTCCACAATAGAAAACATAGATTCTATTCAGGGTTGGGTCAAGGGTGGGTCTCGTGCAGTTCCGCAATTGTAGGTGAGTCTCTATGGAATACAGTTTCAGGAACGCGGTTCTGGTAGTCAGAGATGGTTATCAGTTGATACGGCACAGCATCCATCCTGTGATTACCGGGAATGGTGTTGTGGGGATCTGCAGCGTGAGTCATCCTCGAGTATCTGGCTTCCTTAAGAATGGTAGAATAGTTATTGTTTTTCCCTGAGGTAATGCAGGGCTGGTAACCATCATCTTCTCACTGCCCATAGGCAGCGAAAATCCTCCTATACAATATATTTCTCAATTGGTTTAAGACATCTAAAGTTTCTTTCTGTTGCTTACATTTGCAAGATCATAATCCTTGTTTTCGGCTTCAGTTTGCCACTCGCGAGCGGCGGCCACGCGCAGGCCCGGCAGCCACACACAGGCCCCGCGGCCACGCGCAGGCCTGGCGGCCATGCGCAAGTGCAGGCCCAGCAGCCATGCTCAGACCCGGCAGCCACGCACAGGCCCGGGAGCCACAAGCAGGCCCAGCGGCCACACGCCAGCCCGGCGACCACGCTCAGGCCCGGCAGCCGTGCACAGGCGCAGTCCCGGCGGCCACGCGCAGGCCCGGCGGCCATGTGCAGGCCCGGTGGTTACGCACAGGAGCAGGCCCGGCACCGCGCGCAGGCCCAGCGGCCATGCGCAGGTGCAGGCCCGGCAGCCACACTCAGACCCAGCGGCCACTCGCAAGTCCAGGGACCACATGCAGGCCCGGCGGCCACGCGCCGGCCCGGCGGCCATGTGCAGGCCCAACGGCCACACGCCAGCCCCGAGCGCGCAAATGTGCCCAGGACCCATCGCCACCTCCCGCTCGCCCGTCAAGCCACAGAAAGGAAGGACGGTGACCTCGGCCGTTTCGTGCCACCGGCCCGCATCAGCGCCGAGCATGGGACACACCCAGTGCCGAAGAGGCAGCGGGGGCCGGGCGGTCCGGGCCACGGCACGTGGAGCAGAGGAGAGCCCCCACGCCCGGGCGGCCCCGCCACGGCGCAGGCACGCCCCAAAAGGATGGAGTTTTTTAGGTGCCTTTTAACAGATACTTATGATAGAATTCAAAAAACATCTTGACCCAAATTAACAAAGTCCAACCCCTGCTCTGCCTTTGTAAGATTCTATAGCCTTATCAACATCCCTTGATATTTACAAATAAAAATTCTCCCCACACCTACAGTTAGGCTTCTCTCCACTAGATAAGAAGTTTATTGAGATTTCCCTTTAATATAGATGTAACCAAGGGATACACCTGGCCCAGTATGTCTGATCCCTTATAGTTTTGTTACATGCTTGTTATTGTCTGTAAAATATCAACTTATCTATGGAATTTCACAAAATACACGTATGTAATGTTGCTTTGCCCTATAAATAAAAACACTCAGTTAACCTGGGTGACACAAGTTGCTTGGGCTGCTTAGGCTAGTCTGCCTGTATCCATCGCTACTTCGTCTCTTTGTCTCTTTCTTTCTGCTTCCTCTTAAATTGAGCTAAATCTGGGGCAGATGCTGGTAGATTGGTGCCAAAATGTGGTATCTGGACACCCCAATTTGTAGACAATTTGGCTTCTGGACTATCCCTGCATCCCATATTTCACCCTTCTCAGCTACTTCGAGAGGTACGTAAATGACTGGGTGGCTTTTCTGCCCCCAGCAGCTTGGCTCTGGCTTTCTCTATTCTATCACTACTTCTGTTTTTACTCCTCTAGAATTTCAAGGAGGTGTATTCCCTTTGTGTAAGTGAACATGGACTTAAAATTCTGTGAGTCACATCAGGTTATAAAAATTTTATGCCATTTTTTGACATATGATATTACTTTTTCTTCCTGAAAAATACGCCATTCTGGGATGTGCCATAAATATTTTGCCAAAAATTGTTCCATATCCTTGTGGTTTTACATCAGCTACCATTTTGCTGCCATAACCCTAGAGATCAAAATGGACAATCGCCACCATGGGTAACAAGTTATCTCCCACTGGCACTGCTCATAAGGAAGATATTATATTTATTAAGTCAGGCTAATCACTCAAAACTGTCCAAAACCTTTTCTCAATTGTTAATGGAAATTGATTCCTATTGCCCTTGGTACCTTGAGGCCAGATCTTTGAAATTAACTGATTAAAAAAAAAAAAAAAAGGGTATCTGTTACATGAAGAGCCACTGCTTGTATAAAAATATTACATGCCTGACATCTATGCAGAAATGCTGTACTTCAATTTAAAAAACCTAATAACTTTAAATCACCTCTAAAAGACATATTAACAGCGAATGCAAAGACCAAACCCAATCCAATTGTCCTGCAGTCTCCTACTCCTCCTCCCTCGTTCAAGGTTTTATCTAAAGAACTGCCTAGGAAAAAAATCCTAGGAGATACTTGCAAAAATGTCTAAACAGACAATAGAGAGGCAAGATGATAGTGAGAAACAGATACGGCTTATTACCTCTTGATGATGACATTTATAGTATTCTCATCTGGATTGGTCTGAGAAATATTTCATGATGGGTAAAGTCTTTTTACAAGCAAAATGAGAAATAGTGATTGACTGTTTTAAAAAATAATTAGAATAATAATAATAATAATGATTGGGAAAAACATAGGAAAGATATTGAATGATGAACTGGGGAGATTAATGTCTCTGTAGTGACTGACATGGATGGCATTCCCTTTCGAAAAAGTAATGTAATACATTGTAAAATTATATCTAATCCAATGTAATATAAAGAAGATTATGATGATAAAAATTAAAATTAAAAAAAATGTCTAAACGCACTTTACAGGAAGGGGACACTTCTGCGTTTTCTGTCTGTCCTGTTATATGCAAAAAGAGACAAGCCACATATGAATGTTTACCCCCTAAAATACTTAAAAAATTTATACAAGATATCACCAAATATAAAACCAGCAATCATTATGTTATAGTGATGATAGACAACATAGTGACAAGCTAAGGGCTAACAACCAATGACTAAAAAGTGTTGGTAAAAATAGTAACTACTCCTGTCCAATATACAGTTTGTAGACAAGAGTTTGATGACGGATACCATCAGATGGCTGCCAATAATATAATAAAAACCCCAAAAGAGACTAATAAAATGTTGTCAGGACTGGTGATTATGTTACTAATAAAGAACAGTCCCGCTTGCCACCAGAAGTCTTTGGTCAAATAGCCACCACTGCCACTCATACATAAAAAAAAAAAAAAAAAAAAAAAAAAAAAAAACCTGATTCCTCTGAGAAATGCTTTTGTTTTGTTAAGGTGCATCAAGGGCTACAAAAAACCTATGACTTATTTATAAGTAGGTTACAAAGATCTTTGTACAGGCTAGTAGAAAATATTGTTATGACGGAGACATTGTTAAAAACAACTGGCCTTTAAAAATGCTAATATCTATTGTTAAAAAATATTAAAAGTATTTATGACATGCCCATCACCTCTTTTAACAGACATAATAAAGGCATGTTAAATAGTAAATACTAAAAGCCACAAACAAAGATGGTTGGCTGCAGTATTGAGACCTCCAAATAAAAAGTGCTATTGATATAAAAAAGAAACATCAAAAATTATTTTTAAGAAAAGCCTTTCTCAAAATGTAAATGTTGTAATAAAGACTTTCATTATACTAACTAGGGCCACTTTTCTTCTGATGTGCTGAAAAAGTTGACACCAGACCTGCCCTCCAGCCCAAGGCCCAAGGAGACATCACTCTTGTCCCAATACAACCCAATAACTGACAAGAGCCCTACCCAGAAAACTAGGCTAAAAAATGTATAACTCCGTTTATCTTACGGCTGAGTACAGACATTGATTTATTGCCCAAAAAAAGTTTCTTTAAATTTGACAAAAAAAGTTTCTTTATTAAATACTCAGCTATCTAGACCTCAAAAAATGGGCACACTTGAAAATTAAAAACACAACAACCTATGGTGACCTTATAGCCCCATCCCTATAACAACTTAAAAATTTTATCTTTTCTCAAAACTTAAGTACTCTTAATAACCTTACGGCCCTGATAACAGCCTAACAACTCTGTTTAGTGCTGATAAACACTGAGTTAATCCTTTCTCATATTTCCCAGTCTAAACCAAAAAATAAGAGATAGGCTTTGACAAACCTAAAGTAATCCTTAAAATGATAAACAAAATATGTTTCTTATCTAATTAATCAAAGATAACTATCTCCAAAGACAAATTTATAAAAAAGAACAAGGTGAAAAACAATAAATAAAAAATATAAAAAAGATATAGATATCAAAATGTAATTATAGTAAAAAAGGTTAAAAAACATTTCAATATAAAAAAGTTTTATATAGTAAAATTTTTGTCTTAAAATGACTAAATTATTCAAAAATAGAGACAAATAATTTTAAAAAGTCTCAAAAAGGTTTTTTCGTTTGTTTGTTTGTTTGTTTTTATAGACCACAGATTATTTTTAACACCCATCATGCCATGAATTCATAGGGAATAGGTTCCAGTAGCTCAGGCTCCTTTCCATTGGTTCTCACAAAGTGTGCTTCTCTGAGTAGAGCAGGCTGACGCTTTAGTTGAACCCAGGTACCTTTCTCTTTGACTTCTTTCTTTTTCTGATCATTTTCTGTCACACGTTTTAGGAAGCTATCTATGCTCTTAGAATGTTTAATATGCTCAATACGCACATTGATTCTCTTGGCAAGAATGTTTTTTTTTTATTTCAATTTATTTATTTGCATTCATTCACTGAACATCATTACAACATACAAAATGAGATTTTCCATCCAAAGTACACTATATATTGTCTCAATCAAGCACATCAACAAACATGTTATTGTCAGCAAATGATCTTCCATTTCTTGTCTTCTGTATGTTTTGCTTTCCCCCCCCCATCCTTGATTCTCTATCTCTTACCCTCTGCCATCTCCCACTCTCCTCCCACACTGTCTCTGGTATCTATGTTTGCTTTCTATACTGTTTTCTCCTCACATTTTATTGTATCGCCAAAGACCCTAATCAATCCAAATACCCTCATAGCAAACACAGGTGATACACACATTTCCATGAACACAAGTCTTACTTTATGCATCCTATAAAGTAGCACCTAGCTGTGGCTACATATCCTACTGCAGTCATTGAATATATATATATATATATATATATATATATATATATATATATATATGTATGTTTTTTTTCCTGAAACTTTTTTTTTGTAACTCAATTTACATTCCTTCCCTAAGCTTCATCACAGCATACAAAATGCAATCTCCCATCTAATACACACTGCATAGTGACACAATCATGCACATTACAAAAAATTTTCCATTACTAGTTCCTAGAATTACTTCCACCCCTCTTTCTGACCCTCTGTCCCTTCCCACCCTCCTCTCACACCACCTCCGGTGTCTACAATTGTCCTTCATTCCCTTCCCACCCACGTTGCATTGATCACACAATTTCCTACATAATCTAACTACTTTCAATGGTGAGTTCACTCATTACTACTAAGAAAACCAGTTTTAACTTAACTCAAGGAAAGGCCAAGGAACTTTGCTTAAAGCCAGGAAACAAGTTAGGATTCTGTTCAAATGGTAGGTGCATGAACCTATCAATCTCATGTACTTTTATCTTCTGTTCTGGTTCAATTTTCCTGATTAAATTCTGGGATATAATATTCAACTCCAGACTTGTCCCTATGATTAGGTTGGCCACTTTCATAGTTTTTTGACTCTTATTTCCGTGTGTCTGTGTTTAATTTTCTTGATACAACACACCCTTGAGAACTTCTTGGAGATCTGGTCTGGTGCTGGTAAATTCTTTCAGGTTTTGTTTATCTGAGAATGTTCTTGTCTTTTCTTCCCACCTGAAAGATAATCTTGCCGGGTACAGTATTCTTGGCTGAAACTGCTTCTCTCATAACACTTTGAATATATTTTCCCATTCTCTCCTTGCATTGTTTCCGATGAGATATCTGCTGTTAGCCTGATGGGATGTCTTTTGTAGGTAACTTGATGTTTCTCTCTTGTCAATCTTAGTATCTTGTCTTTGTCTGCGGTTTTGGTCAACCTGGCTATAATGTGTCTTGGAGAAGATCTTCTTGGGTTGATTCTATTTGGGGTCCTTTGTATTTGCTGGGACTGGATCTTCGAATGCCTCTCTAGGTTTGGAAAGTTTTCTTGCAGGATTTCATGGAATAGATTATCAATGCCCTTATGGGTCTCTTCACCTTCTGGAATGCCAATTATCCGGATATTTGGACGTTTGATGGTATCCAGTACTTCTCGCATATTATTCTCAAATTTTTGAGCCATTTTCTCAGTCTTCGTGGTGGATTTTTCTAAGCCAGCCATTTTCTCTTCTACATCTGAGATTCTATTTTCTGAATGATCTAGTCTGCTTTTAATACTTTCAAGGGAGATTTTGACTTCTTGTATTATAGACTTCATCTCTAGCAGATCCGTTTGAGTCTTTTGTAAAGTGTGTAATTCCTCTTTTAGATCTTGTAAGAATTTCCTCATCTCCTGGAACTCAGCAACTTCTTTCTCCTTTCTCTTTAGCAGTTCATTATCTCTCTTTTCTTCCATCTCTGTTAGCTTCGACATTACGAATGCTCTAAATTCCTTATCAGACATTTCCATGACTTTCACTGAACTGCTTGTGGATGTAGGAGAGTTACTCTTTTCCATTGGAGGAGAGGTATTTTCTCGTTTTCCCATATTTCTTGTGATCCGACGGTGATTTCTTGTCATCTGATGGATGGTGTGTTTCTTTCAAATTCTTGAAGTTAAGCCTCAATGTTCAGGAGCAAGCAGACAGAGGTGTTCTAGAATCTGTTTGCCGTTCTGTTTTGATCGCACACTAGCTTTGCTTGCTGGAGGCTGAATTATGAGTAGAAAATCTTCATTTCTCCTGTCCCCTGAAATATCAGTTCCCAGTAGCCATGAGGAATCTTCTAAAAAAAGGGCTCACCTCTCCTGCCACACTAGCTTTGCTTGCTGGAGGCTGAATTATGAGTAGAAAATGTTCATTTCTCCTGTCCCCTGAAATATCTAGTTCCCAGTAGCCATGAGGAATCTTCTGAAAGGAGGGCTCAACTCTCTTGGCAAGAATCTTGCCCTTAACTTGTTTGTTCACAACAATGCCAACAGCATGCTGGGTAACATTGTAGACTCTTCCACTTTTGCCATGGTAACATTTGTGGGGCATTCCTTTTTGAACAGTACCCATTCCCTTAATGTTTACAATATCATCTTTCTTGTAGATTTGCATATATGTTGCCAAAGGAACGACTCCATGTTTTCTAAAAGGCCTAGAGAACATATGTCGGGTGCCTCTCCTCTTTCCCTTTGTGTTTGTCATTTTGGTTAATTACTGGAAGATGGTGGTTCCGGCCAAAAGGGAAGTCAGTTTAAGTTATGTTTAAAAAGGTCTAAAAAATTAAAAATTTTTATAAAAAGTACATATGACAGATAATATCTAAGGTGGCATAAAACAATAGGCCACATTATTAAGTGCTAAAACACAGTCTAAATAAGCCTAATTTACTAGTTTAGAGTTTGTTGATAAATACTATGTATATTTTTAAAACAAATATGGGGACATCTAGGGCTCCCCCCACACCCATGCTGCCAAGTTGCTTTCTTTTTTTTTGTGGGGGAGAGATTTTTGCTGCAGGGCATGTGCGCTTGCCAGGAAGACAGAGAGAGACAGAGAGACAGAAAGTGAGAAATCACCCCCCAGGGGGTTGGCCACACTGCAGTCCCTTCTCCATTCTTCTCTTGGGATCTTGGGCACACAAGCACCTGGTGTGAGTTTAAGCCACCAGGTCCTGTATTTGAACCATGGTCGACTACATGGGAGGTTAGCGACATAGGCATTACGCCAACTGCTGGTCCCCCAAGTTACTTGCTTTAACCATGCCTAAACTGAATCATCTAAATCTGACTTTTGACTCAACATCACATCAATAGAGAACTACTTGCCAACACAAAAACTTCCCCAAACAAAAGTGTTTTTTTAAGATGTCATTAGATTCAACCTGGCAAGATCCATCCAGCTCCTCTAATAATCTGGAGAAGAGGATTTGTCTCTGTACTTAACTCCTATAGGTCCAGTTTGAATCCCCTCTCAGTGCGTATGACCTACACATCATGAGTTGACATCAGACACTACAAAGTCCAATACTGAGCTTCCAGTTAAGATTCAGAATAAGAGGAGGATCAAGAAAAGTAAAAACAGTCCAGCCACAGTAAGTCCTAGCACCTGTGGTGACATCAAAACATTAGCCAATGATACTCAACAGATACTAAACAAACAAACAAACAACTCCTATAATAAAAGATCAAACAAAATAACAATTGAAACTTGTTTGGATGGATAACTGAGTGGCTGAATTTCACTTGGTTAAAACAGCTATTTCTTGGAAGAATCATATTTTGTGCTATCCTACTTACTTTTTATGGTAAGTAAGTATTTCTTACTTTTGTGGTAATTTTATCAACTGATGCCTGTATGTATATTCTACTGTCAAACTCCCCACAAACTAACCCAGGTCATGTTGGCTGTTAAACAAAAAAGAGGGAAATGTAGGGGCTTATTTGGAGAGAGACCCTGAGGATGTGGGGACATGCTCTCAACAAACGTCACCTGTCCCTTTTAGCTATAGCAAAACTGTACAGCTTGTCCTGTACTTGACCTTTATTGCAGACAGAACAAATGGTGAAATTTTCCAGGGGCTTTTCAACAGATACATCTGATAGAGTTCAATAAAGTTCTGACCCCAATTAACAAAATCCAATCCCTTCTCTGCCTCTGTAAGATTCTATATCCTAATCAACACCCCTTTGATGTTTAAAAAATAACATTCTCCCTATACCTACAGCTAAGTTTTTTTCCACTAAATAAAAAGTTTATTAAGCTTTCTCTTTAATATAGATGTAACCAAGAGATACACCTGGCCAGTATGTTTAAGTCCTTATAGATTTTTTACCTGCTTCTTATTGTCTGTGAAATATCAACTTATCTATGGAATGTCACAAAATACATGTATATAGTGTTGCTTTGCCCTATAAATAAAAGCACTCGGTTTACCTACATGACACAAGTTGCTTGGGCCACTTAGGCTCAGGCTGCCTGTGTCTATTGCCATTTTTTTTTTTTTTTTGAGAGGTTTTTGCTATAGGGCGCATATGCTCGCTGGACAGACAGAGAGAGAGACAGAGAGGCAGAAAGCGAGAAATCACCCCCCAGGAGGGATGGCCACGCCACAATCCCTTCTCCTCCATTCTCCTCTCGGGATCTTGGGCACGCACGCACACACACCCGGCGTGAGTTTAAGGCACTGGGTCCGGGACGCGAACCACGGTTGACTACGTGGGAGTCCAGCGACATCACCATTATGCCAACTGCTGGTCCCTCTATTGCCATTTTAAAAACATCGTCTGTCTTTGAATTTTGTCAATGTGCCTGTGATATGCCAAGGGGAGAATCTTTTTATGTTGATGCTATTTGGAATAATTTTTACTTCTTGGTTCTCAATTTCTCCACGTTTCTCTATATTTATAAAATGTTTAAACAGTATTTTATGAAAGAGGTATTCCACACTTTAGTCACTTATTCACCTTCTGGAATTACCATTATATTGATAATATGGATATTTCATGGTGTCTAGAATTTTGCATATATTGTCTATATATACATATATACATAAACATATATTTATATATATGTATGTGTATATATATATACATATATACCTACACACAGATATATATATATATATACATACACACACACACACACACACATATATATATATATAATTCTTTTTGGTGGTTTGGTCTATGTTGGAGACTTTGTCTTTAAGTTCAGATTTTTTTTTTCTGCATGGTCTGATCTGCTAGTAATACTTTCTAGGGATATTTCAATTTCTCATTGTAGTCTTCATTTCCAGAAGTTCTATTTGATACTTTTTTAGAATATATATCTCTTTATGAAATACCTCTTTTAGTTATTGGGATAATTTCCTTGTTTCCTGGAACTGATTGTCTGTTTACTCTTACATCTCATTGACTTCTGTCACTATGGATGTTCAGATTTTTTTTTTTAAATTTCTGTATATTTCTTTGTGATGTCCATCATAGGCAAGAGCCTACCATGCTCACCAGGTGGAGAGTTACCCTCTTATTTTCTCATGTTTCATGTGGGTTTTGGTCATCTGATGTAGTATTCTTTTTTTTTTTTGTCCTGTTTATTGGAGTAGATACTGTAGTATTGGAAGAGAAAATTTTACTCTTAGTTCCCAGGTGTGTTCTTATTAAAGGACTGTGTCTTACAGACTAGAACAGTTAAAAGCAACTTTAGGTACTTGGTTTCCCTACCAACCTTTCAGCTCTTGATGAGATGAGAGCAAGCTAAGGAGACATAACTTAGTGAAAAGGATCGTCACAGACTGAAGCACAACATGCAGGCGAGTGTTTCACAAGTTCCAAAGATACTCTCAAAGGCTGAGGGTGTACTCAGGAGAGGAGGCCTGCTGAGAATAGGCAAAAATCCCCTGAGGGGTGGACTGAGCCCAGGCTGCTAAAGAACTGGCAAGGGAGTATGTGTACCATCATTTAATTGATCTCTTAAACCAGAACTCAGATCATGAATGGCTGACAGAATATTTTTGTTGGACAGTCCATTATAAGGAAGACAGACTGGCTTATGGTTAAGTAAATGTTGGTTTATAAAATTTTGATAGTAGTTTTGATTTAGTAAATGCTATTACTATTTGCCCTTTCTAAACATATAATTGGTAATTCATTGGTAATGCTCATCTTTCTACAATGATGGTGAATGCCAACTCAAAACTTATTGGTAGGTTAGCAGATGGCATAGCAGTTACATTGTTGTACTGCCATAAGGTTGACTATGGTTCAAGTCCTGGACCTGGTGGCTTGAACACTACACTGGGCATGTGTATATGCATGTGCCAGTTCCTGGATGGAAAATGAAAGATAAGGAAATGTGAGTGGCTAACTCCCCCTGGGATGGTGATTTTTCTCTCTCTCTCTCTCTCTCTCTCTCTCTCTCTCTCTCTCTCTCTCTCTCTCTTTCTCTCTCCCTAGTGAACACACATGGCAAAAAGTCCCCCCCCAAAAAAATACTGGACTTTTTTTATTTTTATTTTTTTACTTAGGCATGTAACTGGTTATATGAATAAATAAATACTAAAGAAGTCCCTTCATTTCTCAAAATTTAGCAGACTTACTTGTGTTTTATTTTTTGTTCACTAACTCTTTAAAGGGAAGGACTGAAGATGGTGATGTCTACTTTATGTTTTTTGATCTTAACTATGCCAATCTAATAAGAATTCCCTGTATCTGAAATATCACCTTTTACTTATTTCAAGATATTTTAGTATGGTTTATGTAAACTATCAAGTAAATAATATGTAACATATAATATATTTTATAAATGATTTGCAAGGTTAGATGCTTTAGAATGTCAGAGTGATGAGATTTAGTAGCAATTTAAATTTTATGTTTAAATCTTTTTAAAAGAATTATTTATTGGGACCAGCAGTTGGCATAATGACTACATAGCTGGACTCCCATGATCGACTGCAGTTTGAGTCCTGATGCATGCACGCCCAAGATCTGGAGAGGAGAATGGAGGAGAAGGGATTGTGGCATGGGCATTATCCCTGGGGGTGATTTCTCATTTTCTATCTCTCTATCTCTCTCTGTCTTTCTGGCAAGTGCATACACCCTGTAGCAAAAACCTCTCAAAAAAAGTTATTTATTTAAATAATTAGTTTATTATTATTA
Source organism: Tupaia tana (assembly GCA_026018925.1). Taxonomy (NCBI): domain Eukaryota; kingdom Metazoa; phylum Chordata; class Mammalia; order Scandentia; family Tupaiidae; genus Tupaia; species Tupaia tana. Next base: position 2,131,385 of record JAKSZU010000025.1, on the reverse strand, counting down.
TTTTTACAGTTTGATCACAAAGAGACAGAACAGGGGATAATGATAAAATAATCCACCACATGCAGGACTTGAACTGCTGTCAGCTATGTGGAAGTTCAACTCATTCGCCACTATCTCATCTGCCGGTCCCTGAATTATTTGTTATATAAGTCAGACTATGTTGTATTCCATGATTATCTTTACATAAATGTTCAAAACTACATTAAAAACTATAGAATTAATGTATATGTGTAATTGGTAATGGTGCTTTGTCAGCTTATTAGGATAAAAATTAGAGAATATCATCAGCCAAGATTTGCAATTTATGCCATCATAAGACTGAATATAATTAAAAACAAATGACATGAAAAATATTAAGAATGAATAAAAGAAAAATTATTTCAGGAAACACGTCCAAACCCAGGAGACCAGGTCATTCCAAAAATGCCTTCTTTTTCCACCAGGCCTTCTTTTTATGTCTAAGGATGCATAATGTATTGTGAGATCAACTCAATGATGGAAACACTTGCAGGATCAGGTCCAGCCCAGACATTCTATCCAAGCCTCCCTGACCTCCCAGCACTTCGGTGACCCTTTGGTGGGACACAGCTCCACTCATCATCTACAGCCATGGCAGGAGGAGGAACAGTGGTCATACTCAAGGGAACCTCAGGGAACTTCCTGGGCAGTCTTCGGTAACAGACACTTTTCAAACTAATGACTCAGAATGCACTTAGGTTTTGTTTTGTTTTTAGATTTTGCTATAGGGCAGATTACTTGCCACTGCAGATAGACCAAGAAAAAAAGAGGAAAATGAGAAAGCGCAATCTCTTCCCCTCCATTCTCTTCTCAGGATTTTGGGTAAGCATACACACATGGCTGGTGCATTTTTTGAGCCATCCAGTCATAGGCTTGAATGACGCAGTTGGCTATGCAGTAGCCAGCACCTTAAGCACCATGCCACTTTTTGGCCCTGAATTTTTTTATTTTAAAAAATGGTTTCAAAGTGGCCAGGAGATTTCGTGGTGATTAATGCACTGGACTCCTCTATGGCTCACCATGGTTTGAGTTCTGGATGCAGTGTCTTGAAAATTACACAAGGCACATGTGTGGGCTTGCCCAAAACCTCAGGAGGATAATGGAGAAGAAGGGATAGCAGTATAGACCTCCTCCACAGAGGTTAATTTCTCACTCCCTCTCTCTACCTCTGTCTCTCTTCGGCAAGCACATGCACCCTTTGGCAAATCCCATTCCCAATAAAAACAATTTAAAACTTTATTTTTTTGTGTGTGTAAAAGAGAGGAAACGAGGGATCTATAGACAAAGAAACAGGCACTCCAAACAATGTCTCAATACCTTATCTACCCCGAGACTCAGCCAAGCCCCAGATTATGGGTACTTGTATGCCTGAAACTCTCAGGTAAGCTTCCAGATGTAAACTCTAAAACCTATGCGAGGCAACTTTGCAGTGTGTCATGTTTTATCACTCTACCATCATCCAGCCCATTGTTTTTTTTTTGTCTTTTAGAAATGGGCATTCTAACTGGAGTAAAGTAAAACCTCAATGTAGTTTTAATTTATATTTTGCTGGTAATTAATAACATTCAATATATTTTTTTTTTTTTGGAGAGGTTTTTCGCTATAGGGCGTGTGCGCTCGCCAGACAGACAGACAGAGAGAGAGACATAGAGACAGAAAGCGAGAAATCACCCCCCAGAGGGGATGGTCATGCCGCAATCCCTTCTCCTCCATTCTCCTCTCGGGATCTTGGGCACGCACGCACACGTGCCCGGCGTGAGTTGTAAGCCACCGGGTCCGAGACGCGAACCGCGGTTGACTACGTAGGAGTCCAGCGACATAGCCATTACGCTAACTGCTGGTTCCCAACATTCAATATTTTTTCACATACTTGGCTATAATATATCTTCTTTAGAAATATTGATTAATATCTTGATTTAATTTTGTAATCAGGGGTTTTTATCTTGCTTTGCTTTGTTTTCTGGGGTTATTTGCTTTGGAAGTTATTAAGTTTCTTATATACTCTGAATATTAATCCTTCTTTAGATGAATAGATTAAAAATACTTTTAACCTCTACCCCAGGATGTCTCTTCACCCTGTTGATTACTTGCTGTGCAGAATCATTTTATTGGAGTTTACTATAATCCCAGTTGTCTCTTTTTGCTTCTGATGCCTCTGGTTTTCAGATCTTCTTCAACAAATCTATGCTCAGACCAATATCTGAGGCATTTTCTTATTTTTTCTTCTGTATTTTTGTTTTCTATCTTATGTTTCAAATCATAGCCTGTTTCTTCTCACATAAATATTCACTATCTCCAACACCATTTATTAAAGTACTGTTCTTTCTCCAATGTCTGTCCTTAGCATCGTTTTTGAAAATCGGTTGAGTTTATAAGTGGAAACATTTTTTCTCTTTTGTTAAATTGGGCTATGTGTCTGTTTTGTTTTTTGTCATTCCCATGTTGTTTTCGTTCATATAGCTTTGTGATGTACTTAAAAACTGTTAGTGTAATTCCTCTAGCTTGTGTATGTGTGTGTGTGTGTGTGCACATGTGTGTGTGTGTGTGTTTCCTTGTCTATATAGGATTAGAATTATTTCCTCTACAACTGCAAAGACAGGCACACAAAAATATTACAAGGGTTGCTTATATTTGGAAGTTAGGATACATCTTGTAAAACGAGTGGGTCATAGACCCAGCAGGTTGCATAGTCGTTAATGTGCTGGAATCCCACAAGGCAACTGCAGTTCATGTTCCAGACCTGGCACCTTGAAAATCATGTCAGTGACATGTGACATGACCATCCTTTCTGGAAGGTGATTTCTCACTTTTCCTCCTTTTTTGTCTCTGTCTCTTTCTGGCCAGTGCACATGCTCGAGCACAGTAACCTAAAAGGAAAAAAAAAAATAGTGGCTAGGGGATAGAAATATTAGAGGGGAGTTGGTTAAAGGTACAAAATTACAGGAATGTGTCTAGTATTTCATTACGTACTAGGGTGAATTCAGTTAACAGTAATTTACTGTATACCTCAAAAAAGTAAAACAACTTTTTAAAGAGGTTTTTCTAGGTGGTGTATGTCCTCACTGGAAAGAGAGAGACACAGAAAGAAAGAACATGAAAAATTACACTCCAGGGGGATGGTCATGCCACAGTGCCTTCTCATCCATTCTCCTCTCAAGATTTTGGGCATGCACACAAAAGCTCTCAATTTGAGTTCCAAGTCTCTATGTCTGAGACTTAAACTGAAGTCCACTATTTGGTAGTCCAGAACCTTAATGCTACACAATCTGCTGACCCTAGTCAAACAATATTTAATGTTTCCAACACAAATCATAAATATTTGAGGTGGTGTATATGCTAATTATCCTGATTTGATCATTACACATTGTATTTATGTATAGAACAGTCACACTGAAAGCCATAAATATGTATGGTGCATATTTATCAGTTATTTTAAAAGAATATACCCTGAGAAGATCCTGGAAATATATTACCTGTAGGGTAGCACTCACAATACAAAGTCGGGCTGCAGACCACATAATACGAACTTGTGATTTTAATAGAGCTTAATAGATCCCCCAGAGGAAAATAGGATAAAATTCATTAATACTTTATACCTATTTGGTACGAATTTTTTTGGCTCTCTATATTATTTTTTAATGAGAAAGAGAGAGAGGCACCCTCTAAACAGTCATCTTAACCCAATGGTCCTTTAGCCCTGCAGTCAGTCAGGATTATGCATCACTTGGCATGTTCAGTTTGACCCAGAGCCTTCCCATGTGGCTTCCAGAATTATGCAGCAGCATGCATAGTTCTTGCACCTGTAAATTGGCCAGGTGTCTATTGTGAATGCTGTGAATTTAAGTAATCTCATCTGTAGTTAGAAAATTCTAGTACCTTTAATAGGAATTATTCCAAATTATTTTACTAAGACTTATTTAATTTTATTTATTATTGTTGTTATTATTTTAATTTTATATAATCATCAGAGAGAAGGGTGGGAGGAGGAGTGAGAAAGCCAAGTTGTCAGGTCTGTCAAGTCCAGGATTCACTCACCTGGTAAGTGTCCTGTGTGAACAAAGTCTGTACTCCATCCCCAGATAACATGAATGTGCATCTTTTAATGTGTTTAACAAAGACAATAATAACCTGCAATGAGGATGTACTGAGTAACCATGCAAGGAAGGTGCAGTGTGTCTTGAAGAATTGCAGCAGGGGGATACTACAGCAGGACTGCCTTGTCTGTGCATGAACTATATGTAAAGGCTGCCTTGGTGAATGGTTTGAAGTAAATAAATCTTGCTCTGAGCACCCCTCAGATTAATCATAGATTCCTCTTTTAAAGGTTTGCTTTTCTTTTTTAGTATTCTTGAAAAACCAAGAGGATATGAGGACATGTCTCTGAAAGAAAAAAAAGAATGCAGGCATACTCAAGCCAGAAACCTGAAGTTATGAGACTTTGAAATAAGTAAGATAGGCACTCAGGGAGAGAAAAAAAAATCCTGAAGAGAGAACAGTGACCATAGAACTCAGTGTATCAAACATAAATATGAAGACACACAGGAATTCTGAAAATGCTGAACATCCCTTAATAGTCATCTACACAGGTAATACTAATAACCATTCTGTATTAAGACACCAAAGTTCACAGATGTTTACAGTTACTTTTTATTAAGTACTCTAAAACTGCACTACTAATTTTGTTTCTATTTGTTTTATTTTTTAAAGTTGAAGTCTCTATTTTCCCCATAGTAATGTTTCTACATTAATATAAATTGAAAGCTACATAACATACTTCTTTTAAATAAACATTTTAAATGTTAAACCAAAAAAAAAAAATACTCAAGCAGTAAAACAGTCTCTCAATAGAGATCACAATCTCAAGTTCTTTCTTTTTTTTCCCCAAGAGTAGAAAATAGAGTCTACGTAGGAAAGCTAAAATACATTAATTTTTTATATTAAAAGTTTAATGTTATCAGAACTCAGTCCAAAAAGTAAATCAAAGTACAATAATTACATTGAAATTAAAAGTGTATTTTACTACTGGAATGTAACTTATTAAATGTGTCATTTCCTCTTAAAACTGCTTAACAGTTAATAAGCAATATATCATTTTGCAGCTACACAACTCTTTTTTTTTTTTTTTAAGATTTTTGTTGTAAGGAATGTGTACTTGGCAGAGAGAGACTGTGAAAGAAAAAGTGAGAAATCACTCCCCAGGGAGTATGGCTATGTTACAGTTCTTTCTCCTCCATTCTCCTCCTGGCATTTTGGACATGCACACACACATGCCTGGAGTGACTTTTCAAGCAGCCATATCAGGGACCTGAATCGCAGGCAGACATGTGAGAGTTCAGCACATTAACCACTTCACTGCATGCTGGCCTCACTATATAACTTTTTTTTATTTTTATTTTTGAGAGAGAGAGAAACATTTTTTATAGGGTGCATGTAGTCACCAGAGCAACAAAGAGAGAGAGATAGACAGAAAGTGAGAAATCATTCTTCTGGGGAAAAACCACACTGCTATCCCTCCTCCTTCATTCTCTTCTCAAGATTATGGGGACACATGCACACACAACCAGCATGAGTTTCAAGATGCTGTGTCCAGGACTCAAACCATGGTTGACCATGTGAGAATCTAGCACCTAGCCACTATGCCACCTGTTTACCTCACAATTTTTAAGAATATAGATTACCAGCTTAAAGTGCTGCAAGCAACAATTACTTTCTTTTAATGAGTATCTTTTGTTTGTTCTCTTCATGTAATTGTATTCTGGTTTGTATTTCTAAGCAGTTTCTACACATGTAGGTCAAATGTCTAGCAAGTTTGTACATTTAAATTATAAAAAGGGTGTAATAAAATTTTCTAGAATGAAAAAATTAAAAATATGAGAGACATCAGATCAACATAATTTAACACATCAAGACACTTCAGAAAGCAGAAACTCCAACTAGCAGAAACAAAGATATTCAGATTAAAATGGGGGACCACCGGAAGGCATAATGTTTTTGTCACTGGACTTTCACATAGTCAACCATGGTGTGAGTATCTGACCCAGTATCTTAAACCTCAAGCTGGGTGCATGTGCATTCAAGCCCAAAATCCCTAGAGAAGAATGGAGGAGATGGAATTGCAGCATCATCATTTTCCTTAAGGAGTGATTACTCACTATCTGTCTCTCTGTCTCTCCTATGAGCACATATGTCCTATAGAAAAATAAATCTATCTAAAAAAAGATTAGAATGAATATAAATATGAGATATTAAAAACCATGCAGAGAACTAGTGAAAAACTAGCTAGTTTTTTTTTTTTTTAATCAACAAACTTACTGAAAATTAGATAGATCTAACAAAGAGAAAGTAGATACAAATCAATAAATCAGACATGGAAATAAAGGCATTATTTCTTACTACACAAAAGTAAAAAGCTTTCTAGGGGAACAAAATGAATAATAGTAAATAAAATTTAGCAATTAATCAATACACAATATGTAAAAATGTCCAAATAAGATACCATTCATAGTTGTAGGTTTAATACCTGTTTAAGATTTATATACAAAATGACCATTTTAAAAAATAAATTTAAGAAGTCATTCATTTCCAGTTATTTTATCATCTGAGGATAAAAAATTAGGGTGCATTTTTGGTTCAAAACCCTAAAATTGTGATACAGGCTTATGAGATAAAAACCTTAAAATGTCTGTTTTATTTGGAACCCCTTCTTTTTTTAAAAGCTTTCCAGGAGTTCTCATCAGGCCTTATCATGATAACGTAGCACTTGGGCACAAAAATGCAGCCTAGAAGCCCTGCACTGGAGGCCAAGATGGAGAAGACTTCCACAGCCACCATGAACTTCCCTTTGGTGCTGTGATAGACAGGGATGAATGAGACCCAGACACTGCAGAACACCAGCGTGCTGAATGTGAGGAACTTGGCTTCATTGAATGTGTCAGGCAGATTCCTAGCCAGGAAAGCCACAGTGAAACTCCCCAGAGCCAAGAAGCCCAGGTAGCCCAGGATGCAGTAGAAGGCAGTGACTGAGCCCTTATTGCACACAATGATGAGATGTCTGGGCTCAGAATGTGAGTCTATGTCAACAAAAGGAGGAGAGGTTCCCAGCCAGATTCCACAGATAATCATTTGGATCAGGGAGCAAATGGGAATGACAGAGTTAGAAGCCCCTTATAGCAGCAAGCACCTCATTGTTCTTCCAGACTTCATGTCCTTGAATGCCAGAATCATGGTAATTGTTTTGGCCAGAACAGTGGAAATGACCACAGTGAACACAAGGCCAAATGTGACTTGTTGGAGGACACAGGTGACTGTGTTAGAATGGCCAATGAAGAGCAAGGAGCAGAGGAAGCATAGCAGAAGGGAGATGAGCAGAATAAAGCTGAGAGCCTGGTTGTTGGCCTTGACAATGGGAGTGTCTCGGTGCTTTACAAAAAATCCCAAAACTACAGCTGTGATCACAAAGAAACACAGAGCCATGCAGGCCATGACTGTCCCCAAAGCTTCCTCAAAAGCCAGGAATGCCACAGACCTGGGAAGGCAGTAAGTTCTCTCACTGTTTGGATACTCTTGAGAAGGGCACTGGATACACTGCTTTGTATCTGGTGAAAAAGCCAGGGTCCAGCAATTCAATGTCACTAATTCTTTGTCATGTTGAAGCTGTAATTTTGCACAGATTAAGCCCCTGAGCTAATACCAAGATATAGCAAATTAAAAGCCCTTGTTCATGACACTGGGAGAATTTTTTTTCATCTGTAGATAACAACAAAGTGATTTGAAACTGTATCTTAAGCACATGAGGATCTTGGTTGGCCCATCTTGTGGCTCTCAATGATGTTACCAAGGATGTGAATTTATTCCAGATCTCTTCTCAACTCTCTCCTGAATTTTCCTTTTGATAAACCTTACATTTCCATGGCTTATTATACTTGTTCATCACAATAGTAATAGTTTTTTTTTATTTATATTAAGACAAAAATCACTTAATATATTAGCTTTTCCTCTAACCTAATTTCTATTTATTTTTTCTTATACATAACACGTCACTTTGTGTACAGACTTTTCTAATTGTACATTTTGATTTTTCTGTAAATATTATAATCACTTCTACATAAATATTGAAAGTAGTTTAAATATAAAACATTTGAATCTTGAATGAAATTTGGTTGCTCCTATGTATCAATTTTTTGTAAAATTTGTATTTTAAGTATATGACAAATGGATAGGGCGTTATTTTTTATGTATCTATTTATATACATCTGAAAGCATGGTTTGTTAATATTTTTAATGTGACTAGAAATATTTTTGCCTTTATACATTATAAATTTTCTGTTCCAAATATTCATCTCTATTGTTATGTACCAGGAAAACCTTCACAGAGCTTGTGGAAATTAACAAGCATGGCTCTGTTTCAATTATTATTACTATTATTATTATTATTTTAAAAATAGGTAGGGTTTCTCTTCATTTCTCAATTTTTTATTCATTTATTTATTTTGTAATAATACTGAGGCAATAGCATTGGGTTGTCAGAAAAGTCATGTTGCATTTTTGCATAGCAATAAATGAAAAATACATCATGACATTTCCAGCAACCCAATATATTCTCAATGAATTAGAGTGGAGGCCATCAGGTGGCATGATGGTGATGATGTGAGACACCCACGTGGCTGACTGCATTTTGAGTCTCGAACCTGGAAACTTGCTTTCTCACTTCCCTTTCTATTTCTTCCTCTTACTTCTCCGGTGAATGAACAAGCCCTTTAGTAAATTTTTAAAATAATAATGATAAATAAAATTATATAAAAAATTCTTAAGACAATAAATAATGCTAGTCAATAACATTGTTTCTTTGCAGTACCTATTCCTCTTTTTTGAGGCAGCAGATATTCCTGGCTTCCATCTCAGAGCCAAGTTTGGTACCCACAAACACAGGAATGTATTCTGAATCAAAAAACATCTTTTTCTTAGTTTTCTTTTTCTTTTTTAAAACATTTTTTATTTTATTTTATTCACTATTATTTTTAAAATTTGTTTTAGGGCATGTGTGCTTCCAGGTAAACAGACAGAGAAAGGGAAAGTGAGAAAATGAGCCACCAGGCCTTGTACTTGTACCACAATTGGTCATGTGGGAGTCCAGCATCAAAACAAACATGCCACTTGCTTGGCCCCTATTGCCAGGGGTCACATGTATTCACTAGAGAGAGATACAGTGAAAATGAGGAAGTGAGACAGCACCATCTCCATGAAATTGTCATGTCACAGTAACCTCTGCACCATTTTCCCTTCATATCAGGATTTTGAACAATGCACAAATCCTTTTTGTGTTTTACAAGTCATCTGATTTGGTACTCAAGTCACAATTTAGGTCATGTGGGGTTCAGCCACATTAACTACCATTCCATGGGCCAGCTCTGTACCTCTATTGATTTTTATTTCTTGTTTTACTCACTTATATGCTTTTGCAATTCCTTCATAAAAATTAAGTAATATGTTTTATTGGCATATTCTTACCTGAACATATATTATCTTTTATTAGTGATGAAATTCAAGTGTTTTCTACTGTTAAAATGTCTTCAATTGCATAATACGTATGGAAGAATTCCAACCATACTTACTCCTTATATATCAGAAAAATGAAAGCATGATTTCTTATAATTTTCTATATTTTATTTTTGATAATAAAACATTTCATTATGATAATTGCTTGATTTTGTATGAGAGCATATTTTGATGTGTCCAATTGTGAAATTTACTAGAATGTTAAGTTCTCAATTTGTAAACTATAATTATTTTTCTTCCTGCAATATATATCAAAGTGTGGTATTCTGATATTAGTCAATTATTTGTACTTAATTGCACAGGTGTTTGTCTATGGTTGAAAAACTTATAAAATATTCTTATAATAGTTTATCTAAAATTCCTTTGTGCTTATCATCTGGGTCTCAAAGTCAGATTCAAACTTTGCGGCACCCACAGGTAAACTTGGTAATTATACATCCTTCTTTTCATGGCCACTGTGGTCCAATATGAGATCCCAAATTGATAGTGTCTTACCTAGCACTAAACTGCAAGGGTGTCCATTAGAAATAGTTTCACAGTTTAGCTTAATAGAATAAACATGGACGGGAAACAGCTTACATAAAATAAAGTAGGTAATTGTTTATAAAATATATATAGCAAAACAATAATTATGTGAATTAAGAGCTGTGGTGCTCTGTTTCATTTATTATTTATTTTTAGAAGAGATTTTTGCTATAATGCATGTGTGCTCACCACAGACACAGAAAGTAAGTGAGAAATCAGAGGTATGGCCATGCCACAATCTCTTCTTCTTTCAGAATTTTTAGCACAAATGTTTATGTACCTGGCATGAGTTTCAAATTTCTAGGTTGAGATTTGAACTGAGGCTGGCCACATGGGACAATGCCTTAACAACCATGCCACCTGCAGGTCCCTATGTTGTATTTCTAATAGTAATAGTTCATTCTTATTGAGCAATAGTAGGGACTGATAGTATAGTTATATATTTCATACTTGTTTGATTTGAAATATCTGACTCTGGGCAAGAAGCACAAATAAAGCAGCAAGCAGGTCTTCCTTCTTGGGGAATTTTCTGGAATCCTGGAACACAGCTGTGGCTACACACAGATTCAGGAGTCTGAGCAGAAAAGAAAATCATTTGTAATAATCATGTATGTTATGTGCTGTTTTGAATACATGTCACTATTTCTCTCTACTTTAGAGAAAACTGGCATTTAATAGTTCATCACTATTTATCTTTTAGATATTACCTAGGTTTTTATTTATTTTTTCAGATAGATATTTTGGCTATAGGGTGCATGTGCTTGCCAGAGAGAGGGAAAGACAGAGAAAGAGAAAAATCACCCCCTGGGGGGTAATACTACACTACAATACCCTGTCCATTCTCCTCTCAGAATTTTTGGCATGCATGTATGTGGAGGGCACTACATACGGCAGCCATCTTGAGCTATCCACCATCTTGGAAACCATTAGGCTTCACTTCCTCACTGAACAAACCATTTCTCAGAAATCATGTGACCAACCGTTCTCTCCAGAAGTGGTTGGGTTTCTAGGCAACAGGAGAGATCCGCCCACATCAATGACTGGTTCATGCTGTTCTATCTCATTTGCATTTCGGGCAACCAATTGGTGTCCACCAGCTGTATATAACTCGCCATTTTTCCTCAATAAACGGAAGTAGACGGAAGAAGACGACTTGATCAGCATCTCGTAGTGTGTGTGAGTGTGTTTGTCCCATCTCTCACTCCCTCCCCCAGGGAACCTGTTCAACTGTCCCACGGGTCGGGACACTTGGCGCCCGAACAGGGACTTGGGTACGAGGGGTCCAGTGAAGAGCTCCCGAGGAAGGCTCCAGAGCAGAGCAAGTGAGAAAAGCCGGCGGGAAAGGCCGCAGAAGCGGACGGCATAGACTCGTCCAGAAGGGGACGGCAGAGATTCGTCCTGGTAAGTATTTACTTACGTTTTATTTTAAGTACGGGTAATAATGGGACAAAAGCTTAGTCAGCAAGAAATATTCGTTCAGAGCTTAATAGAAGCTCTTGTCATTATGGTCACTAAGGGAGAGCAGATCATGCAAAATGATCAACCTCAGGAGGAGGCTATAGCCACCTCAGATCTAACCAAGGATGCTAAAATTGAAAAAGAACCGAGAGAGGATCTTATTTCCCTAGATAGTGAGGAAGAAGTTAAAAGCCCTGAAAGCGAAACAAAACCCAAAAAAATCTAAAAAACTAAAAAAGAAAAACAATCTTAAGGCTCTCCAAGAGCCAAAGAAAAACGAGTCATTATCTAGTTCAGATGATGAAATCTTAGAGGCCAAGACTGCCACGTGCAGTAACCCAAAATGGCCGTCTGAACAAAAAACTTTAGAAACAAAGACTGCCACGTGCAGTAACCCAAAATGGCCATCGGAACAAAAAACTTCAGAAACGAAGACAGGCAAATACCATAATTTAAAATGGCCACCTTTCAAAAAACGACCGCCATCTAACAACCTGGTCGCATCCACACCATCTTTGGCGATGCCCGTTATTGATCCTAAGGCCAAAGTTCAGACTACAAAACTTAAGTCAGTTCAAAAACTACAATCATTGATAGATTTTGAGGGGCAGGAAGCCTTCCTGGTAACAGAAACCACAGATCCACAAGGACAAGCATGGCGCCACCTACATGGCTTTGATTTTAACATTATAAAAGAAATTAAAACAGCAGTTGCTCAATATGGAGCTATATCTCCATATACTTTAGCCATAGTTGACTCGGTGGCAGAAAATTGGGTTACACCAATAGATTGGCATACATTGGCCCGTGCTGCACTCTCTGGAGGGGATTACTTACTTTGGAAATCAGAATATGTGGAAAATTGTAGGGAGACTGCACGCAGTAATGCCCAGGCCAACAATGGCTGGATAGTAGATATGTTTTTGGGAGAAGGCAGTTATACAACTAGTGACACTCAAATACAATATGATCCAGGGCTATTTGCTCAAATTAATACGGCAGCCATGAGAGCTTGGAAAAAACTTCCTACTAAAGGAGACTTAAGTACCTCCCTTACAACAATAAAACAAGGGCCTGATGAACCTTTTTCAAAATTTGTTCATTGGTTAATTACTGCAGCAGGGAAAATATTTGGCAGTGCTGATGCAGGTACCAATTTTGTTAAACAATTGGCATATGAAAATACTAATGCTGCTTTTCAAGCAGCAACCAGGCCATATAGAAAAAAGACAGATATATCAGGATATATTTGCCTATGTTCTGATGTTGGGTCAGCATACCAACAAGGATTGGCTCTGGCCACTGCTCTTAAAGGATATACTGTTCGCCAGTTTCTTAACTGTGATAATGGAGGCAATTGCTTCAATTGTGGTCAGCCTGGACATATGGCAAAGATCCTGATACAATCATCCAGCCGTATACTAAAGACCAAGTTAATTGGCTTTTCCAACAAACAGATTTCTGGCCTATTGCATGTGCTTCCTTTACTGGAACTATTGATAACCATTTTCCTCCAGATAAATTTTTATATTTTTTATCTACCCATGATTTTGTTTTATGTTCACATTTCTGTTGATACCTTTAGCGGTTTCATTTTTGCCACGGCGCAAACCGGAGAGGCTGGTAAACATGTTATCTCCCATGTCCTCTCCGCACTCTCCGTTATGGGTGTACCTCAACACATTAAAACCGACGACAGTCTGGGTTATGTGGGAAACAACTTTGCCTCCTTCTGTAAACAGCTCCGTATCAGACATACTACAGGAATTCCATACAATCCCCAGGGACAGGGCATTGTTGAACGTGCTCACCTTTCCTTGAAAAATACTCTTCAAAAGCTAAAAAAGGGAGAGCTTTTACAGACTAAGGGCTCACCAAAAAACCTTCTGGCACATGCTCTTTTTGTCCTAAATTTCCTGTCTCTTGATAAAGATGGAGACTCAGCTGCTGAGCGCTTCTGACATTCTACTACCAAAACAAAATTTGCCTCAGTTTTGTGGAAAGATCCTCTGGACAATATATGGAATGGTCCAGACCCTGTCCTCATTTGGGGCAGAGGGTCTGTCTGCATCTGTTCTCAAAAACTGGATGCTGCTCATTGGCTACCAGAAACAGATTGATTCTAACAAGCCATCCAGGGACAATGAAAGCCCTGAGATCTCTCTCTCTCCTTCCACAGATCCACAAAATGAAGATGGTCTGCATGGAATGGACTCCTCCCCTTTTTTCTCCCCATACTTGGTCTTATTCTGGGTTTACTGATTGTTTGCTCTTTGAGGCCTGTTCTCTTTAATAAGCTCATGGCTTTCTTTAAACAACAGATAATTCCATAAAAATGCAGCCTATCCAAGTCCACTACCACAACCTGGAGATGGAGTATCCCGGAGCCTAGACATTGCTCCTGCCTGAGGCGCTGAATCGGTTAGCCAAAGACGGGTAAGAGAGTCTGAGCCTAACAGCTGTTCAGTCCTTCCACCTAAGACAGGAAACCCATCATCGCAATGGGATTCTCCAATGACGGGTAAGCATGGACGTGTGGCTCTAAAAACGACTCCAACCTAAGACAGGCACGATTCCCCCAGGTTTTTCTCCTCTCTTTGAAAAAATAGAAAAGGGGGACATGTGGAGGGCACTGCATACGGAAGCCATCTTGAGCTATCCACCATCTTGGAAACCATTAGGCTTCACTTCCTCACTGAACAAACCGTTTCTCAGAAATCATGTGACCAACCGTTCTCTCCAGAAGTGGTTGGGTTTCTAGGCAACAGGAGAGATCCGCCCACATCAATGACTGGTTCATGCTGTTCTATCTCATTTGCATTTCGGGCAACCAATTGGTGCCCACCAGCTGTATATAACTCGCCATTTTTCCTCAATAAACGGAAGTAGATGGAAGAAGACGACTTGATCAGCATCTCATAGTGTGTGTGCGTGTGTTTGTCCCATCTCTCACTCCCTCCCCCAGGGAACCTGTTCGACTGTCCCGCGGGTCGGGACACATGTACATGTGCCTGACATGAGTTTCAGGCCTCTGTTTCCAGAACTCAAACTGCAGTCAGTCATGTGGTATTCCAGAGCTGTAACCACTATAAAACGTGCTGGTCCCCCTTACCTAGTCTTCTAATTAAGAACTAGTGTACTTAGCATTCCTTTTTATGTATTATTATGTTTTAATTTTTAAAAATAATTTTTATATAATTTTATTTATTATTTCTTTATAATTTATAACCAGAAAAAGGCAGAGAGAGAGAGAAAGTAAAAGTGAGAAAACAGCCATCATTTCTGGGACTTAAACAGCAATCCACTGTGTGAAAATCCAGTGCTTTAACCACTTAACCACCTGTGGGTCCCCTTTAGGTATTATTTATCTAATATTTCCAAAGTTCCTTATTACTTTATCTCATACATTACTAAAAATATCCCTCATGTCATTTTCTTCTCTTATGCAATTACTACATCTAAAATCATTTCAATGCAGGTTTTTACATGGTAAAGACTCTGAAAAGTTGTGTTTCCCCAAGAATACTTATACTATATTCTCATATCTGGTTGGGTAGAAAATTTTAGGTTCTGGGTTTTAAAATATCTAATACTATTTTATGTAGGTACACAATAAAAAGCTACCTTAAAACTAATGGGTCAACAAATAAATTATGAGAGTGTGGTTATTCCATTTCTGGGCTTGTGAGACTAGTTGAGCACTGCTTTTCATAAATGAACACAATACAAGTACAAAACATGATATTTATATAAATCTTCTGTCTCATCAAATTGCCTGAGACTGTAGTCACTGCTTTGAGATGTTTAGTACAATGAGGAATGGTATGCAAAATGGTGGCAGGTGGTGTAGGGGTTAAGGCACTAGACTCTCACAGGGTTGATCATGGTTCAAGTTTGAGACATGGTTGTGTGCTTTCACACACTGACACACTCTCTGTAGTCAAATTGAAAAATAAAAATAATAAGCAATAAATAAATAATTTTGGGGAGGTTTTCGCTCTAGGGCGCGTGCACTCGCCAGAAAGACAGAGAGACATAGAGAGACAGAAAGCAAGAAAACACCCCCCAGTGGGGATGGCCACGCTGCAATCTCTTCTCCATTCTCCTCTCAGGATCTTGAGCACGCATGCACACGCTCCCGGCGTGAGTTTAAGCCACTGGGTCTGGGACTTGAATCACGGTCGGCCACATGGGAGTTCAGGGACATAGCCATTACACCAACTGCTGGTCCCCTAATAAACAATTTTTAATAAAATAAGAATAGTATGCAAAATAACAAGAGAAACTATGGTATCTACAAAAACGTGACTAGTATCTTAATGTATAATTTACTTGTCTTTACAGTATGCCAAATTTTAAGAAGGACTTTGTTCACAAATGATAAATGGTTTCAGGATACATAGAGAAATTTTTTATACACACACATACACATATACATGAAAAAGTCATGTGCTCCATAAAGATATAAGGCATTTCAATCTAATAAACTGCATATATGTTAGTACTCTTATAACATAATAGTATAGGCCATAGAAATTCCATGTACTGTGTGAAATATCATCTAAATTTGTGTAAGTGCAAACTATGATGTTCACAGAATAAAAAAAAATTTGTAAAAATGCATTTCTTGGGGACCAGCAAATGGTGAAATGGTTATATCATTGGATTCCCACATGGCTGAGCCAAGTTTGAGTCTCAGACCTGGTGGTTTGAAACTCACATGTGGTGCGTGTATGTGTTTGCCAAAAATCCCAAAATGAGAATATAAGAGAAGAGATTATAGTGTAGCAATTCCCCTACGGCATGATATCTCACTTTTGCTCTCTCATTCTCTGTTTCTGTGGTCAGTGAATGTGCCCTATAGGAACAATCTCTCTAAAAAAGAATTTTAAAAATTAAAAAATACATTCTCAAAATATTTATCTTATTAAAAGCTATTCAACTATGTGTACATAACCAGTACCTCATTAATTTTATTGATTGAATTTTTGCTTGAACAAATGTAAGAAACCAAATCAGCTTATAAAAACTGGAAGTATTTCTGTGGTTTAGAATGTATATAAGCAAAATAAGATAGTACTATTCTGAATGTAAAAGGCAAATTTTGTTTTGTTAATTTATATTTTGACTGAGGCAAGAGTTCAATTTGTTTTCTTTACAATTTGAATAGGTCATATATGTTCACAGGAGAGAGACAGAGACAAAGAAAGAATAAGTGAGAAATTAAACCTCAGAGAGATAGCCATGACACAATCTCTTCTTCATTCTACTATACAGATTTGGGCATTCACACACATGCACACATGCCAGGCATGATTTTGAAGCCACTGCATCCAAAATTAATATGATAACCATGTCTGAATCCAGAACCTTCATAATGATGCCACCTGCTACACCATAAAAATCAAATTTATTTCTGAATTAAAGTTGTCACACAACTTTATTTAAAGACTGTTCAGATAACTCATATATATATTTTCATTGTGTGTGTGTGTGTGTGTGTGTGTGTGTTTGTGTGTTTACTCACCAGAGAGAGAAAGACAGACAGATGGTGAGAGGAAAAGTGAGAAATCACCCCCCAGGAGAATGGCACACACTTCCAGTGTGAGTTTCAAGTCACCAGATCTAGGACTCAAACCACAATCAGTCATGTGGGATTCCAGTGCAATCTGTTGACCCCTCCTCTGTATGTATTTCATATTGAAATGACATCGTACCTCTTTGAAAATAACAGACCAGTTTATCATCTCTTCTTTAATGACCAAACCTTGATCATGGGAATTCCTATAGATAAAGTCTCCTACTTTAACAAACAGCCAACTGTGATTAGGAAATCTCACGAGGTTGTGGATATCATGCTGTATTGTATTTCTTTCTTCCTCCAGGGACATGTTGTATCCAATGCTGTTTGTCAGTTGGCTTTTCCTCAGAAATGGATAAAGCTGGATTAAAGGCAGGGTTTGCAAATTAGGACTGCATTTAATGAAGAGTGGACAGTCCATATCTATAAAGTAATTCTTCTATTTAACATCTCTATTTACATGTTTACTTTTTTTGTAGGGGCTCAGTTTGTTTTGAGTGGTCAGCAGCTCAGGGTTCATGTGAGATGAAGTCTTAAAAAAAAAAAAAGACAATGAAGGAGAGGTTGTCACTCATCAGAAAAGTTCTAGTATGTTTTTCAGAGTGTAATTTGTACTTAGACTCTCATAAAATCCAGACTAATAAAATATGGTTTGGTACAATTGGAGGCTGATCTTGGTAATTCATAAAGGGGAAAACATGGAGTTAGACAGTAGAGTAGTTAAGGTGCTAAATCACATATTGCCAAGCCAGCAACTTGAGTTCTGTACATATAGCTTACAAAACATACTGGGTGATGGGACCAGCAGTTAGCGTAATGGCTATGTCGCTGGACTCCCACGTAGTCAACCGTGGTTCGAGTCCTGGACCCGGTGGCTTAAACTCACGCCGGGCGCGTGTGTGTGCGTGCCCAAGATCCTGAGAGGAGAATGGAGGAGAAGGGATTGCGGCGTGGCCATCCCCCCTGGGGGTTGATTTCCTGCTTTCTATCTCTCCGTCTCTCTCTGTCTGGCAAGCGCATGCGTCCTATAGCAAAAACCTCTCAAAAAAAAAAAAAAAAAAAAAAAAAAAAAAAAAAAAAAAAACCATACTGGGTGGGGCCAAAGGTAGCAATGGTGATAAGGTGCTGGACTCCCACATGGCTGATCATCGTTCAAATCCTACTCCTAATGGCTTGCTTTCTAATGTTCTTTTTCTCTTTTATCAAATTTTAAAAATAATAATAAAGTAAAATCATTTAAAATAAAAAGAACATATGTATGCATGCCCAAAATTCCAAATGGAGGGAATTCCATTGTTCATGAATTCCAATGGTCATGATTACATCATGACCATTTTTTATGGGGGTTGTGATTTCTCACTTTTCCTATCTTTGACTGGAAAATGCACATGCCTTACCTAATAAATAATTTTTTACAGAAGTATTTATTCTATTTTATTCATTATTATTATTTTATATTGACCAAAAACAGACAGAGACAGAGAAAGGGAGAGAGCACGATGAAAAGTCCAAGAATCTAACCATGGTCAGTCATGTGGAAATCCAGTGCCCTTACCACCACACCACCTGCCTGCCCCTTGTGGGAAAATTTTAGAAGACACTATATAGATGGATAGGTTTAGATTCTTGATGGTAGTAGTGGCATTATAAAGGTATTCATTTCTGCAAGTTTATCCAAATATACACATTAAATATGTGCAATATTTGGATACTATTTAGACCTAATAAAGCTTTTAAAAAGGAAACAAATATGTTTTGTTCTTTATCATTACTTTGGGCATCCTTTGATAAGATTGTGATTGTCATGTCAAAATACAATAAACAATTTGTGACAAAATATAAAGTTAAAATTTCTAAATTTTTTTTGTTTGTTTTGCTTTTTTTGTGTTTTTTTATTTTAATTTTTTTCTTTAAATATTTCTTATAATTTGCATACAATCATTACATTTGTACAGAATGGGTACAGAATGGTCTGTAAAAGCATGTATATACAGTGTGCATTAAACAAATAGATATAAACATATTCACCACCTTCAACAGTTAACATTATGTTGTGAACATTCAAAACCCACTCAAATGATTCTGCAAGTAAGTGTGGAATTGTCTATGATGTTCTTTACTGAGAGATACAATTTTTTTTTTAAGTTTAAAAAGAAGTAAATTATCTTTTTCTTTTTTTTAGGATAAACATGATTTTTTTTTCCAATTATCAGTTCATAAAGTTCCCAACAATAGGAAATTTCTAAATTTTTTTGAGAGTTTTTTTCTATAGGGAGCGTGCACTCGCCAGCCAGACACAGAGACAGAGAGATAGAAAGCGAGAAATCACCCCCCAGGGTGATGGACACACCACAATCCCTTCTCCTCCATTCTCCTCTCGGGATCTTGGGCACGCACGCACATGCACCTGGCATGAGTTTAAGCCACCGGATCTGGGATGAGAACCGCGGTCGACTACGTGGGAGTCCAGTGACATAGCCATTACGTTAACTGCTGGTCCCAAAACTTCTAAATTCTAACAGAAATTTTTTATTTTTTTTTCATGGAAATGTGTCCTTATAGAAAGAGACAGAGAAATAATGGAAAAAGAAGAGGAGAAAACACCTCCCATGGGGGATGGTCAGGCTGCAATCCCTTCTCCATTTCTCCCTCCTTTTTAGGTTTAGGTGTGTATGCATGCATACACACTTGCCTGGATTGTTACTTAGGCTTCCAGGTCTGGGACTTGAGCCATGTGAAACCTATCTGCCTTAGTCACCAGGCCATAAATTCAAACTGCAAAATAGATTACAAAATAGATTTTTGAAGAGAATTATTTATTTACTCTTAACTATTATCATTCTTTAAAATTTGCTAAAGGGCATGTGTGCTCATGAAAGAGAGAGAGAGAATAAGAAAGTATACTGCCAGGTCTGAGACTGAAACCATAATCAAGAATCCAGCAACTTAACCACCACACCATTTTCTGGCCTCATTAAAGAGATTATTATTTGTTGTTGTTGTTGGGAGAGGTTTTTTGTATAGGGCATGTGTGCTCACCCAAAAGACAGAGAGAGATAGAGAGACAGAAAGCCAGAAATCACCCCCAAGGGGAGATGACCATGCCACAATCTCTTCTCCATTCTCCTCTTGGCATCTTGGGCATGCACACACACGTGCCCAGTGTGAGTTTAAGCCACTGTTTCTGGGACTAGAACCATGATCAACTACATGGGAGTCCAGCCATATAGCCATTACACCAACTGCTGGTCCCTTTCTCATTAAAGATATTATTAATAAACCACATTATCCTCTTAACTTTTGAATTTGCTTTCAAAGAGTCAATGTCAAACTTGTTCAAAGTGCAAATCAAATGTTGTTATTCTTAATACAAGTGAAAATAAGATAGAAATTAAATTTTCTGATGTTTATTTTTATGTATGTATATTGTATTTACTTGTTTTGCTCAACAAATTTGTCTAATATATTTATCCTTTTTTGATATTTTTATATAAAATTTATAAATTTAGTGTTTTTTAAAAATTATTTTATTTTATTAAGAGCTATTATTATTACTAAGTTTGCTATAGGGCACATGCAATCCCCAAAGAGAGACAGAGAGAAAGAGAGAGGGAAAGTGAGAAAGCAAACCACCAGTCCAGTACTTGAACCACAGTTGCCCATGTGGGAGTCTAGAACCTTAACCGTGAGACCAGTTGCTGGCTCCATGATTTAGTGTTTATTTGAAATATAAACTTGTTTATGAACCAACTAGAAAATTCTGAGACTATAGGTTTCAAAACTGGTTTGATGTTTTAAAATTGGATCACTGTTCCTTCTTCCAGGAATTTTGCAAACAGTGTAAGTACAATTAATTCTAAAAACAAGTTCTTTCCATGATTCATGTTAGGATAGTATGTAGAACTAACTTTTGTCCTCACCATAAATATTACATGAAGGGATTAGGTCATAGCATCTGTATCTCTAGAGATTAAATGGATATGGTTATTATGTTAATATTCTCTGTTGCTGGATGCTTTCCTAAAAAACACATAGATTTGACCAGTTGTAACCTATGTTCTGTCAAATATCTTTTCTTAGACTTTTTTAGTATTTCACTGTACATTATTTCTATTAATTTAATTAATTTTCAAAAACTTGCCAGAGGGTGCATGTCAGAAAGACAGAGAAAGAAAGCAACTTGATGGAGAATGGTCATACTGCAATTCCTTCTCCTTCACTTACAAATATGTGTTCAGGGACACACACATTTATGGTGGTTTCTCAGTCTCTGGGACTAGGATTTTAGCTACAAGATTGGCCATGTGGGATCTGACTACATCAATGACCAGGTCATGGAGGCAGGCCAAATATTCGAAAATATAAATCTCGAGTAGCAGAACTCCATAAGTAAAAGTAAAAGTAACAATTACCCATATACCTTGAGTGAAAAATAACAACAACAAAAAAAACTGAAAAAGAAAGTTTTGCCTAATCTTGTTATTTTAAGAAGAAAACATAGGTTGTGTGTTTTGTTTTTAAGAGAGGTTTTTGTTATAGGGCACGTGTGTTCACCAGAAAGACAGAGAGAGACAGAGAGACAGAAAGCAAGAAATAACCACTCCAGGGTGGATGGCCACACCACAATCCCTTCTCCATTTTCCTCATGTGATCTTGAGCAGACATGCACACTTGCCCAGCATCAGTTACAGTCAGCAAGTCTGGGACTCAAACCACAATTGGCTATGTGAGTCCAGCAACATAACCATTACACCATCCTTTGGTCCCCAGATTTTGTTTTTTTTAAAGATACCTCACCAGGGACCAGCAGATGGTGTAATGGTTACATTGCTGGACTTCCACATAATGGACCACAGTTTGAGTCCTGAACCCAGCTACTTAAACCTCATGATGTGCACGTGTGTGTACATGCTGAAAATGCCAAAAGGAGAATGGAAAAGAAGGTTCTAGTGTGGTCATCCCCTCTGGGTGGCTATTTCTCACTTTCTGTCTCTCTGTCTCTCTCTGTCTCACTGGTGAGGGCACATACTCAATAGCAAAACTCTGTAGAAATAAAATAAATAAATAACTCAACAGGTGTTATGGTGATTAGGGTGGCTTGCTTTCCACATGACCTACTGTGATTCAACTTCTGGACCCAGTGGCTTGAAAATCATGCTGGGCACATGTGTGTGCATGCCCAGAATCCCAAGAAAATAATGAAGGAGAAGGTATTGCAGCACCACCATCCCCCAGGGAGTGATTTATTATTTTCTCTCTCTCTGGTGAGTGCACACACACTGTGACAAAAGCTAAAAAGAAACAAACAAACAAAAACACCTCTAGGGCACAGCAGGTGGTGTTGTGGTTTAGGTGGACTCCCACATGACTGAACATAGTGCGAGTCCCAGAACTGGAAGCTTGAAAATTATGCTAGTCGCTCATGCATACTTGTTCAAAATCACAGGAGGACAGGAGGAGAATAGAGTAGAAGGAATTGTCCTGTGGCCATTATCCTCTTGGGGTGTGGGTGTGTTTGTGTGTGTGTGTCATATCTCACTTTCTCTCTCACGGTCTCTCTCTGATGAGTTTATGTGTCCTATGGAAAAAATTTTAAAGAAAAACCTCTAAAAGTTATTTGGTGCTTGTGAAGGGTGTTTACCTGCCAGGGAAGAATAAGCTGGTCTGCATCTCCTGGAGATCCCATTTCTATTTTAAGCGAAAGCATCTTATGCAGAACTTGGGCCACCACATGCACAGCATGATAGATAAAATAGCTAGCGTCAGATATGATCAGCATGCTCAACTCAGATGGTAGAAACTCTAGGGAAGCATTAGGTTGGCAGTCTCCAAGTTTGCCACATAGCGATCCAGCAAGTGAGCATCCAAAAAAAGTGAAGCCAGAGTTTACTGAAGTAAAAATCTTCTGGGTATTGGGAAGGATTCACTGTCTTGAGAAATAGTTTAAAGCCAGAAATTTTCCTTTTCTGGTTTGAAAATAAGAGGCTTCCGTGGAAAAAGTATAGTATGAACTTCATAAAAGTCAAAATACCTTCCCACTCTGAGGAGTAAAGATTTCTCATGATCCATACCTTTCCCAAAATGAAATAGAATTCTTTTTCTGTTCTGAGGTTCCAGACACTCCCTTCATCACCATGTATTATATACACATTTGCAGATGAAACTCTGATCCTCTGCACAAGACTATAGTCACATGGTAAAAAGACACCTTTTGTGGCAGGGAGCTTTTTTGTAAAGACCACACAGATATCCTTTTCTGTCATCTTTGCCTTTACATCCTGGAGGAACTGCTCCCCTTGCATATCATCAGATACATAGAGTGCCACCCACGTCCAGCCAAAATGCAGCAACAAGCAGATGATTCCGTGTATCAGAGAGCTGTTCTTGGTGGCCATCTAATAAACTGATGGAAATTGGTCTTTATCACTTAGGATGGGATCAAAAGGATCCTATGTGACCTGAATAAAAAAGAAATAATCTTATTCTAAACTTATTTGGACTTTGGATTGTCAGACTTAAACAGGTAGAAGATAAATCTTTAGCTTATAAGATCAGAGAATGAAAAATTGAGTGAAGAATATGCATGTTGTAATTAAGAGCAGTACAAGCCTTTTTTAGACCCATTTCTTTCAATAAAGGACATGTGATTAGTACAAATCACTTCCACACCAAAGTATAAAAGTATAAGGTTCAATAATTGTTTTATTGTCTACTGTAGAAACTGCCAGATGCATAAATTTATAAAAATGATGCAACAAGATGATAATTCTGCTATCTTGAGTGTGACATAAGGATCAGGGCCTTCCTTTCCTAGCAGCCAAGGATAAAAATGTCAACTCTGAAAAAAATATTGTATTGATGTTATTATACTGTTTTTTTTTTTTTTTTTTGAGAGGTTTTCACTATAGGGCACATGTGCTCGCCAGACAGACAGAGAGAGACATAGAGACAGAAAGCGAGAAATCACCCCCTAGGGGGAATGGTCACACCACAATCCCTTGTCGTCCATTTTCCTCTCGGGATCTTGGGCATGCATGCACACGCGCCCAGCGTGAGTTTTAAGCCACCGGGTCTGGGACACAAACCACGGTCAACTAAATGGGAGTCCAGCGACATAGCCATTACACTAACTGCTGGTTCCCATTATACTGTGTTTTATCACTATAGAATAACCTATGTCATCTTAAAACATAACTTAGCCTCTCTGACATTTTTAAAATGTAACTTTTCAAGAGCATGATTCTCCTTAAGCTAATATGTTTGCCAGTAATGTCTCCTGAAACTTTTATTAGACAGTTTCCCTGGAAGAATTTCTGAGGTGCAGAGCTGTTATATGGAGAGTAACTGGAAGTGCTTTCAAGAGATCCACCTGCATGGGTGTGAGGAAGGCCAGAGGGAGTTGGTAAACTTCAGCTACTCTAACTGAGCCACAGCCAACTTGGAGGATCTCCAGTGCTGGAATGTTCTTTCTTTGTTCAATGTTGTAATGAATGCAAATGTTTTTTATATCTTTGTGTTAAATTGTCCAATAAATGTCCCTTCATATTTTTCTCTTTCCAGATAAGGTAAATGTCCACTCAGTTCATACTTTTAAAGAGATATCTTTTTTTTTTAAGAGTGAGAAGAAAGATATTGGTTTAATATATATGAACAAACACACATACATTTAAACAAGAAAAAGAAGAATATTCATGACAATTACTGTCTTTTTCTTTTGAGGATTTCTCTTTGTTTCTTCTCTTTTTTATTTATTTATTTTATTATCATCATAATCTTCTTTATATTACATTGGATTACATATCACTCTACAGTGTATTACATTGCTTTTTCAAAAGGAAATTCCATGCATGTCAGTCAGTACAGAGACATTAATCTCCCCGCTTCAACATTCAGTATCTTTTCTATGTTTTCCCCATCATTATTATTATTATTCTAATTATTTTTTAAAACAGTCAATTGCTATTTCTCATTTTGCTTGTAAAAATACTTTGCCCATCATGAAATATTTCTCAGACAAATCCAGTTGAGAATACTATACATGTCAACATCAACAGTTAATAAGCCATATCTGTTTCTCACTAACGTCCTGCCTCTCTATTGTTCACTTGCTATTTTTCTCTATCCTCTTCTCTTCACTTCCCCCATTCCACACTGTCCTATTCTCATTAAGTACCTTCACTGCTTTTATGTCCTCCAATTTTTTTCTATCATAGAGTGTGGATAGTTGGTATATATTGAGTGGATACATACCATATCTTTCTTTCATAGCCTGGCTTACCTCACTCAGCAATAGATCCTCCATATCTGACCACTTTCTATCAAATTCCAGGGTCTTGTTATTTTTTATGGCTGAGTAGTATTCCATAGAGTATATATACCACACTTTTCCAATCCATTCATCAGTTTGTGGACATTTAGGTTGGTTCCATGTCTTGGCAATTGTGAATAATGCTGCAATAAACATTGATGTGCAAGCACTTTTCTGACTGAGCATTCTCCTGTCTTTCGGGTAAATACCCAGAAGTGGGATTGCTGGATCAAATGGTAGTTCTATTTGCAGATCTTTGAGGAACCTCCATACTGTTCTCCACAGTGGTTGAACTAGTTTACATTCCCACCAACAGTGTAGGAGCGTTCCCTTTTCACCACATCCCCGCCAACACTTATCACTTTTTATATTCTTAATCTTTGCCATTCTGACAGGGGTTAGGTGGTATCTCATTGTGGTTTTTATCTGCATCTCCCTTATGATGAGGGATGTTGAGCATTTCCTCATATGCTTTTTGGCTGTTCATATGTCTTCCTTAGAGAGACTTTTGTTCAGCTCATTTCCCCATCTTTTAATTGGGTTAATCATTTTTTTTTCGCATAAGGCACTTGAGTTCCCTATGTATTCTGGTTATTAGTCCCTTGTCTGAGGCATATTTAACAAAAATATTTTCCCATTCTGAGGGTTGTCGGTTCACACTTCATACTGTGTCCTTTGCTGTGCAGAAAATTCTTAGTCTAATATAGTCCCAATTGTCTATTTAAGGGATTATTTTCTGTACTTTGGGAGCCTTATTTAAGAAGTCTTTGCCCACTCCAATGTCCCCCAGAGTTTCCCCAGCATTTTTCACAAGTAGTTTTATTGTTTGAGGTCTTAGGTTCAGATCTTTGATCCATTTTGAGTTGACTGTTGTTAATGGTGAAAGATGGGGGTTCAGTTTCATCTTTCTGCAGGTGGATACCCAGTTTTTCCAGCACCATTTACTAAAGAGGTTTTTCTTTTCCCAATGGATTGACTGATATCCTTTGTCAAAGATCAGTTGGCTGTAAGCTTTGGGGGTTATTTCTGGGGTCTCTATTCTCTTCCATTGGTCCACATGTCTGTTTTTATGCCAATACCATGCTGTTTGATTACCACACTCTATGGTATATCTTGGGATCAGGGAGTGATATGCCTCCTACTCCATTCTTCTTGCGCAGGATTGCTTTTGCAATACGAGGTCTTTTATGGTTCCAGACAAATTGATTGTCTTTTCTAGATCGCTGAAGAATATCTCTGGTATTTTGATTGGAATTGCATTAAACATGTAGATTAATTTGGGTAGAATTGCCATTTGGATTATGTTAATTCTTCCAATCCAGGAGCATGGGATGTCCTTCCACTTTTTTATGTCACTTTCAATGTCTTTTTTAAGATTTTCGTAGTTTTCTTTATAAAGGTCTTTGACTTTCTTAGGTTTATCCCTAGGTATCTTATACACCTTGTGGCTACGGTGAAAGGGATTCCTCTCTTCAGCTCTGCTTCATTCAACTTGTTGTTCATAAATAGTAATGCGATAGATTTTTGGATATTGATTTTGTATCCTGCCACCTTACTGTATTCACTTATTACTTCAAGCAGTGTTTTCATGGATACCTTTGGGTCTTCTAAGTATACCATCATGTCATCTGCAAATAAAGATATTTTCAACTCTTCTTTGCCTATTCGAATGCCTTTAATATTGTTCTCTTCTCTGATTGCAATAGCTAAGACTTCCAGTACTATATTAAAGAGCAGTGGAGAAAGTGGGCAGCCTTGCCTAGTACCTGTTTTCAGAGGAAAAGCTTTCAGCTTTTCCCCATTCAGTATAATGTTAGCTGTAGGTTTTTCATAGATTGCTTTTATTGTGTTCAGAAATGACCCTTCTATACCAATCTTACTGAGAGTCTTAATCATAAAAGGATGTTGTAATTTATCAAATGCTTTCTCTGCATCAATTGAGATGATCATATGGTTTTTATCTTTCTTTCTGTCAATGTGGTGTATTACATTTATGGTCTTGCATATATTGAACCACCCTTGCATCCCTGGTATAAAGCCTACCTGCTTGTGATGAATGATCTTTGTTATATGTTGTTGGATACGATTTGCGAGTATCTTGTTGAGAATTTTCACGGCTATATTCATCAATGATATTGGTCTGTAGTTTTCCTTTTTTGTCATATCCTTATCTGTTTTGGGGATGAGGATGATGGAGGCTTCATAAAATGAATTTGGAAGGTTTCCTTCATTTTGAATCTTTAGAAATAATTTTAGTAGGATAGGGGTTAACTCTTCCTTAAAAGTTTTGTAGAATTCACAAGTGAAGCCATCTGGGCCTAGGCTTTTCTTTGTTGGGAGGTTATTTATTACTGATTCAATCTCCTGGCTTGTTATGGGTCTATTCAGGTTCTCTATGTCTTCCTGATCCAATCTTGGTAGATTATATGTATCCAGGAATTTGTCCATCTCCTCCAGGTTATCTTGTTTGTTGGCGTAAAGTCGCTCATAGTATCCTCTAATGATATTTTGTATTTCTGCTATGTCTGTGGTAATATTGCCTGTTTCATCACATATTTGATTAATCTGGTTTCTTTCTTTCTTCTTCTTGATCAGTCTAGCCAATGGTTTGTCAATCTTGTTAATCTTTTTAAAGAACCAACTTTTGCTTTCATTTATTTTCTGTAGGGTTCGTTTATCCTCTATTTCATTTATTTCTACTCGAACCTTTATTATTTCTTTTCACCTGGCATTTTGGGGGTTTGCTTGTTGTTGATTTTCCAATTCTCTGAGGCATGATGACAAGTTAACTACTTGCCATCTTTCCATCCTTTTTTTATGCACACTAATTGCTATAAATTTTCCTCTTATGACTGCTTTTGCTGTGTCCCATAGATTCTGGACACTTGTGTACTCATTATCATTAGTTTCCATAAATTTTTTATTTCAGCCTTAATTTCTTCAGTAGTGAAGTAGTCATTCAGAAGTAGGTTGTTCAGTTTCCATGTGTTCGTGTATTTTGGGGGTTGTGTCTTGAAATTAATCTTGAGTTTAATTCCATCGTGGTCAGAGAAGATGCTGGGTACAGTTTCTATGCCTTTGAATATATAAAAGCTTGATTTGTGTCCTAATATATGATCTATCTTTGAAAAGGTTCCATGTCAGGGTGAGAAAAATGTATATGTTGTGGATGTAGGGTGGAAAGTTCTATAGATATCTGTCAAGCCCATTCCATTTATAGTATCATTTAAGTCCTATATCTCTCTATTTATTTTCTGTCTAGAAGATCTGTCTATAGGAGTTAATGGGGTGTTGAGATCTCCAACAATTATAGTATTTCTCCCTATCTCTCCTTTTAGCTCCAGCAGTCTTTCCTTCACATATTTAGGCGCACCTGAGTTGTGTGTGTAGATATTTATAAGGGTTATGTCTTCTTGCTGAATTACCCCATTTACTATTATATAATGCCCTTCTTTGTCTCTTCTTACAGTCTTTGTCTTGAAATTTATTTTTTCTGAGATCAATATCGCTACTCCAGCCTTTTTTTGATTTCCATTTGCATGGAATATCTTTTCCCAGCCCTTGACTTTTAGTCTATGTATGTCTTTATCTATAAGGTGAGTTTCTTGTAGGCAACAGATAGAGGGTTTCTGTTTTCTTATCCATTCAGCCAGTCTATGTCTCTTAACTGCAGAATTTAATCCATTGACATTCAATGTAATTATTGATATTTCCGTACCTGATCCTATCATTAAGTGAACCATTTTCTTGGTTGCTTTTTGTTCTCATATAACTGTCTCTGATTTTTTAGTTTTCTTGGTATAGTACTCCCTTCAGAACCTCTTGAAGAGTTGGTCTGGAGTTGGTAAATTCCTTCAAATTTTGTTTATTCGAGAATGTTTTTATCTTTTTTTTCCCATATGAAAGATAATTTTGCCGGGTATAGTATTCTTGGTTGAAATTGTTTTTCACTCAACACTTTGACTATACTTCCCCATTCTTTCCTTTCCTGCATTGTTTCCGCTGAGAGATCCGATGTTAGCCTGATGGGGTGACCTTTGTAAGTAACCTGGTGTTTCCCTCTTGCCAACTTTAGTATCTTGTCTTTGTCTGTTGTTTTTGCCAGTCTGGCTATGATGTGCCTTGGAGAGGATCTTCTTGGGTTGATTCTACCTGGGGTCCTATGTATTTCCTGGGTCTGGATATTTGAATGCCTTTCTAGATTTGGAAAGTTTTCTTTCAGGATCTCATGGAATAAATTATCTAGGCCCTTATTATTTTCTTCCTCTTCTGGAATACCAATTATCCGGATGTTGGGGCTCTTGATGGTATCCAGTATTCCTCGTATATTATCCTCATTTTTCATGGTTGTTTTCTCAATCTTCTTGGTACTTTTTTCTAGGTCAGATGTTTGTCTTCTACGTTAGAGATTCAATCTTCTGCCTGGTCTAACCTACTTTTAATACTTTCAAGGGAGGTTTTGATTTCCTATATCACATTCTTCAATTCTAGAAGTTCCATCTGGTTCTTGTTTAAGGTATCCATTTCTTCTTTCAAGTCATTGAAGGACTTCCTCATCTCCTGGAGCTCCTTGTCTCTTTTCTCTTCCATCTCAGTTAGTTTGGTCGCTACAAATATTCTGAATTCCTTATCAGATATGTCCACGACGTCCATTGTATTGACTGTGGGTGATGTAGGCTTGATGATTTCCCTTGAGGGAGAGGCCTTTTGTTGGTTGCTCATATTTCTTGAGCCTCTGTGGTTGTTCCTAGTCATCAGTTAATCTGTATGTTTCTTCCTAACTTATTTGAGGTATCTCTGATTGTTAAAAGTTGTACAGGCTTAGAAAATTTATGATTTCCCGTATGGTTGGCCTACCTGTTGCTCACAATTACCATTAAGTGTTGCCACTACCCTGGATGGCCCAAACTCCTCACTGTCTCTAAGGAGAGGTGAACCTTCAATTGACCTAATAAGCAACACCCCAAGAGCAAAGAACAACAAAATGATAAAAGGAAATCCGCGCCGCGCGCTATTCAAATCACCAAAATTTAAAGAGTCCAAAGGCTAGTGGGAAAGGGTCAGAAAATGAGTGACAGAAACAGGCTGGTTGGGCCTGTAGCCTCAGTCCGCCTGGTGCCCGGAACTGCTGGCCAGCTCGACCCGGGTTGCAGGTGGGGTGGGTTGGGAGTTCACCTTAAAGTCCCAGACAACCATCCTGGGGTCCAAGGAGAAGGAATAGTGGGGATGGGTGGAGATTCAGAAGGGTCGGTCCTGCAGCCTCAGTCTGCCTGGTGCCTGGAACTGCTGATCATACAATTTTTGTCATTTCTTCTCTTAATGTGATCTATTACATTTGTTTTTTTTATACATATTGAATCATCCTTGTATTCCAGCAACAAATCCTACCTGGTCATAATGTACAATATTTAAAAAATGTTGTTGCATTGGTTTCAGTCATGAGATAAGGTCCTATAGTATGCTTTCATAGACATGTGCTACTTTGGTGTTCCTTGCATCATTTTTGTACATTTATATCAGTCTCTGGTTTTATTTTTTTTAATACTGGAGAAGTTGTTTTTTTTTTTTTTAATGTAAGTCTCCTGGTAATGAGTTATCTTAACTTCTTTTCCCAAATGTCTTTGTTTTATGTCATTTTTTTCTGCTTAAGGGAATGCTCACTCACTAGAGACAGAGAGGAGGAAATAAGAAAGAATCCCTCGTAACTGGTTTCCAATAAGTCTTTTTCTATTCTTACCAAGTGACACTGCGTTTGATACCTAATACATCATAGTAAGTGATTTCTTCTACCCCTTCCTATTGCCAGTGAGTGGGCTGAAGCTAGCATAGGAGCACTTAGCTTTTGACAGCTCAGGTAGCCATCACTCTTCTAATTCTCAACACACATTCTGGAAAGTTCCTGAATGTCCTTTTGATAAAATTTATTTTACTGCCGACAATCCTCATTTATAAGATTGGTATATCTCCTTTAAGTCCACAGATTTATTTCTGCATAGTTTAACTTTCTTGTCTGCTACTTCAAATATCTGTATTATTTGAATGACTTTATTTCTGAAATATGGGTTATGTTTTGCTTTTATTTTACTAAATATGAATTATAAATTCTACCCTTGATAATGTAAATTATACATCATAGAACTTGTGAATACTCTTATATCTCTCAAAAGATTAATTTTTATTCTACATGTTGGTTAACTGTCTAGATTCAAGTTCTAAATTCTATATCCCTTGCAGTGATGATTCTCCTTTTTTTTTTTTTTTTTTTTTTTTTTTTTGGAGAGGTTTTCACTATAGGGTGCGTGCGCTCGCCCCACAGACAGAGAGAGACATAGAGACAGAAAGCGAGAAATCACCCCCCAGAGGGGATGGTCACTCCGCAATCCCTTCTCCTTCATTCTCTTCTTGGGATCCTGGGCATGCACGCACACGCGCTCGGCGTGAGTTTTAAGCCACCGGGTCCGGAACGCGAACCGTGGTCGACTACGTGGGTGTCCAGCGACACAGTCATTACGCTAACTGCTGGATCCCCGTTTTTTTTTCAGGTTCTAATAGCTGCATTTTATAGGTTTCTCTGAGTTCTGTATATGTGTATTTAGTAGTTCACCAGCAATTTTGATGAATTTTATATGGAAATTCAGAGGATTATAGTCTTTGGCTTCCTCTTTTCTAGAACTTATGACCTTCTCCCCAAATTTCTGGTTGTCTGTTCAGCCCTGAACATTAGTTTTTGATAACCTGAGCCAGTAAAGGTGCAGCTTTTACTTCCTTGTTCTGTATGCAAACTGGAGAGTTCCCTGTGGTAAAATGCCAAAAATTTACAGAATTTGTTCTTTAAGAATTCTCTAAGTCCACTTTCTGCCTTCTTTTAACTATTCTCTCCACTGTCTCAGATAGTTTCATTCTACATTTTTAATTAACACACACACACACAAACACACACACACACACACGTGTGTGTGTATATATGTATATATTTATATATGTACATATGTATTTGTTTTTTTTTTTTTTTTTTTTTTTTTTGGAGAGGTCTTTGCTATAGGGCCCGTGCACTTGCCAGACAGGCAGAGAGAGACAGAGAGATAGAAAGCGAGAAATCACCCCCCAGGGGTGATGGCCACGCTGCAATCCCTTCTCCTCCATTCTCCTCTCGGGATCTTGGGCACGCACGCACATGCACCTGGCGTGAGTTTAAGCCACCGGGTCCGGGACTCAAACCGCGGTCGACTATATGGGAGTCCAGAGACATAGCCATTACATTAACTGCTGGTCCCAGTGTGTATTTGTTTTTCAAGAGTGTTCTTTTGGCTAAGCCTTTTGCCATTATTTTATGTGCCTTGTTATTTTTAAGTGTTCATATGATAATATCTCTTTTCTTCTATTAATTAATTCCTTCAGTCTGTATTGTAGCTTTATTTTCTCTACCCTGGACTGTTTCAAATGTTCTAAATCTAGTATTTTTTTACTACATGAATGTAGTCTTATCTTCCATGAAAGACACTTATATACAAATTAAGTAAAAGTGAAGTAATGCCTACATGATAGATTTAATGTATTTTCTGTTTATTTATGGTCCATGAACTTTTTGTTACCTCAAGTGTAACATTTTTTTTTTTTTTTTTTGGAGAGGTTTTTTGCTATAGGGCGCGTGCGCTCGCCAGACAGACAGAGAGAGACATAGAGATAGAAAGCGAGAATCACCCCCAGGGGGGATGGCCACGCCGCAATCCCTTCTCCTCCATTCTCCTCTCGGGATCTTGGGCACGCACGCACACGCGCCCGGCGTGAGTTCTAAGCCACCGGGTCCGGGACGTGAATCGCGATCGACTACGTGGGAGTCCAGTGACATAGCCATTACGCTCACTGCTGGTTCCCAAGTGTAACATTTTTGAAAAGATTGTTTTGTAGTTCACAATATTCACATTTGACTTTTAATGTACCTTCAAACATTTATATTACACTAGTTTGTGTACAAAAACTCTATGATAGTGTACTTTCACTTTTCTTAGTTTCTCTACCATGTCATCATGCATTTTACATCGTACGTATTAAAATCCCAACATGAGACTTTTTTTACTTTCCTCTATATCCACACACTCAGCTTTAACTACATGACACGAGACCTATAATCATAAATTACATTGTAAGCATGACTTATCCATGTAGCCTATAGCCATATGTTGCTTCAAACAGACACTGCCTTTTTTCAAAAAATAATTATTTATTTGATTTTATTTATTATTATTTTATTTTGCTCTAGGGCACACACACTCATGGTGGGGGGAGTGAGAAAGCAAGCCACCAGTTTGAGCCTTGCCTTGAATGGTGGTCAGCTAGGTGGGGATCCAGCACCTTTACCACCTCACCACCTGCTGGCCCCAGCCAATGTCTTTCTTAAAAGTTTGGAAAAAAAGCAATTTATATGAATTCTCACTTATTTTTTTATTTCCAATATTCTTGTTTGTATCTTGCCAGATCTTTATCTGTTTTAAGATTTTCTAATTTGTGACAGTTTGACTCTTGTAGTTGCCTTCATATTGTCTATTGCTATATGATGTTAGTCTATCTTTTAAGACTATGACTTTTATTACTCCAACTGTATATATGCAAGTTAAAGTGATCTGATCCCCCAAATCACCTTAGGCCTTGTAATTTCTGGAGGCAATTATGAACCTAGGAAGTTTTTATAATCACTGTTAGGATACATTTCTATGCAAGAATCCACTAAAATCAACCAGGGGACAAGATGCACAGGGTATGTTTTATGGGTCATTTGTTCAAGTTTCCAATAGTTTTCTCTCAGTAGAATTCTATTGATATTGCCTACTTCTCCCAACAGTAATGGGTGACACCCACAGGACATTGCAAACATGAGAATCTCATCCAAGACATTGTTCAGGGTTAGGTGGTATCTCATTGGAGTTTTGATTTGTATCTCCCTTGTGATAAGGGATGTTGAAACTTTTTTATGTTTTTTGACTGTTTTTATTTCTTCTTTAGAGAGGTATCTGTTGAGCTTATTGGCCCATCTTTTAATTAGGCTGATCTTTTCTCTTTCTTCAGGTGCACTGCTTGATTTCTCTGTATATTCTAGTTACTAGACCCCTGTTTGAGGAATACTGTGCAAATTTATTTTCCCACTTCAAGGGCTGTCAATTCACTCTAATTCTTTATTTTGCTGTGCAGAAGCTTTTGAAATGACATGTTCCCACTTGTTTATTTTGGGGGTTATTTCCTGTGCTTTGGGGATCTTATTGAATAAGTCCTTGTCTACGCCAATGTCTTCATGGTTTCCCCTCTATTATTCACCAGTAGTTTTATAGTTTGAGGTCTTGGGTTTAGATCTTTGATCAAGTTTGAGTTGAGTTTTCATTCATGGTGAGAGATAGGGGTCTAGTTTTATCTTTCTGCAGGTAGATGCCCAGTTTTTCCAGCTCCATTTGCTGAAGAGGTTTTCTTTTCTCCATTAGATTGACTGATGCCTTTTGTTAGAAAACAGTTGGCTATATGTTTGGGGATTTATTTCTGGGGTTTATTCTGGTTCCAATTGTCCACATGTCTTTTTTATTTTATTTTATTTTTTTACCAGTACCATGCTGCTTTGATGATCACAGCTTTGTAATACATTTTGGAGTCAGGGAGTTTATTTCTGTGGTCTCTATTCTGTCCCATTGGTCCACCTTTCTGTTTTTGTGCCAAAACCATGGTGTTTTAGCATATATTCTGGAGTCAGGCAGTGAGATGCCTTGTACTGCACTCTTCTTGCACAGAAGTTCTTTGTAATACCATGTCTTTAATGATTCTAGACAAATTCTATGAATTTTTAAAATCTGTGTAGAATATCTCTCGTAATTTGATAAGGGTTGCATTAAATTTGCAGATTAAATTGGGTAGGATTGATTTTGATGATATCAATTCTTTTGATCCAGGGATATGGGATTCTTTTTTTTCTACTCTTTGTGTCATTTTCAATTTTTTTTTTTTTTTTTGGAGAGGTTCTTTGCTATAGGGCATATGCACTCACCAGAAAGACAGAGAGAGGCAGAGATAGAAAGTGAGAAATCACCCCCTGGGGGGATGGTCACGCTGCAATCCCTTCTCCTCCATTATTTTCTTGGGATCTTGGGCACCCATGCACACACGCCCTGTGTGAGTTTAAGCCACCGGGTCTGGGACTCGAACTGCAGTCGGCTACATGGGAGTCCAGCAACATAGCCATTATGCTAACTGCTGGTTACTTCAATTTCTTTTTAAAGTTTTCCATAGTTTCTCTTGTAGAGGTCATTGACTTCTTTAGTTAGGTTTATTCCTAGGTATCTTATGTTTTTTGCACCTCTTGTAAGTGCGATAACTTCCTTTAAGTCTACCTCAGTCTGCTCCTTTTCATTAATAGAAATGCTATATATATTCGTATGTTGATTTTGTATACTGCCAATTTATTGTATTCATTTATCACTTCCAGGAGTTTTTCTTTCTTTTTTTTTTTTTTTTCCTTTCCTTTCCCTGTGTGTGTGGATTCTTTTAGATTTTCTATGTATTTAATTATGCAATATGCAAATAGAGATAATTTCACTTCTTTCCTTATTTCAGTGCCTTTTATTTTAGTTATTTGTTTGATTTCATTGGCTTGGACTTCCAGTAATATATGAAAAAGGAGTGGAGAAAGTGGGCAGCTTTGAGTTGTTTCAGTTTTTAGGTGAAAACCTTAACCCTTTTCCCCATTCAATGTAATGTTAGCTATCAGTTTTTCATATATGGCTTTTATTGTGTTGAGAAATGTTGCATCTATGCCAATGTTGCTGAGTTTATTAATAATGAAATAATGTTGTGTTTTATCAGATGCTTTTTCTGCATTGACTGATACTGTCATAAGTTTTTATCCTTTTACCTGTTAATATAGTGTATTACATTTATAATTTTGTGTATACAAACCATCCTTGTGTTCCTGGAATAAGGCCTACCTGGCTGTGGTGTGGGGTATAATGTTTTTTTTTTTTTTTTAAAGAATTATTTTTATTTTAACTTTATTTATTATTATATCATTATTATTTTCAGTTTGATCAGAGAGAGAGAGAGAGGAAGTGAGAAAGCAAGCCACCAGGTCCGAGACTTGAACCGTGGTCGGCCATGTGGGAGTCCAGCGCCTTTAACCACCACGCCACTTGCCAGCCCCTGGGGTATAATGTTTTTAATGTGTCATTACATATAATTTCTAATATCTTATTGAGAAGTTTTGCATCTATATTAATCAGAGATATTGGTCTGTAGTTTTTTTTTGTTGTTGTTTTTTTTTTTTTTTTTTTTTTTTTTTTTTTGTTACATCCTTGTCTGTTTTGGGGATGAGGGTGACAGAGATTTCATAAAATAAATTTGGGAGGATTTTTTCCTTTTGGTTCTTTAGAAATCATTTGAGTAGAATGGGGGTTATCTCTTCTTTCAAAATTTTGTAGAATTCAGAATTGAAACCATTGGGACCTGCACTTTTCTTTGTTGGGAGATGATTTATTACTGATTAAATTCTTTTTTTGTTAGTAATCCTTTTTTAAACATATCCACGCAGATTTACAGTGAGTGACAGTCCATGTTATCACTTATCTTTTGCAGTATTTCAGCACTTTCTCAACACCAATCTAAGCACTGGTATATAATTTTATAATTATGACTTCTTTTTTTTTAAATTTATTTATCTTTTTTTATTTCATTTTCTTCCATGGTTTCAATCAGATTATTATTTGTCTTACAAAATGGATATTTCAACTGGTGAACATTTCTCCCTAGTACTATTGATAAAAGTACAAAATATCTTCAACAGATAATACCACACCTCTTTGTGCCATTAATGCTTTTCCTCCCTGTCCCTCCCCCAAATGTTCTTCCTCAGACCCTCCTCTTTCACACACACTGTATCTGGTATTTACATCTATATGCTGCATTTATATATCCTTTAGATAATTAGTTTCAGTCATAGAGTGCAGATACTCTGTATATATTAAGTGGGGACATACAATGCCTCTCCTTCATAGCATGGCTTGCTTCTTAAATGTATGCTGTTATGATGTCTTTTTTCATTTCATTTGGTTATATACATTCCTGATCATCTGAATATGTATTTTTCTTACAAAAATATATCATCAGAATAAAGAAATGTTCGAGGTTGCTTCAGTATTTAAGTTTGCTTGTTTTTCTTTATTTCTCCCAGCTTTTCTTCAGTTGTCTTAAATATGATTAGCCTTATTTTATAAATACACATGACCCTACCACTAAGTCAGGTTTATAAATGGATCACCCCAGTAGGAAAGCATTTATACTTCTTTTCAACCAAAGGGCTGTGAATACTGCTGTTATTGCTGGTTTTGAATATATACTTCCTCAGTAATCTCTTGTTTAAGTTCAGTGAGACTCCAAGCAGAAGAAACAAACTCTGTCAGTGAGTTAAAAATATCCTTTATTGTACCTTCCCCTGTGAAACACCAAACATGGTATGGCACTCAATGCTAAAGTCAGTATCTAGTTTGGCTTACCTATTCCTGACATGATTCTTGCAATATTTTTCCACACTTCACTGTGTAGCATCTGTATGTCTTCACAGAATATTGAGGGCAAAGTACAAAGTAAGGTTATTTTGTGCATTGTTTGTTGTCATTAATGCTTTTTTATTTTAAGAGATTGCCTCCTCAGGTAAGACTTTGAAGAGGACATAATCATGCTTAACCACTAAAGGGAAAAAAGAAAATTAGTTAATAAAAGGCTATATTACACTTTCCTTGTGATAAATTCCACCTGCCAAGGACATTACACTGAGGTATTATTAGCCCTGTGGAGTGACATTTAATATAAGTACAATACTGCTTTGTCGCATCTTCAATCTGACAAAATCCTATGTAGCTGTGAAACTGTTCCCAAAAGACAGACTAGTTTCTTGAACTTCAGATGTGGTTTTAGAGAAGTTATAGGGCCTCCTGGCTCAGGAATGCGTTGTCATCTCACACTGTTCACAGTGGATTAAGATTGGATAATTCGGGGGACCAGCAGTTAGCATAATGGCTATGTCGCTGGACTCCCACGTAGTCGACCGTGGCTTGCATTCTGGAGCCCGTGGCTTAAAATTCACGCTGGGCACGTGTGTGTGCGTGCCCAAGATCCCTAGAGGAGAATGGAGGAGAAGGGATTGTGGTATGGCCATCCCCCCGGGGGGTGATTTCTTGCTTTCTGTCTCTCTATCTCTCTCTGTCTGTCTGGCGAGCACACGTGCCCTATAGCAAAAACCTTGCCAAAAAAAAAAAAAAAAAAGAAGACTTGATAATTCAGAAAGATAGCAGTAGTAAAATTACAGTCTACTTGTCATCTTTGGTGTCTTGAGTTTGGTGTTTTAATGCGAGACCTTTGAAATTTGGAGCTTGGGAACCAGCAGTTAGCATACTGGCTATGTCGCTGGACTCCCACGTAGTCAACTGCAGTTCAAGTCCTAGACCCGGTGGCTTAAACTCAACACCAGGCGCGTGTGCATGCATGCCCAAGATCCTGAAAGGAGAATGGAGGAGAAGGAATTGCGGCGTGACCATCCCCCCTGGGGGGTGATTTCTTGCTTTCTGTCTCTCTGTCTCTGTCTGGTGAGCACCCGCGCCCTATAGCAAAAAAAACCTCTCCAAAAAAAAAAAAAAAAAAGAAAGAAATTTGGAGCTTGTTTGCACACAACCTACAAATCCAATATTGTCATAAAAGTTAGTAATACTAATGATATTGAAGTGCAATTCTCAGGCTTATTAGAGTCTTTGGGTAAGCAGTCAATGTCAATCTGGAGTTGTCTATTAGAACTTCTCAACTCCTGAATTTCTTTTAGTGAAGGTATTTGGTATATGGAATTTGATCTTTTTAGGCACCTTCGAGTTAGATTATTTTCTATTTTATTGACCTCAAATTTTAGTTTATCGAGCTTTTTTTTTTTTGAATCTCAGATTCTCTTTGAAGCTGTTCCATTCTGGATTTCTGGTGTACCAATAGAGCTGTGTTAGGCAGCATCATCAGTTCCCATACTCAGTTCCCATGCTTCAGTTATTCTAGCCACATGTCATAAGGTTGGGTCCTTGACATGCTGGATATTGTCTATCATAATGATCAAGATAATTTAGAAGATTGGTAAGTTCAAAGGTAGGGGATAACAACCCTGGTGAAACTGCAGGTGGTTTAGTGGGAGAAATGGTAATTTTGAAGGTGTGCAGGATTCTCATCTGCACCTCCTGCATCTCCCTACTTCTTTCTGCCCTACCACCTCATTGCTTTAATGTGATCCTTAGTTATTCAACACTTATGTTGATTTCTTAAGTATTGTGGCTCCTGCAAAACATGGATGTGGAAATGTCTCTCTAATATCTTGTTCTCTGAGTCATTACAATTACACCAGGGTTGCTCCAAATTGTATTCTATAGTGATTGTTCTAATTTACATTCCCACCAACAGTGTAGAAGAGTTCCCTTTTCTCCACCACTTCACCAGTACTTATCATTATTTATTTATGTATTTTTAAAATTTTAGCCATTCTGACTGTCTTTAAGTGGTATCTCATTGTAGTTTTAATTTGCATTTCTCTTATGTTAAGAAATTTTGAACACATTTTTATATGCTTTTTGGCTATTCATGTATCTTCCTTGGGCAATTGTCTTCAGCTCATTTCCCCATCTTTTAATTGGATTGATGGTTGTTTGGAGGGTTCCCTTTTAACCACAAACTCCCCAGTACTTGTTCTTTGTATTTTTGATTTAGCCATTCTGACTGGAGTTATGTATACTTCAGTGTGCTTTGGATTTGCATTTTCTTTATTATAAGTGATGTTAATATTTCTTCATATGCTTTGTTTCCATTCAGATGTCTTCTAGAGTTGTCTGGTCAGACCAGTAGCCCATCATAAAGTTGTATCATTAGTATTTTTGAGAGTGAGCTGCTTTAGTTCTCTGTATATTCTGGTTTCAATACTGTATCTGAGGTATTTTTATAAATACTTTCTTTTTTTGTTAAATATTTTGTTAAATATTAATTAAACATTAAACTTTTTAATGTGCTGTTGGATTTCATGTGCAAGTGCTTTACTGATGATTTTTGCATCTGTATTATCAGGGATATTGGTTTATAGCTTATATTTTGTTGTGTCTTTGCTTTTGGTATCAAGGTGACAGTGGCTTTAAAAAATGAATTTTTGAGGTTTCCTTCCAATTGGACCTCTATGAATAGTTTGATAAGAACTGGTGTTAATTCTCCTTTAAAAGTTTTGTAGAAGTCCAGCCAGGTGGCATGGTGGTTAAGGCCACTGTATACTACATACCAACCTGGCAATTTGAGTCCTGGACCCAGTGGCTTTAGAGACACACAGGGGATAAATGTGTGTATGTCCAAACTCCTGAGAGGAAAATGAAGCAGAAGGAAAGAATAATTTCTTTTTTTTTTTTTTTTTTTTTTTTTTTTTCTTTTTTTGGAGAGGTTTTTGTTATAGGGCGCGTGCGCTCGCCAGACAGACAGAGAGAGACAGAGAGATAGAAAGCAGGAAATCACCCCCCAGGGGGGATGGCCACGCCGCAATCCCTTCTCCTCCATTCTCCTCTCGGGATCTTGGGCACGCACGCACACGCGCCCGGCGTGAGTTTAAGCCGCCGGGTCCGGGACTCGAACCGCGGTCGACTACATGGGAGTCCAGCGACATAGCCATTACGCTAACTGCTGGTCCCGAAGGAAAGAATAATTTCTTACATTCTCTTCTTTCTCTCTTTTTCTGCCCCTCATTTCCATGTTGTGCAATCACACACACTGTACAGCCAAAAAAATAAATAAGTAAATAATAAAATATAAAATTAAAAAAATAAAAGGAAAACTAAATAAAAGACCAAGAAAGGAAAAAAGAGCTTTTGTAGAATTTAGAAATAAAACCATCAGGACCTGGGCTTGTCTTTGTTAGGATCCTATTACTCAATTTCATTGCTTTTTTGTTGGTATATATATATATGCTTTCTATTTGAAGGTATGATCCAAGTATATATTATATTTTTTTCTTCAGGGTGCATGTGGATGCTAGAGAAACAGAAAGTGATAAATCCTGTCCAGGGGTAATGACCATGCCACAATCCCTTCCCCTTTATTGTTGGGATTTTGGACACTTATGCACACACCTCCATTGTGAGTTTCAAGGACTTTAACCGTGATCAGCCATGTGCAGGTCCTGTGAAATAAATACATGTTATCTGCTGGTTCTGATCTAGGTATATATTATATGTTCAGAGATTAGTTAATTTCCTCTAGATTTTTCATGTATAGTCACTCAAAACACCTATAATTATCTGTGTATTTCTTTGCTGTTCATGATAATATCACATTTTTTATGCCTTATTTTCTGGGTGTTTTATTTTACTTTTCTACTTAATAGTTTGTTGGGTTTATTTTCTCAAAACCCCAGCTTTTTGTTAAATTTTTTATTAGTCTTTCCTATAGGGTCTGTGCACTTTCTGGAAAGAGATGGAGTGGGGTGGAAAGTGAGAAATCACCCCTCCTGGGTGGTGACCATACCTCAGTGCTTCCTTTATTTTCTTCTTGGGATTTGGGATGTGCACACATGCACCCTGTGATGCCAGTTCCAGGACTCAAATAGTACAGTCAGTCATGTAGGATCCAGCTGCCTTAACCATCATGCCACTGGCTGGCCCTCAGTTGTTCTTTTAGTCTCTGTTTTATTTATGCCTGTTTTAACTTTTATTATTTTATATCTTCTACTATTAATACTTTTGGGATATCTTGTTTCCACTTTTTCAGTTTGCTGGCATAAGTCATTAGGTTATTTATCAAGTTTTTTAAACGTGTGTGTGTGAGTGCTAATTGCTGTAGACTTGTCTCTTAGGAGTGCTTTTGATGTGTTTGAAAGCATCTGCAGAATTGTGATTAAATTATTGCTTGTTTCAAGAAATTTTTATTTGTATTCTTTATTTATTCAGTACTTTTGAAGCTACTCGGGGTAAATTATGTAATTTTCATGTATTTGTGAATTTTGGAAAGCACTTTCTGTTCGAGTTTAATTTCATCATATATAGTAACAAATAAGTTGCTATATATAATTTCTGTTTTCTTTTTAGTTTTAAAGACTTGTTTTGCTCTCTATTATGTGGTCAGTCTTCAGAAATACTCTATGTGTGGCTGAGAAAAATGTGTATTTTGATGTTCTTGACAAAAATCTTCTGTAAATGTTGGTTAGTTTATTTGGTTTATTGGATCATTTATGTTCAGTTTCTCTTTTTTTTTTTTTTTTTTTTTTGTCTAAATGATCTGTCCTGGGTGATAGTACAGTGGTGAAGTACACATGAGTTAGCCTGTCACAATCAGCCTTTCTGTTCATATCTAGCAGTCTTTCTTTCTGATATTAAATGCATAAAGTTTTATGATTTTTATATCTTCTTGGTGAATTAATCTTTTTAATATGATATGGCTTCTGATTTTCTTTTTTTTTTTTTTAGAGGTTTTTGCAATAGGGCACGTGTGCTCACCAGACAGACAGACAGAGAGACAGAAAGTGAGAAATCACCCACCAGGGGAGATAGCCATACCACAATCTCTTCTCCTCCATTCTCCTTTTGGGATCTTGGTCATGCACACACTCGTGCCCGGTGTGAGTTTTAAGCCACTGGGTTCAGGACGCAAACCGCGGTCGACTACGTGGGAGTACAACAACATAGCCATTACGCTAACTGCTGGTCCCTCTATTAACATTTTTTAAAAAAATCTTTTTACAATAATTCTCACCAGAAGGAGAGAGAAGAAAAGTGAAAAATCACCCCCCAGAAAGGATGGCTACATTGCAATCCCTTCTCCTCCATTCTCCTCTCAGGATGTTTCTTATGCAGGCTCATGAACTTGGTGTGATTTTCAAGCCTCCATGTCTGGAATTAAAACTGCACAATCAGACATTTGGGACCCAGATGCCTTAAATTATATGTACAAGCTTGTGTATATTTGCGTGCTCTCTCTCTCTCTGTGATATGTCTAAATTATTTAATTTTCGTTATTATAATTATTTAATTGACTGTATGTGGAGGGCGCTGCATACGGAAGCCATCTTGAGCTATCCGCCATCTTGAGCTATCCACCATCTTGGAAACAATTAGGTTTCACTTCCTCACTACGCAAACCGTTTCTCAGAAATCATGTGACCAACCGTTCTCCCCGGAAGTGGTTGGGTTTCTAGGCAACAGGAGAGATCCGCCCACATCAATGATTGATTCATGCTGTTCTATTTCATTTGCATTTCGGGCAGCCAATTGGTGCCAACCAGCTGTATATAACTCGCCATTTTTCCTGAATAAACGGGAATAGATGGAAGAAGACAACTTGATCAGCACCTCGTAGTGTATGTGCGTGTGTTTTTGTCCCATCTCTCACTCCCTCCCCCAGGGAACCTGTTTGACTGTCCCGTGGGCCGGGACAACTATATGGCACACACACTCACTGAGCATTGGGGGATCAGTTCCAGAAAGCAAGCCACCAGGTCCTTTTCCAGAACTCGAACCATGGTCAGATATGTAATATTCCAGCACCTTAACCTACCTGCTAGCTCCCCTGTCCTCATATTTTCTTTAATGTCTCTCTTTAATTTCAGTTGACTAGTACCTTACATATATTGTTAGTTACTATGGTAGAATATCTTTATCCTTCAGTGCTTCTCTCTTAACAGTGATACTGCCATTTACACCAAGATATATACATATTATGTTAAAGAACAACATCCTAAATCTTTTTTTATTAAAGGCATTTAATATACATCAATATTTTTAAATATACCCTCTGTGGATGGAGCACACAATTTCTTTTCATAGAGCTGTAAATATTTAAAAATATATTAGCACTAAGTGACCAGCAGTTAGCGTAATGGCTATGTCGCTGGACTCCCACATAGTTGACCATGGTTCAAGTCCTGGTCCCGGTGGCTTAAACTCATGCTGGGTGAGTTGCGTGCATGCCCAAGATCCTGAGAGGAGAACGGAGGAGAAGGGATTACAGAGTGGTCATCCCCCCTGGGGGGTGATTTCTCGCTTTCTATCTTTCTGTCTCTGTCTGTCTGGCGAGCGTACGTGCCCTATAGCAAAACCCTCTCCACATAAAAAATTATATATATATATATATATATATATATATATATATATATATATATACACACACACACACACACACACACACACACACACACACATATATATATTAGCACTAAGTAATTTTTTAAATTTCTAGAATGTTAAAAATTTAGACCAGCCTATGGAATGAAGGTTAAGTCAGCAGGATCCCACATGCCAATTGCATGGTTTGATTCCTGAACCCAGTATCTTGAGAATCACAGTAGGCACATGTACT
The DNA here is from genome assembly GCA_026018925.1 of Tupaia tana. Classification (NCBI taxonomy): domain Eukaryota; kingdom Metazoa; phylum Chordata; class Mammalia; order Scandentia; family Tupaiidae; genus Tupaia; species Tupaia tana. The sequence continues at coordinate 2,086,566 of JAKSZU010000025.1, read as the reverse complement.
TGTACAACCTACATCCTGAAAGAAGGGAGAAATGGAAGAACATGAATTCTGTCAAGAACATTTCTCCTTTAGGATGATTTTTCACTTTCCATTTGCATCCCTCAGAAACACATGGACACTTTATAAATTATTTAATAATCTTTTTCTTGTTTTAAATTGTCTGGTTCTGTTTCTCTATCAGTAAATATTATTTTCTTATATTTAATTTTAATTTAACTTCTTTTATACATTGAATCACATATGTCACTTAGCTTGTAAAGTGAATGTTCCAATAGGAATACACTTCTCACCAGTCCAGTTGAGGTTTTGTACTTTTTTCCCAATCTTGAATTCTCTTAAACCTAACAGTTGACCCCAGGTCCACTTTCAGTGATTAGAATAGCTTCAGCTATCACTTGAATTTCTTTATTTTATTTTATTATTATTTTTGGAGAGGTTTTTGCTATAAGGTGTGTGCACTAGCCAGAAAGACAGAGAGAGGCAGAGAGACAGAAAACGAGAAATCACCCCCCAGGGGAGATGGCCACACCACAATCCCTTCTCCTCTATTCTTCTCTGGAGATCTTGGGCACGCACTCACGCCTGGCTTGAGTTTAAGCCACCGGGTCTGGGATTCGAACTGTGGTCAACTACATGGGAGTTCAGTGACATAGCCATTATGCTAACTGCTTGTCCTGCTATCACTTGAATTTCTGCTGCTTCCTAAATATTTGGCTACTGAAACTTCAAAGATGATGTGCACAAGATTCCTCTGTCTACTGCTCAGATTTTTCCCAATATTAATTTTTAGTTCCCATATGAATATGCCTGATTAAACACAAACATTCAGTTAAATTTCTGTTTTGATTCAGGGCTAAAAAAATTTGTACCAATTTTTTCTGCTCCCTTTTTTGTTTGGATGAGTTCCCTATTCATTATTCTTACTTCTCTATTTTCTGATATAGGTGGTCACGTCAAACTTGGTTTTAACCCTATTATATCTTGGTTTTAACTGTATTATTTCTTTTAGAGTATCCTTAGTCTGCAATCTGTGGATGGCAATTAAACTGCAAATCTGATTATATAATGCATCACTTCTTTTGGTTTTATATTATTTATGCTCTGTGTTTTAACAAATGATAAAGTGATATTCATCTTTATTTGGACTCAATATTTTTGAATGCACAATTGTAGTATAAAGATGCTTGTAAATATACTTCAACTTATGAGTAATTAACAGTATGCACATAAAATATTTTATTGGAATTAGGTTAAGTATTTACATACAAAATCACTTTATAATCAGTTCCTTGAACACCTTTACTTCCCTTGTCTTTCATCATAGATGAAGAATACTTACCTAGATATACTGTTTCTACTTTCATAGGATGACTGCTGTAGTTCCATTTTCATGAGAACATTTACATACATCTTCTTAACATCATTGACTTGAGGCACAAATTGATAATACACAAAAAAGAAAAAAATTACCTTTCTATTTTTTTTAATACTGGTTACCATAAACTTGTGTCTAAGTTACATAATCTAACACATTATTCCAGATATGTATTTATACTTAGGTGTTTGTATGAGATAATAAATGCCTTGACATAGCAGAATATTATGCTTTTATTCCTTACAGCAAAAACATTTGGCGATCTCTGAGGAAATACTTGTAATAAATTTAGCAATGAATAACTTAACATAGAGATAGGATGTTTGTACTTTATTTTTTTCTTCCTTTACAAAGAGTTCAGAAATATACAGAGGAACAAGCATATACAAACATACAGAGAAAGTTATTTCCCATGTTATGCTCTATTTCTCAGGGCTGATGAGGGGAAATGTATTTTTACATGGGTTCATATCATTTGAGGATGTTGCTCTGGACTTTACCTGGGATGAGTGGCAGGACCTGGAAGACGCTCAGAAGATTCTATACAAGGATGTGATGCTGGAGACCTACAGCAACATGATGTTTTTGGGTTAGTGGAACTCCCATGAAGATGTCTGAAGTTATTACTTTCTCCTTTCATAGTAAATGTACAAGAGTTTCATAATGTTTAATGCTGTTTAGGAATGAGATTTCATTCTGTGGTTAATGTGAGTGGCAATCCTCTTTAACAAAATGCCCAAATCAGCCCCTTTATTGCACAGCTGATTAAACTGAACTGTTGTTACTCTTCAAATAGCTTACATAAATAGTTTGGCAAAATTCCACACTGTTTTTTTTTATTAACAGGGCAATGCATTGCCAAACCTGCAGTGATTATCAAGTTGGAGCAAGGAGGAGATCCATGGGCATTAGAAGAACTTCACAGCTTGAGCCTCCCAGGTTAGTCAGTGCATACTTTTCAGGGACCAGTATAATGCATTTTCTTTTAAAGAATTTATATTTTATTGAGAGAGGAAAACAAATTGTTATTACTAGTGAAGTTAGAAAAATGTAGAAATGTTTTCCTGGGATAAGAATGTGAAAAAATGGGCAATATTTTTTAAAGGGTCCTAAGGGATGACATGTTTAGGGTAATTAATTAGTATATATTTTTATTGGCTTCACGTTCCTCCTAAGTAACATTTCTTCTTAAGTGACAAGAGTTCTTTTGACTTCTGCAAATACATCTAGAAAACTGTTCACATTAGCAAAGAAACAGTACACAATACCCATCCTTATAAGAAAGAAAAGATAAAAAGGACAGGGAAAACAAATAACACATGGAAATCTTTCAGTGTAAAATTATAGAATGACAGAAGCTAGATATTTTGAATATGGTTTAGGGTATTAAAGGAAAGGGAAGCATAAAGGAACAAAATAAATTCACTCAGCTTTCAAAAATATTAATGTAAATTGCTACAGTAACACATTAAGGAGAAAGACCCATATTTCTTATTATAGATCAGTACCAATATTTGAAATACACACGAGCAGTGTAAAATAAATTCTCAAATATAATTTATGGAAATGGTTGTCTTTTTCAACCAAAGAGGATTTATTTGGGAGAGACTGCTTGTAAGTAGAATAAATATGGGTAAGCATGTGGTAAGATAGTTCTTATTATCCTCTATATAGTTGACATGTGGCAGAAACCGTTTTTTGTATTTTTTTTTTTTTTTTGAGAGGTTTTTGCTATAGGGCATGTGCACTCACCAGACAGAGTGACAGAAAGCGAGAAATCACCCCCCGGGGGGATGGCCACGCTGCAATTCCTTCTCCTCCATTCTCCTCTCGGGATCTTGAGCACGCATGCACATGTGCCCGGCGTGAGTTTAAGTTGCCAGGTCTGGGACACGAACCGCGGTCGACTACATGGGAGTCCAATGACATAGCCATTACACTAACTTCTGGTCCCAGCAGAAACCATTTTACAAAAAGTGTAATTCAGCAGATGATGAGAAGATGATACATGAGATGCACACTATAAATGTAGAGAATGCGAAAAATTATTTTTTAAAATCATTTTTACAGTAGATTTTAAACACAGAGTGGAAGATTTCTATTCATAAGAGTAAGAGGAATTCTTATTGTAGAATTAAAATCTAGCTTTTTATCAGTGAGTGCACACAAGGGAAATGCCCTATAAATATAAAAAAACAAAAAATTCTTTTTCCAGAGGTTTAAAATTATGGTAACCAGAGAAATTACACAGAAGTAAAACGTTATGATGTGTAGAAATTACAAAAGCTTTCAACTCTTGTTATACATGAGATGACTCTTACTGGAGAGAAAATTTGTAGATAAAACAATATAGGGATTTGTTGTGTTTGAACACACCCCTTACTGACCATTTGAAGACTTATACAGGAGAGAAGCTCTATAAGTGTAAACAATGTAAGAAAACATTTCCCCAGAATTCAGACCTCACTGTACATCAGAGGAGTCACATAGGAGAGAAATTCTATGAAAATAAAATATGTGGAAAAATGTTTTACAAGAAGTCATACTTCGCTGTGCGTCAGACAACTGACACTAGAGAGAAATCCTACGAATGTGAGGAATGTGCAAAATCTTTCAGTCCCAAGTCAGTCTTGAGTAGACATTGGAAAACTCATAGAGGAAAGAAACCCTATGAATGTGAACAATGTCGGAAAATGTGCTCCCAGAAGTCACATCTCACGGAGCTTCAGAGAACTCACACAGGAGAAAAACCCTTTGAATGTGAACAGTGTGGGAAAACATTCTTCAGAAAGGGGTACCTCACTGTACATAAGAGAACTCACACAGGAGAGAGGCCCTATGAATGTGAGCAATGTAGGAAAATGTTCTCCTGCAAGTCAGATCTCACTAAGCATTGGAGAACGCACACAGGAGAAAAGCCTTATGAATGTGAACAGTGTAGGAAAATGTTCTCCCTGAAGTCACAGCTTACTGTGTATAGTAGAACTCACACAGAAGAGAAGCCCTATGAATGTGAACAATGTAATAAAATGTTCTCCCAGAAGTCACATCTCACTAAGCATCAGAGAATGCACACAGGAGAAAAACCCTTTGAATGTGAACATTGTAGAAAAATATTCTCCCAAAAGTCACATCTCACTGAGCATCAGAGAACTTACACAGGAGAGAAGCCGTATGAATGTGCAAAATGTAGGAAAATGTTCTCCTGCAGGTCACATCTCACTAAACATTGGAGAATGCACACAGGAGAAAAACTCTATGAATGTAAACAATGTAATGAAATGTTCTCCCAGAAGTCACATCTCACTAAGCATCGGAGAATGCACACAGGAGAAAAACACTTTGAATGTAAACGATGTGGGAAAACATTCTCCAGCAACGATTACCTCTCTGTACATAAGAGAACTCACACAGGAGAGAAACCCTATGAATGTAAACAATGTAGAAAAATGTTCTTCTGGAAGTCACAGCTCACTGTGCATAGAACTCATACAGGAGAGAAGCCCTATGAATGTGAACAATGTAATAAAATGTTCTCCTGGAAGTCACAGCTTACTGTGCATAGTAGAATTCATACAGGAGAGAAGCCCTATGAATGTGAACATTGTAGGAAAATATTCTCCTGGAAGTCTGCACTCACTGTGCATCAGAGAACTCAACACAGGAGAGAAACCCTATGATTGTGAACAATGTAATATAGCTTTTTCCCAAAAGTCACATCTTACTGTACATCTGAGTACTCACACTGGAAAGAAACAATGTAGGCAACATTTTTCTACTAGAAGGCAAGGCTCATTGTACATCAGAGGACTCCCATAGAAGTGAAACCTTATGAATCTGAAGAATATAGGATTTTTGGGAACCAGCAGTTAGCGTAATGGCTATGTCCCTGAACTCCCACGTAGTCGACCGCGGTTCACGTCTCGGACCCGGTGGCTTACAACTCACGCCGGGCGCGTGTGCGTGCGTGCCCAAGATCCCGAGAGGAGAATGGAGGAGAAGGGATTGCGGCGTGACCATCCCCCCTGGGGGGTGATTTCTCGCTTTCTGTCTCTATATCTCTCTCTGTCTGTCTGGCGAGCGCACGCGCCCTATAGCGAAAAACTTCTCAAAAAAAAAAAAAAGAATATAGGATTTTTTTCTTTTAAAAATTATATTTAGTAAGCATCTGTAAAGTCACACTGGAGAGAAACTTTATGGAAGTCATTTATAAGTCAGCCCTCAATGTACATCAAAGAATTCACAAAAGAAAAAGCCTGTGAATGTCAATGTATGAATAGAAAATTTTCCATCTAATATAAGTCAGTTCTTACTGTATATCAGAGAACACAGGAGTAATTTCTATAAATTGGAATGGTGTAGAAAAATGTGTTCAGAGTAATCATTCCATGTTTTACATTAGAGCATTCACAAGAAAGAGGAACCCTATATGTGTGGGAACTGTAATAAGACCTTCTTGAAGAAGCCCCAGTTTACTGTGGATCAGAGAACTCTCAGATAAGAAATTAAATGAATGTGAAAAATGAAGGAATATTTTTATTAGAATTAAAATGTTACCATACATCAGTAAACACAAATGGGTCAAAATCCTCAGTAATGTAAGCTGTGCTATAAATCCTTGAAATATTCAAAACTATGAATTGATCTCTGAAGGTAACAACATTGAACTTTTTTTCAAATTCAGCTTTGATTCAGCAAGTCACAGTAGTTAAAATTAATGATATCAGAAAATTTGGGGATGATATTTGTCTACTAAAAGAGAACGTTTCAGAAGGCTGATGAATAAGATCTAAGAGTTTCCCAACTACAGAAGTAACATATGTATTTTGGCAGGTATTTTTGTTAAGAATGATTTTTGCTATACGGAATAAGTGCTCTCTGAAAAGACAGAGAGACAGAGTGATAGAAAGCACAAGACTACCCCTTGAGGGGATGGCTACATCACAATCCCTTCTTTTCCATTGTCTTCTGGGGATCTTGGGCACACACGTACACACACTGGCTTGAGGTTTTTGTTTTGTTTTGTTTTGTTTTGTTTTTAGTTTTAAGTCTGTAACTCTGGGACTTGAACTGCATTCAAATATGTGGGAGGCCAGTGGCATAACTATTACAACATCTGCTGGTCCTAGCAAAAGTTTATTTCTGTGTTCCATGTTTGATATTTAAAGATGCAACAGAATATAACCACTAATATTGGCAAAAATAAATATAGAAATTTTTCTAGCTTCCACTTTCATGGTGGGCAAGACAACAGATAAAGTGTTTCAAAGCATAGTGGAAGATTATAGGCCATATAAACATTGAAAAATAGTTATAGGTACTAGAGACAATGTGGAAAGAGGACGGGAGAAAGGGGACAGTGTAAGGAAAGAAATCATGGAGGAAAATAGGCAGGCATTTTGGGGATATAGAAATGGATTATAATATGTTGATGATAATGTGTTTTGTATCCTCAACTGCTCTGGTGGGAAGTTTATTCATTTTGCATAAATTCAACTTACAAGCTTAAAGATGTTAAAAGTGTATAAAATAAATTAAAATTAAAAATAAATAAAATGTACCATAAATGCCTAACAAAATAAAACAAAACAAAAAATTATAAGGCATTTCAGAGCCTGGGAACTATTTGTATATACTGAGATGGTTCTGCAAGTGTACCTCTGGTGACATGTCCAAGTTTACTTTGAGAATGGAACCGATCTAGGTTGGACAGGAGGCATATGAAAGTTCTGGGTGTGTTGAGGCACAGCAGAGTCCTGGGTGGTTATAAAATTTCCAAGATCCTCTCTGGATGTTGATCACAGCTTTTGTGGCCAGCGTTGGCCAAGAGGTTCTGAGGCAGAACACCCACTGATCCAGAAATGCAACCCAAGGTGAACTGGTATTGTGCTGGTTTTGGTTTTGGTTTGCCCAACATTATGACCCAGGTAGAACAGACCAAACTATGGTGGGTGAGATGTAAGGTAGCTAATCAGTGGTGACAGGTACAGGCTGGTGGAAGTCACTATGAGCAACAATGTGAAAAGTAAGATGACAAGACTTCCTGTGTGCAGTCACATTGTCTAGCAAACATTACTGCTATCTGTAAGACTCTTCCCATCTTGAAAAACTGACTGGAGTGGTTGCACAGTAATATGAACATATTGAACAGTACTAAATTGCATATACTTGGACATGGTTAAAATGTGTCAGAGTTTTGCCTTGATCAGATTTTAGTCAGGCCTCTCAATCTTTTATTTTCCTCTGCATACTTCCTTGTAAAATTGCTTTTGACCAAATAACCCTGCTAAAGTAGTTTAGCAAGAAGCCCCACACTAAATATCAGATCATTTAAAATAAGTGATTAGATGTGATGTCTGATCGCCATATGTCCTCAACAAGAATCCTATTATTTCAGTTTATCCAGAATCTCTCATATTTCTAATGTTTCTTTAGTCATTTTTCATTTGATAATCACCACACGGCTCCTCACCTGTTAATTTCCACTGCCCATGCTGTATTTGAATTTGAGCCTAATTTCTCTTCCCCAGTGAAACTCTCATTTCCGTGGTTCTTAAGCTTATGATGGTCCAAAATAAAGCTTTTCCACTTTCACCAATGTCTTTTAATCAATTTCTTTAAATAGATTTCAAACTTTTTTGGACTGTTTTCCACAGTAAAAACAGTCTTGGGATGTTCAAAGTAGTAATAATCAGTACAGAAAGAATGGTGGTTTGCCAGAGGCTGGGTCAGGTGGGAGGAATGGAAACATTTGACATTATTGTATAATAATAGTTGTTGATTGTTTAGTCTTACAAGATGAAAGGAGTCATGAAGATGCATGGTGGTGATGGTCCTAGAACCTTGAGAGGAAAGATGATAAATTTTATGTAGTATATATTTTATGAAAATAAATTTAAAAATACTAAAAACACCAGTATATAAAATATATATAATCCATAGTGCTTGTTAAAGTGATACATATATTGACAAAATAATGATCAATTTTCTTCCAGTAACAGGTTAAGACCTGACTCAATTATGGCCCATCAGTGCTAAAGTAGAAAATACTGATGTCCTAGTATTAGCAGAATGTTCCCAGAATAAATTGAGTGTTCCTAGAAAGAGAGCATGTGCCTCAGACAATGACTATTGTCGTGCCATTTTCTCATCTTTACCTCCACCATCTTCTCAGGGTACACATTGACCTGACATACTTCCCATCTTCTAAATTTGTTCACTTTTGAAAAGGTTTTTAAAGCTTCTATGAAAGGCCTATAACATGAATGATACGGCAAGTTGTTGCCAGAATAAATTTTATCCCAACATATTTTGTGATCTTGTCCACCTTTCCCGAGATACCCAATCATGCTTCACTGGTGCATCATTTTCACTGGAGAGACCTAGCATGTGCCTTGAAAAAACTTCAGCATATTTTAATTATAAACAAAACTCTTAGTTTTTACATTTTAAAGACCCATAATGTGGTATCTCCCCCTAAAAGTTAATTAATTGCTATTCCTGTCCTGAAAAGTGTCCCTAGGAAACTAAGAACCATTTAGAATTGCTTGAGAGGTTTCTCTCATGATATGGAGCTGTCTTAAAGAAACTCATTTGAATATTTTAGAAAATTTTTTGCTCAGCCAGAAATCTATCACTTGGTATTCTGAGCTTTCTACTGCCACCTGGTGTCTAGAATTTTCAGACATTAAAAGAATTGAATATACTCAAAGTTAAAACCTTAAGCAATAACCATGGGCAGTATGCATTGACCTGATAGACTTCTGAATTTTTGGTCCCTTTTGAAAAAGCTTTTAAGTTGTGAGAAATCATTCATAATAAACAGTTTCCTGTAAGGGACAACACTCTTGGAAGCATCACCTGGTTTTGTGTGTGAGGTCTTTGTTGTCCCACCTTACAAGTACTTAGAAAAATGGGCCCACAAAAGTGGCAGAGAGCCCAATCTTCATTGGCAAAAATGGGAGTCTTTTGAAATTTCTAAATGGCATGTTCATATGCATAATTGGGAAAAGCTGGTTATAGAATCAGGCAAATTGAATGAGAAAGTTATTTTCAATGATATGTAGAAGCTACCTCAGATACAGTAGAACCACCTTTTTTCAGGAGGTAAATTAAAAGTTACTAGAATCCATTTTGGAATTAAAATTTCAGAGAGCTGTTCTACTCCATCCACTCTTCCACTACCTCTCTCACACCTCTTCATGCTTTTCTGTATAATCTTCCACATCCTTAACTCTGCTCTTTAACCTCCATCTCCACCCCCACAGAAGATAATACAACAGACTCCAGCTGTAACCAGTTGTAACTTTAACCACCCTAGTTTGGCTACCCTCTCATGTAAAGCCTGTAACAAAGCAGTACTAGCCTTAGTTTATAACTTATGAACCAAAACTGAAGTAAATGATTTTTTCAGACCCAACTGAAATCCCCATATGTGTTGCTAGAAAATTCTATTTAAATGTGTAAACTTGTGAGCCTACATATTGAGACCTTTATCAGCTTACTCAAGTTAGTTCCAAGAGAGTACCCCAGAATGGATAAAATTGTTTATTGAAACTATAGTATAGATTTTAATTAAGAATGCAGGAGAACGATAACAAGTCTACCTCCTAAGAAAAGTTCTTGATGCAGCTATACCATAACTATTTCCAAGGAATGTTGAAATAAATTTCAACAATAGAAACAAAGGCTGGATGGATCATTCATTGACTATTTTGAATGGTTGATAGAAAACTTTAAATGGTACTCTAGACAGAGGAAAGCTATCAAATTTACTGAAATGATAGCCTCTTAAATTCTACCTTCTTTAGTGGATTGGGTGAATGTTCTGTTATTTTAGTTAAAGACACCAAATCAGCTGGGCAACTGTCCAGATTCATGACCTTGTTAATCTGACCAGTCACTCCCCTTAGAGAACATGTGCTCAACAGAGAGAGACAGAATCTGAAAAATCATCTTTCAGAGAGGATGGCCACTTACTGTTCTCTTCATTTTTAATTTTCTTTTTCAGAGTTTGGACTATTTACAAAGCTGTATCTTTAAGTTCAGATACTCTTTTGCATAGCCTAATCTTTTGTCAGTGTACTTTACAGGATATTTTATTACCTACATTGTACTGCTTATCTGAAGGATTTTCATTTGAATGTCTTTAATTTTGCTATTGGGTGCATGTCCTCCTCAAAGAGAGAGAGAGAGAGAGAGAGAGAGAGAGAGAGAGAGAGAGAAATTATTTCCCAGGCAGATGGCCACAGCACAATCCCTTCTCTAGTCTCTGCACAGAATTTTGAGCATACACACACATGTGTGATTTTGAAGCTTTTGGGTCCAGGATTTGAATTGCAGTGTTGTCCATGTGAGATACACCATCTTAACCTGCATGTCACCTGTTGCCCTGCTTTTTAAGTTCTTTTTAAAGCTAGTTGTCTCTGTGGAGCTTTCTCATGTCATTCATTGTTTTTCTCATCTCCTGAAATTTTGTTGCATTTCATTGAGTTTTGGTATAATCAATATCCTGAATTTAGTTTCCAACAGTTATATAATTTTATGTACTTTATTCGTTAGAAGGGAGTTAGTATATTCCTTTGGAAGTGAGATATTTCCTTCTTTTTGGTTTGGCTTTTTGTTTTACTCTTTTTATTAATTTTTGTATTTCTTTTATTCCTTTGGATTTCAGGCATCTCATAGAGTACTCCTTCCTGATTTGAGGAGTACCTTCTATAGTGGTGTATTTATTTATTTTACTTTATTTAACATTATCATTATTATTTTTCAATTTGACCAGTGACAGAGAGAGGAAAGGTGAGAAAGGAAGCTGTCCAGTCCAGGACTCAAACCACAACTGGTCACATAGACGTCCAGTATCTTTGACCACCTCACTACCTATCTGCATGGTTGTAAATACCACCTAGTGGTGGTGTTTTATTTCTATTATTTTTTAGTATTTTTAAGTTATATTCCATATGACTGTGACATTTAGTACAAGTTAATGACTTGGCACTTAGTAGTTAACCATTTTAGCAGCATTGTTTCTTATTGATTTTTTTGTTCTTTTTTTTTTAAATCAAGAAACATGATAGATGGGAGGCAATTATCTTTGGAGTTAGGTAAGGGGACTCTGTACCTCCATCCAAAGCTACGGATTAGTGGGACTCAGATAGGGCCTTGTGCAGGTCTAATCATTTACCAGGGATCAGTGGATCCAGGAAGAATGTGTAGTACCTGTTAGAGGAATTTGAAACTAGGCAGGGTCCTACATGTTTTATGGAGTGAGCAAGTCTTGGACAGGGTTTTTATAGGATTCTGAGGGATAAGGACAGAAGTGGGAAAATAGGACTCATGTGGTACCAGGAGTGGTGATCCTGTGAGGTACAGAGGTGGGTAGGCCAAGTAGGGCTAAGCATGTCCAGAAATGCCACCTTGTGAGACCCTAAGATGAGGCCAGTGGGGACCCAGTAAGGTGTGGGCAAGAAAGTTTATAAAGCCCAGAGGTTAGCAACCTAGAATGGCTTCCAAGTGTACCCTAACCAGGCTTAGGTTAAGCTCCCCTTGAGACAAGTACAACTCATTTGGGCTTGAGTAAGGAAGCCTCTATGTCAGGATGTAGACAGAGCTAAGCAGAAGGAAGGCAGAACATAAGGCCCTAAGTGGAACAGGGTTAGTTGAGGTGCCTTGCAATGCTCAAAGGCCTATGGGGCCACCTAAGCCTGAACAGGCGTAAGGGGAGTTAGCCCACAAGGATCAGGGTTGAGACAAGTCTTGTGGGTCCAAGCAAAACCTAAGTTGCTGCACTAGGAGGGCTCAGGATAACCCACAAAATTCAGTAGTCTTGGTGAGGGTGTTAGGAGGAGCCAGAGACAAACTAAATTTCGTGGGGTCAATTTAAATGTGGATGTGTAGTCAGTAAAGCCTGTGAGACAGGGGTTCTACAAAACTTGGATGTGGCCTTGATAAGGTAACCTCCTGAGGAATAGAATGTTTCTGAGTCTCAGGGGATCAAGTGGGGTCAGCATGGCTGACCTAGGGTGCCTGGCATCAGCCAGTAGTTGATAAGGTCCAAGCAAACTCATGATAACAGCCAGGTCACTAGACAATGTTCTCCAGGATTATGGACTTCCTGGGGCAGTGCCCTGTCATCTTCCCTGTAACTGAGATGGCAACCCCTGGTGCCCATTTCCCAGATACCTTTCTCTCTGATTTTCCTACACTTAACAGTTTGGGGATATTCTGAAGGACTGTACTGCAGGTGACCTTAGAGGGGAGAAGTAGTCATTCCCTGAGACTTGAGTCTGAAAAGAGGAAGAGTGTAGGCCTGCCAGCTAGTTGGAGGAAATATCCAGATTTCTGTCTTTGATGAGGTTGGTTCTTTCACATGTACTGGGAGTTGGGGTGGGAATGTACAAGGCTCTTGGTCTACACTGTGCAAAGGAGCTGGTAGCTTTCAGTCATTGGGGGTGTTCCCCTCACTTCTCCCATTAACAGAGGATTCTCTCTTCTGTATTATCTCTTTCAACCCATAGAACTGTGAAGATGTAAGATTGGTCCTAATCATATTCTATCCTCTACCACCTGGTTCGCTTTCAAGACAGTGCCAAGCTCTTAGAGTGGGGTGGTGAAGAAAATTTAATGTTTACACTGAAGTGTTACAACTTTTTGCTTTTCTATAATGAGTGTTACCTCCTTGCCAGTTTTTTTTTTTTTTTAGAGTTTTTTTTTTGCTATAGGGCGTGTGCGCTCGCCAGACAGAGAGAGACAGAGAGACAGAAAGTGAGAAATTACCCACCGGGGGGATGGCCACACTGCAATCCCTTCTCCTCCGATCTCCTCTCAGGATCTTGGGCACGCACGCACACGTGCCCAGTGTGAGTTTAAGCCACCGGGTACGGGACACGATTGACTACGTGGGAGTCCAGCGACATAGCCATTATGCTAATTGCTGGTCCCTCTCCTTGCCAGTTTTATTATGCAGTTGAAGAGTGCTGGGGTTTGAGGTTGGTGTATGAAATTTGTAGTTTTGGAGGATAGTTCCTCTCAACTTCTCCTTTGCAGTACACAGGGCTCTGGAGCATCTCCAAGTTCAGATAATATACTCATCCTTTATGTCTCTAAGCTGAGATTCAGAACACTAGGAGCTTCCAGTCTATTTCTTGCAGTTTGTCAGTCTTGCATCACTCCACTGCTAGAAGTGTTGGCATTTATTAGATGCTGTTTCTTTTGAGAGAGATGCCACAGTAGGTGTTTCTCATAAGCCAGATTGATTTTTCTGAAAGGAGATGTGTTTTGAGCATTAGTTTACCATCTTTTCAGGTCAACGTTTCCTGATTAAAACCACCTTTCCTTTTCATTAACACTTATCTCTCAAGTGTTGGCTCTTCAGCAGCAAGCATCTGGACTTTGGGGTGGTCACTGAGACCTAACTCCAACTGCTTCAATAACAATAAAAGGTACCACTTACAGCAAGCCCATATTTTTAATTGATTTTATAGTAAGGAAATAAATCACGATGAGTTAAAATGTCAACATGGTACCTTAAATATTTCATAATCATCTTTTTTAATAAGCTGATATTGGAGAGGATAACATGTTCAGAAGAGTCGGGGGGAGCATATTGCAGACCAGCAGGTGGCATGGTAGTTGAGGCACTGGGTTCCTATGTGATTGACCATGGTTCAAGTCTTAGGCCTGAAGGCCTGCTTTGTCACTTTCCATCTCTTCCTCTCTCTCTCTGTCACTCTCTGGTGAGCACATGTGCCAAGTTGCAAATTAAATAATGATTATATTAAATAAAATTAAATAACAAAAAAGAATTTTTAAAGGAGTTATTTATTTATTTAGTTAGTTCCATTCATTGTTATTATTATTTTAATTTTACCAGTAAGTGACAGAAAAGAGAGGAAAAGGGAGAGTGAGAAAGCAAGCATCCAGGTCCAGGACTCGAACAGTGGTTGGCCATGTGTGAATCCAGCATACTTAACCACCATGCCACCTGCTGGCCCCTAATAATTATTTTTTAATAAGACCATAATGCAATGTAACCTAAGCTAGAAACTTCTGTCTGGGGGTGGACAGAACTCTGCAGGACAGGACTACCATTCCTGTTTGTCATTTAACTAACATTTATTGAGCATTTTTTGTGCCTACCTTGTGCCTAGGTAGGCACAAGACCTTAACCATAATTAACTTAAACAACAACAAATAAAAAAAATGTAATGGTTCATATACATATATGTCAGGGAGCCACTAGGTGGGATGATGGTTAAGGCATGCTGGACTCCCACATGGCTGACTGTGGTTCAAATCCCAGACCTGGTTGCTTTGTTTTTGCACATAATATCTCACATTGGTCAAATTAAAATAATAATGATAATAAAAAGCAAAATTAAATAATTTTATAAAAATACAAAAAGATGGGCAGAAAATTCCTCATGGCTCCTGAGAATTAGTGATTTCATGGAAAAAAGAGATGAAGATTTCCTACTGATGATTGAGCTTCCAGCCCATAAACTTGAGTGGCAGTAGAGGAAAGAACCAGGACTGCAGAAGATTTCTCATGCCTCCTGAGAACTAGTGATTTTGTGTGGCACTCCTGTGCACCGTGCTGTTTTGTATTTTTGCTTTTTTAAAATAAAAAATGTTTTTTTACTTTTTAAAATTTTTTTCTTCTTTTTTCTCTCTGTTTCTTTGTTAGTGTTATTGTTGTTTTTGCGCTCTCTCTCTGTTTCCTTTTCTTTTTCTTTTATCTCATCTATCTGCTCCTCAATCTTCATTTACTATGTTTCTAGATGAATCTAAGGGAACTATAGCTAAACATCCGAATACTATTTGTGTTAACATATTCCTCAATATCCACTGAATCTGCTGCACAAAGAATCACAACGGAACAAAATAGATTCCAGATCACCTCTTTCTGCACGCTCCTGAATATTCAGATTGAACTTCAAGAATTAGGAAGAAACACACCACCCATCAGATGACTAGAAATCTATTACATAAAATCCTGCAAGAAAACTTTCCAAACCTAGAGAGGCACTCAAAGATCCAGTCCCAAGAAATACAAAGGACCCCAAATAGAATCAACTCAAGAAGATCTTCTCCAAGACATATTATAGCCAGGTTGACCAAAACCACAGACAAAGACAAGATACTAAGATTGGCAAGAGAAAAACTGCAAGTTACCTACTAAGGATATCCAATCAGTATAACAGCAGACCTCTCATAGGAAACAATGCGAGCGAGGAAAGAATGGGAAAATATATTCACAGTGTTGAGGGAAAAGTAATTACAACCGAGAATACTGTACCCCTTAAGATTATCCTTCATGTGGGAAGAAAAGACAAGAACATTCTCAGATAAACAAAACCTGAAAGAATTTACTAGCAGCAGAACAGATCTCTAAGAAATTCTCAAGGGAGTGGTATATCAGGAAATTTAAATACAGACACACAGAAATAAGAGTTTAAAATGCAAGAAAATGGCCTACTTAATCATAGGGACAAGTCTGGAGTTGAATATTATATCCCAGAATTTAATCAGAAAAATCAAACCACAACAGAAGATTAAGTACATGAGATTGAACTAGTGAAATAGCATTTTATGACTTTTGACTAAAACATTTCTGATTTTCTTGTAGGCTTTGTTGTCTGGTTTTAAGAATTTGTGTCCTGTCATGAGATGTCAATAGGTTAATATTCCTATCATTTGAACAGAATCCTAACCTGTTTCCTAGCTTTAATTTTCAAGCTGCATTCCTTATGATTTCTTTGATTTATGTTGAAACTGCTTTCTTGAAATTACCAACTGAACTTGCTATCGAAACTAGTCAGATTATTTAAGAAATTGTATGATCAATACAGTGTGGGGGGGAAATAATGGAAGACTACTGTAGAGACCAGAGGTAGTGTGAGAAGAGGGTGAGAAAGGGCAGAGGGTCAGAAATAGGGGTAATACATATAATATATGTAGACATATATATTAGTATATATATTTATATAACTAGAAATGTAAAATTTTGATGGTAACATGCATGATTAAGCCATTATGCAGTATATTCTAGATGGGAAATCACATTTTGTATGTTGTGATGATGCTTAGGGAATGAATGTAAATTAAGTTGAAAAAAAAGTTTTAGAAAAAAAACTAAAACTGTTTTTCTTAAAAAAAAAAAAAAAAGCATTAAAAATACCTATTTGAGGGACCAGCAGTTAGCATAATGGCTGTGTCGCTGGACTCCCATGTAGTCAACCGTGGTTCGAGTCCCAGACCTGGTGGCTTAAACTCACGCTGGTTCATGTGTGTGTGTGCCCAAGATCCTGAGAATGGAGGAGAAAGGATTACAGCATGGCTGTAATAGCCCCTGGGGGGTGATTTCTCGGTTTCTGTCTCTGTCTCTTTCTGTCTTTCTGGTGAGTGCGCATGCCCTGGATCAAAAACCTCTTAAAAAAAATAAATAAAAACAAACAAAACAAAAACCTATTTAATGAGACCAGAAGTTATCATAATGGCTATCTTGTACTCCTGTGTAGTCCACCGTGGTTTGAGTCCCAGAACCGGTGGCTTAAACTCATGCTGGGGATGTGTGCATGCATGCCCAAGATCCCAAGAGCAGAATGGAAGATAAGGGATTGCGGTGTGGCCATCCCCCCCCCCCCATGGGGAGGGGGTGATTTCTCGCTTTCTATCTCTCTGTCTTTCTCTGTTTTTCTGGCAAGTGCATGCACCCTATAAAAAAAGGACTCTCAAAAAAAATAAATAAAAACGAATTTGATGACTGAATTAAGAAATGTAGTGCAAGTTGGGTGCTACTTTATAGTCTGTTCATTCTACTCACTGAGGTTTATGCCTAAAGTCAGAGTTGTTTTCATGAATATGTATGTATCAGCTGTGCTTGCTATTCATAATTTTTAGATTAATTAAGATCTTTACTGAATCAATAAAATGGGGGGAGGGAAAGGCCTAGAAAGCAACAGTAGATATCAGAGACAGTGTGGAAGGAGGGTGGGATATGGCAGAGAGTGAATGATAGGAAATCAAGGATGGAAAATAAAGCAAAATATACAGGAAATAAGAAATGGAAAATTATTTGTTGACAATAACACATATGTTGATATGCTTGAATGAGCCAATATACAATGAATTCTGGATGAAAAAAACTCATTTTGTATGCTGTAATGATGTATAGTGAATGAATGTAAATAAATAAATTTTTAAAAATTTATACTGGAAATATATGTGTGTATGCCCCAAATCCCAGGAGAATAAAGGAGAAGGGATTGTGGCATGGCCATAATCCCTGGGGTTGATTTCTCATTTTCCTTTACTGTCTTTCTCTATATGTCTTTCTGTCTGTCTGTCTGTCTGTCTCTCTCATGAGTACACACACCCCCATGGCATAAACTGTAAAAAAAAAAAAAAAAAAAAAAAAAAAAAAAAAAAAAAAAAAAAAAAAAAAAAAAAGAAAGAAAGAAAAGAAAAAGTGAGATTAGTATCAATAGACTCTGCCCCCTGACTTGTGGTCCTGGGGACCATATTTACAAACTGGCAAATGAGCATTGACTGGGCAGTTAGGGACTCCACCCTTCTCAGCCCACAGTCCACTGCCCACCCTACAGTTCTAGGTTCAGCTACTGCTCCCAGAAACTGGGGCATGTGCAGGCTGACCTCAAGGTCTTCAGAAAGCCCCAACACCAGGGCACCCTCATGCTTGCCCCTTCATGGCCACTGACAGTTCAGCACCTCTGCTGTTCCCCACCCTCAAGATCTGCATTGACCAGGGTATGGACTTGGTCTCATATCCCCCAGGCTGGCTGGGGTCCAGGTACACTGAACTCCAAGTGAGCTGTCCAGCCCCCTCCTATGCACAGTTCCAGATATATGCCATCTAGATCCGCTCCCAAGATGTTATTCCTGGAGACACAACAATACATTCTGCCCTAACCTATTAGCCAAGTAGTAACAAGTTACTTCATGTGCCATCATGGGTGTTGCCTGTCCCTCTAGACCCTCTTACTCTGGGGACTGGATTGGGTTCACCATCCTGATTGCTTTGTGGGAAGTAGCTGGCAGGAGGGGTAGGTATCAGCTGGGCTGGTATAGGAAGTAAATGATAGCCATTGGACAGGGCACCCACCACCCACTGGACTCTTCCCAGGCCTCTGCAAAGTTCCAGGTCCTTCTCCAGGAATGGTACCAACAGCCCCTCTCTGGACCTAAGAAGGGCAAACTTCTGCACCTACACATGCTGGGATCACGTAACTGCATGTCCCCACATCTAGGTGCACTGGGCTGTCTGCTACATTTCCACTAGGAGGCTTCCCTTGGCAGAAATGCCCACTTGGGGATCCGGGCTTGTGCCATCTGTTCCTTATGTGCCCAAGTCTGCAAGAAAACTTGAAAACTCCAGACCATTACTCAGGTTATTTTCTACATTTCTCTCTCTCTCTCTCTCTCTCTCTCTCTCTCTCTCTCTCTCTCTCTCTCTCTCTCTCTTCCTTCCTTTCTTTTTTTCTTCCTTCCTTCCTTCCTTCCTTCCTTCCTTCCTTTCTTTCTTTCTTTCTTTCTTTCTTTCTTTCTTTCTTTCTTTCTTTTTTCTTTTTCTTTTTTTGTTGGAAAGGATTTTGCTATAGGGCGTGTGCATTCACCAGAAAGACAGAGGGATACGGAGAGATACAAAAGCAAGAAATCACCCCCAAGGGAGGATGGTCACGATGCAATGCCTTCTCCATTCTCCTTCCTCTCAGGATCTTGGGCATGCATGTACACATGCCTGGTGTGAGTTTAAGCCACCAAGTCTGGGACTCAAACTGCGGTCGACTACATGAGAGTCCAGAGACATAGCCATTACGCCAACTGCTGGTCCTGTGGCTTGCTTTTTCAATTTCCCTCTCTCTCTCTGTCTCTCTCTCATCCTGTCCATCTGGTCAATTAAAATAAATGAATAAATAAATAACGTTAAATAAAATAATTCTTTAAAAAGAACTTATATATAAGTAAGTTGTTATATGTATTGTAACAATATTTGAAAATACTATGCATTAATATGAACTCCCTCAAAACAAAGGATAGTGCTTTGGATTTGGAAATGAATACTGTTTTCTCGGTTCCAAGTATCAGTTCATTATTTATTAAGGATTATTTATCTCTATCTATCTATCTATTTATCTTTCTTTCTTTCTTTCTTTCTATTTATTTTACCAGAGAGGGACAAAGTCAGAGAGAGAGAGACAGAGAGATAAAAAGAGAGAGGAAAATGGAAAAAGCAAGATGGCAGGTTCAGGACTTGAACCACGATTGGACATTTGGGAGTCCAGGACCCTTAACCACCATGCCACCTTTTGGCCCCACAGTTTATTATTATAGTAGAATTTATTTTTTTAATTTATTTTGTTTTTTCTTTATTTATTTACATTCATTCACTGTACATCATTATAGCATACAAAATGAGATTTTTCCATTCACAATACACTGTATATTGGCTCAATCAAGCACATCAACATATGTGTTATTGTCAACAAATAATTTTCCATTTCTTGTTTTCTGTATATTATAGACAGACTGACCAAAACCACAGACAAAGACAAGATACTAAGACTGGCAAGAGAAAAAAGGCAAGTTACCTACAAAGGGTATCCCATCAGACTCCTTTCTCTTTAACAGTTCCTGTCCCCTGAAATATCTCTATAGTAGAATTTATTTAGAAATGTTTCCCAAACTGTATTTTAAAAACATTCAGTAAGGGACCAGCAGTTAGCTTAATGGCTATGTCACTGGACTCCAATGTAGTCGACCGTGGTTTGAGTCTTGGACCCGGTGGCTTAAACTCACTCCAGGTGTGTGTCCGTGCGTGCCCAAAATCCTGAGAGGAGAATAAAGGAGAAGGGATTGTGGCATGGCCATTCCCCCTGGGGGGTGATTTCTCGCTTTCTGTCTCTCTGTCTCTCTGTCTTTTCTGGCGAGCGCATGTGCCCTATAGCAAAAAAATAATAATAATAATAAAATGTATTTTTTACTTGCTTAATTTTTTAAATTATTTATTTATTCATTAATTTATTTTAATTTGACCAGAGAGAGAGACAGAGAAAGAGAGAGAGAGAAGGCAAGCCACCAGGTCTGGGACTCGAACCATGGTAGGCCATGTGGGAATGTCCAGCACCTTAACCACCATGCCACCAGCTGGTCCCCACTTGCTTAATTTTTAAAAAAAAAAATTACATATATGTGAGCTCACTAAAGAGAGCATCAAAAATGGTGATGTCATAATTTTTTTCTCCATTTTTCTATCCATTTCAGGTTTGGGGCATGCATGCACATGTGGCAACATATTTCTAAGTAATCGACCAGAATGTACATTGTGATTGGTTATGTGGAGTACAATTCATTCTATACAAATCTTAACATCTATGTTATGGGGCTTTGTATGGTTAATTTTGAAGATCTGGCCCAGATTTTTTTCAATCTAATGTGTTTATACTATAATGTTCTCTCATCATCAGTGTGTAAGAATTCTAATTAATCTCTGTTATTGCCAACACTTTTTTTCCTTAGCCATTCTGGTGGGTCTTGTTGTTATCCAGTGTACTACTCTAGACCTGGAAGGACCTCAGTGAATAGTTCTCTATTTTGTGTGTGACTCATTAATATATTAATAATGGATACAGAGAAACAAACCTCTCTCACACAACATATTTATCCCATTTGTTCCAAAAATATTGAACCAAATTTCCCTAAGGGTTGTAGAAATGTTTTAGACACTCTCCCTTGTTATGCACATATTGGAACACATAGCATATGTTCTCTCAGGTCTGTAATAGACACCCTTTGTTCCTTACCTTTTCTCATTAGCCTTTGATGAACTTCAGTGTTAGAATCAATGTTTTGGGCTGTAAATAAAAAGAACTGAACTGAAGGGAGGGGTCAGTTCTTCTCAGATCATCTGTCCTATCTCAAGCCAGCCCCCCTGCTTACTTAACCTCCAAGATGGGTATTTTTTCAAGCCATTCTTCCATGTCCTTATCATTTTGCATTATTTCATCCAAAGCACAGTGTAAATTGGGAGGGAAGAGATACAAAATGCATTTCGAAGAAATACCCTTCATTCCATGAACTAGAATTTACACACCTGCACTTCCCCACATCTTCAGTGGTCTTTGTTTACATTTCCTACCACCTCTGTTCATGGAGGAGAAAACAAACAAACAAACATATAAGGAACGGGACATTTTCAGTCTTAGGATTCTATAAACAATCAATAGTTACAGGACTGACTGTTTTAGTTTTTTGCTATAGGACATGTGTGTTCACCTGAGAGAGACTGAGAAACAGAGATAGAGGAAAAGTAAGAATTCCTCAAGAAGGAATGACCACACCACAGTCTCTTCTCCATTCTCCTCTTGGCACTTTGGGCACGCACGCTTGGAGTGTATTTCAAGCCTCTGGGTTCAGGACCAGAGCTGTGAAGTTACCCATATGAAATCCAATTGCCTTAACCAATACCTCACCTACTGGCCCATCCTTATTTATCTCCTAAGAGTAGATTAAGCATTACTTATGTCTTAAATTATAAGATCAATAACAAGTGACATTTTCAAATAAAAGTTTACTTACAAGTTAAGTACATATTTATCAAAGTGTGCCCTCATTGTTGTTACGTACATAATTCTTCAGTACTGTAATAATTGTTCATATATTTTTGTTCAGTTTTTATTCAGTGTGATTTTCAGATTGTCCCAAAAGTACCTATGCACACCCGACCAAGAAGGAAGGGCACCTTGAACCTATCTAGGCTGAGTATAGTTTATGCAGGATGAAGCCCAATGTTTTATAAGAAAAATGAGAAACCATCGTGGAGAGAGACAGATTGCCTCAACATGTGAGGTGAGCAGAGTTCAAAGTAGGAGAGAAGTTTTCAGTCTCTTGAGCTAAAACTCAACTGTTCCCATGGGATGTGACTTTGAGATTAAATTCCCTAAGATGCTGGGAACCAGCAGTTAGCGTAATGGCTATGTCGCTGGACTCCCACGTAGTCGACCGTGGTTCACGTCTCGGACCCGGTGGCTTACAACTCACGCTGGGCGCGTGTGCGTGTGTGCCCAAGATCCCGAGAGGAGAATGGAGGAGAAGGGATTGCGGCGTGACCATCCCCCCTGGGGGGTGATTTCTCGCTTTCTGTCTTTATGTCTCTCTCTGTCTGTCTGTCTGGCAAGCGCACACGCCCTATAGCAAAAAACCTCTCCAAAAAAAAAAAAAAATTCCCTAAGATGCTAGGAGAACACGGCCCCCCACACCTTATAAGAGGTCATTGACTCAGCATTGCCACTTGCACACAGGCACACGCATGGCAAATTTACAAGAAGGGTCAGGAAAAACATGATACTGGGAAGGAACAAGGAGAAAGAATAGAGGTGGAGACAGCTCAGTCAGGATGTGGGATATCCAATCCCTCAGCAACATACTTGGACCTCAAAGCATGGGGAAGTGTAAAAATGCCAGGTTGATGGTGGTGGGTTCCTAAGGTCCTCCAGTCTTCCCGAGCCAGAATTCCCTAGGGAAACTTCAAAGTATGGACCTGAATCCACCAATCTGGGCACTAGAAACTAGAATGAGTTCCCTTCCCCAGTGCAAATGGGTCACAGGAGAGGAGAACTCAGATACCTCTTCCAAAGTTAGATTGATGTAGTTTGAATGTGTGTTCTAAGTTTTATGTGTGGAAAATTTAACCACAAATTCATGTTTACAGTAGTGGGAGGTGGGCCTCTGGGACACAATTAGAATTAGATGCAGTTATCTGGGTGAGAGCCTCATAGTGGGACCCTTGGCTTTGTAGGAAGGAGAGAACCTGAGCTGCCACATGCTTGCCCTCTGCCTTGAGATGTCTCCCACCATGTAATGACAGCAGGAATGTCCTCACCTGATGCTGGCACATTGGTGTTGGACTTCTCAGCCTCCAAAAATATTAGTTAAATAAACCCCTTTTAAAATAAATTGTCCAGTTGATATTCATTTATAAAAACAGAAAATGGATCAAGACAGGGATGCATTGACTGAATTATCTGAAAACTGCACAGGTTCAGAGAAGTGACTGTTGGACTTGATTATCTACTGATGACCCACTGTGCACTGAGATCCTTGGAAACATTTTCTACTGGGAGTTCCTAAGAGTAGAGAGCAGCCTTGAGGCTTTGGATACTGCATGGGGTAGTGCAGAATGTGGCTGAACATGTGACCATTCATCCATTGTCTGGCTAGAGTGAGGCCTTCAGTGAACTAAACTGTCCAAGACAGTGGAATCAGTGAGAGAAGGAGGCTTCTGTGCTCCTAAGTTTCCCTGGAGCCTTGTGATCCTGCTCTTTTATCTACTTTAGCCCTTGGAGAGTCACTACCTTGAGGACTGCCAAACAAATGTATGTGTTGTTTTGGGTTTTCATGCCTTGGGCTGTGGTTATGTCTGTGACCACACGAGAGCAGATTGTGCCCACTCTACTCGGCTGAAGAAGTGAGCTGGGAAGGTCCATTTGGAGTTTATTTTGGCTGCCCCTGTCTCTGACCCACTCTGTATTTTCTGTGATGATTATCCATCTTTAATATGAGCTGCTAGGGACCATCGTTAGTTAGCATAATGGCTTTGTCTCTGGACTCCCATGTAGTCGACCGTGGTTCGATTCCTGGACCCAGTGGCCTTAACTCACGCCAGGCATGTGTGCTTGCATGCCCAAGATCTTGAGAGGAGAATAGAGGAGAAGGGATTGTGGCATGGACATCCCCTCTGGGGAGTGATTTGCAGCTTTCTGTCTCTTTGTCTCTCTCTGTCTGGTGAGCGCTCATGCCCTACAGCAAAAACCTCTAAAAAAAATATGAGCTGCTCAAAGGTAGTAACAAAGCTCCAAGATAATTTCACTCATTCACCAACTGTGTCCTGAGTATTCATTTTGTACAGGCACAATGTTAACCCTGGTGTTGCATTAACAACCATAATCTCTGCCTGGAGGAGTTGACTGTCTGAAGTGAGTTAAAAACACAAAGCGCTCAAGTGAAACTAAGCAGGTGTGAGGGAAAGCTTGGGGCCACTTGGTTGGCAGCTAGGAAAGGCCTCAATGAAATGACAGTTTTGCTCTGACCAGGAAGACAAGAGAAGCCAACCATACACATATCCATTAGCAATGTTTCAGGGTAGAGGTTCAGCTGTCCAGAGACTAGAAGGAAGAGGTAAATTAGACCAGAGAGGTAGCTATAACACACCAGTGTGAGTGGAGGGTGTCTAGAAGGAGAAAGGAGGGAGAAAGCAGGGTAGAGCCAGGCCTCAGGGCCTGGAAATCTTTACTAGTCTCTGTTTCTGTGAGATAAATTTACACCAAATTTTGAAGCTTACAAAAATCTTGTATTACCTGACAGTGTGGACTAGAACCCAGGCCCAGCTGAGCCAGTTGCTTTTGCCTCCAGGTGTCTCAGAAGGATGAGGCTGTGGTCTCAGCTGAGGCTCTCATGAAGCAGGATAAGTTTCTGAAACCATGAGCTACTGGCAGGTTTGTTTGGAATGGAGTATACATTCTTGTTTATTGGATTGGACCTTCTGTTAATTCTTTGCCAGTGGAGCCTTACCATAAAGCAACTGAAATTTTGAGTTCGATTTCCAATATTCAGGGATGGGATAGACAGAATAAACACAGGAGAGAGGGAGCCAGACAAAAATGACAAACACATTCTTAGTAGGAGCATTCCTTATATTTTCATCTTTTTTAATTTTTAAACTTTTTTTGGTCTAGAAGCCAGTAACTAAATGCAGTCTAACCCAGAGAGGAGATCAGTATGCTAGGATCTGTGTACCAGCAATCAGTAATCACTGGGAGCAATTATGGGGTTCTAGAAAACCCATAATTCCATAGGCCAACATGAGGCACTAGGCTGTAATTCTAAAGAATTATTTATTCAATTTTGGTTATTATTATTCTTCAGTTTGACCAGAAAGACAAGGGGAGGAGAATGGAGTGAGAAAAGAAGCTCCAGTTCCAGGAATTGAACTGCAATTGGCCATGTGGGAAACTAGTATCTTAACCATCATGCCACCTGTTGGCCCCTGAAAATCTACATATAGTGGAAAACACTGATAAGTTTTACATCAGAGAGTCAGTATCTGAATTTCAGTTAATTCCAACCTTTCTTTGGTACAGATTAGGAAGTAAAGTTAAGAGGAACACTGGAAAAATAACTTTTCATATATTACAGATCAGAATTCAGGCTGTTTGAAGTTGTATTTAATGCTACCTCCCACCCCATTGTGTAATACTCCCATCTCTAAGTTTGTGCATTTGCTACATGTGGCACTAGCCCATGGATTATTACATATTAGAGGTACATATACCTGGTGACATCCCTAAAAGCAGAGGCTGGAACAATCGCCATTGTGAAAGTGAGTATATAGGGAAGGCAAAATGGCTTGTCCAGGCCACAGCACTGAAAACAAGAAGGATTCAGCAGTTATTCCAGTTCTTTCTCCTTAGAGATGGGAGCCTATTAGCTATTTGCCTAATTCAGGATCATAATGTCAACTGGGCAGAAAGAATGACAAGAGCAGACAGAGGTCTGGTGCTTCCTGGCCTCATTGCCATTAGCTGATGGCTCCAGGAGACTGCCATGGTCAGTGAGGACCCCTCTTCCCTCTTTCTGGGTGAGGGACAGTTACCCATGCAGCTAATAAAGGGGTTGAGCTGGCTTACGTAAATGCAGAGTGGAGGAGTGTTTACAAGCTGGGCCTGGAGATATCTCGGGAGGCTTCTGCCCATATACTGCCCTGAAGATTCTCAGGGCTCCTCCCAGGGCTCTCCTGCTATAGTGACTCAGGATTTACCCCAAGGAGTTTCAGTCTCCTCCCTTCCTTCACCTCACCACCCACCTTATCTTTGATGAGATGCAAAATCAGTTTTCATATTTTTGTAGGAATATGTGAGAAAATACTTTGCATTTTTTTTTTCACTTCACGTTACGACTACCAGTGTTTGCATGTGACTGAGGATCATATTGAGTTAACCATCCATCTATCATCTCACCCTAGTTGGGAAGTGCATTAGCCAGGATTCTGGATGACATGCAGGTGGGAACCTTCAGGGTAGGCACATGTGGGAACCTAGAAGACAACCTGGAGCCTTCCATAAGAGCAACCCTTCTACATTATCTACTCGCTGTGCACCTCCCCAAAGTTACCCACCTCCCAACAAACCCTGGGTCTGCAATTCCAAAGGGAAGTGCTCCCTCCCCTAGAGTACTGTGCCTCCTTGGCCACTTGCTAGCTATGTTTTAGGAAGATCACTTCACCTCTGTGAGCTACAGTTTTCCCCTGTGAAAACTGAGGTAAAAGGGGAACCAGCAGTTAGCGTAATGGCTATGTTGCTGGACTCCCACATATTCGACTGCGGTTTGCGTCCCGGACCCGGTGGCTTACAACTCACGCTGGGCGCATGTGCGTGCATGCCCAGGATCCCAAGAGGAGAATGAAGGAGAAGGGATTGCGGAGTGACCATGCCCCCTGGGGGGTGATTTCTCGCTTTCTGTCTCTATGTCTCTCTCTGTCTGTCTGGCGAGCGCACGAGCCCTATAGCAAAAAACCTCTCAATAAACAAAACAAAACAAAACAAAAAAAACTGAGGTAAAAGAAAACCAAACATACAGGGTTATTTCAAGATCTCAGACAAGCCAGGGAAGTGTAGGCCCAGGGCTGGCCTTGTAGGAAGGGCTGCCAAAGAACTGTTCTTGCTTGATTTTCTTGTATAATTTTTTTTTGTATAAATCTATAGTAAAGCATAAATATGTCAAAGTATCTTAACTGCAATGTTGACAAGAGTATAATTAATCTACCCACCTATATGCATCTCACTATTTTTATTAGTACTTCCTTGCATATATTTCTGTATGCGTATGTGTTTATTTTTTGGTATTTTGTTCCATATGTAGGTTTATTTCCCTATTTACTTAGTAAAATTACAAATGCTTTTAATTGCACAATTTATGTCCTGCTGTCCTGTAACAATATCCCATTTTTCTCCTACTCACCACTATGGCCATCATTATTTGCAACCACAAGTTTCTTTCCCACTTCCATGAATTTGTCATTCCAAAGATGTGATATAGATAGTATCACAGATTACCTAATCTTTTGTGACTGGACTTTCCAATTCACATCATTTTCTGGAGAGTCATTCAAATAGTTCTGTAATTGGTTAACTTTATTCCTGTTGAGTAACCTTGCATGGTGTAGATACACTTTGTCTGAGCATTCATGTAGTCAAGGCATATCAATTTTATTAGAGACTGCCTAGCTGGCGGCAGCTGGTGACGTTGTGGTTAAAGCTGCTGGATCCCACGTGACTGGCTGCATGGTTCAAGTCCTATTCTCAGCATCTTAAAAACCATGGCAAGCACAGGTATGTGCATGCTTATAACCCCAAAAGGACAGAGAGATGGAGAAGAAGGGATTGTGGTGTGACAATTGCCATGGGGGTACCTTCTTGCTTTCCCTCTCTGTCTCTATCACTGGTAGGCATATGTGCTATCTAGCTAATTTTTTTTTTCAATTTATTTATTTGCATTCATTCACTGAACATCATTACAGCATACAAAATGAGATTTTCCATCCAAAATACACTATATATTGTCTCAATCAAGCACATCAACAAACATGTTATTGTCAGTAAATGATCTTCCATTTCTTGTCTTCTGTATGTTTTGCTTTTTTTCCCCCCATCCTTGATTCTCTATCTCTTACCCTCTGCCATCTCCCACTCTCCTTCCACAGTCTCTGGTATCTATGTTTGCTTTCTATACTGTTTTCTCCTCACATTTTATTGTATCGCCAAAGACCCTAATCAATCCAAATACCCTCATAGCAAACACAGGTGATACCCACATTTCCATGAACACAAGTCTTACTTTACGCATCCTATAAAGTAGCACTATCTAGCTAATTTAAAAAAAGAAAGAAACTGCCTAACTGTTCTCCAAAAGAGCTATGTCACTTTGGGACCAGCAGTTAGCACAATGGCTATGTCGCTGAACTCCCATATAGTCAACCGCGGTTCGAGTCCTGGACCAAGTGGCTTAAACTAAAGCTAGGCGCATGTGCATGCATGCCCAAGATTTGGAGAGGAGAATGGAGGAGAAGGGATTGCGGCATGGCCATCCCCCCAGGAGGTGATTTCTTGCTTTCTATCTCTCTGTCTCTCTGTGAGCGCACGTGCCCTATAGCAAAAACCTCTCAAAAAAACATAAAAGAATTTAAAAAAAAAGCTATATCATTTTGCATTCTCATCATCAATGGATGAGTGATAATTTCTTCAGTTTCTTTCCTGAATTGACTTTATTTTATTTTTTAAACTTTAAGCACTCTGATAGGTGTGTATTGATATCTCATTGCTTTAATGTACATTTCATAAATGGCTGATGATAAATAAAGCATATTATGCTTTTATGACATCTGTATCTTATCTCTGGTAAAATGCTCATGACTTTATCCCCTTAAGTCTATTTTTTTTTCCTGATGAATGTGGGGATTCTGTTTATATTCTGGATACTAGTCTTGACTGGATAGGAGGGTTTTATTTTGGTGAATTTAGGAATTCTGTTTATATTGTGGATGCTAGCCTTTATTAGGTAGAAGACTTTTTTCCTCCAGAAGGAATTAACTTGAGGATCCAGCAGATTGCATGTTGGTTAAGGCACTGGACTCCCATATGGCTGACTGTGGTTTGAATTCTAGAGCTGGTGTTTTAAAAATCATAGTGGGTGCGTATGTGTGTGTGCTCATAATCCTGAGAGGAGAATGGAGGAAAAGGAACTGTGGCTTGATCATCAACCCTAGTGGGTGATTTATCACTTCCTCAGTCCTTCTCTGGTTAGTGAACATGCTCTATGGCGAAACTTTTTAAAAAAAAAAAAAAAGAAAAAAGAAAAAAAATGAGCTTACAAACTTTTTTATTCTATTTTTTGCCTTTACATTTATTCATTCTATATGTTACCAGTAAAAATAAATTTTATCTCAAAATATCAAAGTAAATTTACACTGTATGTGTTACTATAAATGTAAAGAATGTGTAGAATCCTATGTAACTTCTGGGATGGTGTTTTATTGGCCCTTTGATACAAGATTTGGCTCCCCTGTAGTACAAATTAAGGTGGAGCCCAACCCAGATCTAAACCAGGAGATGATGGATATCAAAGTGGTTTCTTGGGTTCTCTTCAGTCCCATCTCAAAATCTGGTGAGCTAGACAGCATGTATAAAGCAATGTCCTCACATTATATATTTAAAATTCTTGTTAGACTGAAAGAGTCATTTCCCTATTCTATCATTTTCTATTAATGTGTTAGTACAAATTTATCTAAGTAGTTAACATGTTGTCTTCTGAGAGGAGGCTAGGAACTATATGTGTGACATCTATAATAATTATTAATCAAACAAGTACAGGTATTGGGCAATTACTATGTGTTTGCATGGAATGAGAGCTAGAAAGATGAGTAAAATATAATATTTATCTTCAAGGAGCAGTCATACTATTTGGAGATTTGTTGACAACTCTTCTGTACCTGTAAATGCCTAGAACCAAACAAATAAAGAAAGGATACCCCTTAACTACCATTTGATGAATAACTGTTATTTCTTGAATGGTGGAGATAGCCATAATGGAGAGATAATCCAGCCTGTGAATGGAGAGAGAAGGTGAGTTTTCTAAATGAAGGATAATAGAACGTGTGAATGGTGGATGTTCCTGGATTCTGAAGTGGGCAGAGCAGATCTTTAGAGACTTGACACTGAGAAGACAGCAGGAGAAATTGTAGTAAGATGTTTTAACACTGAGCATGAGTTGTTTTGTGAGAACAGCACTCCTGACTCCAGGAATAATGGGGAGAGGCAATGAGTTCGGGGCCCTGGGGACCATCAAGGTAACAGCACATATTACTCATTTTAGTTGGTTGTTTGGAATATAAACCCTAATTAAAATTTCAACAGTGATTATTTTGATGATGTTCTGTACAGTACAAGATACTTAGGATGCTAATAAGTGTCAGTTAATACTTAGGACCTGAGGTAAAATAGTCTCTGAAAATAAAAATGCCCATTGGAAATCTCAAGGTGTGAAATTATGGAAATGTTTAGAATTCCAATACATTTAGAAATTACTATCAAATTATTGGTTCATGTTCACATTTGTCCCAAAATATTTGAATTTATGAATCATCTCAAGAAGCCTGAAATAAAACAAGCTAAATGTGAAGAAGAGACAGGCATATATACCTAGCAGACTACAAATAGAAAATCTGTTCTTCCTGAAACAAAGCCTCAGCTCTCTGCCCTTAGGTCCAGGTCCTGCCCAGGAATACCCAACCCTGAACCCAAGGCTACATCCCAACGTTTTAAGTCAATGGGAATTGAGATGGAAATAAGAATATAAAGGACCTTGTTTAATATCAAAATTTGCAAGAACTGTAAAGTCACATTCTGGTGTTCATTCCTACCACAGACCACCCTAGACTTGAATTATTGTAATTATACAACCAGCTCTCAGAACCACAGTGTGGACTTCTGCATCTCCCCAACTCTCACTAGTCCCAAGATCCCCACCATGCCAAGACACACCTCCAGGCACTGGCTACAAAAGGGATTTGGAGGCACCATGTTCTCTTATGAAGAAAAAATCTCTGACCTAGCATCAGCCTCTCACAGTTTTAGGCTTTTCCCTTGAGTTGTGTGAAATATTTAAATTGAGTCGGTGGATGCAACCAGTTTGCTGGACCCCAATTTCTCCAGATGGACCCAGCTTAGAAATTTTAGAATGGAAAATGAGCCAGGATGGCAGGGAGAAGGGTGGGCTCAGACATGGCTCACATGAAACCTTCACTCATAGTCCTACCCACAAGACCCCATTCCTTCAAGGTTCTGCTCATGCAGTCCTTTCAGCTTTTCCATAGGCCACATCCACATGCCATGCCTACACCCAGACAGGCCTTCTCTTTGTCTCCTACTTACTTATTTAAAGATTTTTTTACTATGGTTTGTGTATAGTATCAATTAAAGAATATGTAACATGTAACATTTTATAAATGATTTGCAAGGTTAGATACTTTTGGAAATCAGGGTGATGAGATTTAGTAGCACATTATATTTTATCTTTGATTTTTTTTAAGAACTTTTTTATTATTATTTTAAAAATTTTATCTGAAATGGAGAGAGTGAGAGAGCGTGATAAAACAATTCACCACCTCCAGGATTAGAACCACAGTCAGCCATGTGAGGGTCCAGAGCTTTAACCACCAAGCCATCAGCTGGTCCCTGAATTCCTTGTTATCTAAGTCAGACTGTGTTATAGTTCATGATTATCCTTAGGGTGCATGCACTTGCCAGAAAGACAGAGAGAGACAGAGAGATAGAAAGCGAGAAATCACCCCCCAGGGGGGATGGCCACACAATCCCTTCTCTTCCATTCTCCTCTTGGGATCATGGGCACGCACGCACACGTGCCCGGTGTGAGTTTAAGCAACTGGATCCGGGACTCAAACCACGGTCGGCTACATGGGAGTCCAGCGACATAGCCATTACGCTAACTGCTGGTCCCAGTTCATGATTATCTTTAGACAACTGTTCAAAAACCACATAAAAACTGTAGAGTTACTGTATATATGTAATTGGTAATGGTACTTTTTGACAAGTTATTAGAAGGATTAAAGTAAAGAAAAATATCATTGGTCTTTTCATAAAACTGAAGATAATTAGAAAATACATGACGAGGAAAAATGAAAAATGAAATAAAATAAACAAAGAAAATATTTCAGAAACTGTGTCCAAACCCAGGAGACC
Source organism: Tupaia tana (assembly GCA_026018925.1). Classification (NCBI taxonomy): domain Eukaryota; kingdom Metazoa; phylum Chordata; class Mammalia; order Scandentia; family Tupaiidae; genus Tupaia; species Tupaia tana. The sequence goes on along the minus strand of JAKSZU010000025.1, from coordinate 2,054,364 downwards.
AGGCCAGCCCAGAAATGCAATCTTTTTCTGCCAGGCCTTCTTTTTATGCCAAAGGCTGGTCAAACCTCCAGAAGGAGACCTAGGGAATTGTGAGACCCACTCAATGATGGAAACACTTGCTTGGTCACCTCCAGCTCAGACATCCTATCCAAGCCTCCATGACCTCCCAGGACTTTGGTGACCAAAGACTTTGGGCACAACCCCACTCCTCCACAGCCATGGCTGAAGGAGAAATAGTGGTCATACTTAAGGAAATTTCCTGAGTAGTCTTCCATTACAGGCATTGTTCATACTATTGACTAAAAATGCACCTAGTCAGGTTCTGTTTTCAGATTTTGCTATATGTGTACATGCCACTGGAGAGATACTGAGAAAAAGAGAGAATATAAGAAAGCACAATCTATTTTCCTCTACTGTCTTCTCAAGACTTTGGGTAGGCATACACACCTACATATATGACTGGCACACTTTTTGAGCCATACAGTCTGGGACTTGAATTGCAGTTTGCCATGCAGGATCCAGCAGCTCATGCACTATGCCACCTACTGGCTGGCCCAGAATTTTTAAAAAATTGTTTCAATGTTGCCAGCAGCTGGTGTGGTGGTTAATATAATGGACTCCCATATGGGTCACCATGGTTTGAGTTCCAGACATAGTGGTGAAAATCACACTAGGCACATTTGTGGGCTTGCGCAAGAGAAGAATGGAGGAGAAGGGATTGTAGTATGGGCCTTCCCCAAGAGGGTGATTTCTTACTTTCTCTCTATCTCTGTCTTTCTTTGGTGAGAACATGCACCTTATGACAAACCCCATTCCCAATAAAAATTATTTTAAAGTTTATTCTTTTCATGAGTAAAAAGACAAAGAGAGGGAGAGAGAGATCCATAGACAGGGAAACAGGCACTGCCAACAGTTTCTCAATAACTTATTTACCCCCAGACTCAGCCAAGCCCCAGATTATGGGTACTTGTATGCCTGGCACATTCAGGTAGGCCTCCATATGTGAAATCTAAATCTTCCCATGTGGTGTAACTTTGCAGTGTGTCATGTTTTATCACTCCACCATCATCCAGCTCATTTGTTGTTTTTTGTCTTTTAGAACATGGTCATCCTATCTGGGGTAAAATGAAACCTCATTGAAGCTTTGATTTATATTTTGTTGGTAATTAGTGATATTAAGTAATTTTTTTACATAATTGGCCATTATTTGTCTCTTTAAAAATATTTATTCCTGTCTTGGGAACCAGCAGTTAGCGTAATGGCTATGTCGCTGGACTCCCATGTAGTCGACCACGGTTCGCGTCTCGGACCCGGTGGCTTACAACTCACGCCGGGCGCGTGTGCGTGCGTGCCCAAGATCCTGAGAGAAGAATGGAGGAAAAGGGATTGCGGCATGACCATCCCCCCTGGGGGGTGATTTCTCGCTTTCTGTCTCTATGTCTCTCTCTGCCTGTCTGGCGAGCGCACGCACCCTATAGCGAAAAACTTATCAAAAAAAAAATTTATTCCTGTCTTGATTTAATTTTATAAATGGGTTTTTGTCTTGTTTTGTTTTGTTTTTTGGGGGAATTTTCTGTGGAAATTATTGAGTTTCTTATATACCCTGAATATTAATCCTACATTAGATGAACAGATTGAAAATACTTTTAACCTCTCCTGCAGGAATTCTCTTCACACTGTAGATTACTTGCTATGCCTAATTATTTTATTGGTGTTTGCTATAATTCCAGTTGTCTCTTTATGTTTTTGATGCCTCTGATTTTGAGATCTTCTGCAACGAATCTATGCTCATAACAATACTGAGGCAATCTCCCTACTTTTTTCTTCTGTATTTTTGTTTTGAGTTTTACATTTGAATTCAGTCTGTTTGTTCTTACATAAGTATTCACTATCTCCAGTACCATTTATGAAAGTACTGTTCTGTCTCCAGTGTCTGTCCTTGGCATCATTGTTGAAAATCAATTGAGTGTAAAAGTGGAGTTATTTCTATTTTTTCCTCTTCTGTTAAATTTGGATGTGTCTGTTTGTTTTGTTTTTGACATTTCCATGCCATTTTTGTTCATATAGCTTTGTGGTGTACTTAAAGGCTGTAGTGGAATTCCTCTAGCTTTTCTTTGTTGTGTTTCCTTGTCTACTTAGGGTTAGAATTATTTCCTCTACAATTACAATGCCAGGCACAAAAAGACAAATATTATAAGTGTTGTTTACATGTGGAAGTTAGAATGGATCTACTAAAAAAAATACTGGGTAATTGACTGAGCAGGTGGTGTAGTGGTTAATGCAATAAAATCTCACAAGATCAACTACAGTTTGAGTCCCAGACCTGGCAGCTTGAAAATTATATCAGTCACATGTGGCATGGCCAGCCTTTCTGGAAGATGATTTGTCACTTTCCCCCTCTCTGTGTCTCTGTCTCTCTCTGGACAGTGTACATGTCCTATCACAAAAAACTAAAAAAAAAAACAAAAAATAATAGTGGTCAGGGGATAGGAATAATAAGGGGGAGGTTGGTTAAAAGTACAAAATTACAGGAATGCATCTAGTATTTCATTGCATAATAGTGTGAATGTAGTGAACAATAATTTACTGTAAATCTCAAAAAAGTAAAGCAATTTTTTAAAGAAATGCTTGCTGAAGGGTGTATGCACTCACTGGAAAGAAACAGAGAGACAAATAAAAATTAAAAAAAAAAAGAAAAAAAAAAAAAAGAAACAGACAGAACGTGAGAAATAACACTCCAGGAAGCTTTCCATGCCACAATGCCTTCTTCTCCATTCTCCTCTCAAGATCTTGGGCATGCACACACAAATGCCTGATGTGAATTTCAAGCCTCCATGTTTGAGACTTAAACTGAATTAACCATTTTTTAGTCCAGGATCTTAATACTACACAACCTGCTGACCCTAGTAAAACAATTTTTAATGTTTTCAGCACAAATTACAAATATTTGAAATGGTGTATATGCCAATTAACCTGATTTGATCATTACACCTTGTATTTACCTAAAGAACAATCACACTGAAAGTCATAAATATGTATGATGTATATCTATCAGTTATTTAAAAAGAATATACCCTGAGAAGATTCTAGAAATATGTTATTTTTAGGGCAGTACTCATAATACAAAATAGGGCTACAGACCACATAATATGGCCTTGTGACTTTAATAGAGATTAGTAGATCCTCCAGTAGCAAATAGGGTAAAAATCATTATGACTCTATACCTATTTGGTACCAATTGCTTTTTTTTTCACTCTATTTTTTAATGAGAAAGAGAGAGAGGAACCCTCTAAACAGTCATCTTAACCCAGTGGTCCTCTAGCCCTGCATTCAGGATTATGCATCACCAGGCATGTTCAGGTTGATCCTGGAGGCAGACCCAGAGCCTTCCCATGTGGCTTCCAGAATTGTGCAGCAGCGTGCCTAGTTCCTGTGCCTGTGAATCTGGGCCAGGTGTCTGTTGCAAATCCTATGAATTTAAGTAATCTTCTCATTTGTAGTTATAAATTTCTAGTACTTTTAATAGGAATTATTTCAAATGATTTTACTAAGAATTATGTATTTAATTTTTTTTATTAAATTCATTTTATATAAAGTTCCCATTATGATGTATACAATATACATATATGTATATAGTTTTCAACAGAGAACTCTACTTTTTTTGGTGTTAAATGATTCTCCCCTTTGCCCCTCACATCCACTCTCTACCACCCTCTCCCGAGCACCCACTCCCCTCCCTTACAGCCTCTGGTATCTACATTTATCCTTTCCGCTATCATATCATCAGATCTTTCTCCTTCTGCCAGAGTGCTGATAATATTATCATTATTTTTTTTTCATTGCACATCTTTACAGTGTACAGCATGGTCTTTTCCAGCATGAGTACAGTTCACATTAGTCAAGACAATGATACCACCACATAAATCATCTTCAACAGACCACCCTTCACCCCTGTGTCCATCAAACCTGATGATCGTTCCCTGGACCGCCCTCCATCACTCATTCCCATTACCTCTCCCATGCTGTCTCCAGCATCCACAGATGCCATCCCTGCGACCATACCCTCCAGATCTTTCACCCTTTTTTTTTTTTCCTTTTTCAATTATGAGCTCATAAAGTTTTTCACAATAGGAAACATAGATTCTATTCAGGGTTGAGTCAAGAGTGGGTCTCGTGCAGCTCCGCAGTTGTAGGTGAGTCTCTATGGAATACAGTTTCAGGAACGCAGTTCTGGTAGGCAGAGATGGTTATGAGCTGATGTGGCATAGCATCCATCCTGTGGTTACCGAGAATGGTGTTGTGGGGATCTGCAACATGAGTCATCCTCGAGTATCTGGCTTCCTTAAGAATGGTAGAATAGTTATTGTTTTTCCCTGAGGTAATGCAGGGCTGGTAACCATCATCTTCTCACTGCCCATTGACAGCAAAAATCCTCCTATACAATACATTTCTCAATTGGTTTAAGACATCTAAGGTTTCTTTCTGCTGCTTATATTTGCCAGATCTTAATCCTTGTTTTCGGCTTCAGTTTGCAGCTCGCGACCGGTGGCCACGTGCAGGCCCGGCGGTCACATGCAGTCTCATTGGCCATGCCCGGGTGCAGGCCCGGCAGCCACACGCAGGCCCGGCGGCCACGCATGGGCGCATGCCCGGCGGCTACGCACAGGCCCGGTGGTCACACGCAGGCCCGGTGGCCACACGCAGGCCTGGTGGCCACGCACGGGTGCAGGTCCGGTGGCTATGCGCACACCCAGTGGCCACACGCAGGCCCGGTGGCCACGCGCAGGCTCGGTGGCCACACGCAGGTCCAGCAGCCATGCAGAGGCACAGGCCCGGCAGCCACACGCAGGCCCGGCGGCCACTTGCAGGTCCGGCGGCCATGTGTAGGCCCGGCGGCCACACACAGGTGCAGGCCTGGCGGCCACGCACAGGACCAGCAGCCATGCTCAGGCCTGGCGGCCACTCACCAGCCCGGGGGCCATGCGCAGGCCTGGCGGCCACGCACAGGCACAGGCCCAGTGGCCACTTGCAGGCCCAGGAGCCACACGCAGGCCCGGTGGCCACACACCGGCCCAGCGACCAAGCTCCGGCCCGGGAGCCATGCGCAGGCGCAGTCCCGGCGGCCACGCGTAGGCCCAGCGGCCACGCACAGGAGCAGGCCCAGCAGCCACAGTCAGACCCGGCGGCCACTCGCAAGTCCGGGGGCCATGCGTATGCCCAGCGACCACTTGCAGGCCCGGCGGCCATGCGCCAGCCCAATGGTCATGTGCAGGCCCAACGGCCACACACCAGCCCCGAGCGCACGCAGCCACGCTCAGGCCCGGCGGTGACGTGCGGGCCCGGCAGCCACGCACAGGCCCAGCAGCCACGCGCAGGCCCGGCGGGCACACGCCAGCCCCCGAGTGCGCGAATGTGCGCGGGACCCAGCGCCACCTCCGGTTCGCCCACCCAGCCAGAGCGCTTCCGGGCGGCATCAGCACCGAGTGCGGGACACACCCAGCACCGGAGAAGCAGCAGGGGCCGGGTGGCCTCGACTGCGGAATGCGAAGCAGAGGCGCCGTGTGCACTGGCCCCACCACGCGCGCTGGCCCCGCCACGCGCGCAGAGCTGGCCCCGGTCCCGCACAGGCCCAGAGCGGGTGGCCCCGGTCCCGCGCAGGCCCAGAGCGGGAGAATTATGTATTTATTTTTAATATTGTTGTTATTATTTTAAGTTGATATGATCACCAGAGAGAGATGAAGGGTGGAAGGTAGAGTGAGAAAGCAAGTTGTCAGGTGTGTCAAGTCCAGGAATCACATGGTTGGCCATGTGAGTCCAGCACCTTAACTGCCACCACCTCCAGACACTCAAAGTTTCAATAAAGACAAGTTATGTGGTTATATTTATTTTTTAAAATTAATTAATTTATTTTTTATTTCATTTTCTTTTATACATTCAATCACATTATTATTTGTCTTACAAAATGGATATTTCAGCAGGTGAACATCTCTCCCCAACACAGTTGACAAAACCACAAAACATCCTCAACAGACAATACCACACCTTCCTGTGACATCAATACTTTGCCTCCCTGTTTTTCTTCTAAATGTCTTTCCTCATACCCTCCTCTTGTACACATACTATATCTGGTATTTACATCTATATACTGTGTTTCTATATCCCTTAATGAATTAGTTTCAGTCATAGAGAGCAGAAACTCGGTATATATTAAGCGGGAACACACAGTTCCTTTCCTTCATAGCCTGGCTTGCTTCACTCAGCAGTAAGTCTTCCATATTCATCTACTTCTTGTCAAAAGCCAAGGTTTTTTTTTTTTTTTTTTTTTTTTTTTTTTTTTTTTTTTTTTTTTTTGGGCTGAATAGTATTTCATTGAGTATATTTGCCACAGTTTTTATATCCATTCATCTGTTCATGGGCATTTGGGTTGTTTCCATGACTTAGCAATCATGAATAGTGCTGCAATAAACATTGATGTGCAAGCAGTTTTCTGATTAAGTATTCTTCTGTCCTTTGGGTAGATACCAATGAGTGGGATTGCTGGATCATATGGTAGTTCTATTTGTAGATTTTTGAGGAATCTCCAAATTGTTCTCCACAGTGACTGGACCAATTTACATTCCCACTGGCTGAATGGATTAAAAAACAAAAACCTTCTATATGTTGCCTAGAGGAAACCCACTTCATGGATAAAGACATACATAGACTGAAAGTAAAGGTGTGGAAAAAGGTTTACTATGCAAATGGGAACCAAAAAAGAGCTGGAGTTGCAATACTAATTTCTGACAAAATAGGGTTTAAAACAAAAACTGTTCGAAGACACAATGTAGTTATATTTCTTAAGCAAAACAGTTTTATGAATACTGTATATTTTTACTTAAATAATAATTCCTCTTTTTTTTTTTTTTTTTTTTTTTTTTTTTTTTTTTTTAGGTTTTGCCATAGAGCTGTGCTCATGAGACAGAGACAGAGACACAGACACACTGAAAGGGAAAATGAGAAAACACCCCCCCCCGGGGTATGGTCATTATTTAAGCCCTTATCCATTCTTCTGTGGATATTTTGGGGCTCCACACACAGACGATCCACTGGATTTTCAAGTGGTCAGGTCCAAGACTTCAGGATTCAAACCCTAGTGAGCCATGTGGGAGTCCAACACAACACCTTAACCATGGTGACACCTGCTGGTTTACTAACAAATATACCCAAGGGAAAATTTGAAACAGATCATACCAAAGCTTTTGGGGTGTTGCAGAAATTTTGCAAAGAGATACATTTAAACTTTGAACATTTCTTTTTCTTTTTTTTTTTGGAGGGGTTTTTGCTAGAGGGCATGTGCACTCGCCAGAAAGACAAAGACAGAAAGCGAGAAATCAACCCCCGGGGGGGTGGTCACCCCGTGATCTCTTCTCCTCCATTCTCCTCTCAGCATCTTGGGCACGCATTCACACACACCTGGCATGAGTTTAAGCCACTGGGTCTGGTACTCAAACAGTTTTGACTACATAGGAATCCAGAGACATAACCATTACTCCAACTGCTGGTCCCCTAAACTTTGAACATTTTTTTAAAAAACATGACTCCTCCAGGAACCCCCATAGAATTGAAAGGATGGTGGTGGTAGCAGTGACCCCTGGAGGAGTTAGTACAGAGGCCAGAGTTGCAAAGCCTGGTAACCAAAACCAGGACTGTTGCAGTTACCTGAGTTGTCTCCTCCCCCAGAGCCAGCACTTAGTGTCAGCTGCTGGGCCCTCTTTCTCTCTCCTATCCTTATCTCTGGTTCCTGATCAGACACAAGCCTAGTCCACCACCCCAGAGAAGAAGAGAACCCTGGATGCCTACCACCCCTCAGGATCTGGCATCAGCTCTGGACATGCCGAGGCCTCTGAGAGCAGCTGTGGAGTCTTGGCCCTGCCTGCTCACTCCACTCCCCCAGGGGCAGAGCCGTTGTGCATGGGCCCTGTCCCTGTGTGGCAAAAGTGGGTGCCTAGCAGAGTGGCCTAGCAGCTCCTAATGGCTGCACTCATGGACTCAGACTAGTATCTACCTTCCAGGAACAGCAGAGGGGCCAAAAGTGGTGGAGTGGGAGGGCATGATTCCAGTTCAGGTTTTCATCAGCAACTCAGGGAGGCCCTACTTAGCCTCTACCTGTGTGGAGTGCCCACAGTTTCCCTTCAGCACCACCAACAATATTAGCAGCCACATTGGGGTTCTCAGGAATCAGTGCACAGCAATTCTGCAATGGCAGTGGCAGCCATAGAGACCAGCCTGTTATAGGAAATACCTTGGAGCCGTGCCTGGTGATCAGCTCCTTACCAGCGCACCTGAGAGTGTTTGGAGAACTTAAGTGTCCTGTGTGATCAAAGTCTGTACCTCCCAGAGGACATGATGTGCATCTTGTGATGTGTTTAACAACGCCAATAATAACCTGCAATGAGGATGTACTGAGTAACCATATGAGGAGGGTGCAGTGTGTCTTGAACTGCAGCAGGGGGATACTACAGCAGGACTGCCTTGTCTGTGCATGAACCATAAAGGCTGCCTGGGTGAATGGATTGAATTAAATAGATCTTGCCCTGAGCACCCCTCAGATTAATCATCAGATTCCAGTTTTATAGGTCTCCTTGTTTTTTAACATTCTTGAAAAACCAAGATATAAGGATGTGTCTCTGGAAGAACAATAATGCAAGCATACTCAAGCCAGAAACCAGAGTTTCTGAGACTGGGCAATGAGATGGGCAGTCAGGGAGAAAAAAATAATCCTCTTTAAGAGAGGACAGTGACCATAGAACTCAGTGTATCAAACATAAATATGAACACACACAGGAATTCTGAGAATGCTGAATATCCCTTAATAGTCATCTACACAAGTAATACTGATAACCATTGTGTTAAGACACCAAAGGTCATGGATTTTAACAGTTACTTTTTTTTAAGTTCTCTGAAACAGCACAACTAATTTTGTTATTTATTTTTAAATTTGAAGCCTCTATTTTTCTCAAAGTACTATTTCTACATTAATGTAAATTGAAAGCAACATAATATACTTCTTTTAAATTAATATCTTAAATGTTAAACCAAGAATCAAGCAGAAAAACATTCTGTGCATAGAAATCATGATCTCAAGTTCTTTCATTTTTTTCCCCAAGAGTGGAAAATAGATTCTATGTAGGAAAGCTCAAATACACTAATTTTTTACATCAAAAGCTTAATATTATCAGAACTAAGTCCAAAGAGTAAATCAAGTTACAATAATTACATTGAAATTGACTAAATTTACTATTGGAATGCAATTTAATAAATGTATCATTTCCTCTTAAAACTGTTTAACAGTTAATCAGCAATGTATCATTTTGCAGCTGTACAACTCTTTTTCTCTTTTTTTTAAAAGTTTTTTTGCCATAAGGAATGTGTACTTGGCAGAGAGGGACCGTGAGAGGGAAAGTGAGAAATCACTCCCCAGGGTGTATGGCTACCCTTTCTTGTCCATTCTCCACCTGGGATTTTCAACATGCACACATTCTTGCCTGAAGTGAATTTTCAAGCCGTCAGGTCCAGGACTTGAACCATGGCTTGACATGTGGGAGTTCAGCACATTAACCAAATTAATTGCATGTTGGCCCAACTATAAAACTTTTTATTGGAGAGACACCTTTTTTGTAGGGTGCATGCAGTCACCAGAGTAACAAAGAGAGATAAACAGATTAATAGAGAGAAATCATCCTTTGGGGGGGAAATTACATTACTATCTCTCCTCCATTCTCCTCTCAAGACTGTGGGCACACATGCACTCAACCACCATGAATTTTAACACGCTGTGTTCAGGACTCAAACAATGGTTGACCATGTGGAAATCTAGTGCCTAGCCACTATGCCACCTCTTGACTCCACAACTTTTTAAGAGTATAGATTACCAACTTAAAGTGCTGGAAGGAACAATTACTTTCTTTTAATGAGTATCTTTTGTTTGTTTTTTTCATTTAATTGTATTCTGGTTTGTATCTCTAGGCAGTTTCTACACATTTAAGTCAAATGTCTAACATGTTTGTAAATTTTAATGATAAAAAAGGTATAATAAAATTTTCTGGCATGGAAAAAAAAGGAGAGACATCAGATCAACACAATTTATCAAATCAAGACACTCTAGAAAGCAGAAACTTCACCTAGCAGAAACAAAAATAATCAGATTAGAAATCAAAACCAGCAGATGGCATAATAGATTTGTCACTGGATTCCCACATAATCAACCATGGTTCAAGTCCCTGACTCAGTGTCTTTGTATTTATTATTTTTTTTTGAGAGGTGTTTGCTATAGGGTTCATGCACTCACCAGAAAGACAGAGACAGAAAGACAGAGGATGAGAAATCACCCCACAGGGTGGATAGCCACACCACAATCCCTACTTCTCCATTCTCCTCTTAAGATCTTGGGCATGCACACACATGCACCCATCATGAGTTTAAGCCACCAGGTCCAGGACTCGAACTGCAATCGACTACATGAGCATCCAATGACATAGCCATTATTCCATCTGCCAGTAAAGCCTGACCCAGTGTCTTCAACCTCAAGCTGGGTGCATGTGTGTTCAGACCCAATATCTCTAGAGAAGAATAGAGGAGATGGAATTGCAGCATGGTCATTTTCCCTAAGGAGTGATTGCTTACTTTCTGTCTCTCTGTCTCTCCTATGAACACATGTAGCCTGTAGAAAAAAATCTATCTAGGAAAAGATTAGAATGGGGAACATCAGATAGTGTAATGGCTATGTGATTGTAGTCCACTGCAGTTTGAGCCCCAGACCCGGTGGCTTAAACTCACACTGGGCTTGTGTGCGTGTGTGTCCAAGATCCCAAGAGGAGAACAGAGGATAAGGAATTGCAGTGTGGCCATACCCCCTGGGTGGTGATTTCTCACTTTCTGTCTCTCTGTCTTTCTGGCAAGTGAATGGGCCCTATAGCAAAAACTTCTCAAACAAAAAAGATTAGAATGAATATAAATATGAGATATTAAAAACCACACAGAAAACCAGTGTAACCACTAACTAGTTTTTTTTAACATCATAAAGAAAATTACTGAACATTAGATATCTCTTTTTTAAAAAGAGAGACAAGATAGAAATCAATAAATCAGATATGGAAATAAAGACATTATTCTTACTACACAAAAGTAAAAAGCTTTCTAGAAGAACACAACAAATAATAGTTAATAAAATTTAGCAATTAATCAATACACATAATGTAAAAATGCCCACTAATCTAAGATATCATTCATAGTTGCAGATTTAATACCTGTTTAAGATTGATATAACAATGACTGTTTTAAAGCATGAATTTAAAAAGTCAGTCATTTTCAGTTATTTTATCATATAAGGTTATAAAATCAGGGTGCATTTTTTATTCAAAACCCTAAAATTGTGTTACAGGCTTATGAAATAAAACCTTAGAATGTCTATTTTATTTGGAACCCCTTCTGTTTTTTAAAGCTTTCCAGGAGTTTTCACCAGGCCTTATCAGAATAATGTAGTACTTTGGCACAAAGATGGACCCAAGGAGCTTTGCACTGGAGACCAAGATGGAGAACACCTCCACGGCCACCATGAACTTCCCCTTGGTTCTGTGATAGACAGGGACAAATGTCACCCAGACACTGCAGAACACCAGCATGCTGAACATGAGGAACTTGGCTTCATTGAATGTGTCAGGCAAGTTTCTGGCCAGGGAAGCCACAGAGAAGCTCCCCAGAGCCAAGAGGCTGAGGTAGCTCAGGATGCAGTAGAAGGCAGTGACTGAGCCCTTGATGCACATGGTGATGAGGTTTCTAGGTTCAGAGTGTGAGCCTATGTCAATGAAAGGGGGAGAGGTTCCCAACCAGATTCCACAGATAATCATTTGGATCAGGGAACAAATGGGAATGACAGAATTAGAAGCCCGTGAGAGGAGCAAGCACCTCATTGTTCTTCTAGGTTTCATGGCACTGAATGCCAGAATCACAGTAATTGTTTTGGTCAGAACTATGGAGATAGCTACAGTGAACACAAGGCCAAATGTCATTTGTTGGAGGACACAGGTGACTGAGTTAGGATGGCCAATACAAAGCATGGAGCAGAGGAAGCACAACAGGAGGGAGATGAGCAGAATAAAGCTGAGAGCCTGGTTGTTGGCCTTAACAATGGGAGTGTCTCTGTGCCTCTCAAAGATCCCCAAAATTACAGCTGTGAGAACAAAGAAGTACAGAGCTATGTAGGCCATGACTGTCCCCAAAGCATCCTCAAAAGCCAGAAAGGTCACAGGCTTGGGGAGCCAGTGTCTTTTCTCACTGTTTTTGGATACTCTTGAGCTGGGCACTGGACACACTGCTTTGCATCTGGTGAATAAGCAAAGATGCTGCAATTAAATTTTACTAATTATTTGTCCTGTTGAAGCTAACGGTCACATTTGTGTAATTTTCACAGATTAAGCCCCTGAGGTAATACCAAGATATGTCAAATCAAGAGCCCTTGTTCATGATACTGGGGAGAATTTTTTTTATCTGTGGATAACAACAAACTGATTTGAAACTGGTTCTTAAGCACAGGAGGATCTTGGTTGGCTCATCTTGTGGCTCTCAATGATGTTATCAAGGATGAGAATGTATTCCATATCTCTTCTCTACTCTCCCGAGTTTTCCCTTTGGTAAACCTTATATTTCCATGCCTTATCATACTTGTTCATCACAATAGTTTTCTTATTTATATTAAGACAAAAATCACTTTAACTTGTTCTCCTGGAATATCTTAGCTTTTGCTCTAACCTAATTTCTACTGATTTTTTCTTGTATATAACATGTCACTTTGTGTACAGACATTTCTCATTGTACATTTTAATATTTATGTAAATATTATCATAAACACTCCTATGTAAATGTTGAAAATAGTTTAAATATAAAACATTTGAATCTTGAACTTGATTTTTATTATATATCAATTTTTTTTTTTTTGGAGAGGTTTTTGTTATAGGGCACGTGTGCTCGCCAGAAAGACAGAGAGAGACAGAGAGATAGAAAGTGAGAAATCACCTTCCAGGGGGGATGGCCACACTGCAATCCCTTCTCTTTCATTCTCCTCTCAGGATGTTGGGCATGCACAGACATGCGCCCTGCCGTGAGTTTAAAGCAGCAGGTCTGGGACTCGAACTATGGTCGACTACATGGGAGTCCAGCACCATAGCCATTACACTAACTGCTGGTCCCTTATATACCAACTTTTGTGAAATTTTCATTTTAAGTATATGATAGAAGGATGGGCTGTAATTTTTAAAGTATCCATTTATATATATCTGAAAGCATGGTTTGTTAATTTTTTATGTGACTGGTAATATTTTTGCCTTTATACATTATAAGGTCTCTGTTGCAAATATTCATCTTTATTGTTATCTACCAGAAAAACATTCACAAGTTTATTAAAATTAACAGGCAAGTCTTGTTTCAATTATTATTATTTCTAAAAATAAGTAGGATTTTTCTTTATTTCTCCAGTTTTTATTCATATTTACTTTGTAATACCGAGGCAATAGCATTGGGTTGTCAGAAAAGTCATGTCACATTTTTGCATAGAAATAAATGAAAAATGCATCATGAGTTTTCCAGCAGCCCAGTATATTCTCAATGAGTTAGAGTGGATGCCATCAGGTGGCATGATGGTGAAGGTGTGAGACTTCCATGTGGCTGACTGCATTTTGTGTCTTGAACCTGGCAACTTTATTTCACACTTTTTCTTTCTATTTCTTTCTCTTACTTCTCTGGTGAGTGTACATGCCCTTTAGCAAATTTTAAAAATAATAATGATGAATAAAATTAAATAAATAATTCTTAAAACAATAATTAGTGATAGTCAATAACATTGTTTTCTTGCAGTGCCTATTCCTATTTCTACAGTCAGCAGATATTCCTGGCTCCCGTCTCAGAGCCAAGTTTAATAACCATAAACACATGAAGGTATTCTTCTAGATCACAAACCGTTTCTTACTTTTTTAAAAATCATTTTTTATTTAATTTTATTCACTATTATTTTTAAAATTTGTTGTAGGGCATGTGTGCTTACAAGATAGAGACAGAGAGAGAGAGAAAGTGAGAAAATGAGCCACTAGGTCTGGGACTTGTACCAGAATTGGTCATGTGGGAGTCCAGAATATAAACAAACATGCCACTTGCTGGCCCCTATTGCCAGAGATCACATGGATTCACTAGAGATAGATACAGAGAGAGCGAGGAGGTGAGACAGCACCACCTCCATGAAATGGTCATGCCACAATAACCTCTGCACCATTTTTTCTCATATCAGGATTTTGGACAACACACAAACCCTTTGTGTGTTTTTCAAGTCATCTGATTTGGGACTCAAGTTGCAATTTCTGTTGTGGGATTCATCAACATTAACTACCCTTTCATGGGCTAGTCCTGTACCTCTATTTTTATTTCTTGTTTTACACATTTATATGCTTTTGCAATTCCTTCATAAAAGATAAGTAATGTTTTTTCTTGGCATATTCTTTTTTTTTTCTTTTTCTTTTTTGGAGAGGTTTTTGCTATAGGGCGCGTGCGCTCGCCAGACAGACAGAGAGAGACAGAGAGACAGAAAGCAGGAAATCACCCCCCAGGGGGGGATGGCCACGCCGCAATCCCTTCTCCTCCATTCTCCTCTCGGGATCTTGGGCACGCACGCACACGTGCCCGGCGTGAGTTTAAGCCGCCGGGTCTGGGACTCGAACCAGGGTCGACTACGTGGGAGTCCAGCGACACAGCCATTACGCTAACTGCTGGTCCCTTGGCATATTCTTACCTGAATATACATATTTACTTTTACTAGTGATGAAATTCAAGTGTTTTCTACTGTTAAAATGTCTGCAATTGCATAATACTTATGGAAGACTTCAAATCATATTTATTCCTTATATGTCAGAAAAACAGAAGCATGAGTTCTTATAACTTTTCATATTTCATATTTATAATACAACATTTTATTATGATAATTGCATGATTTTATATTTTGTATGAGAGCATATTTTGATGTGTCTAATTGTAAAATTTATTAGAATGCTGAGTCCTCAATTTGTAAACTATGATTCTATTTCTTTCTGAAATATATTTGAAAGTGTGGTATTCTGATATTATTCAATTCTTTGTACTTAATTGCACAGGTGTTTGAGTATAGTTTAAAAAGTTATAAATATTATTACAACAGTTTATCTGAAATTCATTTGTGCTTAACATCTGGGTATCAAAGTTAGATTCAAACTTTAAGGCACCCACAGGTAACCTTGGTAATTACACATCCTCCTATTCATGACTACTGTGGTCCAGTATGACATCGAAAATTGACACTGTCTTACGCAGCACCAAACTGCAAGGGTGTTCATTAGAAATAGTTTCACAGTTTATCCTAATAGAATGACATAAAATAGGGTAAGGAATTGTTTATAAAACAAATAAAACAAAACAATAATTATGTGAATTAAGAACTGTGGTGCTTTATGTTTCATTTATTAGTAAATTTTAAAAGAGGTTTTTGCTATAAAGCATGTATGCCCACCAGAGAGTCAGAAAGACAGAAAGTAAGTGAGAAATCACTCTTGAGAGGTATGACCATGCCACAGTCTCTTTTTTCAGGATTTTCAGCACACATGTCCATGTGCCTGGCATGAGTTTCAAGGTTATGGGTTGGAAATTGAACTGTGGTTGACCATATGGGACAATGCCTTAACCATCATGCCACCTGCAGGCCACTATGTTTTATTTCTAATAGTAATAGTTTCATTTTTATTGAGCAATAGTAGGGACTGATAGAATAGTTATATATTTCATACTTGTTTGATTTGAAGTAGCTGACTCTGGGCAAGAAGCAGAAATAAAGCAACAAACAGGTCTTCCTTCTTGGGAAATTTTCTGGAATCCAGGAACACAGCTGTGACTACAGACAGACTCAGGAGTATGAGCTGAAAAGAAAATCATTAGTCATAATCATGTATGTTATGAGCTATTTTGAATACATGTCACTATTTCTCTCTAGAGGAAACTGGCATTTAATAGTTCATCACTGTTTATCCTTTATTTTTTCAGAGATTTTGGCTATAGGGAGCATGTGCTTGTCAGAGAAAGGGAAATACAGAGAAAGAGAAAAATCACCCCCTGGGGGATTGCTACACTACAGTACCCTCTCCATTCTCCTTTCAGAATTTTTGGCATACGTGCACATGTGCCTGACATGAGTTTCAGGCCTCTGGTTCCAGGAATCAAACTGCAGCCAGCCATG
Organism: Tupaia tana; assembly: GCA_026018925.1. Lineage (NCBI taxonomy): Eukaryota > Metazoa > Chordata > Mammalia > Scandentia > Tupaiidae > Tupaia > Tupaia tana. The sequence continues at coordinate 2,038,082 of JAKSZU010000025.1, read as the reverse complement.
TGGGATTCCAGAGCCTTAACCACTATATGATCTGCTGGCCCCCTCTTAACTAGCCTTCTAAATAAGAACTAGTTTAATTAGCTTTCTTCTTTATGTATTATTATGTTTTAATTTTTTAAAAATATTTTATTTAATTTCATTTATTATTATTTATCTATAATTTGACCAGAAAGAGACAGAGAGAGAGAGAGAAAGTAAAAGTGAGAAAACAAGCCATCATTTCTGAGACTTGAACAGCAATCAACCATACGGGATTACAGTGTTTTACCACTTCACCACCAGCAAGTCCCCTTTATGTATTATTTATCAAATATTTTCAAGGTTCCTTATTATTTTATCTCATACATTACTAAAAACATCCCTGGTGTCATTTTCTCCTCTTATGCAATTACTTCATCTAAAACCATTTCAGTGCAGGTTTTTACATGGTAAAGACACTGAAAAGTTGTGTTCCCCCAAGAATATTTATACTATGTCCTCATATCTGGTTGGGTAGAAAATATTAGATTCCGGATTTTAAAATATCTAATACTATGATATGTAGGTACACAATAAAATGTTAACTTAAAACTCATGGGCCAACAGATAAATGATGAGAGTATGGTTATTCCATTTCTGGGCTTCTGAGGCTAGGTGAGCACTGCTTTTCATATATGAACACAATACATTTGCAAAACATAATATTTTCATAAACCTTTTGTCTCATCTAATTCCTTGAGATTATAGACAATGCTTTGAGATGTTTAGTACAATAAGGAATGGTATACAAAAGGTTGGCCTGTAATGTGGGGGTTAGAGCACTGAACTCTCACAGGGCTGACCTTAGTTCAAGTCCTAGACATGGTTGCTTGCTATCACACTGTCTCTCTCTCTCATTAAATTGAAGAATAAAAATAATAAATAATAAATTAAAAAATACATAACTCTTAATAAAATAAGAATGATATCCAAAATGACAAGAGGAACTGTGAATGGTATCTACAAAAATGTGAATGGTATCTTAATCTATAATCTACTTGTCTTTACAGTATACCAAATTTTAAGGACTTTTTTCACAAATGATAAAGGGTTTCAGGATACATAGAGAAATGTTTTTATACACACACACACACATATACATATATATAAAAAAGTCATGTGCTCCATAAAAACATAAGACATTTCAGTCAATAATTAACTGCATATATGTTAATACTCCTATAACATAATAGTATAGGTCATATAAATTCCATGTGCTGTGTGAAATATCATCTAGGTTTGTGTAAGTGCAATCTATGATGTTCACAGAATGAATTTCTTAAAAATTCATTTCTTGGGGACCAGCAAAAGGTGTAATGGTTATATCAGTGGATTCCCACATGGCTGAGCCAAGTTTGAATCTCAGACCCAGTGACTTGAAACTCATACCTGGTGCATGTATGTGTTTGCCCCAAATCCCAAAAAAAGAATGGGAGAATAGAGATTATAGTGTGGCAATACCCCCTGGGGCATGATTTTTCACTTTTGCCCTCTCTGTTTCTGTCTGTCTCTGTGGTGAGAACATGTGCCCTACAGGAGAAATCTCTCTAAAAAGTAATTTTAAAAATTTAAAAATAAATTCCAAAAATATTTCTTATTAAAAATATTCAACTATGTATACATAACCACCACCTCATTGACTTTATTAATTAAACTGTTGCTTGAGCAAATATAAGAAACCGAATCAGCTTATAAACACTGGAAGTATTTCTATAGTTTAGAAAGTATATAAGCAAAATCAGTACAATTCTGAATGTAAAACGCAAATTTTGTTTTCTTAATTTGTATTTTGACTGAGACAAAAGTTCAATATGTTTTCTTTAGAATTTGCATAAGTTATGTTTGTTCACAGAAGAGAAAAAGAATAAGTGTATAATTAAACCTCAGGGAGACAGCCATACCACAATCCCTTCTTCATTCTACTCTACAGATTTGGGCCTTCACAAACACACACACACAACACACACACACACACACACACACACACACACACACACACGCGCGCGTGCACCTGGCATGATTTTCGAGTCACTGGATCCAAAACTAAAATTATAGTCAGCAATATCAGAGTTTAGCACATTCATAATAATGCCACTTTCTGGCCCTGTAAAAAACAAATTTATTTCTGAGTTAAAGTAGTCACACAACTTTATTTAAAGATTTTGTTCAGGTAACTTCATATAAATTTGATTTTTTGTTTTTTTGAGTACTCACCAAAGAGACAGACAGACAGACGGTGAGAGGAAAAGTGAGAAATAGACCCCCAAGAGACTGGAACACACATCAAGCATGAGTTTCAAGTCGTGTGGTCCAGGACTCAAACCACAATCAGTCATGTAGGATTCCAGTGATGTGAGTACTATGCAATCTGCTGATCCCACCTCTGTATGTATTTTATATTGAAATGATGTCGTACCTCTTTGAACTAACAGACCAGTTTATCATATCTTCTTTGATGACCAAACCTTGATCATGGGAATTCCCATAGATAAAATGTTCTATTTTAACCAACAGCCAGCTATGATTAGGAAGTCTCATGAGGTTTTGGATATCATACTGTATCATATTTCTTTCTTCATCCAGGGGCATGTTGTACCCAATGCTGTTTATTAGTTGGCTTTTCCTCAGAAATGGATGAAGCTGGATTAAAGGCAGCGTTTACAAATTGAAACTGCATTTAATGTAGAAGTGGACAGTCCACATCTATAAAGTAATCCTTCTATTTTAACATCTCTATTCACATGTTTACTTTCCTATAGGAGCTCAGTTTGATTTGAGTGGTCATCAGCTTGGACCTCATGTTAGATAAACTCTTTAAAAAAATGGAACAGTGGTTGTAGCTTATCAGAAAAATTCTAGTATATTTCCCACATTGTGATTTGTACACAGACTCTTATAAAATCCAGTCTTATAAAATCTGGCTTGGACTAATTGGAGGCTAATCTTGGTCATTTGTAAAGGGTACAACATGGGGTGAAACAGTGGCATAGACAAGATGACTAAATCGCATATGGCCAAGCTGGCATCTTGAGTCCTATACCCACACCTTACAAAACACTCCAGCTGGGGCCAAAGGTAGCAATGCTGAGAAGGTGCTGGACTCCCACATGACTGATTTGGTTTGAATCCTACACCTTGCTTTCTGACTTTCCCTTTCTCTTCCTCTCTGTCTCTTTTGATCAAATTTTTAAAATAATAATAAGTAAAATAGAATTATCACTATTTTTTTAAAAAGCACTTATGTGTGCATGCCCAAAATTCCAAATGGAGGAAATTCCATTGATCATGAATTTCAAAATCATGATTACATCATGACCATTTTTTATGGGGAGGATGATCCCTTACTTCTCTCTTTCTTTGCCCGGCAAATAAACATGCCTTACATAATAAATAATTTTATTGTTTTGGAGAGACTTTTGCTACAGGGCATGTGCATTTGCCAGAAAGACAGAGACAGAAAGCGAGAAATTACTCTCCAGGGGGGGATGGCCACACTACAATCCCTTCTTCTCCATTCTCCTCTCAGAATCTTGGGCACCCACGCACACACACCTGGTGTGAGTTTAAGCCACTGGGTGTGAGACTTGAACTGCTGTTAACTACATGGGAGTCCAGTGACATAGCCATTATGCCATCTGCTGGTCCCACATAATAAATAATTTTAAAGAAGTATTTATTTAATTTTATTCATTGCTATTAATATTTCATATTGACAAGAAAGAAACTTAGAGAGAGAAAGGGAGAAAGCATGCTAACAAGTCCAAGATTCTAACCACAGTCAGTCATGTGGGAATCCAGTGCTCTTACCACCACACCAGCTACCTGACCCTTGTAGGAAAACTTTTAAAAGACATTATACCTTCTCTGAGAAGACTACTCATGGCTACTGGGAAGTAGATTTTGCAGGGAACAGGAGAAATGAAGATTTTCTACTCATAATTCAGCCTAGAGCAAGCAGAGCTAGTGTGGTAGGGAGGCCCTCTGGCCTTCTATCTCTGTCTCTGTGTTTCTGAGGTCTCTGTCTCTCTCTGCTCCTGTCTCCTCATTTTTTTTTTTTTGGAAATTTTTCCTTTTTACGAATTTTTTAAAGGCAAAGTTTTTCTCTGGCTCTCAGCTCCTCCTATTGTTTTGTTAATAATCCCTTCTGCTCCTTTCTCCCAGGCAGGAGAGCTGAGCCCTTCTCTGAGAAGACTACTCATGGCTACTGGGAATTAGGTTTTTCAGAAAACAGGAGAAATGAAGATTTTCTACTCATAATTCAGCCTCCAGCAAGCACAGCTAGTGTGGTAGGGAGCCCCTCTGGCCTTCTATCTCTGTCTCTGTGTCTCTGAGGTCTCTGTCTCTCTCTGCTCCTGTCTCCTCATTTCTTTTTTTGGTAATCTTTCCTTTTTACGATTTTTTTAAAGGCAAAGTTTTTCTCTGACTCTCAGCTCCTCCTATTGTTTTGTTAATAATCCCATCTGCTCCTTTCTCCCAGGCAGGAGAGTTGAGCCCTTCTCTGAGAAGACTACTCATGGTTACTGGGAACTAGATTTTTCAGGGAACAGGAGAAATGAAGATTTTCTACTCATAATTCAGACTCCAGCAAGCAGAGCTAGTGTGGTAGGGAGCCCCTCTGGCCTTCTATCTCTGTCTCTGTGTCTCTGAGGCCTCTGTCTCTCTCTGCTCCTGTCTCCTCATATTTTTTTGGTAATTTTTCCTTAATACGATTTTTTTAACGGCAAAGTTTTCCTCTGGCTCTCAGCTCCTCCTATTGTTTTGTTAATAATTCCTACTGCTCCTTTCTCCCAGGCAGGAGAGTTGAGCCCTTCTCTGAGAAGACAACTCATGGCTACTGGGAACTAGATTTTTCAGGGAACAGGACAAATGAAGATTTTCTACTCATAATTCAGCCTCCAGCAAGCAGAGCTAGTGTGGTAGAGAGCCCCTCTGGCCTTCTATCTCTGTCTATGTGTCTCTGAGGTCTCTGTATCTCTCTGCTCCTGTCTCCTCATTTTTTTTGGTAATTTTTCCTTTTTACGATTTTTTTAAGGCAAAGTTTTTCTCTGGCTCACAGCACCTCTTATTGTTTTGATAAAAATCCATTCTGGTCCTTTCTCCAAGGCAGGAGAGTTGAGCCCTTCTCTGAGAAGACTACTCATGGCTACTGGGAACTAGATTCTTCAGGGCACAGGGGAAATGAAGATTTTCTACTCATAATTCAGCCTCCAGCAAGCAGAGCTAGTGTGGTAGAGAGCCCCTCTGCCCTTCTATTTCTGTCTCTGTGTCTCTGAGGTCTCTGTCTCTCTCTGCTCCTGTCTCCTCATGTTTTGTTTTGGTAATTATCCCTTTTTACGATTTTTTTAAAGGCAAAGATTTTCTCTGGCTCTCAGCTCCTCCTATTGTTTTCTTAATAATCCCTTCTGCTCCTTTCTCCCAAGCGAGAGAGTTGAGCCCTTCTCTGAGAAGACTACTCATGGCTACTGGGAATTAGGTTTTTCAGAAAACAGGAGAAATGAAGATTTTCTACTCATAAGTCAGCCTCCAACAAGCAGAGCTAGTGTGGTAGGGAGCCCCTCTGGCCTTCTATCTCTGTCTCTGTGTCCCCGAGGTCTCTGTCTCTCTCTGCTTCTGTCTCCTCATTTTTTTTTGGTAATTTTACCTTTTTAAGATTTTTTTAAAGGCAAAGTTTTTCTCTGGCTCTCAGCTCCTCCTACTGTTTTGTTAATAATCCCTTCTGCTCCTTTCTCCCAGGCAGAAGAGTTGAGCTCTTCTCTGAGAAGACTACTCATGGCTACTGGGAATTAGATTTTTCAGGGAACAGGAGAAATGAAGATTTTCTACTCATAATTCAGCCTCCAGCAAGCAGAGCTAGTGTGGTAGGGAGCCCTTCTGGCCTTCTATCTCTGTCTCTGTGTCTCTGAGGTCTCTGTCACTCTCTGCTCCTGTCTCCTCATTTTTTTTTTGGTAATTTTACCTTTTTACGATTTTTTTAAAGGCAAAGTTTTTCTCTGGCTCTCAGCTCCTCCTATTGTTTTGTTAATAATCCATTCTGCTCCTTTCTCCCAGGCAGGAGAGTTGAGCCCTTTTCTGAGAAGACTACTCATGGCTACTGGGAATTAGGTTTTTCAGAAAACAGGAGAAATGAAGATTTTCTACTCATAATTCAGCCTCCAGCAAGCAGAGCTAGTGTGGTAGGGAGCCCCTCTGGCCTTCTATCTCTGTCTCTGTGTCTCTGAGGTCTCTGTCTCTCTCTGCTCCTGTCTCCTCATTTTTTTTTTGGTAATTATCTTTTTTACGATTTTTTTTAAAGGCAAAGTTTTTCTCTGGCCCTCAGCTCCTCCTATTGATTTGTTAATAATCCCTTCTGCTCCTTTCTCCCAGGCAGGAGAGTTGAGCACTTCTCTGAGAAGACTACTCATGGCTACTGGGAACGAGATTTTTCAGGGCACAGGAGAAATGAAGATTTTCTAATCATAATACAGCCTCCAGCAAGCAGCGCTAGTGTGGTAGGGAGCCCCTCTGGGCTTCTATCTCTGTCTCTGTGTCTCTGAGGTCTCTTTCTCTCTCTGCTCCTGTCTACTCATTTTTTTTTTTGGTAATTTTTCCGTTTTATGAATTTTTTAAAGGCAAAGTTTTTCTCTGGCTCTCAGCTCCTCCTATTGTTTTGTTAATAATCCCTTCTGCTCCTTTCTCCCAGGCAGGAGAGTTGAGCCCTTCTCTGAGAAGACTACTCATGGCTACTGGGAACTAGATTTTTCAGGGATCAGGAGAAATGCAGATTTTCTACTCATAATGCAGCCTCCAGCAGGCAGAGCTAGTGTGGTAGGGAGCCCCTCTGGCCTTCTATCTCTGTCTCTGTGTCTCTGAGGTCTCTGTCTCTCTCTGCTCCTATCTCCTCATTTTTTTTTTTTTTGGTAATTTTTCCTTTTACGATTTTTTTAAAGGCAAAGTTTTTCTCTGGACTCTCAGCTCCTTCTATTGTTTTGTTAATAATCCCTTCTGCTCCTTTCTCCCAGGCAGGAGAGTTGAGCCCTTCTCTGAGAAGACTACTCATGGCTACTGGGAATTAGATTTTTCAGGGAACAGGAGAAATGAAGAATTTCTACTCATAATTCAGCCTCCAGCAAGCAGAGCTAGTGTGGTAGGGAGCCCCTCTGGCCTTCTATCTCTGTCTCTGTGTCTCTGAGGTCTCTGTCTCTCTCTGCTCCTGTCTCCTCATTTTTTTTTTTTTGGTAATTTTTCCTTTTTACGATTATTTTAAAGGCAAAGTTTTTCTCTGGCTCTCAACTCCTCCTATTGTTTTCTTAATAATCCCTTCTGATACTTTCTCCCAGGAGGAGAGTTGAGCCCTTCTCTGAGAAGACTACTCATGGCTACTGGGAACTAGATTTTTCAGGGAACAGGAGAAATGAAGAACTAGATTTTTCTACTCATAATTCAGCCTCCAGCAAGCCGAGCTAGTGTGGTATGGAGCCTCTCTGGCCTTCTATCTCTGTTTCAGTGTCTCTGAGGTCTCGGTCTCTCTCTGCTCCTGTCTCCTCATTTGTTTTTTTTGGTAATTTTTCATTTTACGATTTTTTTAAAGGCAAAGTTTTTCTCTGGCTCTCAGCTCCTCCTATTGTTTTGTTAATAATCCCTTCTGCTCCTTTCTCCCAGGCAGGAGACTTGAGCCCTTCTCTGAGAAGACTACTCATTGCTACTGGGAATTAGGTTTTTCAGAAAACAGGAGAAATGAAGATTTTCTAAGCATAATTCAGCCTCCAACAAGCAGAGCTAGTGTGGTAGGGATTCCCTCTGGCCTTCTATCTCTGTCTCTGTGTCTCTGAGGTCTCTTTCTCTCTCTGCTCCTGTCTCCTCATTTTTTATTTGGTAATTTTTCCTTTTTACGACTTTTTTAAAGGCAAAGTTTTTCTCTGACTCTCAGCTCCTCCTATTGATTTGTTAATAATCCCTTCTGCTCCTTTCTCCCAGGCAGGAGAGTTGAGCCCTTCTCTGAGAAGACTACTCATGGCTACTGGGAATTAGGTTTTTCAGAAACCAGGAGAAATGAAGATTTTCTACTCATAATTCAGCCTCCAGCAAGCAGAGCTAGTGTGGTAGGGAGCCCCTCTGGCCTTCTATTTCTGTCTCTGTGTCTCTGAGGACTCTGTCTCTCTCTGCTCCTAACTCCTCATTTTTTTTTTTTGGTAATTTTTCCTTTATACGATTTTTTTAAAGGCAAAGTTTTTCTTGGACTCTCAGCTCCTTCTATTGTTTTGTTAATAATCCCTTCTGCTCCTTTCTCCCAGGCAGGAGAGTTGAGCCCTTTTCTGAGAAGACTACTCATGGCTACTGGGAATTAGGTTTTTCAGAAAACAGGAGAAATGAAGAATTTCTACTCATAATTCACCCTCCAACAAGCAGAGCTAGTGTGGTAGGGAGCCCCTCTGGCCTTCTATCTCTGTCTCTGTGTCTCTGAGGTCTCTGTCTCTCTCTGCTCCTGTCTCCTCATTTTTTTTTTTGGTAATTTTTCCTTTTTACGATTATTTTAAAGGCAAAGTTTTTCTCTGGCTCTCAACTCCTCCTATTGTTTTCTTAATAATCCCTTCTGATACTTTCTCCCAGGAGGAGAGTTGAGCCCTTCTCTGAGAAGACTACTCATGGCTACTGGGAACTAGATTTTTCAGGGAACAAGAGAAATGAAGATTTTCTACTCATAATTCAGCCTCCAGCAAGCCGAGCTAGTGTGGTATGGAGCCTCTCTGGCCTTCTATCTCTGTTTCAGTGTCTCTGAGGTCTCGGTCTCTCTCTGCTCCTGTCTCCTCATTCGTTTTTTTTGGTAATTTTTCATTTTACGATTTTTTTAAAGGCAAAGTTTTTCTCTGGCTCTCAGCTCCTCCTACTGTTTTGTTAATAATCCCTTCTGCTCCTTTCTCCCAGGCAGGAGACTTGAGCCCTTCTCTGAGAAGACTACTCATTGCTACTGGGAATTAGGTTTTTCAGAAAACAGGAGAAATGAAGATTTTCTAAGCATAATTCAGCCTCCAACAAGCAGAGCTAGTGTGGTAGGGATTCCCTCTGGCTTTCTATCTCTGTCTCTGTGTCTCTGAGGTCTCTTTCTCTCTCTGCTCCTGTCTCCTCATTTTTTTTTTGGTAATTTTTCCTTTTTACGATTTTTTTAAAGGCAAAGTTTTTCTCTGGCTCTCAGCTCCTCCTATTGATTTGTTAATAATCCCTTCTGCTCCTTTCTCCCAGGCAGGAGAGTTGAGCCCTTCTCTGAGAAGACTACTCATGGCTACTGGGAATTAGGTTTTTCAGAAAACAGGAGAAATGAAGATTTTCTACTCATAATTCAGCCTCCAGCAAGCAGAGCTAGTGTGGTAGGGAGCCCCTCTGGCCTTCTATTTCTGTCTCTGTGTCTCTGAGGTCTCTGTCTCTCTCTGCTCCTGTCTCCTCAAGTTTTTTTTTGGTAATTATTCCTTTTTACGATTTTTTTAAAGGCAAAGATTTTCTCTGGCTCTCAGCTCCTCCTATTGTTTTGTTAATAATCCCTTCTGCTCCTTTCTCCCAGGCAGGAGAGTTGAGCCCTTCTCTGAGAAGACTACTCATAGCTACTGGGAACTAGATTTTTCAGGGAACAGGAGAAATGAAGATTTTCTACTCATAATTCAGCCTCCAGCAAGCAGAGCTAGTGTGGTAGGTAGCCCCTCTGGCCTTCTATCTCTGTCTCTGTGTCTCTGAGGTCTCTGTATCTCTCTGCTCCTGTCTCCTCAGTTGTTTTTTTTTGGTAATTTTTCCTTTTCACGATTTTTTAAAGGCAAAGTTTTTCTCTGGCTCTCAGCTCCTCCTATTGTTTTGTTAATAATCCCTTCTGCTCCTTTCTCCCAGGCAGGAGAGTTGAGCCCTTTTCTGAGAAGACTACTCATGGCACCTGGGAATTAGGTTTTTCAGAAAACAGGAGAAATGAAGATTTTCTACTCATAATTCAGCCTCCAGCAAGCAGAGCTAGTGTGGTGGGGAGCCCCTCTGGCCTTCTATCTCTGTCTCTGTGTCTCTGAGGTCTCTTTTTCTCTTTGCTCCTGTTTCCTCATTTTTTTTTTTGGTAATTTTTCCTTTTTACGAATTTTTTAAAGGCACTGTTTTTCTCTGGCTCTCATCTCCTCCTATTGTTTTGTTAATAATCCCTTCTGCTCCTTTCTCCCAGGCAGGAGAGTTGAGCCCTTCTCTGAGAAGACTACTCATGGCTACTGGGAACTAGATTTTTCAGGGATCAGGAGAAATGCAGATTTTCTACTCGTAATGCAGCCTCCAGCAGGCAGAGCTAGTGTGGTAGGGAGCACCTCTGGCCTTCTATCTCTGTCTCTGTGTCTCTGAGGTCTCTGTCTCTCTCTGCTCCTATCTCCTCATTTTTTTTTTTTGGTAATTTTTCCTTTTCACGATTTTTTTAAAGGCAAAGTTTTTCTCGGACTCTCAGCTCCTTCTATTGTTTTGTTAATAATCCCTTCTGCTCCTTTCTCCCAGGCAGGAGAGTTGAGCCCTTCTCTGAGAAGACTACTCATGGCTACTGGGAACTAGATTTTTCAGGGATCAGGAGAAATGCAGATTTTCTACTCGTAATGCAGCCTCCAGCAGGCAGAGCTAGTGTGGTAGGGAGCCCCTCTGGCCTTCTATCTCAGTCTCTGTGTCTCTGAGGTCTCTGTATCTCTCTGCTCCTGTCTCCTCATCTTTTTTTTGGTAATTTTTCCTTTTTACGATTATTTTAAAGGCAAAGTTTTTCTCTGGCTCTCAACTCATCCTATTGTTTTGTTAATAATCTCTTCTGATACTTTCTCCCAGGAGGAGAGTTGAGCCCTTCTCTGAGAAGACTACTCATGGCTACTGGGAACTAGATTTTTCAGGGAACAAGAGAAATGAAGATTTTCTACTCATAATTCAGCCTCCAGCAAGCCGAGCTAGTGTGGTATGGAGCCTCTCAGGCCTTCTATCTCTGTTTCTGTGTCTCTGAGGTCTCGGTCTCTCTCTGCTCCTGTCTCCTCATTTGTTTTTTTTGGTAATTTTTCATTTTACGATTTTTTTAAAGGCAAAGTTTTTCTCTGGCTCTCAGCTCCTCCTATTGTTTTGTTAATATTCCCTTCTGCTCCTTTCCCCAGGCAGGAGAGTTGAGCCCTCCTCTGAGAAGACTACTCATGGCTACTGGGAACGAGATTTTTCAGGGAACAGGAGAAATGAAGATTTTCTACTCATAATTCAGCCTCCAGCAAGCAGAGCTAGTGTGGTAGGGAGCCTCTCTGGCCTTCTATCTCTGTCTCTGTGTCTCTGAGTTCTCTGTCTCTCTCTGCTCCTGTCTCCTCATTTTATTTTTGGTAATTTTTCCTTTTTACGATTATTTTAAAGGCAAAGTTTTTCTCTGGCTCTCAGCTCCTCCTATTGTTTTGTTAATAATCCTTTCTGCTCCTTCCTCCCAGGCAGGAGAGTTGAGCACTTCTCTGAGAAGACTACTCATGGCTACTGGGAACTAGATTCTTCATGGCACAGGAGAAATGAAGATTTTCTAATCATAATTCAGCCTCCAGCAAGCAGCGCTAGTGTGGTAGGGAGCCCCTCTGGCCTTCTATCTCTGTCTCTGTGTCTCTGAGGTCTCTGTCTCTCTCTGCTCATATCTCCTCATTTTTTTATTGGTATTTTTCCATTTTACAATTTTTTTAAAGGCAAAGTTTTTCTCTGGCTCTCAGCTCCTCCTATTGTTTTGTTAATAATCCCGTCTGCTCCTTTCTCCCAGGCAGGAGAATTGAGCCCTTCTCTGAGAAGACTACTCATGGCTACTGGGAATTAGGTTTTTCAGAAAACAGGAGAAATGAAGATATTCTACGCATAATTCAGCCTCCAACAAGCAGAGCTAGTGTGGTAGGGATTCCCTCTGGCCTTCTATCTCTGTCTCTGTGTCTCTGAGGTCTCTGTATCTCTCTGCTCCTGTCTCCTCATTTTTTTTTGGTAATATTTCCTTTTTACGAATTTTTTAAAGGCAAAGTTTTTCTCTGGCTCTCAGCTCCTCCTATTGTTTTGTTAATAATCCCTTCTGCTCCTTTCTCCCAGGCAGGAGAGCTGAGCCCTTCTCTGAGAAGACTACTCATGGCTACTGGGAACAAGATTTTTCAGGGAACAGGAGAAATGAAGATTTTCTACTCATAATTCAGCCTCCAGCAAGCAGAGCTAGTGTGGTATGGAGCCACTCTGGCCTTCTATCTCTTTCTCTGTGTCTCTGAGGTCTCTGTCTCTCTCTGCTCCTGTCTCCTCATTTTTTTTTTGGTAATTTTACATTTTTACCATTTTTTTAAAGGCAAAGTTTTTCTCTGGCTCTCAGCTCCTCCTATTGTTTTGTTAATAATCCCTTCTGCTCCTTTCTCCCAGGCAGGAGAGTTGAGCCCTTCTCTGAGAAGACTACTCATGGCTACTGGGAACGAGATTTCTCAGGGAACAGGAGAAATGAAGGTTTTCTACTCATAATTCAGCCTCCAGCAAGCAGAGCTAGTGTGGTAGGGAGCCCCTTTGGCCTTCTATCTCTGTCTCTATGTATCTGAGGTCTCTGTCTCTCTCTACTCCTGTGTCCTCATTTTATTTTTTGGTAATTTTTCCTTTTTACGATTTTTTTAAAGGCAAAGTTATTTTCTGGCTCTCAGCTCCTCCTATTGTTTTGTTAATAGTCCTTTCTGCTCCTTTCTCCCAGGCAGGAGAGTTGAGCCCTTTTCTGAGAAGACTACTCATGGCACCTGGAAATTAGGTTTTTCAGAAAACAGGAGAAATGAAGATTTTCTACTCATAATTCATCCTCCAGCAAGCAGAGTTAGTGTGGTAGGGAGCCCCTCTGGCCTTCTATCTCTGTCTCTGTGTCTCAGGTCTCTGTCTCTCTCTGCTCCTGTCTCCTCATTTTGTTTTGGTAATTTTTCCTTTTTACGATTATTTTAAAGGCAAAGTTTTTCTCTGGCTCTCAGCTCCTCCTATTGTTTTGTTAATAATCCCTTCTGCTCCTTTCTCCCAGGCAGGAGAGTTGAGCACTTCTCTGAGAAGACTACTCATGGCTACTGGGAACTAGATTCTTCAGGGCACAGGAGAAATGAAGACTTTCTAATCATAATTCAGCCTCCAGCAAGCAGCGCTAGTGTGGTAGGGAGCCCCTCTGGCCTTCTATCTCTGTCTCTGTGTCTCTGAGGTCTCTGTCTCTCTCTGCTCCTATCTCCTCATTTTTTTTTTTTGGTATTTTTCCTTTTTACGATTTTTTTAAAGGCAAAGTTTTTCTCTGGCTCTCAGCTCCTCCTATTGTTTTGTTAATAATCCCGTCTGCTCCTTTCTCCCAGGCAGGAGAGTTGAGCCCTTCTCTGAGAAGACTACTCATGGCTACTGGGAATTAGGTTTTTCAGAAAACAGGAGAAATGAAGATTTTCTATGCATAATTCATTCTCCAACAAGCAGAGCTAGTGTGGTAGGGATTCCGTCTGGCCTTCTATCTCTATCTCTGTGTCTCTGAGGTCTCTTTATCTCTCTGCTCCAGTCTCCTCATTTTTTTTTTTGTTAATTTTTCCTTTTTACGAATTTTTTAAAGGCACAGTTTTTCTCTGGCTCTCATCTCCTCCTATTGTTTTGTTAATAATCCCTTCTGCTCCTTTCTCCCAGGCAGGAGAGTTGAGCCCTTCTCTGAGAAGACTACTCATGGCTACTGGGAACTAGATTTTTCAGGGATCAGGAGAAATGCAGATTTTCTACTCGTAATGCAGCCTCCAGCAGGCAGAGCTAGTGTGGTAGGGAGCCCCTCTGGCCTTCTATCTCTGTCTCTGTGTCTCTGAGGTCTCTGTCTCTCTCTGCTCCTGTCTCCTCATATTTTTTTTTTGGTAATTTTTCCTTTTCACGATTTTTTTAAAGGCAAAGTTTTTCTCGGACTCTCAGCTCCTTCTATTGTTTTGTTAATAATCACTTCTGCTCCTTTCTCCCAGGCAGGAGAGTTGAGCCCTTCTCTGAGAAGACTACTCATGGCTACTGGGAACTAGATTTTTCAGGGATCAGGAGAAATAAGATTTTCTACTCGTAATTCAGCCTCCAGCAGGCAGAGCTAGTGTGGTAGGGAGCCCCTCTGGCCTTCTATCTCTGTCTCGGTGTCTCTGAGGTCTCTGTCTCTCTCTGCTCCTGTCTCCTCATTTTTTTTTTTTGGTAATTTTTCCTTTTCACGATTTTTTTAAAGGGAAAGTTTTTCTCTGGCTCTCAGCTCCTCCTATTGTTTTGTTAATAATCCCTTCTGCTCCTTTCTCCCAGGCAGGAGAGTTGAGCACTTCTCTGAGAAGACTACTCATGGCTACTGGGAACTAGATTCTTCAGGGCACAGGAGAAATGAAGACTTTCTAAACATAATTCAGCCTCCAGCAAGCAGCGCTAGTGTGGTAGGGAGCCCCTCTGGCCTTCTATCTCTGTCTCTGTGTCTCTGAGGTCTCTGTCTCTCTCTGCTCCTATCTCCTCATTTTTTTTTGGTATTTTTCCTTTTTACGATTTTTTTAAAGGCAAAGTTTTTCTCTGGCTCTCAGCTCCTCCTATTGTTTTGTTAATAATCCCGTCTGCTCCTTTCTCCCAGGCAGGAGAGTTGAGCCCTTCTCTGAGAAGACTACTCATGGCTCCTGGGAATTAGGTTTTTCAGAAAACAGGAGAAATGAAGATTTTCTATGCACAATTCAGCCTCCAACAAGCAGAGCTAGTGTGGTAGGGATTCCCTCTGGCCTTCTATCTCTATCTCTGTGTCTCTGAGGTCTCTTTTTCTCTCTGCTCCAGTCTCCTCATTTTTTTTTTTGGTAATTTTTCCTTTTTACGAATTTTTTAAAGGCACAGTTTTTCTCTGGCTCTCATCTCCTCCTATTGTTTTGTTAATAATCCCTTCTGCTCCTTTCTCCCAGGCAGGAGAGTTGAGCCCTTCTCTGAGAAGACTACTCATGGCTACTGGGAACTAGATTTTTCAGGGATCAGGAGAAATGCAGATTTTCTACTCGTAATGCAGCCTCCAGCAGGCAGAGCTAGTGAGGTAGGGAGCACCTCTGGCCTTCTATCTCTGTGTCTGTGTCTCTGAGGTCTCTGTCTCTCTCTGCTCCTGTCTCCTCATTTTTTTTTTTGGTAATTTTTCCTTTTCACGATTTTTTTAAAGGCAAAGTTTTTCTCGGACTCTCAGCTCCTTCTATTGTTTTGTTAATAATCACTTCTGCTCCTTTCTCCCAGGCAGGAGAGTTGAGCCCTTCTCTGAGAAGACTACTCATGGCTACTGGGAACTAGATTCTTCAGGGCACAGGAGAAATGAAGACTTTCTAATCATAATTCAGCCTCCAGCAAGCAGCGCTAGTGTGGTAGGGAGCCCCTCTGGCCTTCTATCTCTGTCTCTGTGTCTCTGAGGTCTCTGTCTCTCTCTGCTCCTATCTCCTCATTTTTTTTGGTATTTTTCCTTTTTACGATTTTTTTAAAGGCAAAGTTTTTCTCTGGCTCTCAGCTCCTCCTATTGTTTTGTTAATAATCCCGTCTGCTCCTTTCTCCCAGGCAGGAGAGTTGAGCCCTTCTCTGAGAAGACTACTCATGGCTACTGGGAATTAGGTTTTTCAGAAAACAGGAGAAATGAAGATTTTCTATGCATAATTCAGCCTCCAACAAGCAGAGCTAGTGTGGTAGGGATTCCGTCTGGCCTTCTATCTCTATCTCTGTGTCTCTGAGGTCTCTTTATCTCTCTGCTCCAGTCTCCTCATTTTTTTTTTTGTTAATTTTTCCTTTTTACGAATTTTTTAAAGGCACAGTTTTTCTCTGGCTCTCATCTCCTCCTATTGTTTTGTTAATAATCCCTTCTGCTCCTTTCTCCCAGGCAGGAGAGTTGAGCCCTTCTCTGAGAAGACTACTCATGGCTACTGGGAACTAGATTTTTCAGGGATCAGGAGAAATGCAGATTTTCAACTCGTAATGCAGCCTCCAGCAGGCAGAGCTAGTGTGGTAGGGAGCCCCTCTGGCCTTCTATCTCTGTCTCTGTGTCTCTGAGGTCTCTGTCTCTCTCTGCTCCTGTCTCCTCATCTTTTTTTTGGTAAATTTTCCTTTTTACGATTATTTTAATGGCAAAGTTTTTCTCTGGCTCTCAACTCCTCCTATTGTTTTGTTAATAATCCCTTCTGATACTTTCTCCCAGGAGGAGAGTTGAGCCCTTCTCTGAGAAGACTACTCATGGCTACTGGGAACTAGATTTTTCAGGGAACAAGAGAAATGAAGATTTTCTACTCATAATTCAGCCTCCAGCAAGCCGAGCTAGTGTGGTATGGAGCCTCTCTGGCCTTCTATCTCTGTTTCTGTGTCTCTAAGGTCTCGGTCTCTCTTTGCTCCTTTCTCCTCATTTGTTTTTTTTTGGTAATTTTTCATTTTACGATTTTTTTAAAGGCAAAGTTTTTCTCTGGCTCTCAGCTCCTCCTATTGTTTTGTTAATAATCCCGTCTGCTCCTTTCTCCCAGGCAGGAGAGTTGAGCCCTTCTCTGAGAAGTCTACTCATGGCTACTGGGAATTAGGTTTTTCAAAAACAGGAGAAATGAAGATTTTCTAAGCATAATTCAGCCTCCAACAAGCAGAGCTAGTGTGGTAGGGATTCCCTCTGGCCTTCTATCTCTGTCTCTGTGTCTCTGAGGTCTCTTTCTCTCTCTGCTCCTGTCTCCTCATTTTTTTTTTGGTAATTTTTCCTTTTTACGAATTTTTTAAAGGCAAAGTTTTTCTCTGGCTCTCAGCTCCTCCTATTGTTTTCTTAATAATCCCTTCTGATACTTTCTCCCAGGAGGAGAGTTGAGCCCTTCTCTGAGAAGTCTACTCATGGCTACTGGGAATTAGGTTTTTCAGAAAACAGGAGAAATGAAGATTTTCTAAGCATAATTCAGCCTCCAACAAGCAGAGCTAGTGTGGTAGGGAGCCCCTCTGGCCTTCTATTTCTGTCTCTGTGTCTCTGAGGTCTCTGTCTCTCTCTGCTCCTGTCTCCTCATTTGTTTTTTTTTGGTAATTTTTCATTTTACGATTTTTTTAAAGGCAAAGTTTTTCTCTGGCTCTCAGCTCCTCCTATTGTTTTGTTAATATTCCCTTCTGCTCCTTTCCCCAGGCAGGAGAGTTGAGCCCTCCTCTGAGAAGACTACTCATGGCTACTGGGAACGAGATTTTTCAGGGAACAGGAGAAATGAAGATTTTCTACTCATAATTCAGCCTCCAGCAAGCAGAGCTAGTGTGGTAGGGAGCCTCTCTGGCCTTCTATCTCTGTCTCTGTGTCTCTGAGTTCTCTGTCTCTCTCTGCTCCTGTCTCCTCATTTTATTTTTGGTAATTTTTCCTTTTTACGATTATTTTAAAGGCAAAGTTTTTCTCTGGCTCTCAGCTCCTCCTATTGTTTTGTTAATAATCCCTTCTGCTCCTTCCTCCCAGGCAGGAGAGTTGAGCACTTCTCTGAGAAGACTACTCATGGCTACTGGGAACTAGATTCTTCATGGCACAGGAGAAATGAAGATTTTCTAATCATAATTCAGCCTCCAGCAAGCAGCGCTAGTGTGGTAGGGAGCCCCTCTGGCCTTCTATCTCTGTCTCTGTGTCTCTGAGGTCTCTGTCTCTCTCTGCTCATATCTCCTCATTTTTTTTTGGTATTTTTCCTTTTTACAATTTTTTTAAAGGCAAAGTTTTTCTCTGGCTCTCAGCTCCTCCTATTGTTTTGTTAATAATCACGTCTGCTCCTTTCTCCCAGGCAGGAGAGTTGAGCCCTTCTCTGAGAAGACTACTCATGGCTACTGGGAATTAGGTTTTTCAGAAAACAGGAGAAATGAAGATATTCTACGCATAATTCAGCCTCCAACAAGCAGAGCTAGTGTGGTAGGGATTCCCTCTGGCCTTCTATCTCTGTCTCTGTGTCTCTGAGGTCTCTCTATCTCTCTGCTCATGTCTCCTCATTTTTTTTTGGTAATTTTTCCTTTTTACGATTTTTTTAAAGGCAAAGTTTTTCTCTGGCTCTCAGCTCCTCCTATTGTTTTGTTAATAATCCCTTCTGCTCCTTTCTCCCAGGCAGGAGAGTTGAGTTCTTCTTTGAAATGACTACTCATGGCTACTGGGAACGAGATTTTTCAGGGAACAGGAGAAATGAAGATTTTCTACTCATAATTCAGCCTCCAGCAAGCAGAGCTAGTGTGGTAGGGAGCCCCTCTGGCCTTCTATCTCTGTCTCTGTGTCTCTGAGGTCTCTGTATCTCTCTACTCCTGTCTCCTCATTTTTTTTTGGTAATATTTCCTTTTTACGAATTTTTTAAATGCAAAGTTTTTCTCTGGCTCTCAGCTCCTCCCATTGTTTTGTTAATAATCCCTTCTGCTCCTTTCTCCCAGGCAGGAGAGCTGAGCCCTTCTCTGAGAAGACTACTCATGGCTACTGGGAACAAGATTTTTCAGGGAACAGGAGAACTGAAGGTTTTCTACTCATAATTCAGCCTCCAGCAAGCAGAGTTAGTGTGGTAGGGAGCCCCTCTGGCCTTCTATCTCTGTCTCTGTGTCTCTGAGGTCTCTGTCTCTCTCTGCTCCTGTCTCCTCATTTTGTTTTGGTAATTTTTCCTTTTTACGATTATTTTAAAGGCAAAGTTTTTCTCTGGCTCTCAGCTCCTCCTATTGTTTTGTTAATAATCCCTTCTGCTCCTTTCTCCCAGGCAGGAGAGTTGAGCACTTCTCTGAAAAGACTACTCATGGCTACTGGGAACTAGATTCTTCAGGGCACAGGAGAAATGAAGACTTTCTAATCATAATTCAGCCTCCAGCAAGCAGCGCTACTGTGGTAGGGAGCCCTTCTGGCCTTCTATCTCTGTCTCTGTGTCTCTTAGGTCTCTGTCTCTCTCTGCTCCTATCTCCTCATTTTTTTTTGGTATTTTTCCTTTTTACGATTTTTTTAAAGGCAAAGTTTTTCTCTGGCTCTCAGCTCCTCCTATTGTTTTGTTAATAATCCCGTCTGCTCCTTTCTCCCAGGCAGGAGAGTTGAGCCCTTCTCTGAGAAGACTACTCATGGCTACTGGGAATTAGGTTTTTCAGAAAACAGGAGAAATGAAGATTTTCTATGCATAATTCAGCCTCCAACAAGCAGAGCTAGTGTGGTAGGGATTCCCTCTGGCCTTCTATCTCTGTCTCTGTGTCTCTGAGGTCTCTTTATCTCTCTGCTCCTGTCTCCTCATTTTTTTTTTGGTAATTTTTCCTTTTTACGAATTTTTTAAAGGCACAGTTTTTCTCTGGCTCTCATCTCCTCATATTGTTTTGTTAATAATCCCTTCTGCTCCTTTCTCCTAGGCAGGAGAGTTGAGCCCTTCTCTGAGAAGACTACTCATGGCTACTGGGAGCTAGATTTTTCAGGGATCAGGAGAAATGCAGATTTTCTACTCGTAATGCAGCCTCCAGCAGGGAGAGCTAGTGTGGTAGGGAGCCCCTCTGGCCTTCTATCTCTGTCTCTGTGTCTCTGAGGTCTCTGTATCTCTCTGCTCCTGTCTCCTCATCCTTTTTTTGGTAATTTTTCCTTTTTACGATTATTTTAAAGGCAAAGTTTTTCTCTGGCTCTCAACTCCTCCTATTGTTTTGTTAATAATCCCTTCTGATACTTTCTCCCAGGAGGAGAGTTGAGCCCTTCTCTGAGAAGACTACTCATGGCTACTGGGAACTAGATTTTTCAGGGAACAAGAGAAATGAAGATTTTCTACTCATAATTCAGCCTCCAGCAAGCCGAGCTAGTGTGGTATGGAGCCTCTCTGGCCTTCTATCTCTGTTTCTGTGTCTCTAAGGTCTCGGTCTCTCTCTGCTCCTGTCTCCTCATTTGTTTTTTTTGGTAATTTTTCATTTTACGATTTTTTTAAAGGCAAAGTTTTTCTCTGGCTCTCAGCTCCTCCTATTGTTTTGTTAATAATCCCTTCTGCTCCTTTCTCCCAGGCAGGAGAGTTGAGCCCTTCTCTGAGAAGACTACTCATGGCTACTGGGAATTAGGTTTTTCAGAAAACAGGAGAAATGAAGATATTCTACGCATAATTCAGCCTCCAACAAGCAGAGCTAGTGTGGTAGGGATTCCCTCTGGCCTTCTATCTCTGTCTCTGTGTCTCTGAGGTCTCTGTATCTCTCTGCTCCTGTCTCCTCATTTTTTTTTGGTAATTTTTCCTTTTTACGATTTTTTTAAAGGCAAAGTTTTTCTATGGCTCTCAGCTACTCCTATTGTTTTGTTACTAATCCCTTCTGCTCCTTTCTCCCAGGCAGGAGAGCTGAGCCCTTCTCTGAGAAGACGACTCATGGCTACTGGGAACAAGATTTTTCAGGGAACAGGAGAAATGAAGATTTTCTACTCATAATTCAGCCTCCAACAAGCAGAGTTAGTGTGGTAGGGAGCACCTCTGGCCTTCTATCTCTGTCTCTGTGTCTCTGAGGTCTCTGTCTCTCTCTGCTTCTGTCTCCTCATTTTTTTTTGGTAATGTAACCTTTTTAAGATTTTTTTAAAGGGAAAGTTTTTCTCTGGCTCTCAGCTCCTCCTACTGTTTTGTTAATAATCCCTTCTGCTCCTTTCTCCCAGGCAGAAGAGTTGAGCTCTTCTCTGAGAAGACTACTCATGGCTACTGGGATCTAGATTTTTCAGGGAACAGGACAAATGAAGATTTCCTACTCATAATTCAGCCTAGAGCAAGCAGAGCTAGTGTGGTAGGGAGCCTCTCTGGCATTCTATCTCTGTCTCTTTGTCTCTGAGGTCTCTGTATCTCTCTGCTCCTGTCTCCTCATTTTTTTTTGGTAATATTTCCTTTTTACGAATTTTTTAAATGCAAAGTTTTTCTCTAGCTCTCAGCTCCTCCTATTGTTTTGTTCATAATCCGTTCTGCTCCTTTCCCCAGGCAGGAGAGTTGAGCCCTCCTCTGAGAAGACTACTCATGGCTACTGGGAACGAGATTTTTCAGGGAACAGGATAAATGAAGATTTTCTACTCATATTTCACCCTAGAGAAAGCAGAGCTAGTGTGGTAGGGAGCCCCTCTGGCCTTCTATCTCTGTCTCTGTGTCTCTGAGGTCTCTGTATCTCTCTGCTCCTGTCTCCTCATTTTTTTTTTGGTAATTTTTCCTTTTTACGAATTTTTTAAAGGCAATGTTTTTCTCTGGCTCTCAGCTCCTCCTTTTGTTTTGTTAATAATCCCTTCTGCTCCTTTCTCCCAGGCAGGAGAGTTGCGCTCTTCTTTGAGATGACTACTCATGGCTACTGGGAACTAGATTTTTCAGGGAACAGGAGAAATGAAGATTTTCTACTCATAATTCAGCCTCCAGCAAGCAGAGCTAGTGTGGTACGGAGGCCCCCTGGCCTTCTATCTCTGTCTCCGTGTATCTGAGGTCTCTGTCTCTCTCTACTCCGGTCTCCTCATTTTTTTTTTGGTAATTTTTCCTTTTTACGATTTTTTTAAAGGCAAAGTTTTCTCTGGCTCTCAGCTCCTCCTATTGTTTTGTTAATAATCCCTTCTGCTCCTTTCTCCCAGGCAGGAGAGTTGAGCCCTTTTCTGAGAAGACTTCTCATGGCACCTGGGAATTAGGTTTTTCAGAAAACAGGAGAAATGAAGATTTTCTACTCATAATTCAGCCTCCAGCAAGCAGAGCTAGTGTGGTAGGGAGCCCCTCTGGACTTCTATCTCTGTCTCTGTGTCTCTGAGTTCTCTGTATCTCTCTGCTCCTGTCTCCTCATTTTTTTTTTTTTGGTAATTTTTCCTTTTTACGAATTTTTTAAAGGCAAAGTTTTTCTCTGGCTCTCAGCTCCTGCTATTGTTTTGTTAATAATCCCTTATGCTCCTTTCTCCCAGGCAGGAGAGCTGAGCCCTTCTCTGAGAAGAATACTCATGGCTACTGCGAACAAGATTTTTCAGGGAACAGGAGAAATGAATATTTTCTACATATAATTCAGCCTCCAGCAAGCAGAGCTAGTGTGGTAGGGAGCCCCTCTGGCCTTCTATCTCTGTCTCTGTGTCTCTGAGGTCTCTGTCGCTCTCTGCTCCTGTCTCCTCATTTTTTTTTTTGGTAATTTTACCTTTTCAAAATTTTTTTAAAGGCAAAGTTTTTCTCTGGCTCTCAGCTTCTCCTATTGTTTTGTTAATATTCCCTTCTGCTCCTTTCCCCAGGCAGGAGAGTTGAGCCCTCCTCTGAGAAGACTACTCATGGCTACTGGGAACGAGATTTTTCAGGGAACAGGAGAAATGAAGATTTTCTACTCATAATTCAGCCTCCAGCAAGCAGAGATAGTGTGGTAGGGAGCCCCTCTGGCCTTCTATCTCTGTCTCTGTGTCTCTGAGGTCTCTGTCTCTCTCTGCTCCTATCTCCTCATTTTTTTTTTGGTAATTTTCCCTTTTTACGATTTTTTTAAAGGCAAAGTTTTTCTCTGGCTCTCAGCTCCTCCTATTGTTTTGTTAATAATCCCGTCTGCTCCTTTCTACCAGGCAGGAGAGTTGAGCCCTTCTCTGAGAAGGCTACTCATGGCTACTGGGAATTAGGTTTTTCAGAAAACAGGAGAAATGAAGATATTCTACGCATAATTCAGCCTCCAACAAGCAGAGCTAGTGTGGTAGGGATTCCCTCTGGCCTTCTATCTCTGTCTCTGTGTCTCTGAGGTCTCTTTCTCTCACTGCTCCTGTCTCCTCATTTTTTTTTTTGGTAATTTTTCCTTTTTACGTTTTTTTAAAGGCAAAGTTTTTCTCTGGCTCTCAGCTCCTCCTATTGTTTTGTTAATAATCCCTTCTGCTCCTTTCTCCCAGGCAGGAGAGTTGAGCTCTTCTCTGAAAAGACTACTCATGGCTACTGGGAACTAGATTTTTCAGGGATCAGGAGAAATGAAGATTTTCTACTCATAATGCAGCCTCCAGCAGGCAGAGCTAGTGTGGTAGAGAGCCCCTCTGGCCTTCTATCTCTGTCTCTGTGTCTCTGAGGTCTCTGTCTCTCTCTGCTCCTATCTCCTCATTTTTTTTTTTTGGTAATTTTTCTTTTTTCGATTTTTTTAAAGGCAAAGATTTTCTCGGACTCTCAGCTCCTTCTATTGTTTTGTTAATAATCCCTTCTGCTCCTTTCTCCCAGGCAGGAGAGTTGAGCCCTTCTCTGAGAAGACTACTCATGGCTACTGGGAATTAGGTTTTTCAGAAAACAGGAGAAATGAAGATTTTCTACTCATAATTCAGCTTCCAACAAGCAGAGCTAGTGTGGTAGGGAGCCCCTCTGGCCTTCTATCTCTGTCTCTGTGTCTCTGAGGTCTCTGTCTCTCTCTGCTCCTGTCTCCTCATTTTTTTTTGGTAATTTTTCCTTTTTACGATTATTTTAAAGGAAATGTTTTTCTCTGGCTCTCAACTCCTCCTCTTGTTTTGTTAATAATCCCTTCTACTCCTTTCTCCCAGGCAGGAGAGTTGAGCTCTTCTTTGAGATGACTACTCATGGCTACTGGGAACTAGATTTTTCAAGGAACAGGGGAAATGAAGATTTTCTACTCATAATTCAGCCTCCAGCAGGCAGCGCTAGTGTGGTAGGGAGCCCCTCTGGCCTTCTATCTCTGTCTCTGTGTCTCTGATGTCTCTGTCTCTCTCTGCTCCATCTCTTCATTTTTTTTTCTGGTAATTTTTCCTTTTTACAATTTTTTTCAAGGCAAAGTTTTTCTCTGGCTCTCAGCTCCTCTTATTGTTCGGTTAATAATCCCTTCTGCTCCTTTCTCCCATGCAAGAGAGTTGAGCCCTTCTCTGAGAAGACTACTCATGGCTACTGGGAACTAAATTTTTCAGGGAACAGGAGAAATGAAGATTTTCTACTCATAATTCAGCCTCCAGCAAGCAGAGCTAGTGTTGTAGGGAGCCCCTCTGGCCTTCTATCTCTGTCTCTGTGTCTCTGAGGTCTCTGTCTCTCTCTACTCCTGTCTCCTCATTTTTTTTTGGTAATTTTTCCTTTTTACGATTTTTTTAAAGGCAAAGTTTTTCTCTTGCTCTCAGCTCCTCCTACTGTTTTGTTAATAATCCCTTCTGCTCCTTTCCCCAGGCAGGAGAGTTGAGCCCTCCTCTGAGAAGACTACTCATGGCTACTGGGAATGAGATTTTTCAGGGAACAGGAGAAATGAAGATTTTCTACTCATAATTCAGCCTCCAGCAAGCAGAGCTAGTGTGGTAGGGAGCCCCTCTGGCCTTCTATCTCTGTCTCTGTGTCTCTGAGGTCTCTGTCTCTCTCTGCTCCTATCTCCTCATTTTTTTTTTGGTAATTTTTCCTTTTTACGATTGTTTTAAAGGCAAAGTTTTTCTCTGGCTCTCAGCTCCTCCTATTGTTTTGTTAATAATCCCTTCTGCTCCTTTCTCCCAGGCAGGAGAGTTGAGCTCTTCTCTGAAAAGACTACTCATGGCTACTGGGAACTAGATTTTTCAGGGATCGGGAGAAATGCAGATTTTCTACTCGTAATGCAGCCTCCAGCAGGCAGAGCTAGTGTGGTAGGGAGCCCCTCTGGCCTTCTATCTCTGTCTCTGTGTCTCTGAGGTCTCTGTCTCTCACTGCTCCTATCTCCTCATTTTTTTTTTTTGGTAATTTTTCTTTTTTACGATTTTTTTAAAGGCAAAGATTTTCTCGGACTCTCAGCTCCTTCTATTGTTTTGTTAATAATCCCTTCTGCTCCTTTCTCCCAGGCAGGAGAGTTGAGCCCTTCTCTGAGAAGACTACTCATGGCTACTGGGAATTAGGTTTTTCAGAAAACAGGAGAAATGAAGATTTTCTACTCATAATTCAGCTTCCAACAAGCAGAGCTAGTGTGGTCGGGAGCCCCTCTGGCCTTCTATCTCTGTCTCTGTGTCTCTGAGGTCTCTGTCTCTCTCTGCTCCTGTCTCCTCATTTTTTTTTGGTAATTTTTCCTTTTTACGATTATTTTAAAGGCAAAGTTTTTCTCTGGCTCTCAACTCCTCCTCTTGTTTTGTTAATAATCCCTTCTACTCCTTTCTCCCAGGCAGGAGAGTTGAGCTCTTCTTTGAGATGACTACTCATGGCTACTGGGAACTAGATTTTTCAAGGAACAGGGGAAATGAAGATTTTCTACTCATAATTCAGCCTCCAGCAAGCAGCGCTAGTGTGGTAGGGAGCCCTTCTGGCCTTCTATCTCTGTCTCTGTGTCTCTGAGGTCTCTGTCTCCCTCTGCTCCTATCTCCGCATTTTTTTTTTTGGTAATATTTCCTTTTTACGAATTTTTTAAAGGCAAAGTTTTTATCTGGCTCTCAGCTCCTCCTATTGTTTTGTTAATAATCCCTTCTGCTCCTTTCTCCCAGGCAGGAGAGCTGAGCACTTCTCTGAGAAGAATACTCATGGCTACTGCGAAAAAGATTTTTCAGGTAACAGGAGAAATGAATATTTCCTACTTATAATTCAGCCTCCAGCAAGCAGAGCTAGTGTGGTAGGGAGCCACTCTGGCCTTCTATCTCTGTCTCTGTGTCTCTGAGGTCTCTGTCTCTCTCTGCTCCTGTCTCCTCATATTTTTTTTTGGTAATTTTACCTTTTTAAGATTTTTTTAAAGGCAAAGTTTTTCTCTGGCTCTCAGCTCCTCCTACTGTTTTGTTAATAATCCCGTCTGCTCCTTTCTCCCAGGCAGGAGAGTTGAGCCCTTCTCTGAGAAGACTACTCATGGCTAGTGGGAATTAGGCTTTTCAGAAAACAGGAGAAATGAAGATTTCCTATGCATAATTCAGCCTCCAACAAGCAGAGCTAGTGTGGTAGGGATTCCCTCTGGCCTTCTATCTCTGTCTCTGTGTCTCTGAGGTCTCTTTATCTCTCTGCTCCTGTCTCCTCATTTTTTTTTTGGTAATTTTTCCTTTTTACGAATTTTTTAAAGGCACATTTTTTCTCTGGCTCTCATCTCCTCCTATTGTTTTGTTAATAATCCCTTCTGCTCCTTTCTCCTAGGCAGGAGAGTTGAGTCCTTCTCTGAGAAGACTACTCATGGCTACTGGGAACTAGATTTTTCAGGGATCAGGAGAAATGCAGATTTTCTACTCGTAATGCAGCCTCCAGCAGGCAGAACTAGTGTGGTAGGGAGCCCCTCTGGACTTCTATCTCTGTCTCTGTGTCTCTGAGGTCTCTGTCTCTCTCTGCTCCTGTCTCCTAATTTTTTTTTTGTGGTAATTTTTCCTTTTCACGATTTTTTTAAAGGCAAAGTTTTTCTCGGACTCTCAGCTCCTTCTATTGTTTTGTTAATAATCACTTCTGCTCCTTTCTCCCAGGCAGGAGAGATGAGCCCTTCTCTGAGAAGACTACTCATGGCTACTGGGAACTAGATTTTTCAGGGATCAGGAGAAATGCAGATTTTCTACTCGTAATGCAGCCTCCAGCAGGCAGAGCTAGTGTGGTAGGGAGCCCCTCTGGCCTTCTATCTCTGTCTCTGTGTCTCTGAGGTCTCTGTATCTCTCTGCTCCTGTCTCCTCATCTTTTTTTTGGTAATTTTTCCTTTTTACGATTATTTTAAAGGCAAAGTTTTTCTCTGGCTCTCAACTCCTCCTATTGTTTTGTTAATAATCCCTTCTGATACTTTCTCCCAGGAGGAGAGTTGAGCCCTTCTCTGAGAAGACTACTCATGGCTACTAGGAACTAGATTTTTCAGGGAACAAGAGAAATGAAGATTTTGTACTCATAATTCAGCCTCCAGCAAGCCGAGCTAGTGTGGTATGGAGCCTCTCTGGCCTTCTATCTCTGTTTCTGTGTCTCTAAGGTCTCGGTCTCTCTCTGCTCCTGTCTCCTCATTTGTTTTTTTTGGTAATTTTTCATTTTACGATTTTTTTAAAGGCAAAGTTTTTCTCTGGCTCTCAGCTCCTCCTATTGTTTTGTTAATAATCCCTTCTGCTCCTTTCTCCCAGGCAGGAGAGTTGAGCCCTTCTCTGAGAAGACTACTCATGGCTACTGGGAATTAGGTTTTTCAGAAAACAGGAGAAATGAAGATATTCTACGCATAATTCAGCCTCCAACAAGCAGAGCTAGTGTGGTAGGGATTCCCTCTGGCCTTCTATCTCTGTCTCTGTGTCTCTGAGGTCTCTGTATCTCTCTGCTCCTGTCTCCTCATTTTTTTTTGGTAATTTTTCCTTTTTACGATTTTTTTAAAGGCAAAGTTTTTCTATGGCTCTCAGCTACTCCTATTGTTTTGTTAATAATCCCTTCTGCTCCTTTCTCCCAGGCAGGAGAGCTGAGCCCTTCTCTGAGAAGACGACTCATGGCTACTGGGAACAAGATTTTTCAGGGAACAGGAGAAATGAAGATTTTCTACTCATAATTCAGCCTCCAACAAGCAGAGTTAGTGTGGTAGGGAGCCCCTCGGGCCTTCTATCTCTGTCTCTGTGTCTCTGAGGTCTCTGTCTCTCTCTGCTTCTGTCTCCTCATTTTTTTTTTGGTAATGTTACCTTTTTAAGATTTTTTTAAAGGCAAAGTTTTTCTCTGGCTCTCAGCTCCTCCTACTGTTTCGTTAATAATCCCTTCTGCTCCTTTCTCCCAGGCAGAAGAGTTGAGCTCTTCTCTGAGAAGACTACTCATGGCTACTGTGAACTAGATTTTTCAGGGAACAGGAGAAATGAAGATTTCCTACTCATAATTCAGCCTAGAGCAAGCAGAGCTAGTGTGGTAGGGAGCCTCTCTGGCATTCTATCTCTGTCTCTTTGTCTCTGAGGTCTCTGTATCTCTCTGCTCCTGTCTCCTCATTTTTTTTTTGGTAATTTTTCCTTTTTACGAATTTTTTAAAGGCAAAGTTTTTCTCTAGCTCTCAGCTCCTCCTATTGTTTTGTTCATAATCCCTTCTGCTCCTTTCCCCAGGCAGGAGAGTTGAGCCCTCCTCTGAGAAGACTACTCATGGCGACTGGGAACGAGATTTTTCAGGGAACAGGAGAAATGAAGATTTTCTACTCATAATTCAGCCTCCAGCAAGCAGAGCTAGTGTGGTAGGGAGCCCCTCTGGCCTTCTATCTCTGTCTCTGTGTCTCTGAGTTCTCTGTCTCTCTCTGCTCCTGTCTCCTCTTTTTATTTTTGGTAATTTTTCCTTTTTACGATTATTTTAAAGGCAAAGTTTTTCTCTGGCTCTCAGCTCCTCCTATTGTTTTGTTAATAATCCTTTCTGCTCCTTCCTCACAGGCAGGAGAGTTGAGCACTTCTCTGAGAAGACTACTCATGGCTACTGGGAACTAGATTCTTCATGGCATAGGAGAAATGAAGATTTTCTAATCATAATTCAGCCTCCAGCAAGCAGCGCTAGTGTGGTAGGGAGCCCCTCTGGCCTTCTATCTCTGTCTCTGTGTCTCTGAGGTCTCTGTCTCTCTCTGCTCATATCTCCTCATTTTTTTTTTTGGTATTTTTCCTTTTTACAATTTTTTTAAAGGCAAAGTTTTTCTCTGGCTCTCAGCTCCTCCTATTGTTTTGTTAATAATCCCGTCTGCTCCTTTCTCCCAGGCAGGAGAGTTGAGCCCTTCTCTGAGAAGACTACTCATGGCTACTGGGAATTAGGTTTTTCAGAAAACAGGAGAAATGAAGATATTCTACGCATAATTCACCCTCCAACAAGCAGAGCTAGTGTGGTAGGGATTCCCTCTGGCCTTCTATCTCTGTCTCTGTGTCTCTGAGGTCTCTCTATCTCTCTGCTCCTGTCTCCTCATTTTTTTTTTTGGTAATTTTTCCTTTTTACGATTTTTTTAAAGGCAAAGTTTTTCTCTGGCTCTCAGCTCCTCCTATTGTTTTGTTAATAATCCCTTCTGCTCCTTTCTCCCAGGCAGGAGAGTTGAGTTCTTCTTTGAAATGACTATACATGGCTACTGGGAACTAGATTTTTCAGGGAACAGGAGAAATGAAGATTTTCTACTCATAATTCAGCCTCCAGCAAGCAGAGCTAGTGTGGTAGGGAGCCCCTCTGGCCTTCTATCTCTGTCTCTGTGTCTCTGAGGTCTCTGTATCTCTCTGCTCCTGTCTCCTCATTTTTTTTTTTTGGTAATATTTCCTTTTTACGAATTTTTTAAAGGCAAAGTTTTTCTCTGGCTCTCAGCTCCTGCTATTGTTTTGTTAATAATCCCAACTGCTCCTTTCTCCCAGGCAGGAGAGCTGAGCCCTTCTCTGAGAAGACTACTCATGGCTACTGGGAACAAGATTTTTCAGGGAACAGGAGAAATGAAGATTTTCTACTCATAATTCAGCCTCCAGCAAGCAGAGCTAGTGTGGTATGGAGCCACTCTGGCCTTCTATCTATTTCTCTGTGTCTCTGAGGTCTCTGTCTCTCTCTGCTCCTGTCTCCTCATTTTTTTTTGGTAATTTTACATTTTTACCATTTTTTTAAAGGCAAAGTTTTTCTCTGGCTCTCAGCTCCTCCTATTGTTTTGTTAATAATCCCTTCTGCTCCTTTCTCCCAGGCAGGAGAGTTGAGCCCTTCTCTGAGAAGACTACTCATGGCTACTGGGAACGAGATTTCTCAGGGAACAGGAGAAATGAAGGTTTTCTACTCATAATTCAGCCTCCAGCAAGCAGAGCTAGTGTGGTAGGGAGCCCCTTTGGCCTTCTATCTCTGTCTCTATGTATCTGAGGTCTCTGTCTCTCTCTACTCCTGTGTCCTCATTTTCTTTTTGGTAATTTTTCCTTTTTACGATTTTTTTAAAGGCAAAGTTATTTTCTGGCTCTCAGCTCCTCCTATTGTTTTGTTAATAATCCCTTCTGCTCCTTTCTCCCAGGCAGTAGAGTTGAGCCCTTTTCTGAGAAGACTACTCATGGCACCTGGAAATTAGGTTTTTCAGAAAACAGGAGAAATGAAGATTTTCTACTCATAATTCAGCCTCCAGCAAGCAGAGTTAGTGTGGTAGGGAGCCCCTCTGGCCTTCTATCTCTGTCTCTGTGTCTCAGGTCTCTGTCTCTCTCTGCTCCTGTCTCCTCATTTTGTTTTGGTAATTTTTCCTTTTTACGATTATTTTAAAGGCAAAGTTTTTCTCTGGCTCTCAGCTCCTCCTATTGTTTTGTTAATAATCCCTTCTGCTCCTTTCTCCCAGGCAGGAGAGTTGAGCACTTCTCTGAGAAGACTACTCATGGCTACTGGGAACTAGATTCTTCAGGGCACAGGAGAAATGAAGACTTTCTAATCATAATTCAGCCTCCAGCAAGCAGCGCTAGTGTGGTAGGGAGCCCCTCTGGCCTTCTATCTCTGTCTCTGTGTCTCTGAGGTCTCTGTCTCTCTCTGCTCCTATCTCCTCATTTTTTTTTGGTATTTTTACCAAAGTTTTTCTTTCTCAGCTCCTCCGTTAATAATTCCTTTTCCCAGGCAAAGGTTTTTCAGAAAACAGGAGAAATGAAGATTTTCTATGCATAATTCAGCCTCCAACAAGCAGAGCTAGTGTGGTAGGTAGCCTTCTATCTCTATCTTTTCTCTGGTCTCTTTATCTCTCTCTCATCTCCTCCTATTTTTTGTTTTTTTGTTAATAATAATCCCTTCTGCTCCTTTCTCCCAGGCAGGAGAGTTGAGCCCTTCTCTGAGAAGACTACTCATGGCTACTGGGAACTAGATTTTTCAGGGATCAGGAGAAATGCAGATTTTCTACTCGTAATGCAGCCTCCAGCAGGCAGAGCTAGTGTGGTAGGGAGCCCCTCTGGCCTTCTATCTCTGTCTCTGTGTCTCTGAGGTCTCTGTCTCTCTCTGCTCCTGTCTCCTCATTTTTTTTTTTTGGTAATTTTTCCTTTTCACGATTTTTTTAAAGGCAAAGTTTTTCTCGGACTCTCAGCTCCTTCTATTGTTTTGTTAATAATCACTTCTGCTCCTTTCTCCCAGGCAGGAGAGTTGAGCCCTTCTCTGAGAAGACTACTCATGGCTACTGGGAACTAGATTTTTCAGGGATCAGGAGAAATGCAGATTTTCAACTCGTAATGCAGCCTCCAGCAGGCAGAGCTAGTGTGGTAGGGAGCCCCTCTGGCCTTCTATCTCTGTCTCTGTGTCTCTGAGGTCTCTGTATCTCTCTGCTCCTGTCTCCTCATCTTTTTTTTGGTAAATTTTCCTTTTTACGATTACTTTAAAGGCAAAGTTTTTCTCTGGCTCTCAACTCCTCCTATTGTTTTGTTAATAATCCCTTCTGAGACTTTCTCCCAGGAGGAGAGTTGAGCCCTTCTCTGAGAAGACTACTCATGACTACTGGGAACTAGATTTTTCAGGGAACAAGAGAAATGAAGATTTTCTACTCATAATTCAGCCTCCAGCAAGCCGAGCTAGTGTGGTATGGAGCCTCTCTGGCCTTCTATCTCTGTTTCTGTGTCTCTAAGGTCTCGGTCTCTCTCTGCTCCTGTCTCCTCATTTGTTTTTTTTGGTAATTTTTCATTTTACGATTTTTTTAAAGGCAAAGTTTTTCTCTGGCTCTCAGCTCCTCCTATTGTTTTGTTAATAATCCCGTCTGCTCCTTTCTCCCAGGCAGGAGAGTTGAACCCTTCTCTGAGAAGTCTACTCATGGCTACTGGGAATTAGGTTTTTCAAAAACAGGAGAAATGAAGATTTTCTAAGCATAATTCAGCCTCCAACAAGCAGAGCTAGTGTGTTAGGGATTCCCTCTGGCCTTCTATCTCTGTCTCTGTGTCTCTGAGGTCTCTTTCTCTCTCTGCTCCTGTCTCCTCATTTTTTTTTTTTTGGTAATTTTTCCTTTTTACGAATTTTTTAAAGGCAAAGTTTTTCTCTGGCTCTCAGCTCCTCCTATTGTTTTCTTAATAATCACTTCTGATACTTTCTCCCAGGAGGAGAGTTGAGCCCTTCTCTGAGAAGTCTACTCATGGCTACTGGGAATTAGGTTTTTCAGAAAACAGGAGAAATGAAGATTTTCTAAGCATAATTCAGCCTCCAACAAGCAGAGCTAGTGTGGTAGGGAGCCCCTCTGGCCTTTTATTTCTGTCTCTGTGTCTCTGAGGTCTCTGTCTCTCTCTGCTCCTGTCTCCTCATTTGTTTTTTTTTGGTAATTTTTCATTTTACGATTTTTTTAAAGGCAAAGTTTTTCTCTGGCTCTCAGCTCCTCCTATTGTTTTGTTAATATTCCCTTCTGCTCCTTTCCCCAGGCAGGAGAGTTGAGCCCTCCTCTGAGAAGACTACTCATGGCTACTGGGAACGAGATTTTTCAGGGAACAGGAGAAATGAAGATTTTCTACTCATAATTCAGCCTCCAGCAAGCAGAGCTAGTGTGGTAGGGAGCCTCTCTGGCCTTCTATCTCTGTCTCTGTGTCTCTGAGTTCTCTGTCTCTCTCTGCTCCTGTCTCCTCATTTTATTTTTGGTAATTTTTCCTTTTTACGATTATTTTAAAGGCAAAGTTTTTCTCTGGCTCTCAGCTCCTCCTATTGTTTTGTTAATAATCCCTTCTGCTCCTTCCTCCCAGGCAGGAGAGTTGAGCACTTCTCTGAGAAGACTACTCATGGCTACTGGGAACTAGATTCTTCATGGCACAGGAGAAATGAAGATTTTCTAATCATAATTCAGCCTCCAGCAAGCAGCGCTAGTGTGGTAGGGAGCCCCTCTGGCCTTCTATCTCTGTCTCTGTGTCTCTGAGGTCTCTGTCTCTCTCTGCTCATATCTCCTCATTTTTTTTTTTGGTATTTTTCCTTTTTACAATTTTTTTAAAGGCAAAGTTTTTCTCTGGCTCTCAGCTCCTCCTATTGTTTTGTTAATAATCCCTTCTGCTCCTTTCTCCCAGGCAGGAGAGTTGAGTTCTTCTTTGAAATGACTACTCATGGCTACTGGGAATGAGATTTTTCAGGGAACAGGAGAAATGAAGATTTTCTACTCATAATTCAGCCTCCAGCAAGCAGAGCTAGTGTGGTAGGGAGCCCCTCTGGCCTTCTATCTTCTGTCTCTGTGTCTCTGAGGTCTCTGTATCTCTCTGCTCCTGTCTCCTCATTTTTTTTTGGTAATATTTCCTTTTTACGAATTTTTTAAAGGCAAAGTTTTTCTCTGGCTCTCAGCTCCTCCCATTGTTTTGTTAATAATCCCTTCTGCTCCTTTCTCCCAGGCAGGAGAGCTGAGCCCTTCTCTGAGAAGACTACTCATGGCTACTGGGAACAAGATTTTTCGGTGAACAGGAGAAATGAAGATTTTCTACTCATAATTCAGCCTCCAGCAAGCAGAGCTAGTGTGGTATGGAGCCACTCTGGCCTTCTATCTCTTTCTCTGTGTCTCTGAGGTCTCTGTCTCTCTCTGCTCCTGTCTCCTCATTTTTTTTTGGTAATTTTACATTTTTACGATTTTTTTAAAGGCAAAGTTTTTCTCTGGCTCTCAGCTCCTCCTATTGTTTTGTTAATAATCCCTTCTGCTCCTTTCTCCCAGGCAGGAGAGTTGAGCCCTTTTCTGAGAAGACTACTCATGGCAACTGGAAATTATGTTTTTCAGAAAACAGGAGAACTGAAGATTTTCTACTCATAATTCAGCCTCCAGCAAGCAGAGTTAGTGTGGTAGGGAGCCCCTCTGGCCTTCTATCTCTGTCTCTGTGTCTCTGAGGTCTCTGTCTCTCTCTGCTCCTGTCTCCTCATTTTGTTTTGGTAATTTTTCCTTTTTACGATTATTTTAAAGGCAAAGTTTTTCTCTGGCTCTCAGCTCCTCCTATTGTTTTGTTAATAATCCCTTCTGCTCCTTTCTCCCAGGCAGGAGAGTTGAGCACTTCTCTGAGAAGACTACTCATGGCTACTGGGAACTAGATTCTTCAGGGCACAGGAGAAATGAAGACTTTCTAATCATAATTCAGCCTCCAGCAAGCAGCGCTACTGTGGTAGGGAGCCCTTCTGGCCTTCTATCTCTGTCTCTGTGTCTCTGAGGTCTCTGTCTCTCTCTGCTCCTATCTCCTCATTTTTTTTTGGTATTTTTCCTTTTTACGATTTTTTTAAAGGCAAAGTTTTTCTCTGGCTCTCAGCTCCTCCTATTGTTTTGTTAATAATCCCGTCTGCTCCTTTCTCCCAGGCAGGAGAGTTGAGCCCTTCTCTGAGAAGACTACTCATGGCTACTGGGAATTAGGTTTTTCAGAAAACAGGAGAAATGAAGATTTTCTATGCATAATTCAGCCTCCAACAAGCAGAGCTAGTGTGGTAGGGATTCCCTCTGGCCTTCTATCTCTGTCTCTGTGTGTCTGAGGTCTCTTTATCTCTCTGCTCCTGTCTCCTCATTTTTTTTTTGGTAATTTTTCCTTTTTACGAATTTTTTAAAGGCACAGTTTTTCTCTGGCTCTCATCTCCTCCTATTGTTTTGTTAATAATCCCTTCTGCTCCTTTCTCCTAGGCAGGAGAGTTGAGCCCTTCTCTGAGAAGACTACTCATGGCTACTGGGAACTAGATTTTTCAGGGATCAGGAGAAATGCAGATTTTCTACTCGTAATGCAGCCTCCAGCAGGGAGAGCTAGTGTGGTAGGGAGCCCCTCTGGCCTTCTATCTCTGTCTCTGTGTCTCTGAGGTCTCTGTATCTCTCTGCTCCTGTCTCCTCATCTTTTTTTTGGTAATTTTTCCTTTTTACGATTATATTAAAGGCAAAGTTTTTCTCTGGCTCTCAACTCCTCCTATTGTTTTGTTAATAATCCCTTCTGATACTTTCTCCCAGGAGGAGAGTTGAGCCCTTCTCTGAGAAGACTACTCATGGCTACTGGGAACTAGATTTTTCAGGGAACAAGAGAAATGAAGATTTTCTACTCATAATTCAGCCTCCAGCAAGCCGAGCTAGTGTGGTATGGAGCCTCTCTGGCCTTCTATCTCTGTTTCTGTGTCTCTAAGGTCTCGGTCTCTCTCTGCTCCTGTCTCCTCATTTGTTTTTTTTGGTAATTTTTCATTTTACGATTTTTTTAAAGGCAAAGTTTTTCTCTGGCTCTCAGCTCCTCCTATTGTTTTGTTAATAATCCCTTCTGCTCCTTTCTCCCAGGCAGGAGAGTTGAGCCCTTCTCTGAGAAGACTACTCATGGCTACTGGGAATTAGGTTTTTCAGAAAACAGGAGAAATGAAGATATTCTACGCATAATTCAGCCTCCAACAAGCAGAGCTAGTGTGGTAGGGATTCCCTCTGGCCTTCTATCTCTGTCTCTGTGTCTCTGAGGTCTCTGTATCTCTCTGCTCCTGTCTCCTCATTTTTTTTTGGTAATTTTTCCTTTTTACGATTTTTTTAAAGGCAAAGTTTTTCTATGGCTCTCAGCTACTCCTATTGTTTTGTTACTAATCCCTTCTGCTCCTTTCTCCCAGGCAGGAGAGTTGAGCCCTTCTCTGAGAAGACGACTCATGGCTACTGGGAACAAGATTTTTCAGGGAACAGGAGAAATGAAGATTTTCTACTCATAATTCAGCCTCCAACAAGCAGAGTTAGTGTGGTAGGGAGCCCCTCTGGCCTTCTATCTCTGTCTCTGTGTCTCTGAGGTCTCTGTCTCTCTCTGCTTCTGTCTCCTCATTTTTTTTTGGTAATGTAACCTTTTTAAGATTTTTTTAAAGGGAAAGTTTTTCTTTGGCTCTCAGCTCCTCCTACTGTTTTGTTAATAATCCCTTCTGCTCCTTTCTCCCAGGCAGAAGAGTTGAGCTCTTCTCTGAGAAGACTACTCATGGCTACTGGGAACTAGATTTTTCAGGGAACAGGACAAATGAAGATTTCCTACTCATAATTCAGCCTAGAGCAAGCAGAGCTAGTGTGGTAGGGAGCCTCTCTGGCATTCTATCTCTGTCTCTTTGTCTCTGAGGTCTCTGTATCTCTCTGCTCCTGTCTCCTCATTTTTTTTTTGGTAATATTTCCTTTTTACGAATTTTTTAAAGGCAAAGTTTTTCTCTAGCTCTCAGCTCCTCCTATTGTTTTGTTCATAATCCCTTCTGCTCCTTTCCCCAGGCAGGAGAGTTGAGCTGTCTTCTCTGAAGGCAAGACTACTCATGGCTACTGGGAACTAGATTTTTCAGGGAACAGGAGAAATGAAGATTTTCTACTCATAATTCAGCCTCCAGCAAGCAGAGCTAGTGTGGTAGAGAGCCCCTCTGGCCTTCTATCTCTGTCTCTGTGTCTCTGAGGTCTCTGTCTCTCTCTGCTCCGGTCTCCTCATTTTTTTTTTTGGTAATTTTCCCTTTTTACGATTTTTTTAAAGGCAAAGTTTTCTCTGGCTCTCAGCTCCTCCTATTGTTTTGTTAATAATCCCTTCTGCTCCTTTCTCCCAGGCAGGAGAGTTGAGCCCTTCTCTGAGAAGACTACTCATGGCTACTGGGAATTAGGTTTTTCAGAAAACAGGAGAAATGAAGATTTTCTACTCATAATTCAGCCTCCAGCAAGCAGAGCTAGTGTGGTAGGGAGCCCCTCTGGACTTCTATCTCTGTCTCTGTGTCTCTGAGGTCTCTGTCTCTCTCTGCTCCTGTCTCCTCATTTTTTTTTTTTTGGTAATTTTTCCTTTTTACGAATTTTTTAAAGGCAAAGTTTTTCTCTGGCTCTCAGCTCCTCCTATTGTTTTGTTAATAATCCCTTCTACTCCTTTCTCCCAGGCAGGAGAGTTGAGCTCTTCTTTGAGATGACTACTCATGGCTACTGGGAACTAGATTTTTCAAGGAACAGGGGAAATGAAGATTTTCTACTCATAATTCAGCCTCCAGCAAGCAGCGCTAGTGTGGTAGGGAGCCCCTCTGGCCTTCTATCTCTGTCTCTGTGTCTCTGAGGTCTCTGTCTCTCTCTGCTCCTATCTCCTCATTTTTTTTTTTTGGTAATATTTCCTTTTTACGAATTTTTTAAAGGCAAAGTTTTTATCTGGCTCTCAGCTCCTCCTATTGTTTTGTTAATAATCCCTTCTGCTCCTTTCTCCCAGGCAGGAGAGCTGAGCCCTTCTCTGAGAAGAATACTCATGGCTACTGCGAAAAAGATTTTTCAGGGAACAGGAGAAATGAATATTTTCTACTTATAATTCAGCCTCCAGCAAGCAGAGCTAGTGTGGTAGGGAGCCCCTCTGGCCTTCTATCTCTGTCTCTGTGTCTCTGAGGTCTCTGTCTCTCTCTGCTCCTGTCTCCTCATATTTTTTTTTTGGTAATTTTACCTTTTTACGATTTTTTTAAAGGCAAAGTTTTTCTCTGGCTCTCAGCTCCTCCTATTGTTTTGTTAATAATCCCTTCTGCTCCTTTCCCCAGGCAGGAGAGTTGAGCCCTCCTCTGAGAAGACTACTCATGGCTACTGGGAACGAGATTTTTCAGGGAACAGGAGAAATGAAGATTTTCTACTCATAATTCAGCCTCCAGCAAGCAGAGCTAGTGTGGTAGGGAGCCCCTCTGGCCTTCTATCTCTGTCTCTGTGTCTCTGAGGTCTCTGTCTCTCTCTGCTCCTATCTCCTCATTTTTTTTTTGGTAATTTTTCCTTTTTACGATTGTTTTAAAGGCAAAGTTTTTCTCTGGCTCTCAGCTCCTCCTATTGTTTTGTTAATAATCCCTTCTGCTCCTTTCTCCCAGGCAGGAGAGTTGAGCTCTTCTCTGAAAAGACTACTCATGGCTACTGGGAACTAGATTTTTCAGGGATCAGGAGAAATGCAGATTTTCTACTCGTAATGCAGCCTCCAGCAGGCAGAGCTAGTGTGGTAGGGAGCCCCTCTGGCCTTCTATCTCTGTCTCTGTGTCTCTGAGGTCTCTGTCTCTCTCTGCTCCTATCTCCTCATTTTTTTTTTTTTGGTAATTTTTCTTTTTTACGATTTTTTTAAAGGCAAAGATTTTCTCGGACTCTCAGCTCCTTCTATTGTTTTGTTAATAATCCCTTCTGCTCCTTTCTCCCAGGCAGGAGAGTTGAGCCCTTCTCTGAGAAGACTACTCATGGCTACTGGGAATTAGGTTTTTCAGAAAACAGGAGAAATGAAGATTTTCTACTCATAATTCAGCTTCCAACAAGCAGAGCTAGTGTGGTAGGGAGCCCCTCTGGCCTTCTATCTCTGTCTCTGTGTCTCTGAGGTCTCTGTCTCTCTCTGCTCCTGTCTCCTCATTTTTTTTTGGTAATTTTTCCTTTTTACGATAATTTTAAAGGCAAAGTTTTTCTCTGGCTCTCAACTCCTCCTCTTGTTTTGTTAATAATCCCTTCTACTCCTTTCTCCCAGGCAGGAGAGTTGAGCTCTTCTTTGAGATGACTACTCATGGCTACTGGGAACTAGATTTTTCAAGGAACAGGGGAAATGAAGATTTTCTACTCATAATTCAGCCTCCAGCAAGCAGCGCTAGTGTGGTAGGGAGCCCCTCTGGCCTTCTATCTCTGTCTCTGTGTCTCTGAGGTCTCTGTCTCTCTCTGCTCCTATCTCCGCATTTTTTTTTTGGTAATATTTCCTTTTTACGAATTTTTTAAAGGCAAAGTTTTTATCTGGCTCTCAGCTCCTCCTATTGTTTTGTTAATAATCCCTTCTGCTCCTTTCTCCCAGGCAGGAGAGCTGAGCACTTCTCTGAGAAGAATACTCATGGCTACTGCGAAAAAGATTTTTCAGGTAACAGGAGAAATGAATATTTCCTACTTATAATTCAGCCTCCAGCAAGCAGAGCTAGTGTGGTAGGGAGCCACTCTGGCCTTCTATCTCTGTCTCTGTGTCTCTGAGGTCTCTGTCTCTCTCTGCTCCTGTCTCCTCATATTTTTTTTTGGTAATTTTACCTTTTTAAGATTTTTTTAAAGGCAAAGTTTTTCTCTGGCTCTCAGCTCCTCCTATTGTTTTGTTAATAATCCCTTCTGCTCCTTTCTCCCAGGCAGGAGAGTTGAGCCCTTCTCTGAGAAGACTACTCATGGCTACTGGGAATTAGGTTTTTCAGAAAACAGGAGAAATGAAGATTTTCTACTCATAATTCAGCCTCCAACAAGCAGAGCTAGTGTGGTAGGGGGCCCCTCTGGCCTTCTATCTCTGTCTCTGTGTCTCTGAGGTCTCTGTCTCTCTCTGCTCCTGTCTCCTCATTTTTTTTTTGGTAATTTTTCCTTTTTACGATTATTTTAAAGGCAAATGTTTTTCTCTGGCTCTCAGCTCCTCCTATTGTTTTGTTAATAATCCCTTCTGCTCCTTTCTCCCAGGCAGGAGAGTTGAGCTCTTCTCTGAGAAGACTACTCATGGCTACTGGGAACTAGATTTTTCAGGAATCAGGAGAAATGCAGATTTTCTACTCGTAATGCAGCCTCCAGCAGGCAGCGCTAGTGTGGTAGGGAGCCCCTCTGGCCTTCTATCTCTGTCTCTGTGTCTCTGAGGTCTCTGTCTCTCTCTGCTCCTATCTCCTCATTTTTTTTTCTGGTAATTTTTCCTTTTTACGATTTTTTTAAAGGCAAAGTTTTTCTCGGACTCTCAGCTCCTTCTATTGTTTTGTTAATAATCCCTTCTGCTCCTTTCTCCCAGGCAGGAGAGTTGAGCCCTTCTCTGAGAAGACTACTCATGGCTACTGGGAACTACATTTTTCAGGGAACAGGAGAAATGAAGATTTTCTACTCATAATTCAGCCTCCAGCAAGCAGAGCTAGTGTGGTAGGGAGCCCCTCTGGCCTTCTATCTCTGTCTCTGTGTCTCTGAGGTCTCTGTCTCTCTCTGCTCCTGTCTCCTCATTTTTTTTTGGTAATTTTTCCTTTTTACGATAATTTTAAAGGCAAAGTTTTTCTCTGGCTCTCAACTCCTCCTCTTGTTTTGTTAATAATCCCTTCTGCTCCTTTCTCCCAGGCAGGAGAGTTGAGCCCTTCTCTGAGAAGACTACTCATGGCTACTGGGAACTAGATTTTTCAGGGAACAGGAGAAATGAAGATTTTCTACTCATAATTCAGCCTCCAGCAAGCAGCGCTAGTGTGGTAGGGAGCCCCTCTGGCCTTCTATCTCTGTCTCTGTGTCTCTGAGGTCTCTGTCTCTCTCTGCTCCTATCTCCGCATTTTTTTTTTTGGTAATTTTCCTTTTTACGATTTTTTTAAAGGCAAAGTTTTTCTCTGGCTCTCAGCTCCTCCTATTGTTTTGTTAATAATCCCTTCTGCTCCTTTCTCCCAGGCAGGAGAGTTGAGCACTTCTCTGAGAAGACTACTCATGGCTACTGCGAATTAGATTTTTCAGGTAACAGGAGAAATGAAGATTTCTACGCATAATTCAGCCTCCAGCAAGCAGAGCTAGTGTGGTAGGGAGCCCTCTGGCCTTCTATCTCTGTCTCTGTGTCTCTGAGGTCTCTGTCTCTCTCTGCTCCTGTCTCTCATCATTTTTTTTTGGTAATTTTTCCTTTTCACGATTTTTTTAAAGGCAAAGTTTTTCTCTGGCTCTCAGCTCCTCCTATTGTTTTGTTAATAATCCCTTCTGCTCCTTTCCCCAGGCAGGAGAGTTGAGCCCTTCTCTGAGAAGACTACTCATGGCTACTGGGAACGAGATTTTTCAGGGAACAGGAGAAATGAAGATTTTCTACTCATAATTCAGCCTCCAGCAAGCAGAGCTAGTGTGGTAGGGAGCCCCTCTGGCCTTCTATCTCTGTCTCTGTGTCTCTGAGGTCTCTGTCTCTCTCTGCTCCTATCTCCTCATTTTTTTTTTGGTAATTTTTCCTTTTTA
The DNA here is from genome assembly GCA_026018925.1 of Tupaia tana. NCBI lineage: Eukaryota > Metazoa > Chordata > Mammalia > Scandentia > Tupaiidae > Tupaia > Tupaia tana. Next base: position 1,997,602 of record JAKSZU010000025.1, on the reverse strand, counting down.
CGATTGTTTTAAAGGCAAAGTTTTTCTCTGGCTCTCAGCTCCTCCTATTGTTTTGTTAATAATCCCTTCTGCTCCTTTCTCCCAGGCAGGAGAGTTGAGCTCTTCTCTGAGAAGACTACTCATGGCTACTGGGAACTAGATTTTTCAGGGAACAGGAGAAATGAAGATTTTCTACTCATAATTCAGCCTCCAGCAAGCAGAGCTAGTGTGGTAGGGAGCCCCTCTGGCCTTCTATCTCTGTCTCTGTGTCTCTGAGGTCTCTGTCTCTCTCTGCTCCTATCTCCTCATTTTTTTTTTTGGTAATTTTTCCTTTTTACGATTTTTTTAAAGGCAAAGTTTTTCTCTGGCTCTCAGCTCCTCCTATTGTTTTGTTAATAATCCCTTCTGCTCCTTTCTCCCAGGCAGGAGAGTTGAGCCCTTCTCTGAGAAGACTACTCATGGCTACTGGGAATTAGGTTTTTCAGAAAACAGGAGAAATGAAGATTTTCTACGCATAATTCAGCCTCCAACAAGCAGAGCTAGTGTGGTAGGGAGCCCCTCTGGCCTTCTATCTCTGTCTCTGTGTCTCTGAGGTCTCTGTCTCTCTCTGCTCCTGTCTCCTCATTTTTTTTTTTGGTAATTTTTCCTTTTTACGATTTTTTTAAAGGAAAGTTTTTCTCTGGCTCTCAGCTCCTCCTATTGTTTTGTTAATAATCCCTTCTGCTCCTTTCTCCCAGGCAGGAGAGTTGAGTTCTTCTTTGAAATGACTACTCATGGCTACTGGGAACTAGATTTTTCAGGGAACAGGAGAAATGAAGATTTTCTACTCATAATTCAGCCTCCAGCAAGCAGAGCTAGTGTGGTAGGGAGCCCCTCTGGCCTTCTATCTCTGTCTCTGTGTCTCTGAGGTCTCTGTCTCTCTCTGCTCCTGTCTCCTCATTTTTTTTTTGGTAATTTTTCCTTTTTACGATTTTTTTAAAGGCAAAGTTTTTCTCTGGCTCTCAGCTCCTCCTATTGTTTTGTTAATAATCCCTTCTGCTCCTTTCTCCCAGGCAGGAGAGTTGAGCCCTTCTCTGAGAAGACTACTCATGGCTACTGGGAACAAGATTTTTCAGGGAACAGGAGAAATGAAGATTTTCTACTCATAATTCAGCCTCCAGCAAGCAGAGCTAGTGTGGTATGGAGCCCCTCTGGCCTTCTATCTCTGTCTCTGTGTCTCTGAGGTCTCTGTCTCTCTCTGCTCCTATCTCCTCATTTTTTTTTGGTAATTTTACATTTTTACGATTTTTTTAAAGGCAAAGTTTTTCTCTGGCTCTCAGCTCCTCCTATTGTTTTGTTAATAATCCCTTCTGCTCCTTTCTCCCAGGCAGGAGAGTTGAGCCCTTCTCTGAGAAGACTACTCATGACTACTGCGAAAAAGATTTTTCAGGGAACAGGATAAATGAATATTTTCTACTCATAATTCAGCCTCCAGCAAGCAGAGCTAGTGTGGTAGGGAGCCCCTCTGGCCTTCTATCTCTGTCTCTGTGTCTCTGAGGTCTCTGTCTCTCTCTGCTCCTGTCTCCTCATTTTTTTTTGGTAATTTTTCCTTTTTACGATTTTTTTAAAGGCAAAGTTATTTTCTGGCTCTCAGCTCCTCCTATTGTTTTGTTAATAATCCCTTCTGCTCCTTTCTCCCAGGCAGGAGAGTTGAGCCCTTTTCTGAGAAGACTACTCATGGCACCTGGAAATTAGGTTTTTCAGAAAACAGGAGAAATGAAGATTTTCTACTCATAATTCAGCCTCCAGCAAGCAGAGTTAGTGTGGTAGGGAGCCCCTCTGGCCTTCTATCTCTGTCTCTGTGTCTCTGAGGTCTCTGTCTCTCTCTGCTCCTGTCTCCTCATTTTGTTTTGGTAATTTTTCCTTTTTACGATTATTTTAAAGGCAAAGTTTTTCTCTGGCTCTCAGCTCCTCCTATTGTTTTGTTAATAATCCCTTCTGCTCCTTTCTCCCAGGCAGGAGAGTTGAGCACTTCTCTGAGAAGACTACTCATGGCTACTGGGAACTAGATTCTTCAGGGCACAGGAGAAATGAAGACTTTCTAATCATAATTCAGCCTCCAGCAAGCAGCGCTAGTGTGGTAGGGAGCCCCTCTGGCCTTCTATCTCTGTCTCTGTGTCTCTGAGGTCTCTGTCTCTCTCTGCTCCTATCTCCTCATTTTTTTTTGGTATTTTTCCTTTTTACGATTTTTTTAAAGGCAAAGTTTTTCTCTGGCTCTCAGCTCCTCCTATTGTTTTGTTAATAATCCCGTCTGCTCCTTTCTCCCAGGCAGGAGAGTTGAGCCCTTCTCTGAGAAGACTACTCATGGCTACTGGGAATTAGGTTTTTCAGAAAACAGGAGAAATGAAGATTTTCTATGCATAATACAGCCTCCAACAAGCAGAGCTAGTGTGGTAGGGATTCCCTCTGGCCTTCTATCTCTGTCTCTGTGTCTCTGAGGTCTCTTTATCTCTCTGCTCCTGTCTCCTCATTTTTTTTTTTGGTAATTTTTCCTTTTTACGAATTTTTTAAAGGCACAGTTTTTCTCTGGCTCTCATCTCCTCCTATTGTTTTGTTAATAATCCCTTCTGCTCCTTTCTCCCAGGCAGGAGAGTTGAGCCCTTCTCTGAGAAGACTACTCATGGCTACTGGGAACTAGATTTTTCAGGGATCAGGAGAAATGCAGATTTTCTACTCGTAATGCAGCCTCCAGCAGGCAGAGCTAGTGTGGTAGGGAGCCCCTCTGGCCTTCTATCTCTGTCTCTGTGTCTCTGAGGTCTCTGTATCTCTCTGCTCCTGTCTCCTCATTTTTTTTTTGGTAATTTTTCCTTTTTACGATTTTTTTAAAGGCAAAGTTTTTCTCGGCTCTCAGCTCCTTCTATTGTTTTGTTAATAATCCCTTCTGCTCCTTTCTCCCAGGCAGGAGAGTTGAGCCCTTCTCTGAGAAGACTACTCATGGCTACTGGGAACTAGATTTTTCAGGGATCAGGAGAAATGCAGATTTTCTACTCGTAATGCAGCCTCCAGCAGGCAGAGCTAGTGTGGTAGGGAGCCCCTCTGGCCTTCTATCTCTGTCTCTGTGTCTCTGAGGTCTCTGTCTCTCTCTGCTCCTGTCTCCTCATCTTTTTTTTGGTAATTTTTCCTTTTTACGATTTTTTAAAGGCAAAGTTTTTCTCTGGCTCTCAGCTCCTCCTATTGTTTTGTTAATAATCCCTTCTGCTCCTTTCTCCCAGGCAGGAGAGTTGAGCCCTTCTCTGAGAAGTCTACTCATGGCTACTGGGAATTAGGTTTTTCAGAAAACAGGAGAAATGAAGATATTCTAAGCATAATTCAGCCTCCAACAAGCAGAGCTAGTGTGGTAGGGAGCCCCTCTGGCCTTCTATTTCTGTCTCTGTGTCTCTGAGGTCTCTGTCTCTCTCTGCTCCTGTCTCCTCATTTGTTTTTTTTTGGTAATTTTTCATTTTACGATTTTTTTAAAGGCAAAGTTTTTCTCTGGCTCTCAGCTCCTCCTATTGTTTTGTTAATAATCCCTTCTGCTCCTTTCCCCAGGCAGGAGAGTTGAGCCCTCCTCTGAGAAGACTACTCATGGCTACTGGGAACGAGATTTTTCAGGGAACAGGAGAAATGAAGATTTTCTACTCATAATTCAGCCTCCAGCAAGCAGAGCTAGTGTGGTAGGGAGCCTCTCTGGCCTTCTATCTCTGTCTCTGTGTCTCTGAGTTCTCTGTCTCTCTCTGCTCCTGTCTCCTCATTTTATTTTTGGTAATTTTTCCTTTTTACGATTATTTTAAAGGCAAAGTTTTTCTCTGGCTCTCAGCTCCTCCTATTGTTTTGTTAATAATCCCTTCTGCTCCTTCCTCCCAGGCAGGAGAGTTGAGCACTTCTCTGAGAAGACTACTCATGGCTACTGGGAACTAGATTCTTCATGGCACAGGAGAAATGAAGATTTTCTAATCATAATTCAGCCTCCAGCAAGCAGCGCTAGTGTGGTAGGGAGCCCCTCTGGCCTTCTATCTCTGTCTCTGTGTCTCTGAGGTCTCTGTCTCTCTCTGCTCATATCTCCTCATTTTTTTTTTTGGTATTTTTCCTTTTTACAATTTTTTTAAAGGCAAAGTTTTTCTCTGGCTCTCAGCTCCTCCTATTGTTTTGTTAATAATCCCTTCTGCTGCTTTCTCCCAGGCAGGAGAGTTGAGTTCTTCTTTGAAATGACTACTCATGGCTACTGGGAATGAGATTTTTCAGGGAACAGGAGAAATGAAGATTTTCTACTCATAATTCAGCCTCCAGCAAGCAGAGCTAGTGTGGTAGGGAGCCCCTCTGGCCTTCTATCTTCTGTCTCTGTGTCTCTGAGGTCTCTGTATCTCTCTGCTCCTGTCTCCTCATTTTTTTTTGGTAATATTTCCTTTTTACGAATTTTTTAAAGGCAAAGTTTTTCTCTGGCTCTCAGCTCCTCCTATTGTTTTGTTAATAATCCCTTCTGCTCCTTTCTCCCAGGCAGGAGAGCTGAGCCCTTCTCTGAGAAGACTACTCATGGCTACTGGGAACAAGATTTTTCGGTGAACAGGAGAAATGAAGATTTTCTACTCATAATTCAGCCTCCAGCAAGCAGAGCTAGTGTGGTATGGAGCCACTCTGGCCTTCTATCTCTTTCTCTGTGTCTCTGAGGTCTCTGTCTCTCTCTGCTCCTGTCTCCTCATTTTTTTTTGGTAATTTTACATTTTTACGATTTTTTTAAAGGCAAAGTTTTTCTCTGGCTCTCAGCTCCTCCTATTGTTTTGTTAATAATCCCTTCTGCTCCTTTCTCCCAGGCAGGAGAGTTGAGCCCTTCTCTGAGAAGACTACTCATGGCTACTGGAAATTATGTTTTTCAGAAAACAGGAGAACTGAAGATTTTCTACTCATAATTCAGCCTCCAGCAAGCAGAGTTAGTGTGGTAGGGAGCCCCTCTGGCCTTCTATCTCTGTCTCTGTGTCTCTGAGGTCTCTGTCTCTCTCTGCTCCTGTCTCCTCATTTTTTTTTTTTGGTAATTTTTCCTTTTTACGATTTTTTTAAAGGCAAAGTTTTTCTCTGGCTCTCAGCTCCTCCTATTGTTTTGTTAATAATCCCTTCTGCTCCTTTCTCCCAGGCAGGAGAGTTGAGCACTTCTCTGAGAAGACTACTCATGGCTACTGGGAACTAGATTCTTCAGGGCACAGGAGAAATGAAGACTTTCTAATCATAATTCAGCCTCCAGCAAGCAGCGCTACTGTGGTAGGGAGCCCTTCTGGCCTTCTATCTCTGTCTCTGTGTCTCTGAGGTCTCTGTCTCTCTCTGCTCCTATCTCCTCATTTTTTTTTTGGTATTTTCCCTTTTTACGATTTTTTTAAAGGCAAAGTTTTTCTCTGGCTCTCAGCTCCTCCTATTGTTTTGTTAATAATCCCGTCTGCTCCTTTCTCCCAGGCAGGAGAGTTGAGCCCTTCTCTGAGAAGACTACTCATGGCTACTGGGAATTAGGTTTTTCAGAAAACAGGAGAAATGAAGATTTTCTATGCATAATTCAGCCTCCAACAAGCAGAGCTAGTGTGGTAGGGATTCCCTCTGGCCTTCTATCTCTGTCTCTGTGTCTCTGAGGTCTCTTTCTCTCACTGCTCCTGTCTCCTCATTTTTTTTTTTTGGTAATTTTTCCTTTTTACGTTTTTTTAAAGGCAAAGTTTTTCTCTGGCTCTCAGCTCCTCCTATTGTTTTGTTAATAATCCCTTCTGCTCCTTTCTCCCAGGCAGGAGAGTTGAGCTCTTCTCTGAAAAGACTACTCATGGCTACTGGGAACTAGATTTTTCAGGGATCAGGAGAAATGCAGATTTTCTACTCTTAATGCAGCCTCCAGCAGGCAGAGCTAGTGTGGTAGAGAGCCCCTCTGGCCTTCTATCTCTGTCTCTGTGTCTCTGAGGTCTCTGTCTCTCTCTGCTCCTATCTCCTCATTTTTTTTTTTTGGTAATTTTTCTTTTTTACGATTTTTTTAAAGGCAAAGATTTTCTCGGACTCTCAGCTCCTTCTATTGTTTTGTTAATAATCCCTTCTGCTCCTTTCTCCCAGGCAGGAGAGTTGAGCCCTTCTCTGAGAAGACTACTCATGGCTACTGGGAATTAGGTTTTTCAGAAAACAGGAGAAATGAAGATTTTCTACTCATAATTCAGCTTCCAACAAGCAGAGCTAGTGTGGTAGGGAGCCCCTCTGGCCTTCTATCTCTGTCTCTGTGTCTCTGAGGTCTCTGTCTCTCTCTGCTCCTGTCTCCTCATTTTTTTTTGGTAATTTTTCCTTTTTACGATAATTTTAAAGGCAAAGTTTTTCTCTGGCTCTCAACTCCTCCTCTTGTTTTGTTAATAATCCCTTCTACTCCTTTCTCCCAGGCAGGAGAGTTGAGCTCTTCTTTGAGATGACTACTCATGGCTACTGGGAACTAGATTTTTCAAGGAACAGGGGAAATGAAGATTTTCTACTCATAATTCAGCCTCCAGCAAGCAGCGCTAGTGTGGTAGGGAGCCCCTCTGGCCTTCTATCTCTGTCTCTGTGTCTCTGAGGTCTCTGTCTCTCTCTGCTCCTATCTCCGCATTTTTTTTTGGTAATATTTCCTTTTTACGAATTTTTTAAAGGCAAAGTTTTTATCTGGCTCTCAGCTCCTCCTATTGTTTTGTTAATAATCCCTTCTGCTCCTTTCTCCCAGGCAGGAGAGCTGAGCACTTCTCTGAGAAAAATACTCATGGCTACTGCGAAAAAGATTTTTCAGGTAACAGGAGAAATGAATATTTCCTACTTATAATTCAGCCTCCAGCAAGCAGAGCTAGTGTGGTAGGGAGCCACTCTGGCCTTCTATCTCTGTCTCTGTGTCTCTGAGGTCTCTGTCTCTCTCTGCTCCTGTCTCCTCATATTTTTTTTTGGTAATTTTACCTTTTTAAGATTTTTTTAAAGGCAAAGTTTTTCTCTGGCTCTCAGCTCCTCCTATTGTTTTGTTAATAATCCCTTCTGCTCCTTTCCCCAGGCAGGAGAGTTGAGCCCTCCTCTTAGAAGACTACTCATGGCTACTTGGAACGAGATTTTTCAGGGAACAGGAGAAATGAAGATTTTCTACTCATAATTCAGCCTCCAGCAAGCAGAGCTAGTGTTGTAGGGAGCCCCTCTGGCCTTCTATCTCTGTCTCTGTGTCTCTGAGGTCTCTGTCTCTCTCTACTCCTGTCTCCTCATTTTTTTTTTGGTAATTTTTCCTTTTTACGATTTTTTTAAAGGCAAAGTTTTTCTCTTGCTCTCAGCTCCTCCTACTGTTTTGTTAATAATCCCTTCTGCTCCTTTCCCCAGGCAGGAGAGTTGAGCCCTCCTCTGAGAAGACTACTCATGGCTACTGGGAACGAGATTTTTCAGGGAACAGGAGAAATGAAGATTTTCTACTCATAATTCAGCCTCCAGCAAGCAGCGCTAGTGTGGTAGGGAGCCCCTCTGGCCTTCTATCTCTGTCTCTGTGTCTCTGAGGTCTCTGTCTCTCTCTGCTCCTATCTCCGCATTTTTTTTTTGGTAATATTTCCTTTTTACGAATTTTTTAAAGGCAAAGTTTTTATCTGGCTCTCAGCTCCTCCTATTGTTTTGTTAATAATCCCTTCTGCTCCTTTCTCCCAGGCAGGAGAGCTGAGCACTTCTCTGAGAAGAATACTCATGGCTACTGCGAAAAAGATTTTTCAGGTAACAGGAGAAATGAATATTTCCTACTTATAATTCAGCCTCCAGCAAGCAGAGCTAGTGTGGTAGGGAGCCACTCTGGCCTTCTATCTCTGTCTCTGTGTCTCTGAGGTCTCTGTCTCTCTCTGCTCCTGTCTCCTCATATTTTTTTTTTGGTAATTTTACCTTTTTAAGATTTTTTTAAAGGCAAAGTTTTTCTCTGGCTCTCAGCTCCTCCTATTGTTTTGTTAATAATCCCTTCTGCTCCTTTCCCCAGGCAGGAGAGTTGAGCCCTCCTCTGAGAAGACTACTCATGGCTACTTGGAACGAGATTTTTCAGGGAACAGGAGAAATGAAGATTTTCTACTCATAATTCAGCCTCCAGCAAGCAGAGCTAGTGTGGTAGGGGGCCCCTCTGGCCTTCTATCTCTGTCTCTGTGTCTCTGAGGTCTCTGTCTCTCTCTGCTCCTATCTCCTCATTTTTTTTTTGGTAATTTTTCCTTTTTACGATTGTTTTAAAGGCAAAGTTTTTCTCTGGCTCTCAGCTCCTCCTATTGTTTTGTTAATAATCCCTTCTGCTCCTTTCTCCCAGGCAGGAGAGTTGAGCTCTTCTCTGAAAAGACTACTCATGGCTACTGGGAACTAGATTTTTCAGGGATCAGGAGAAATGCAGATTTTCTACTCGTAATGCAGCCTCCAGCAGGCAGAGCTAGTGTGGTAGGGAGCCCCTCTGGCCTTCTATCTCTGTCTCTGTGTCTCTGAGGTCTCTGTCTCTCTCTGCTCCTATCTCCTCATTTTTTTTTTTTGGTAATTTTTCTTTTTTACGATTTTTTTAAAGGCAAAGATTTTCTCGGACTCTCAGCTCCTTCTATTGTTTTGTTAATAATCCCTTCTGCTCCTTTCTCCCAGGCAGGAGAGTTGAGCCCTTCTCTGAGAAGACTACTCATGGCTACTGGGAATTAGGTTTTTCAGAAAACAGGAGAAATGAAGATTTTCTACTCATAATTCAGCCTCCAACAAGCAGAGCTAGTGTGGTAGGGAGCCCCTCTGGCCTTCTATCTCTGTCTCTGTGTCTCTGAGGTCTCTGTCTCTCTCTGCTCCTGTCTCCTCATTTTTTTTTGGTAATTTTTCCTTTTTACGATTATTTTAAAGGAAAGTTTTTCTCTGGCTCTCAACTCCTCCTCTTGTTTTGTTAATAATCCCTTCTACTCCTTTCTCCCAGGCAGGAGAGTTGAGCTCTTCTTTGAGATGACTACTCATGGCTACTGGGAACTAGATTTTTCAAGGAACAGGGGAAATGAAGATTTTCTACTCATAATTCAGCCTCCAGCAAGCAGCGCTAGTGTGGTAGGGAGCCCCTCTGGCCTTCTATCTCTGTCTCTGTGTCTCTGATGTCTCTGTCTCTCTCTGCTCCATCTCTTCATTTTTTTTTCTGGTAATTTTTCCTTTTTACGATTTTTTTCAAGGCAAAGTTTTTCTCTGGCTCTCAGCTCCTCTTATTGTTCGGTTAATAATCCCTTCTGCTCCTTTCTCCCATGCAAGAGAGTTGAGCCCTTCTCTGAGAAGACTACTCATGGCTACTGGGAACTACATTTTTCAGGGAACAGGAGAAATGAAGATTTTCTACTCATAATTCAGCCTCCAGCAAGCAGAGCTAGTGTTGTAGGGAGCCCCTCTGGCCTTCTATCTCTGTCTCTGTGTCTCTGAGGTCTCTGTCTCTCTCTGCTCCTGTCTCCTCATTTTTTTTTTGGTAATTTTTCCTTTTTACGATTTTTTAAAGGCAAAGTTTTTCTCTGGCTCTCAGCTCCTCCTCTTGTTTTGTTAATAATCCCTTCTGCTTTTTTCTCCCAGGCAGGAGAGTTGAGCACTTCTCTGAGAAGACTACTCATGGCTACTGGGAACTAGATTTTTCAGGAACAGGAGAAATGAAGATTTTCTACTCATAATTCAGCCTCCAGCAAGCAGCGCTAGTGTGGTAGGGAGCCCCTCTGGCCTTCTATCTCTGTCTCTGTGTCTCTGAGGTCTCTGTCTCTCTCTGCTCCTATCTCCTCATTTTTTTTTTGGTAATATTTACCTTTTTACGAATTTTTTAAAGGCAAAGTTTTTATCTGGCTCTCAGCTCCTCCTATTCTTTTGTTAATAATCCCTTCTGCTCCTTTCTCCCAGGCAGGAGAGCTGAGCCCTTCTCTGAGAAGAATACTCATGGCTACTGCGAACAAGATTTTTCAGGGAACAGGAGAAATGAATATTTTCTACTTATAATTCAGCCTCCAGCAAGCAGAGCTAGTGTGGTAGGGAGCCACTCTGGCCTTCTATCTCTGTCTCTGTGTCTCTGAGGTCTCTGTCTCTCTCTGCTCCTGTCTCCTCATTTTTTTTTTTGGTAATTTTTCCTTTTTACGATTTTTTAAAGGCAAAGTTTTTCTCTGGCTCTCAGCTCCTCCTATTGTTTTGTTAATAATCCCTTCTGCTCCTTTCCCCAGGCAGGAGAGTTGAGCCCTCCTCTGAGAAGACTACTCATGGCTACTGGGAACTAGATTTTTCAGGGAACAGGAGAAATGAAGATTTTCTACTCATAATTCAGCCTCCAGCAAGCAGAGCTAGTGTGGTAGGGAGCCCCTCTGGCCTTCTATCTCTGTCTCTGTGTCTCTGAGGTCTCTGTCTCTCTCTGCTCCTATCTCCTTTTTTTTTTTTGGTAATTTTTCCTTTTTACGATTTTTTAAAGGCAAAGATTTTCTCTGGACTCTCAGCTCCTTCTATTGTTTTGTTAATAATCCCTTCTGCTCCTTTCTCCCAGGCAGGAGAGTTGAGCCCTTCTCTGAGAAGACTACTCATGGCTACTGGGAACTAGATTTTTCAGAAAACAGGAGAAATGAAGATTTTCTACTCATAATTCAGCCTCCAGCAAGCAGAGCTAGTGTGGTAGGGAGCCCCTCTGGCCTTCTATCTCTGTCTCTGTGTCTCTGAGGTCTCTGTCTCTCTCTGCTCCTATCTCCTCATTTTTTTTTTTTGGTAATTTTTTCTTTTTACGATTTTTTTAAAGGCAAATGTTTTTCTCTGGCTCTCAACTCCTCCTATTGTTTTGTTAATAATCCCTTCTACTCCTTTCTCCCAGGCAGGAGAGTTGAGCTCTTCTCTGAGATGACTACTCATGGCTACTGGGAACTAGGTTTTTCAAGAAAACAGGGGAAATGAAGATTTTCTACTCATAATTCAGCCTCCAGCAAGCAGCGCTAGTGTGGTAGGGAGCCCCTCTGGCCTTCTATCTCTGTCTCTGTGTCTCTGATGTCTCTGTCTCTCTCTGCTCCATCTCTTCATTTTTTTTTCTGGTAATTTTTCCTTTTTAAGATTTTTTTCAAGGCAAAGTTTTTCTCTGGCTCTCAGCTCCTCTTATTGTTCGGTTAATAATCCCTTCTGCTCCTTTCTCCCATGCAAGAGAGTTGAGCCCTTCTCTGAGAAGACTAGTCATGGCTACTGGGAACTACATTTTTCAGGGAACAGGAGAAATGAAGATTTTCTACTCATAATTCAGCCTCCAGCAAGCAGAGCTAGTGTTGTAGGGAGCCCCTCTGGCCTTCTATCTCTGTCTCTGTGTCTCTGAGGTCTCTGTCTCTCTCTGCTCCTATCTCCGCATTTTTTTTGGTAATATTTCCTTTTTACGAATTTTTTAAAGGCAAAGTTTTTATCTGGCTCTCAGCTCCTCCTATTGTTTTGTTAATAATCCCTTCTGCTCCTTTCTCCCAGGCAGGAGAGCTGAGCCCTTCTCTGAGAAGAATACTCATGACTACTGCGAAAAAGATTTTTCAGGGAACAGGATAAATGAATATTTTCTACTTATAATTCAGCCTCCAGCAAGCAGAGCTAGTGTGGTAGGGAGCCACTCTGGCCTTCTATCTCTGTCTCTGTGTCTCTGAGGTCTCTGTCTCTCTCTGCTCCTGTCTCCTCATTTTTTTTTGGTAATTTTACCTTTTTAAGATTTTTTTAAAGGCAAAGTTTTTCTCTGGCTCTCAGCTCCTCCTATTGTTTTGTTAATAATCCCTTCTGCTCCTTTCTCCCAGGCAGGAGAGTTGAGCACTTCTCTGAGAAGGCTACTCATGGCTACTGGGAACTAGACTCTTGAGGGCACAGGAGAAATGAAGATTTTCTAATCATAATTCAGCCTCCAGCAAGCAGCGCTAGTGTGGTAGGGAGCCCCTCTGGACTTCTATCTCTGTCTCTGTGTCTCTGAGGTCTCTATCTCTCTCTGCTCCTATCTCCCTTTTTTTTTGGTATTTTTCCTTTTTACGATTATTTTAAAGGCAAAGTTTTTCTCTGGCTCTCAGCTCCTCTTATTGTTTTGTTAATAATCCTGTCTGATCCTTTCTCCCAGGCAGGAGAGTTGAGCCCTTCTCTGAGAAGAATACTCATGGCTACTGCGAACAAGGTTTTTCAGAAAACAGGAGAAATGAAGATTTTCTACGCATAATTCAGCCTCCAACAAGCAGAGCTAGTGTGGTAGGTATTCCCTCTGGCCTTCTATCTCTGTCTCTGTGTCTCTGAGGTCTCTTTCTCTCTCTCCTCCTGTCTCCTCATTTTTTTTTTGGTAATTTTTCCTTTTTACAAATTTTTTAACGGCACAGTTTTTCTCTGGCTCTCAGCTCCTCCTATTGTTTTGTTAATAATCCCTTCTGCTCCTTTCTCCCAAGCAGGAGAGTTGCGCTCTTCTTTGAGAAGACTACTCATGGCTACTGGGAACTAGATTTTTCAGGGATCAGGAGAAATGCAGATTTTCTACTCATAATTCAGCCTCCAGCAAGCAGAGCTAGTGTGGTAGGGAGCCCCTCTGGCCTTCTATCTCTGTCTCTGTGTCTCTGAAGTCTCTGCATCTCTCTGCTCCTGTCTCCTCATTTTTTTTTTTGGTAATATTTCCTTTTTACGAATTTTTTAAAGGCAAAGTTTTTCTCTGGCTCTCAGCTCCTCCTATGGTTTTGTTAATAATCCCTTCTGCTCCTTTCTCCCAGGCAGGAGAGTTGAGCTCTTCTCTGAAAAGACTACTCATGGCTACTGGGAACTAGATTTTTCAGGGATCAGGAGAAATGCAGATTTTCTACTCGTAATGCAGCCTCCAGCAGGCAGAGCTAGTGTGGTAGGGAGCCCCTCTGGCCTTCTATCTCTGTCTCTGTGTCTCTGAGGTCTCTGTCTCTCTCTGCTCCTATCTCCTCATTTTTTTTTTTTGGTAATTTTTCTTTTTTACGATTTTTTTAAAGGCAAAGATTTTCTCGGACTCTCAGCTCCTTCTATTATTTTGTTAATAATCCCTTCTGCTCCTTTCTCCCAGGCAGGAGAGTTGAGCCCTTCTCTGAGAAGACTACTCATGGCTACTGGGAATTAGGTTTTTCAGAAAACAGGAGAAATGAAGATTTTCTACTCATAATTCAGCCTCCAACAAGCAGAGCTAGTGTGGTAGGGAGCCCCTCTGGCCTTCTATCTCTGTCTCTGTGTCTCTGAGGTCTCTGTCTCTCTCTGCTCCTGTCTCCTCATTTTTTTTTGGTAATTTTTTCTTTTTACGATTATTTTAAAGGAAATGTTTTTCTCTGGCTCTCAACTCCTCCTCTTGTTTTGTTAATAATCCCTTCTACTCCTTTCTCCCAGGCAGGAGAGTTGAGCTCTTCTTTGAGATGACTACTCATGGCTACTGGGAACTAGATTTTTCAAGGAACAGGGGAAATGAAGATTTTCTACTCATAATTCAGCCTCCAGCAAGCAGTGCTAGTGTGGTAGGGAGCCCCTCTGGCCTTCTATCTCTGTCTCTGTGTCTCTGATGTCTCTGTCTCTCTCTGCTCCATCTCTTCATTTTTTTTTCTGGTAATTTTTCCTTTTTAAGATTTTTTTCAAGGCAAAGTTTTTCTCTGGCTCTCAGCTCCTCTTATTGTTCGGTTAATAATCCCTTCTGCTCCTTTCTCCCATGCAAGAGAGTTGAGCCCTTCTCTGAGAAGACTAGTCATGGCTACTGGGAACTACATTTTTCAGGGAACAGGAGAAATGAAGATTTTCTACTCATAATTCAGCATCCAGCAAGCAGAGCTAGTGTTGTAGGGAGCCCCTCTGGCCTTCTATCTCTGTCTCTGTGTCTCTGAGGTCTCTGTCTCTCTCTACTCCTGTCTCCTCATTTTTTTTTGGTAATTTTTCCTTTTTACGATTTTTTTAAAGGCAAAGTTTTTCTCTTGCTCTCAGCTCCTCCTACTGTTTTGTTAATAATCCCTTCTGCTCCTTTCCCCAGGCAGGAGAGTTGAGCCCTCCTCTGAGAAGACTACTCATGGCTACTGGGAATGAGATTTTTCAGGGAACAGGAGAAATGAAGATTTTCTACTCATAATTCAGCCTCCAGCAAGCAGAGCTAGTGTGGTACGGAGCCCCTCTGGCCTTCTATCTCTGTCTCTGTGTCTCTGAGGTCTCTGTCTCTCTCTGCTCCTATCTCCTCATTTTTTTTTGGTAATTTTTCCTTTTTACGATTGTTTTAAAGGCAAAGTTTTTCTCTGGCTCTCAGCTCCTCCTATTGTTTTGTTAATAATCCCTTCTGCTCCTTTCTCCCAGGCAGGAGAGTTGAGCTCTTCTCTGAAAAGTCTACTCATGGCTACTGGGAACTAGATTTTTCAGGGATCAGGAGAAATGCAGATTTTCTACTCGTAATGCAGCCTCCAGCAGGCAGAGCTAGTGTGGTAGGGAGCCCCTCTGGCCTTCTATCTCTGTCTCTGTGTCTCTGAGGTCTCTGTCTCTCTCTGCTCCTATCTCCTCATTTTTTTTTTTTGGTAATTTTTCTTTTTTACGATTTTTTTAAAGGCAAAGATTTTCTCGGACTCTCAGCTCCTTCTATTGTTTTGTTAATAATCCCTTCTGCTCCTTTCTCCCAGGCAGGAGAGTTGAGCCCTTCTCTGAGAAGACTACTCATGGCTACTGGGAATTAGGTTTTTCAGAAAACAGGAGAAATGAAGATTTTCTACTCATAATTCACCTTCCAACAAGCAGAGCTAGTGTGGTAGGGAGCCCCTCTGGCCTTCTATCTCTGTCTCTGTGTCTCTGAGGTCTCTGTCTCTCTCTGCTCCTGTCTCCTCATTTTTTTTTTGGTAATTTTTCCTTTTTACGATTATTTTAAAGGCAAAGTTTTTCTCTGGCTCTCAACTCCTCCTCTTGTTTTGTTAATAATCCCTTCTACTCCTTTCTCCCAGGCAGGAGAGTTGAGCTCTTCTTTGAGATGACTACTCATGGCTACTGGGAACTAGATTTTTCAAGGAACAGGGGAAATGAAGATTTTCTACTCATAATTCAGCCTCCAGCAAGCAGCGCTAGTGTGGTAGGGAGCCCCTCTGGCCTTCTCTCTCTGTCTCTCTGTCTCTGAGGTCTCTGTCTCTCTCTGCTCCTATCTCCTCATTTTTTTTGGTAATATTTCCTTTTTACGAATTTTTTAAAGGCAAAGTTTTTATCTGGCTCTCAGCTCCTCCTATTGTTTTGTTAATAATCCCTTCTGCTCCTTTCTCCCAGGCTGGAGAGCTGAGCCCTTCTCTGAGAAGAATACTCATGGCTACTGCGAACAAGATTTCTCAGGGAACAGGAGAAATGAATATTTTCTACTTATAATTCAGCCTCCAGCAAGCAGAGCTAGTGTGGTAGGGAGCCACTCTGGCCTTCTATCTCTGTCTCTGTGTCTCTGAGGTCTCTGTCTCTCTCTGCTCCTGTCTCCTCATTTTTTTTTTTTGGTAATTTTACCTTTTTAAGATTTTTTAAAGGCAAAGTTTTTCTCTGGCTCTCAGCTCCTCCTATTGTTTTGTTAATAATCCCTTCTGCTCCTTTCCCCAGGCAGGAGAGTTGAGCCCTCCTCTGAGAAGACTACTCATGGCTACTGGGAACGAGATTTTTCAGGGAACAGGAGAAATGAAGATTTTCTACTCATAATTCAGCCTCCAGCAAGCAGAGCTAGTGTGGTAGGGAGCCCCTCTGGCCTTCTATCTCTGTCTCTGTGTCTCTGAGGTCTCTGTCTCTCTCCGCTCCTATCTCCTTATTTTTTTTTTGGTAATTTTTCCTTTTTACGATTCTTTTAAAGGCAAAGTTTTTCTCTGGCACTCAGCTCCTCCTATTGTTTTGTTAATAATCCCTTCTGCTCCTTTCTCCCAGGCAGGAGAGTTGAGCACTTCTCTGAGAAGACTACTCATGGCTACTGGGAACTAGATTCTTCATGGCACAGGAGAAATGAAGATTTTCTAATCATAATTCAGCCTCCAGCAAGCAGCGCTAGTGTGGTAGGGAGCCCCTCTGGCCTTCTATCTCTGTCTCTGTGTCTCTGAGGTCTCTGTCTCTCTCTGCTCCTATCTCCTCATTTTTTTTTTTTGGTATTTTTCCTTTTTACGATTTTTTTAAAGGCAAAGTTTTTCTCTGGCTCTCAGCTCCTCCTATTGTTTTGTTAATAATCCCGTCTGCTCCTTTCTCCCAGGCAGAAGAGTTGATCCCTTCTCTGAGAAGACTACTCATGGCTACTGGGAATTAGGTTTTTCAGAAAACAGGAGAAATGAAGATTTTCTACGCATAATTCAGCCTCCAACAAGCAGAGCTAGTGTGGTAGGGATTCCCTCTGGCCTTGTATCTCTGTCTCCGTGTCTCTGAGGTCTCTTTCTCTCTCTGCTCCTGTCTCCTCATTTTTTTTTTTTGGTAATTTTTATTTTTTTACGATTTTTTTAAAGGCAAAGTTTTTCTCTGGCTCTCAGCTCCTCCTACTGTTTTGTTAATAATCCCTTCTGCTCCTTTCTCCCAGGCAGGAGAGTTGAGCCCTTCTCTGAGAAGACTACTCATGGCTACTGGGAACTAGATTTTTCAGGGATCAGGAGAAATGCAGATTTTCTACTCATAATGCAGCCTCCAGCAAGCAGAGCTAGTGTGGTAGGGAGCCCCTCTGGCCTTCTATCTCTGTCTCTGTGTCTCTGATGTCTCTGTCTCTCTCTGCTGCATCTCATCATTTTATTTTTTTGGTAATTTTTCCTTTTTACGATTTTTTTCAAGGCAAAGTTTTTCTCTGGCTCTCACCTCCTCTTATTGTTTGGTTAATAATCCCTTCTGCTCCTTTCTCCCATGCAAGAGAGTTGAGCCCTTCTCTGAGAAGACTAGTCATGGCTACTGGGAACTACATTTTTCAGGGAACAGGAGAAATGAAGATTTTCTACTCATAATTCAGCCTCCAGCAAGCAGAGCTAGTGTTGTAGGGAGCCCCTCTGGCCTTCTATCTCTGTCTCTGTGTCTCTGAGGTCTCTGTCTCTCTCTGCTCCTATCTCCGCATTTTTTTTGGTAATATTTCCTTTTTACGAATTTTTTAAAGGCAAAGTTTTTATCTGGCTCTCAGCTCCTCCTATTGTTTTGTTAATAATCCCTTCTGCTCCTTTCTCCCAGGCAGGAGAGCTGAGCCCTTCTCTGAGAAGAATACTCATGGCTACTGCGAAAAAGATTTTTCAGGGAACAGGATAAATGAATATTTTCTACTTATAATTCAGTCTCCAGCAAGCAGAGCTAGTGTGGTAGGGAGCCACTCTGGCCTTCTATCTCTGTCTCTGTGTCTCTGAGGTCTCTGTCTCTCTCTGCTCCTGTCTCCTCATTTTTTTTTGGTAATTTTACCTTTTTAAGATTTTTTTAAAGGCAAAGTTTTTCTCTGGCTCTCAGCTCCTCCTATTGTTTTGTTAATAATCCCTTCTGCTCCTTTCCCCAGGCAGGAGAGTTGAGCCCTCCTCTGAGAAGACTACTCATGGCTACTGGGAACGAGATTTTTCAGGGAACAGGAGAAATGAAGATTTTCTACTCATAATTCAGCCTCCAGCAGGCAGAGCTAGTGTGGTAGGGAGCCCCTCTGGCCTTCTATCTCTGTCTCTGTGTCTCTGAGGTCTCTGTCTCTCTCTGCTCCTGTCTCCTCATCCCTTCTGCTCCTTTCTTTTTTTTTTGGTAATTTTTCAGGGAACAGGAGAAATATTTTCTACTTTTCAGCCTCCAGCAACGCTAGTGTGGTTTTTTAAAGGCAAACTTTTTCTCTGGCTTTCAGCTCCTCCTATTGTTTTGCTAATAATCCCTTCTACTCCTTTCTCCCAGGCAGGAGAGTTGAGCCCTTTTCTGAGAAGACTACTCATGGCTACTGGGAATTAGGTTTTTCAGAAAACAGGAGAAATGAAGATTTTGTACTCATAATTCAGCCTCCAGCAAGCAGAGCTAGTGTGGTAGGGAGCCCCTCTGGCCTTCTATCTCTGTCTCTGTGTCTCTGAGGTCTCTGTCTCTCTCTGCTCCTGTCTCCTCATATTTTTTTTGGTAATTTTTACTTTTTACGATTATTTTAAAGGCAAAGTTTTTCTCTGGCTCTCAGCTCCTCCTATTGTTTTGTTAATAATCCCTTCTGCTCCTTTCTCCCAGGCAGGAGAGTTGAGCACTTCTCTGAGAAGGCTACTCATGGCTACTGGGAACTAGACTCTTGAGGGCACAGGAGAAATGAAGATTTTCTAATCATAATTCAGCCTCCAGCAAGCAGCGCTAGTGTGGTAGGGAGCCCCTCTGGACTTCTATCTCTGTCTCTGTGTCTCTGAGGTCTCTATCTCTCTCTGCTCCTATCTCCCTTTTTTTTTGGTATTTTTCCTTTTTACGATTATTTTAAAGGCAAAGTTTTTCTCTGGCTCTCAGCTCCTCCTATTGTTTTGTTAATAATCCTGTCTGATCCTTTCTCCCAGGCAGGAGAGTTGAGCCCTTCTCTGAGAAGAATACTCATGGCTACTGCGAACAAGGTTTTTCAGAAAACAGGAGAAATGAAGATTTTCTACGCATAATTCAGCCTCCAACAAGCAGAGCTAGTGTGGTAGGTATTCCCTCTGGCCTTCTATCTCTGTCTCTGTGTCTCTGAGGTCTCTTTCTCTCTCTCCTCCTGTCTCCTCATTTTTTTTTTGGTAATTTTTCCTTTTTACAAATTTTTTAACGGCACAGTTTTTCTCTGGCTCTCAGCTCCTCCTATTGTTTTGTTAATAATCCCTTCTGCTCCTTTCTCCCAGGCAGGAGAGTTGTGCTCTTCTTTGAGAAGACTACTCATGGCTACTGGGAACTAGATTTTTCAGGGATCAGGAGAAATGCAGATTTTCTACTCATAATTCAGCCTCCAGCAAGCAGAGCTAGTGTGGTAGGGAGCCCCTCTGGCCTTCTATCTCTGTCTCTGTGTCTCTGAAGTCTCTGTATCTCTCTGCTCCTGTCTCCTCATTTTTTTTTTTTGGTAATATTTCCTTTTTACGAATTTTTTAAAGGCAAAGTTTTTCTCTGGCTTTCAGCTCCTCCTATTGTTTTGTTAATAATCCCTTCTGCTCCTTTCTCCCAGGCAGGAGAGTTGAGCCCTTTTCTGAGAAGACTACTCATGGCACCTGGGAATTAGGTTTTTCAGAAAACAGGAGAAATGAAGATTTTCTACTCATAATTCAGCCTCCAGCAAGCAGAGCTAGTGTGGTAGGGAGTCCCTCTGGCCTTCTATCTCTGTCTCTCTGTCTCTGAGGTCTCTGTATCTCTCTGCTCCTGTCTCCTCATTTTTTTTTTTTGGTAATTTTTCCTTTTTACGAATTTTTTAAAGGCAAAGTTTTTCTCTGGCTCTCAGCTCCTCCTATTGTTTTGTTAATAATCCCTTATGCTCCTTTCTCCCAGGCAGGAGAGTTGAGCTCTTCTTTGAGATGACTACTCATGGCTACTGGGAACTAGATTTTTCAGGGAACAGGGCAAATGAAGATTTTCTACTCATAATTCAGCCTCCAGCAAGCAGAGTAAGAGTGGTAGGGAGCCCCTCTGGCCTTCTATCTCTGTCTCTGTGTCTCTGAGTTCTCTGTCTCTCTCTGCTTCTGTCTCCTCATTTTTTTTGGTAATTTTACCTTTTTAAGATTTTTTTAAAGGCAATGTTTTTCTCTGGCTCTCAGCTCCTCCTACTGTTTTGTTAATAATCCCTACTGCTCCTTTCTCCCAGGCAGAAGAGTTGAGCTCTTCTCTGAGAAGACTACTCATGGCTACTGGGAACTAGATTTCTCAGGGAACAGGAGAAATGAAGATTTTCTACTCATAATTCAGCCTAGAGCAAGCAGAGCTAGTGTGGTAGGGAGCCCCTCTGGCCTTCTATCTCTGTCTCTGTGTCTCTGAGGTCTCTGTATCTCTCTGCTCCTGTCTCCTCACCTTTTTTTTTTGGTAATTTTTCCTTTTGACGAATTTTTTAAAGGCAAAGTTTTTCTCTGGCTCTCAGCTCCTCCTATTGTTTTGTTAATAATCCCTTCTGCTCCTTTCTCCCAGGCAGGAGAGTTGAGCCCTTTTCTGAGAAGAATACTCATGGCACCTGGGAATTAGGTTTTTCAGAAAACAGGAGAAATGAAGATTTTCTACTCATAATTCAGCCTCCAGCAAGCAGAGCTAGTGTGGTAGGGAGCCCCTCTGGCCTTCTATCTCTGTCTCTGTGTCTCTGAGGTCTCTGTCTCTCTCTGCTCCTGTCTCCTCATTTTTTTTTGGTAATTTTTCCTTTTTACGTTTTTTTTAAAGGCAAAATTTTTCTCTGTCTCTCAGCTCCTCCTATTGTTTTCTTAATAATCCCTTCTGCTCCTTTCTCCCAGGAAGGAGAGTTGAGCTCTTCTCTGAGAAGACTACTCATGGCTACTGGGAACGAGATTTTTCAGGGAACAGGAGAAATGAAGATTTTCTACTCATAATTCAGCCTCCAGCAAGCAGAGCTAGTGTGGTAGGTAGCCCCTCTGGCCTATATCTGTCTCTGTGTCTCTTAGGTCTCTGTCTCTCTCTGCTCCTGTCTCCTTATTTTTTTTTGGTAATTTTTCCTTTTTACTATTTTTTTAAAGGCAAAGTTTTTCTCTGACTCTCAGCTCCTCCTATTGTTTTGTTAATAATCACTTCTGCTCCTTTCTCTCAGGCAGGAGAGTTGAGCCCTTCTCTGAGAAGTCTACTCATGGCTACTGGGAACGAGATTTTTCAGGGAACAGGAGAAATGAAGATTTTCTACTCATAATTCAGCCTCCAGCAAGCAGAGCTAGTGTGGCAGGGAGCCCCTCTGGCTTTCTATCTCGGTCTCTGTGTCTCTGAGATCTCTGTCTCTCTCTGCTCCTGTCTCCTCATTTTTTTTTGCGGTAATTTTTTTCTTTTTACGATTTTTTTAAAGGCAAAGTTTTTCTCTGGCTCTCAACTCCTCCTTTTGTTTTGTTAATAATCCCTTCTGGCCCTTTCTTTCAGGCAGGAGATTTGAGCCCTTCTCTGAGAAGACTACTCATGGCTACTGGGAACTAGATTTTTCAGGGAACAGGAGAAATGAAGATTTTCTACTCATAATTCAGCCTCCAGCAAGCAGAGCTAGTGTGGTAGGGAGCCTCTCTTGCCTTCTATCTCTTTCTCTGTGTCTCTGAGGTCTCTGTCTCTCTCTGCTCCTGTCTCCTCATTTTTTTTGGTAATTTTTCCTTTTTATGATCTTTTTAAAGGCAAAGTTTTTCTCTGGCTCTCAGTTCCTCCTATTGTTTTGTTAATAATCCCTTCTGCTCCTTTCTCCCAGGCAGGAGAGTTGATTCCTTCTCTGAGAAGACTACTCATGGCTACTGGGAACTTGATTTTTCAGGGAACAGGAGAAATGAAGATTTTCTGTTTTGTGATTTTTTTCTTAAAAAAAAAAAAAGAAAAGTAATTACAATTTTTTATTTTTTTGTCTTTTTTTCTCTCTTTTTGTTGTTTCTCTCTCTCTTTTTCATTTTCCTTTTTCTTGTCTCTCCACCCAATATCTACTGAATCTGCTGCAGCAGCGATCACAAGAGAACGGCAAACAGATTCTAGAACACCTCTGTCTGCTTGCTCCTGAACATTGAGGCTTAACTTCAAGAATTTGTAAGAAACACGCCATTAATCAGATGACAAGAAATCACCACCGGATCACGAGAAATATGGGAAAACGAGAAAATACCTCTCCTCCAATGGAAAAGAGTAACTCTCCTTCATCCACAAGCAGTTCGGTGAAAGTCATGGAAATGTGTGATAAGGAATTTACAGCATTCGTAATGTCGAAGCTAACAGAGATGGAAGAAAAGAGAGATAATGAACTGCTAAAGAGAAAGGAGAAAGAAGTTGCCGAGTTCCAGGGGATGAGGAAATTCTTGCAAGATCTAAAAGAGGAATTACACACTTTACAAAAGACTCAAACGGAACTGCTAGAGATGAAGTCTATAATACAAGAAGTCAAAATCTCCCTTGAAAGTATTAATAGCAGACTAGATCATTCAGAAAATAGAATCTCAGATGTAGAAGAGAAAATGGCTGGCTTAGAAAAATCCACCATGAAGACTGAGAAAATGGCTCAAAAATTTGAGAATGATATGCGAGAAGTACTGGATACCATCAAACGTCCAAATATCCGGATAATTGGCATTCCAGAAGGTGAAGAGAGCCATAAGGGCATTGATAATCTACTCCATGAAATCCTGCAAGAAAACTTTCCAAACCTACAGAGGCATTCGAAGATCCAGTCCCAGGAAATACAAAGGACCCCAAATAGAATCAACCCAAGAAGATCTTCTCCAAGACACATTATAGCCAGATTGACCAAAACCGCAAACAAAGACAAGATACTAAGATTGGCAAGAGAGAAACATCAAGTTACCTACAAAGGACATCCCATCAGGCTAACAGCAGATCTCTCATCGGAAACAATGTGAGCTAGGAGAGAATGGGAAAATATATTCAAAGTGTTACGAGAGAAGCAATTTCAGCCAAGAATACTGTACCCGGCAAGATTATCTTTCAGGTGGGAAGAAAAGACAAGAACATTCTCAGATAAACAAAACCTGAAAGAATTTACCAGCACCAGACCAGATCTCCAAGAAGTTCTCAAGGGTGTGCTGTATCAAGAAAATTAAACACAGACACACGGAAATAAGAGTCCAAAAACTATGGAAGTGGCCAACTTAATCATAGGGACAAGTCTGGAGTTGAATATTATATCCCAGAATTTAATCAGGAAAATTGAACCAGAACAGAAGATAAAAGTACATGGAACTGATAGGTTCATGCACTTACCATTTGAACAGAATCCTAACTTGTTTCCTGGCTTTAAGCAAAATTCCTTGGCATTTCTTTGAGTTAAGTTAAAACTGGTTTCTTAGTAGTAATGAGTGAACTCACCACTGAAAGTAGTTAGATTATGTAGGAAATTGTGTGATCAATGCAACGTGGGTGGGAAGGGAATGAAGGACAATTGTAGACACCGGAGGTGTTGTGAGAGGAGGGTGGGAAGAGACAGAGGGTCAGAAAGTGGGGTGGAAGTAATTCTAGGAACTAGTAATGGAAAATTTTTTGTAATGTGCATGATTGTATCACTATGCAGGGTGTACTGGATGGGAGATTGCATTTTGTATGCTGTGATGAAGCTTAGGGAAGGAATGTAAATTGAGTTACAAAAAAAAAGTTTCAGAAAAAAAAATATATATATATTCAATGAGTGCAGTAGGATATGTAGCCACAGCTAGGTGCTACTTTATAGGATGCATAAAGTAAGACTTGTGTTCATGGAAATGTGGGTATCACCTGTGTTTGCTATGAGGGTATTTGGATTGATTAGGGTCTTTGGCGATACAATAAAATGTGAGGAGAAAACAGTATAGAAAGCAAACATAGATACCAGAGACTGTGGGAGGAGAGTGGGAGATGGCAGAGGGTAAGAGATAGAGAATCAAGGATGTGGGGAAAAAAAGCAAAACATACAGAAGACAAGAAATGGAAGATCATTTACTGACAATAACATGTTTGTTGATGTGCTTGATTGAGACAATATATAGTGTATTTTGGATGGAAAATCGCATTTTTTATGCTGTAATGATGTTCAGTGAATGAATGCAAATAAATAAATTGAAAATAAAAGCAGATAAAAAAATAAAATAAAAGATATTATATAGATGAATAGGTTTAGATTATTGATAGTGGCAATGGTATGCATTTCTCCAAGTTTATCCAAATACATACATTAAATATGTGCAATTTTTGGATACTATTTAGACCAAATAAAGCTTTTAAAAAGGGAACAAATATGTTTTGTTCTTTATCTTTACTTAGGACATCTTTTGGTGAGTGTGATTGTGATGTGACAATACAATAAGCAATTTGTGACACAATATAAAACTCAAACTTCTGAATTTGAACAGGTGTTTTTGCTTTTTGTTTTTCCTAGTGGGAATGTGTTCCCCAGAGAAAGACAGAGAGATAGTGAGAAAAGAAGAGGAGAAAGTGCCTCCCAGGGGGAAAAAATCAGGATGCAATCCCTTTTCCATTTCTCCCTCCTCTTTAGTTTTTGGGCCTACATGCATACACACTTGCCTGGAATGTTTCTTAAGCCTCCAGGTCCGGGAATCAAGCCATGTGAAATCTAGCTGATTTAATCACCAGGACATGGATTCAACCCTCAAAATAGATTTTTTAAAAAAGAATTATTTATTTAATCTTATCTTTTATCATTATGTTAAATTTGCTAACAGGCATGTGTGCTCATAAGGGAGAGACAGAGGGAGAAAAAGTAACAAAGCAAACTGCCAGGTCTGTGAGGAACCATGTTTGGCCATGTGAGAGTCAAATGACATATGTTTTGCTCCTTATCTTTATTTAGGACATCTTTTGGTGAGTGATTGTGATGTGGCAATACAATAAGCAATTTGTGACACAATATAAACTCAAACTTCTAAATTTGCTAGTCTCATTAAGGAGATTTTTAATAAACCATGTTAGTCTCTTATCTTTTGAATTGATGACAACTTTTTGCAGAAAATAATTAACTTTTATTTTTTATACAACTGTTCTTTCAGTCTTCTAATTATTAGAATAAAAACACAAATATTTTCCACATCAATATAACCATCTTGACAAAATGAATTGCTTTTCCAAAAGTCAATGTCAATCTTGTTCAAAGTGCAAATTAAATGCTGTTATCATTAGTAGAAGGGGGAACAAGATAGAAATTAAACTTTCTGATGTTTATTTTTATGTATATTTTCTGTTTTTATGTATAAATAGAGTGTATAAATTTAGTATTTTATGTATATTTTCGGTGCTTGTTTTGCTCAACAAATTTGTCTAATGTATTTGTCCCTTTTTGATAAAGATGTTTTACATACAATTTATAAATTTAGTTTTTCTAAATTTTTCTTTTTATTTTATTAAGAATTATTATTTTTTAAGTTTGCTATAGGGCACACGTAGTCACCAAAGAGAGATAAAGAGAGAGGGAAAGTAGAAAGCAAACCACCAGTCCAGGACTTGAACCACAGTTGACTATGTGGGAGTCCAGGACTTGAAACATAATACCAGCTGCTGGCTTCATGATTTATTTTTTATTTCAAATATAAACTTATTTATAAACCAACTAGGAAACCCTGAGACTATTTACTTCAGAAGTGGTTTCATGTTTTGAAACTGGATCACTGGAACTATTGTTGTTGTAATGGCTATGTCGCTGGATTCCCATGTAGTTGACTGTGGTTCAAGTCCCAGATCTTGTGGCTTAACCTTATGATAGGCGCGTGTGCATGCATGCCCAAGATCCCGAGAGGAGAATGGAGGAGAAGAGATTGTAGCATGGTTATCCCCCCTTGGGCGTGATTTTTAACTTTCTGTCTCTCTGTCTCTCTCTGGTGAGTGCATGCGCCCTATAGCAAAAACCTCTCAAAAAAAAAAATTGGATCACTGTTTCTTCTTCCAGGATTTTTGCAGACAGTATAAGTACAGTTAATTCTTTTTTTTTTCTTTTTCTTTTCTTTTCTTTTCTTTTTTTTTTTTTTTTTTTTTTTTTTTTTTTTTTGAGAGAGATTTTTTTTGCTATAGGGTGTGTGCGCTTGACAGAAAGAAAGAAAGCGAGAAATCACCCCCCCCCCCCCGGGGGGATGGCCCCACACCGCAATCCCTTCTCCTCCATTCTCCTCTTGCAATCTTGGGCATGCACGCACACATGCCTGGCATGAGTTTAAGCCACTGAGTCTGGGACTTGAACCGCAGTCAGCTACATGGGAGTCGAGCGACAGCCATTATGCTAACTGCTGGTCCCACAGTACAGTTAATTCTAAAAGAAAGTTCTTGCCATGAATCATGTTAGGATAGTATGTAGAACTAATTTTTGTCCTCACCATGAGTATTGCTTGGAGGGTTTAGGCTACAGCACCTGTATCACTAGAGATAAGATTCATATAGTCATTATCTCAATATTCTCTGGTATCACTAAAAGACATAACCATTATGCCACCCTTTGGTTCCCAGAGTTTGCTTTTTTCAATTTAATTTAATTTATTCATTCATTTATTTTAATTTGACCAACGATTATAAAAACAAAAAAAAATGATAACCGCTGGAGGAATGGTGGTGAAAGATGAACCCTTCTACATTGTTGGCAGGGATATAAATTGTTCCAACCACTATGGAGAACAATATGGAGGTTCCTTAAAGACTTTCAAGTAGAACTACCATATGATCCAGCAATTCCACTCCTGGATATCTCCATAAAGGATGGGAGAATGCTCTGTCAGAAAAGCACTTGCACAACTATATTTATTGCTGCATTATTCACGATTGCTAAGACATGAAACCAACCCAAACGTCCACAAACAGATGAATTGATTGAAAAAGTGTGGCACATGTGTGGCATGGAATAGCAGTCATAAAAAACAACAAGATCCTGAAATTTGATAGAAAGTGGACAAATATGGAAGATTAACTGCTGAGTGAAGCAAGTCAGGCTTTAACATGTACCAACTGTCCACACTCTATGGTAGAGACTGAAAGACTAGAGGAATAAAAGCATTGAAAATTGTTATGGACACTAGAGATAAAGTTGAAAGAGAGTGTGGGAGGGGAAGAGCATAGGAAAGTAAATTTGGGGGGAAATGAGAGGTAAGACATTTGTGGGACACAGATATGGCTTATTATCTGTTGATGATGATGTGTATAGTATTCTCAACTAGGCTTGACTGAGGTGTACATTGTGCTGAATAATGTCTCTTTACAATCTAAATGATCTATAGCAATTGAATGTATAAATAATAATAATAATAAAATTAAAAAAGAAATATGTGACTAAATGTAATATAAAATAATTAAATAAAAAATAGTCACCAATATAACTAAATAAATAATAGTGGGATCAGGAGAAAGTGAAATCCTTACATCACTAAACTCTTACATAGGTGACTACAGTTTGAGTCTTGGATCTCTGGCTTGAAACTCACACCAGGGTGCATGGGTGAGCATACCCAAAATCTTGAGAGGAGAATGAAAGATAAGGGATTTCAGCATGGCCATCCCTTCTGGAGGGGTGAGTTCTCACTTTCTGTTTGTTTCTCTTTCTCTCCGGTGAGTGCATATGCCATATAACAATCTCTTTAAAAATTATTAAGTAAAAATAAAAATACTAATAAATAAAATTAAATTTAAAAATGTCCTAATTCATAGCTATTTTAAAACTTAAGTAAAACAGCCAAAGTTATTTACTTGAATTGTTTTTGTGAGCTATAGCATTTTGCCAATTTTGTCAAACTTGAATCCCAATTTTCATCCATTTAGCAAAAACTTTTTTTTAATTTTTATTTTTATTATCATCATAATCTTCAGCAGAAACTTTTTAAAAAGCAACAAAAAGCTAGGGTCTTGCTAACTCATGATCCTTCTGCTTCCTCCTTTAATGTAGATAATAAACATTTTTATTTCCAAAAAATGAGCCCTCCCAAAGGAAAATAGGTGATACACTTGGACAGATACTTCACAAAAGAGATTTCTAAATGTTCAATAAATGTATAAGACATGTTTAACATCTTTAGTAAATGGAGAAATACAAAATAAGACCAAATCAAAGTTAAAAAAAAATTAAACGGTATCAATAAACATTGAACAACTGTACTCTTAGAACCAAAATTGGAGTGTCCGTTATATACATTTTGGGAAACTGGCTTCTGAAGATACGTAATACAATAATGGCCTAATCACACACCACAAAAATAAACTCAAACAAATGCATAGGCATTGGTACTATGGTAAGAGCTCACAGCTGCATTAATCCAAACATCTGAAACCAAGGGAAGGTGTTAAGAAGAGGTCATTAAGGAAGAAATGAATGAGAAGACAGAGAGGAAGTGCTTCTAAAGCAGAGCCTTATTTTAGATCTTTTAGGCCCAATTTAGCAAAAAATATAAAGCAGCATAAGTTATAAAAAGACACATATTTGATATATTGCATGTATTTTTTTAACATTTGCTATAGGGCACCTGCACCCATCTGAGAAATATAGAAAGAGAAAAAAGTGGGAAAGCACCCCCCCCCCAGGGGGGTTGATCCACAGCAGTCCATCCTCTTCCATTCTTCTCAGGATACTGGACATATGCGCACATGTGCCTATTGTGTTTTTCAAGTATTGGATTTGGAATTTGAACTGTGCTGTCAGCCACATGGGGTCCAGGCACCTTAACGACCACTTCACCTTGATGACCCTCCACATGTTTCTAAAAACAAATATCTAGAATATATGAGAAAATAAAAATGTATCGAGTGACAAGAAAAGACTTGATTGTACATAACATGTACATAGATAAGAAAAATGTATCTTTACCAAATGAACAATTTTCCAAAATTCATCTATAAATTAAATGGCATCCCATAGAAATTCTAATGTTTTCTTTTTAAAGAAAAAGGGACCAATATTATTTTAAAGTTTATCTAAACATCAAATGTACATACCTATATATTTAGCCAAACAATTTATGAATTAAGGCAATGGGAGTAGCTATCAATAATATTACATAGTAGTAACAAATATTATGAAACTATAATATAGCAATAACAGACAAATAATAAGAAACCGTAATAAAAAATAACAGATAAATTCATATTGAAACAAAAACTTTCTGTAGAAGAAGAAAACTGTTTTCCCTTGAGACATCTATATTTTGTTGCCTTTCATAAACAAAAAAGAGTCCAATAGTTGACTTGCTGATTAGGGCACTGGACTTTCACATGGCTGACCATGGTTTTAATCCTGGACTTGGTAACTTGCTTTATTTTTTTTTGAAGAAATTGGTAACTTGCTTTTTGACTGTTCCTTTCTCTCTCTCTCTTTCTCTCTCTCTTTCCCTCCTTGGTCAAATTAAAAATAACAAATACAATTAAATGAGTAATTCTTAAAAAATGGAAAAGCTTTATAGACATTTTAAAAGAACTGTTTATTTAATTTAATTATTATTTTTTATTTTGACCAGAGAGAAAGGAAAAAGGAAAATTAGAAAGCAAGCTGTCAGGTCCAGGACTAGAACTGAGGTCAGGTATGTGGGAGTCCAGTGCCTTAACAGCACAACATCTGCAGGCTAAGCTTCAGAAATGTTTTATGAAGCACTAACTAGCACCATGGGTGTGGAGAAACACAAACTATGGCTCTGCCACTACTGGAAGGGCACCTTAAAACAGCAGTGTTAATTCTTTCCCATTACATTCAAATATAATGTTGAAAAGATGCAGGACTAGATATTTTTGATAAGTACTTATATTACCCATTTAAAATGAAATGGATAAGAAACTCCATACTATTGATTATATTAAGATTTAAAAACTATATTCACTTTCTAGAGTATTGTAGGAAGTAGCTCTTAATAATTCTCAGCATTGTCTCCCAGAGTTTCCCTGGTGTTTTCCAGGAGCAGTTTTATAGTTTGAGGTCTTAGGTTTAGATCTTTGATCCACCTTGACTTTATTTTTGTCAGAGGTGAGAGGTAGGGGTTCAGATTCATCTTTCTGCAAGTGGAGATCCAGTTTTGCCAGCACCATTTGCTGAAGAGGTTATCCTTTTCCCACAGGATTGACTGGTGCCCCTTGTCAAAAATCAGTTGGCTGTATGTTTGAGCATTCATTTCTGGGGACTCTATCCTGTTCCATTGGTCCACCTGTCTGTTCCTGTGCCAGTACCATGCTGTTTTGATTACCACAGCTTTGTAGTATATTTTTGGGTCAGGGAGTGAGATGCCGCCCCCTCCATTCTTCTTGTGCAAAACTGCTTTGGCAATACAGGGTCTTTTATGATTTCAGAAAAACGTTATGATTGTCTTTCCTAGATCTGTGAAGAATGTGTCTGGTACTTTGATTGGCATTGCATTAAATAGGTAGATTAATTTGTGTAAAATTGCCATTTTGATTATATTAATTCTTCCAATCCAGGAACATGGGATGTCCTTCCACTTTTTTGTGTCATTTTCAATTTCTTTTTTTATCTTCTCATAGTTTTCCTTATGGAGGTCTTTAACTTCTTTAGTTAGATTTATCCCTAAGTATCTTATACTTTTTGTGGCTATGGTAAATGGAACAACTTTTTTCAGTTCTATCTCAGTCTGCCTGTTGTTCGTATACAGAAATGCTATAGATTTCTGGATATTAATTTTGTATCCTGCAACGTTACTGTATTCATGTATTACTTCCAGAAATTTTTTTATGGAAACCATTGGGTCTTCTATGTATACAATCATGTCATCTGCAAATAGAGTTTCACCTCTTCTTTTCCTATTTGAATGCCTTTTATTTTTTCCTCTTTTCTGACTGCAATGACCAAGACTTCTAGTACTATATTGAAGAGGAGTGGAGAAAGTGAACATCCTTGTCTTGTACCCGTTTTTAGCGGAAAAGCTTTCAGCTTTTCTCCATTGAGGATGATGTTTGCTATGGGTTTTTCATAGATAGCTTTTATTGTGTTGAGAAATGGCCCTTCTATGCCCATTTTGCTGAGAGTCTTGATCATAAAGGGATGTTGTATCTTATCAAATGCTTTTTCTGCATCAATTGATATGACCATATGGTTTTTATCTTTCTTCCTATTAATATGGTGTATTACATTTATGGTTTTGTGGTCATTTCTCAACACAATAAAAACTATTTATGAAAAACCCATAACGAACATCTTCTTCAATGGAGAAAAGCTAAAAGCTTTTCCACTAAAAACAGGTACAAGACAAGGATGCCCACTTTTTCCACTCCTCTTCAACATAGTACTAGAAGTCCTGGCCAACGCAATCAGAAAAGAAGAAAAGAATAAAAGGCATTCGAATAGGAAAAGAAGAGGTGAAACTCTATTTGTAGATGACATGATTGTATACATAGAAGACCCAATGGTTTTCATAAAACAATTCTGAATGTAATACATAAATACAGTAACGTTGCAGGATACAAAATTAATATCCAGAAACCTATAGCATTTCTGTATACGAACAACAGGCAGACTGAGAAAGAACTGAAAAAAGTTGTTCGATTTACCATAGCCACAAAAAAGTATAAGATACTTAGGGATAAATCTATCGGAAAAAATTAAAGATCTCCTCAAGAAAAACTATGAGAAGATAAAAAAAAAAAAAAGAAAAGAAATTGAAAATGTCACAAAAAAAGTGGAAGGACATTCCATGTTTCTGGATTTGAAGAATTAATATAATTAAAACGGCAATTCTACACAAATTAATCTACATATTTAATGCAATGCCAATCAAAGTACCAGACACATTCTTCACAGATCTAGGAAAGACAATCATAAATTTTATTTGCAATCATAAGAGACCTCGTATTGCCAAAGCAATTCTGCGCAAGAGTGGAGTGAGTGGCATCTCACTCCCTGACCCAAAAATATACTGCAAAGCTGCGGTAATCCAAACAGCATGGTAATGGCACAGAAACAGACACGTGGACCAATGGAACAGAATAGAGTCCCCAGAAATAAATTCCCAAACATACAGTCAACTGATTTTTTACAAGGGGTACCAGTCAATCCAGTGGAAAAAGGAAAACCTCTTCAGCAAATGGTGCTGGAAAAATTGGATTTCCACCTGCAGACAGATGAATCTGAACCCCTACCTCTCACCTTTGACTAAAATCAAGTCAAGGTGGATCAACAATCTAAATCTAAGAACTTGAGCTCTAAAATTGCTCCTGCAAAATACTGAGGAAACTCTGGGAGACACTGGCATAGGGAAAGACTTCTTAAATAAGACCCCCAAAGCACAGTTGATAATCTCCAAAATAGACAAGTGGGATTACATCAGACTAATAAGTTTCTGCATGGCAAAAGACACAATAATTAGTATGAATCGACAGCCCTCAGAATGGGAAAATATTTTTGTAAACTATGCGTCAGATAAGGGACTGATGACCAGAATTCATAAGAAACTCAAGCAGCTGTTTTAGAAAAAAGATGATCAACCCTATTAAAAGATGGGAGAAGGTGTTGAAAAAAACACTCTCTAAAGATGACATCCAAATAGCCAAAAGGCATATAAAAAAAATCCTCAACATCCCTCATTGTAAGGGAAATGCAGATCAAAATAACAATAAGGTACCACCTAACCCCAGTCAGAATGTCTAAGATTAAAAAAAAAAAATGATAAGTGTTGGCGGGGGTATGGTGAAAGGGGAACTCTTTTACACTGCTGGTGGAAATGTAAATTGTTCCAGCCTCTGTGGAGAACAATTTGGAGATTCCTCAAAAATCTACAAATAGAACTACCATATGACCCAGCAATCCCACTCCTTGGTATCTACCCAAAGGACAGAAGAATACTTTATTGGAAAAGTGCTTGCACATCGATGTTTATTGCAGCACTGTTCACAATTGCTAAGTCATGGAAACAACCCAAATACCCACGAACAGATGAATGGATAGAAAAACTGTGGCACATATACTCAATGGAATACTATTTAGCCATAAAAAAAAACCCTGGCTTTTGAAAGGAAGTGGATGAATATGGAAAACATACTGCTGAGTGAAGCACACTAGGCTATGAAGGAGAGGCATTGTATGACTCCACTTAATACATACCGAGTGTCCACAGTCTGTGACTGAAATTAATTGACTAAAGGATATAGAAACACAGTATATAGATGTAAATACCAGATATAGTGTGTGTGAAAGAGG
Organism: Tupaia tana; assembly: GCA_026018925.1. Taxonomy (NCBI): domain Eukaryota; kingdom Metazoa; phylum Chordata; class Mammalia; order Scandentia; family Tupaiidae; genus Tupaia; species Tupaia tana. The sequence goes on along the minus strand of JAKSZU010000025.1, from coordinate 1,964,973 downwards.
AGGGTCTGAGGAAGGACATTTGGGGGAGGGACAGGGTGGCAAAGCATTAGTGGCACAAAGAGGTGTGGTATTAGCTGTTGAAGATATTTTGTAGTTTTATCAACTGTACTGGGGGTAATGTTCACCTGTTGAAATATCCACTTTGTAAGACAAATAATAATGTGATTGAATGTATGGAAGAAAATGAAGTGAAAAAAGAATTAATTAATAAAAAGAAAAAGGAACAAAAAGAACTAAAAAAATAAATAAAAATCACACTAGGCATGTGCACATGCATTCTCAAAATCGGAGAAGGAGAATAGAGAAGAATAAATTGTGCTGTGGCCCTTCCCCAAGATGTCAAGTTCTCACATTCCCTTTCACTATCTTGCTCTGCCTCCCTCTGGCAAGTGTATCTGCTCTGTGGCAAAAAGCTTAAAAATAAATAAAAATAAAAAATAAACATTTTACTATTTTGTCTATTTTGAAAAGTCTGCATACTCAAAACTATAGTTTTTTTAAGAAAAATCTTTTCACTTTCAGTATTATAAACAAAGCTTTTTTATAAAGTAAAAAACACTGTGTGCAGTTTCTTCACAGTCCAAAGAATAGGACTTCTGAAATACAATTTGCATTGTCTTCAATATCCCAAAAGCCATCCATGTTAACCTTTGAATTTTAATCTGCCTGATATACTATGGTATTTATTGACTAAAGTAAACCTTTCTTTTTTTTTTTTTTTTGGAGAGGTTTTTCGCTATAGGGCACGAGCGCTCGCCAGACAGACACAGAGCGTTATAGAGACAGAAAGCAAGAAATCACCCCCCAGGGGGGATGGTCACACCGCAATCCCTTCTCCTCCATTCTCCTTTCGGGATCTTGGGCACGCGTGAGCTGTAAGCCACCGGGTCCGAGACGCGAACCGCGGTCGACTACGTGGGAGTCCAGCGACATAACCATTACGCTAACTGCTGGTTCCCTAAAGTAAACCTTGATCAGTGGCCAAAAACAAGAAGGTACTACTGTCCTCTCAGAAGTTCTTTCAGTATATTAACTTAAAAAAATACTATGCAAGAATTGTTGGAAAGTTGGCATTAAGTAAACAAAATCTGAGTTTGTGTATAGTGGCAATTGTGTTTCTTATAAAACATTATTTATGGTCCAGTAGTTGGCACCGCGGTTATGTATCTAGACTTCCACATGACTGACCAAGAGTCAGTGGCTTGAAAAATTACACTAGGCATGTGTGTGTGTGTGTGTGTGTGTGTGTGTGTATTCTCAATATTGCAGGAGGAGAATGGACAAGGATTGCAGCCTGGCAATCCGCCCTGGTGATTTCTCACTTTTCCTCTCACTGCCTTGGTCTCTCTTTTTCTAGCAAGTACATACACCCTATAGCAAAATCCTGCTAAAAATAAAAGTTATCTACTCTATTGATATTTCAAGTTTTCTTATAAATTTATCCTTTTTTATTTTTTCAAGGTTGGCCATTTATTGGATATGTGATACTAGTTTGATAAAATTGGCATAAATGCTATGGCTAAGAAAGACAATTTAAATAACCCATTATTTTTATTAAAGTTTACAAATGACCTTAACTTAGAACTTTTTTCTAATTTAATTTTACTCATTCATATTATTATTATTTTATTAATTTTTAGATATTTTTGCTACAGGGCATGTGCACTGGCTGGACAGACAGAGAGACAGAAAGTGAGAAAACACCTCCTACTCTGGAAAGAATGGTCATGCTGCAATCGCTTCTCCTCCATTCTCCTCTTGGAATTTTTACCCGCACGCAGCATGTGCCCATTGTGAGTTTCAAGCCTCCAGATCTGGGACTCAAACAGCGTCAGCCATATGAGAGTTCAGAGACATAATCACTATGCCTTCTGATGGTCCAACTATTATTTTTAACTCACCTGAGAGAGAGAGAAAGGGAAAATGAGAGAGCCAGACACTAGGTCTGGGATTCAAACTCCTGTCAGCCATGTGGGAGCCCAATGCCTTAACAACCATACCACCTGCTGGACACCAAGCTTGTGAAGAAATAAATATTTTGGGGCCAACCGGTGGTGTGGTTGAGATGATGGACTCCCATGTGAATGACCACAGTTTGAGTCCCAGACTTGGTGGCTTTCTTTCTCATCTTCTCTCTCTCTCTCTCTCTCTCTCTCTCTCTCTCTCTCTCTCTCTCTCTCTCTCTCTCTCTCTCTCCCTGGTGAGCACACGTTTACTGTAACATTTTAAATAAAGATAACAATGTATAAGTTAAATAGACACCGTCATGGCTCCTGAGAACTAGCCATTTCATCGGAAACAGAGAAATGAAGACTTTTCCATTGATAATTCAGCCTTCAGCACACAAACTCACGTGTTAGAAAGACGCCTTTCAAGCCTCCTGTCTCTGTATCTGTCTTTGTCTCTCTCTACCTCTGTCTCTGTCTATATCTTCTGATTTTTTTGTAATTTTTCCTTTTAAAAATTTTTTAAGGCAAAGTATTTTCTGGGCTTTCTGGTCCCTCCTTTCCCTTTATCTTGTTAATAATCCCCTCTCCCCCTCCCAACCCAGGAGAGGCAAGGGAACAGGCCTTCTTAAAGACACCTTCAGGGCTCCTGAGGACTTGCCATTTCACACAGCGTTGCAAGTGCACCACAAGGTTTTCTAATTTTTGCTTTTTTAAATTTTTTTAAATGTTAATTTATTATTTTTTAGTTTTTCTCTTAGTTTTTTCTTCTCTTTTTTTGTTTCTTGTTGGTTTTTGTTTGTTTTGTTTGTTTGTTTTTTGCTGTTGTTTCTCTCTTTGTTTCCTTTTCAGCATGTTCCTCCACACTCACATTGAGCTTCAAGTTTGAGAAGAAACACACCGTCTATCAGATGACTAGAAATCAATGCAGGGCCACAAAAAATATGGGAAAGCAGGAAAATACCTCTCCTCCAAGGGAAAAGAATAACTCCTCTTCATCCACAGACAGTTCAATGGAAATCATGGTAATGTCTGATAAAGAATTTAGAACATTCATAATTGCAAAGCTAACAGAGATGGAAGAGAAGAGATACAATGAACTGCAGAAGTGGCAGGAGAAAGAAGCTGACAAGTTCCAGGAGGTGAGGGAATTATTGCAAGATCTAAAAGAGGGATTATACACTTTAAAAAAGAATCAAATGGAACTGTTAGAGATGAAGGCTATAATACAGGAAGTCAAAATCTCCCTTGAAAGTGTTAAAAGCAAACTAGATCATACAGAAAATAGAATCTCAGATGTAAAAGAGAAAATTGCTGGCCTAGAAAAATCCACCACGAAGACTGAGAGAATTGCCATAAAATTTGAGAATAATATATGAGAAATACTAGATACCATCAAACATCCAAACATCCGGATAATAGGCATTCCAGAAGGTGAAGAGACTCATAAGGGCATTGATAATCTATTCCATGAAATCCTGCAGGAAACCTTTCCAAATCTAGAGAGGCACTAAAAGATCCAGTCCCAAGAAATACAAAGGTCTCCAAATAGAATCAACCCAAGAAGATATTCTCCAAGACACATTGTAGCCAGACTGACCAAAACCACAGACAAAGACAAGATAGTAAGATTGGCAAGAGAAAAACTGCAAGTTACCTACAAAGAATATCCCATAATACTAACAGCAGACCTCTCATTGGAAACAATGCGAGAAAGGAAAGAATGAGAAAATATATTCAAAATGTTAAGGGAAAAGCAATTTCAACCAAGAATACAGTACCTGGCAAGATTATCCTTCATATGGGAAGAAAAGACAAGAACATTCTCAGATAAACAAAACCTGAAAGAATTTACGACTGCCAGACCAGATCTCCAAGAAGTTCTTAAGGAAATGCTATGTCAGGAAGAAATAAGAGTTCAAAAAACTAAGAAAATGGCCAACTTAATTATAGGGACAAGTCTGGAGTTGAATATTATATCCCAGAATTCAATCAGGAAGATTGAACCACAACAGAAGATAGATTAAGTACATGAGACTGAACTGGTGAAATACCATTCTGTGACTTGACTAAAATATTGCTGATTTCCTTCTAGGCTTTGTTGTCCAGTTTTAAAGATTTTTGTCCTATCTTCAGCTGTCAATAGGTTCATGTACCTACTATTTGAACAGAATACTAACTTGTTTCTAGGCTTTAAGTTTCAAGGAAATTTCCTTACCAATTCAAAACGGGTTTTCTTTAAATGACCAGCTGAACTTGCTATCTAAAGTAATTAGATTACTTATGAAATTGTGTAATCAACAAAAAGTGGGGAGAAAAGGAATTGAAGACAACTGTAGACAGCAGAGATAGTGTGATAAGAGGGTGGGAAAGGACAGAGGGTCAGACATGGGAGATTATATATATATATATATATATATATATATATATATATATATATATATACTTATATGTATGAAATTAGAAATGGAACATTATTGATGATAACATGCATGATTAAGCCAATATGCAGTTTATTCTAGATGAGAAACCACATTTGGTATGTTTTGACAATGCTTAGGGGATGAATGTAAATTAATTAAACAAAAGTTTCAGGAGAAAAAAACACGAAAACTGTTTTTATTGATTTTTTTTTTTTGGAGAGGTTTTGGCTATAGGGCGCATGCGCTCGCCAGACAGACAGAAAGAGACATAGAGACAGAAAACGAGAAATCACCCTCCAGGGGGGATGGTCATGCCGCAATCCCTTCTCCTCCATTCTCCTCTCGGGATCTTGGGCGTGCATGCACACGCGTCCAGTGTGAGTTTTAAGCCACCAGGTCTGGTACGCAAACCACGGTCGACTACGTGGGAGTCCAGCGACATAGCCATTATGCTAACTGATGACTGCAGTTAGCTATATAGCCCCAGCTAAGTGCTACTTTATAGTATGTTCATTCTACTTTAGGTTTATGCCTAAAGTCAGAATTGGGTTCATGTATATGTATATATCAGCTGCGCTTGCTATTGGAAATATTTAGACTATTAAGTTCATTAGCAAATCAATTAATGGGGGAAAAGGCAAAGAAAGCAACCATGGATACCAGAGACAATGTGGGAGGAGGGTGGAACACGGCAGAGGGTGAGGGATAGGGAATCAAGGATGGTCAAAAAAAAACCCTGCAAAATATACAGGAAATAAGAAATGTAAAATTATTTGTTGATAACACGTATGTTGATGTGCTTGATTGAGCCAATATACCGTGTATTCTGGAAGGGAAATCTCATTTTGTATGTTGTAATGATGTAAAGTGAATGAATGTAAATAAATAAATTTAAATAAATAAATAATATTTAAATTAAATAGATAATTCTTTAAAATCTAAATACTTTAAAGGGCATTTTTATTAAAACCGAAAGAAATGGCTTTCTATCTCACCCTCTGGAGAGCTTGCAGGTCTAAAAGCATTTAGCTCACAGCAAAACAAAATTAAAGGTTTTTAATTTATTTAGTTTTCTAGGAAGCTGGGCTATTTTTACATAATATAAATTTGTTAAGTAACTTTATATGCTTATACACATTTTAGTTATTTCTGATATTTTAAAAGAACTACTTATTTAATTTTATTTATTATTATTACTATTTAATTTGGCCAGAGAGAGAGAAAATGAGAAAGCAATCCATCATGTCTGGGACTCAAACAGCAGTTGGCCATGTGGGAGTCCAGCACCTTAACCACCACACTACCTGCCGGCTCTACTTATTTCTGGCATTTTTACTACAGACTGTGTATTTCTCATTCAACATCTGAAATGCTACAAAATATGAAATGCTTTGACCTGGAACATAATGCCACAGGTGGAGCATTCTACAGTTAACCTCATGTGACAGGTCACGGTCAAAATGCTACAATTCATAATACTGTACAAACTACCTTATGAGTCTAGCAGGTGGCTTGGTGGTTGAGGCACTAGACTCCCACACGGCTGATTTTGGTTTGATTCTCAGACTTGGCAGCTTGCTTTCTCACTTTTATACTCTCTCTGTGTCACTCTGTCTCTCTCTAGTGGGCACACATGTTCTGTCACAGGTTGAGAAACAATAATAAATAAATAAATAAATAAATAAATAAATAAATAAATAAATATTTTTTATAATATTTTCTTTAAGACTGTACATAAAAAGCATATGAATCATACATGTTAGACTTCGGTTATCTCCTGAGTATTAATCAATATTCCAGTCTTTAGGACCAGAAGATGGCATAATGGTTACAATGTTGGGCTCACACATGGCTGACTGCAATTTGAATCCTGTACCTGATAGATTGAAACTCATGCTGGGTGTGTGAAGGTGTGTGTCTGTGTGTGTGTGTGTGTGTGTGTGCGTGTGTGTGTGTGTGTGTATGTATTTAAAGTCCTGAGAAGAGAATGGAGGAAAAGAGATTGTGGTGTGATCATCAATGTTGGGGAGTAATTTCGGTCTTTTTGTCTCTCTTGGTCACTCCAGTAAGTGCACTCATCCTGTGGGAAAAAAATATCTCTCTAAAAAAATATTTCAAACTCCAAAAAAACTCTAGATTTCAAAAAGGTCTTAAACCTGAAACTTGGTTCTAAGTATTTTTGGTAAGGGATACTGAACCTGCAGTGGGTTTCTACTGTTTTACCAGTAGTAGTTTTCAGGGGGATAAAATCATTAGAATAGTTGTTCAGTTTCTTTCCTTAGCCTTTTGTTCATAAAACATTAATATTTAACAATAAATGAAGAGGAAAGGCAAGAAACAAGTGGTAGACATGCACTGTGGGTGGAAAACTCATGCCATGGCAGAGTAATCTCAAGATGAAGAATAAGAAAACCAATAATAAAAAAAAAAGTTATATAAAACTGGGACCAGCAGTTGGTGTAATTGCTATGTCACTGGACTCCCATGTAGTCTACTGTAGTTTGAGTCCTGAACCCGGTAACTTAAACTCACACCATGCTTATGTGAGTGCATGCCCAAGATACTGACAAGAGAATGGAGGAGAAGGGATTGCAGTGTAGCCATCCCCCATGGGGGGAGATTTCTCACTTTCTGTCTCTGTCTCTCTGTCTCTCTGGCAAGCGCATACGCCCTATAGCAAAAACCTCTCCAAAGAAGAAGTTATATAAAACTAAAATGATTCTGTCCAACAAATTAAACAAAAACAGATTTGAGAAACTGAAGAATCACTGACATATTGGTAAGTAATATATTACATAAAAACTTAATATTCAAAATTAATTAAAAACTTAATATTTAGATAACGACTGAGGGGGAAAAGTGCAAAGGACTTGGATAGATATTTTTTAGAAGAAAGTATACAAATGGCGGTATCAGCAGTTAGCGTAATGGCTATGTCACTGGACTCCCACGTAGTCAACCATGGTTCAAGTCTCGGGTCTGGTGGCTTAAACACACGCCAGGCACATCTGCGTGCGTGCCCAAGATCCCGAGAGGAGAATGGAGGAGAAGGGATTGTGGCATGGCCATCCCCCCTGGAGGGTGATTTCTCGCTTTCTGTCTCTCTGTCTCTGTCTGGTGAGCACACGCGCCCTATAGCAAAAACCTCTCCAAAAAAAGAAAAAATAAAAAAGAAAGTATACAAATGGCCAATAGGCATATGAATAAACACTCAACATCACTAATCATTAGGAAAATACCAATGAAAGCAATTGTGAAATATCACATCACACCACTTTTTCTTAAAAATATTTTTTATTGGGACCAGCATTTGGCATAATGGCTATGTTGCTAGACTCCCATGTAGTCAACCATAGTTTGATTCCCAGACCCAGTGGCTTAAGCTCACACCAGGCACGTGTGCGTGCATGCGTGCCCAAGATCCTGAGAAAAGAATGGAAGAGAAGGGATTGCAGCATGGCCATCACCCCTGGTGAGTGATTTCTTGCTTTCTGCCTCTCTGTCTCTCTCTCTCTGTCTTTCTAGTGAGCATACACACCCTATAGAAAAAAAAAAAAAACTCTCAAAAATTTTTTCTATTTATTTTATATATTTGTTTGTTATTATTTTCTAGTTTGACCAGAGAGAGAGAGAGAGGCAAGGAAAGTGAGAAAGCAAGTCACCAGTTCAAACAATCAAACCATAGTCAGCCATGTGAGAGTTCATTGCCTCAACAACACTGCCTGCTAGCCCTCACCTCACATCTCTTAAGATAGCTATTCTTAGAAAAATACAATTCAGGGACCAGCAGTTGGCATAATGGCTATGTCGCTGGACTCCCACGTAGTCGACCATGGTTCGAGTCCCGGACCTGGTGGCTTAAACTCACGCCGGGTGTGTGTGCAAGCGTGCCTATGATCCCGAGAGGAGAATGGAGGAGAAGGGATTGTGGAGTGGCCATCCCCTCTGGGGGGTGATTTCTCGCTTTCTATCTCTCTGTCTCTCTCTGTCTGTCTGGCGAGCGCACGCATCCTATAGTAAAAACCTTTCCCCAAAAAAAGAAAGAAAAATACAATTCAATAAATACAACTAAAAAAAGGGAACATTTGACCATTGTTGGTAAAAATATAAATTGGCTAAACACAATGGAAAATAGTTTTCTAAGGTTTTTCAGAAAATTAAAAATAGAACTACCATGTGACTTAACAATTGCATAATTGGCTATATATAAAAAGTATGAAATTAATATATCAAAAATATATTTATGCTTCCACATTTATTACAAATTTATTCATAATAGTCATGATAAGACTTTAAGAAAACCATCATACACAAATTGTGGATAAAAACATGTTATGGGGACCAGCAAGTGCTGTGGTGTTTGAGGTGCTGGTCCCACATGGTTGACCACAAGTCCCAGAGCTGTCAGCTTGCTCTCTCACATTCCCTCTTTCTTGTGCTATCTGTTTCTGGTGAGCACATATCCAATAGAAAATTAAATAAGAATATTAATAAGTTAAATAAATATTTTTAAGAAAACCATTTGGGTCCAGCAGGTGCAATGGTGGTGAAAAGCACTAGACTCCCATATGGCTGACCATGGTTCAAGTCCCAGGCCTGGGGGCTTCCTTTCTCTCTGTCACTCTGTCACTCTCTGGTCAAATTAAAATAAATAAATAAATAAAGTTAAATTTAAAAATATCTAAATAAATATTTTAAAATAAATAAAAACTTTTATATATGTGTGTACAATAGAATATTATCCAGCCTTTAAAAAAGAATTCTGCATACCAGCTCCATAGCCTAATGTATAAAAGATCAGCGTTCCACATAAGTGGCCACGGCTTGAATTCTACTTTTGGTGGCTTAAGAAACACATTATGTATGTGTGTGTGCATTCTCAAAATCCTGACAGAATAGGGAAATGGAGAAGGCATTGAAGCACGATGAAGCTACATTGGGAAATGTTTCTCTTTCCCTCAGTCTTTGGTGATCACATGCACCCTAAAAGTAACAAAACATGCTATTCTGTTATTTCAACAACAAGGATGAACTTGGAGCACATTATGCTGATTGAAATAATTCAGGTACACAAAGACATATACCTCATCATTTTACATGTAAGTAGAGCATTAAAAACTAAAATTCCAAGAAGCAGAGAATAATATGTCAGCTACTACGGGTTGAGGATAGCCAGGTTTTAAAAATGTTGATCAAGGAAGAAGCTGATGGTGTAATGGTTAGGTTGCTAGGCTCCCAGGTACACCGCAATTTGAGTCCCTCACCCAGTGGCTTAAAACTCATGCCATGCATGTGTGTGTGTGTTAGGTCAAACTCGTGAGAGAATGGAGAAGAGATTGCAGTGTGACCATCCACTCCAGGGGTGATTTCTTGATTTTTCTCTGTCTCTGTCTCTCCAGTGACCACATGTGCCCTATAGCAAAATTTTCTCTAAAAACAAAATAAAAATGTTGATAAGAAACACAGTATTTCAGATAGACAAGATGAATGAGTTCAAGGGTTCTAATATACATCATGTCAGTGCAATTAATTACATTATATTGTATACCTGAAAAATTCTGGGAGAGTAGATATTGTATTCTCAATGCAGAAACAAGTTGTGAGGTAATATATATATTGTTTTCAAAGAATTATTTTATTTATTACAATTTCTTAATTTTGACCAAATTGAGAGAGGAAAAGTGAAAAACCAAGTCGCGAAATCTGAAACTCAAACTGCAATCAGCCATGTGGGAGTACAGCAATTTAACCACCCCACCACCTGCCGGCCCTGGTAATACATGCTAAATGGCCCAATTTAGTCATCCCACAAAGTTTACAGCAGTTAAAATATCTTTCTGCATATCATATATTTATAAAAATAAGAAATACAAAAATAAATAAAGAAGTCGTAAAAAATCTTAAGAATATTTCCTATAAAAACTGGTAAGATAAAAAAATGACAAGAGATAAATGCTGGGTCAAGAATAGAGTTATTTTTAGTTATTACTTATTAAACTATATAATGAGTACTTGACACTTGAATTATCAGTGGACAGAGCAGAGGATATCATTCCCAGGGGTATGGGATTAATTTTATGGAGCATTAGATTTTAAGAATAATATAATCTTCTCTGGAAAGTATCCTAGTTCTTTGTAAGTTAAAAAGCTCATTTGTGCCATGTTGTCCTAGCAGACCTAAGAATGATATTAAATATAGTTATGAGATGCCTTCCGTACACTAGTGAGGAAGACACCAATGACTGATATTATTCCTTTCCTTCCTTGCTAAGTTATCATACAGAATTAGGCTATTGTGGATTTATTTTTTTTTAGAGAGGTACTTTTGCTATAGGGCTCATGTGATTGCCAAAAAGACAGAGAGAAAAAGTGAGAAATCACCCCCCAGAGGGGATGGCCACACCACAATCCCTTCCCCATTTTCCCCCATTCCAGGATTTTTGGCATGCATGAGAGTGCTCAGCATGAGTTTTAAGCTCCAGGGTCCAGGGTTCAAACCATGGTCAGTCATGTGAGAGTCCAGTGCCTTAACTACTATAGCCCTTGCTAGTCCAACTTTTGTATATTTTAGCACCATTTTTAAAAGTCACTACCCATTTTAGTAAGAGCAGTTGTGTGATACAAATACTTTGGCCTCTCTTAGTCACAAAATTATAAAGCTTGTTGTCTCAGGATAGGATGGACCCCAAAGTCTTACCTGCCCATTATGAAATAATAAAGTCTGGGGAAGAAAAACAGTGCAAAACATATTTTTCTAAAATTGTTTTTCACTAAAATGAAAGGTGACAGGTGCAGAGCCCCAGGGCAAAGAGATCCCCAGAGACCCTGTATAGAACTTAAGTAAAACAATAAAAAGACAGGGAAATCAGAGCTGTTCGGATAAAGCACAAGTAGCACTATGGCTCCTGTAGAAATGCCTTTTTAAAAGTTCTAGTTATGTCCCTGCCTGTCATGCCAGTCTGTAACACATTTTATACAGTTTGAAGGCAGCAGACGGAAGTGTGAAACCACTGTGCCCTCCACAGAGTTGACTCTCCCAACAGAAGGCTGAGCCTGTAGACACAATCCAGTTCCATCTCCTCCTCAGCTCCCACACATAGGGCTATTTATCTGTGTTGGGAAAGCTCAGACATGTCATTACCTTTGATTCGTGTCTTGGTACTTCTGCAACCTTTACAAACAGCATGTAAGATGACACATTTTAGCTGTCATAGATACTGGAAGCCAAGTGTCTACAAGGATGGGGAGCTGGTACTGGGTGGGTTTTTTCCTCTTCATACCATGGAAGAGAAAGAAACTGTAAGCCAACTACATTTTCTGATGAGCCCACCTCAAGTAGTGTCAAGACCTCAGTAAGTTGTTGGTTATATGTATGTGTAAATGTGTTTATACCTGTGTAATAATGTAGTTGGCATGTGTGTGTGTGTGTGTGTTTGTGTGTGTGTGTGATTAATCACATTGAGAATAATCAAGTATGCACAGAAATGAGTGAAGAACACAGTTGTAAACTCAGGATGCCTTGTTATCCTTTTACTGTCTTTCTTTTTCTCATTTTTAGTGTTTTGCCATTTCTTTTAAGACAGAACAGAGAATAAATATAGCTTGTTGTCCACTTCATCAACACTGTCTTCATATTCAGTCTTTGGGAACTCAGAATAAGTGAGATTGTTGATACCTTAGCACTTTTGCCACCAAACCCATATAGTGAGGCCTATATGCATACTGTGACACTGAGCAGCTGACATGAAGTTAATGTTAGAATCAAGGTGCTGACTCTGGGTGCTTGCTGCTGACTAGGAGATGATAGAAGTGTGGTCTGTAGAGAAGCCATAGGTATCTAAAGACTGCCACCACATATAAACCAGTGATGATAGCCATACCTCAATCCCTTCTCTATTCTCCTGTCAAAATTTTGGACATGCATGCACATGTTCCTGTCATAATTTTCAAGCTTCCCAGGCCCAAGACATGTACTGTAGTCAGCATTGTGGGAATCCAGTGCCTTAACCACCACGTCACCTCTTGATCCCTCCATGATGTATTTTATAACACAGCAAGACAGAGAGGAGAACAGTGGGAAATCACCTTTTGGGGAGATGGCCATGCTCCATCCAATACCTTCACCTCCATGCTCTTTTTGGAATTTTTGGACGTGCACACAGACATGCCACTGGATCAAAACTCAAATCATGGGGGACCAGCAGTTAGTGTCATGGCTATGTTGCTGGACTCCCATGTAGTCGACCACGGTTCAAATCCCAGACCTGGTGGCTTAAACTCACGCCAGGTGCGTGTGCATGTGTGCCCAAGATCCCGAGAGGAGAATGGAGGAGAAGGGACTGTGGCATGGCCATCCCCCCTGGGGGGGTTAGTTCTCGCTTTCTATTTCTCTGTCTCTCTCTCTCTCTCTGTCTGGCAAGCGCACGCACCCTATAGCAAAAAAAAAAAAAAAAAAAAAAAAAAAAAAACTCAAATCGTGGTAGGTCATGAGAAAATCCACTCACCCTAACCACCAAGCCTTCATCCTAGGTATACTTTTTTGTGGTACTGAAAAAGAATCTATTTAGTGAATAATCCTCTTTCTCTAAAGTGAGCTCTCCCTTATTTGTACATGGTTAGTCTACTCTGTGTGTTCTCTGTGAAGTGTCCTTAGAGGCTGGCTTCTTCCCATCATCCTCTTTCTGCTCTCTGTCCCCTTGACTTTGCCATGTCTTTCCCTGTCCTTGATGTTATAAAATAATAGGAGAAGGAAGTATGGAATATAGTCACAATATAACCTTAACATAACTTAGAATGAATACAATCAAGGTGGACAAAATATTGGAAGAAAACTTAGAATATTCTAAAATCAGAATGACCATTTGGGGAGTATCTGAGCAGTTGAGCTCTTTCACTGGCATAGATGACCTACCGGTGGCTACAGTTATTTATTGTGCCTGTCTTAATCATAACAGAATTAATTTTAATTTTTCTTATACTACCTTCAAAAATTATGGAAGAAGGAACAGTGATCCAATTTTAAAACATGGAATCACTTTTTTTTCTTTAAATTCATTTATTTACATTCATTCACTATACATCATCACAGCAAACAAAATGAGATTTCTCATCTAGAATACACTGTATATTGGCTCAATCAAGCACATCAACATACGTGTTATCGTCAACAAACAATTTTCCATTTCTTATTTCCTGTATATTTTGTTATTTTTGCCATTCTTGATTCCCTCTCACCATCTGCCATGTCCCACCCTCCTCCCAAACTGTCTCTGGTATCCATGGTTGCTTTCTATGCCCCCCCCCCATTTTATTGATTCACTAATGAACTTAATCTAAATATTTCCAATAATAAGTGCAGCTGATATATACATATCCATGAACACAAGTCTGACCCTAGGCATAAACCTCAGCAAGTAGAATAAACATGCAACAAAGTAGCACCTAGCTGGGACTATATAGCTTACTGCAGTCCTCAAATATGCCTTTTTTTTAATTTCATGAAAAATAGTTTTCATTTTTTTCCTCTTGAAAGTGTTTTTAATTAATTCATTTACGTTCATTCCCTAATCATCATCAGAGCATACAAAAAGTGGTTATCCATCCAGAATATACTGCATAGTGGCTTAATCATGCATGTTATCAATAATTTTCCATTTTTAGTTTTATATATATATATATATATATATATATATATATATATATACACACACACACTTATATATATATTTATATTATTTATTATTTATATATATTTATATATAAATATATTTATATTATATATATTTATATATAGATATATTTATATTATATATTTTAATATATATTTATATATACATATATTTATATATATACATATATATGTATATATATGTATATATATATGTATATATATATATAAATATATGTATATATATATATTTTACCCCTATGTTTGACCCTCTACCCTTTCCCACCCTCTTCTCACACTGTCTCTGGTGTCTACAGTAGTCTTCCATTCCTTTTTAGTCCACATTTTATTGATCGTACAACTTCTTAAATAATCTAACTACTTTCAATAGCAAGTTCAGCTGGTAATTTCAAAAAAATCAGTTTTGGGGTCCGGGCGCTCTGCCGCGCGGGTCCAGGCACTCTGCCACGCGGCAGCGGGGTGTGCCATGCGGCAGGCACCTCCACTTCGCATTCTGCAGCCGAGGCCACCCGGCTCCCACTGTCTCTCCGAAGCTGGGTGTATCCCGCGCTCGGCGCTGGTGCCGCCCGGCGGCGCTCTGGCCAGGCGGGCGAACCGGGGGTGGTGCTGGTTCCCACGCATGTTGGCACGCTCAGGGGCTGGCGTGTGCCCGCCGGGCCTGCACATGGCCGCCGGGCCTGCACATGGCCGCCGGGCCTGCACAGGGCTGCCGGGCCTGCGCCAGCGCATGGCCGCCGGGCCTGAGCATGGTTGCACGCGCTCAGGGCTGGCGTGCGGCCAATGGGCCTGCATGTGACCGTCAGGCCGGTGCGTGGCCGCCAGGCCTGCGAGTGGCCACTGGGAATACGCGTGGCCGCCGGGTCTGAGTATGGCTGCTGGGCCTGCGTCTACGTGTTGCCACCAAGCCTGCACGCAGCTACCGCGCCTGCTCCTGTGTCTGGTCGCCAGGCCGGCGTGTGCCCACCGGGCCTGCGTGTGGCTCCCGGGCCTGCGAGTGGCCGTCGGGCCTGCGTGATTAAGTTGGCCACTTTCTTAGTTTTTGAACTCTTATTTCTGTGTGTCTGTATTTAATTTTCCTGACATAGCACACCCTTGAGAACTTCTTGGAGATCTGGTCTGGTGCTGGTAAATTCTTTCAGGTTTTGTTTATCTGAGAATGTTCTTGTCTTTTCTTCCTACATGAAAGATAATCTTGCCGGGTACAGTATTCTTGGCTGAAATTGCTTCTGTCTTTTTTTTTTTTTTTTTTTTTTTTTTGACTTTTGTAATTGTAATTGAAGCATTGCTATTCATTTTTTTTTAACTCTTTCTTATAAGCACCAAATTTTAACATCTACGTCAATTTTGGGGAAAGAAACACCATCAAGAACTTCCCTCCAGAACAAAACAATGATGTTCATTCCTCCATATATCCAAATTGAAGGCCTACGAAAATCAAAACGGAACAAGCCCACAGAGAAATAAAAAGTAACAAAAATCACATTCTAGGGGGTCAGTGCATTTAGCAATCTTTGCTGTGCTGTCTAATCATGCTTCAGCTGACTTTCAAAAAAATAACACCCTAGCTCATCAAAATATACATTTTCCATTTGCGTTTTTTAAATTAAAAATAATAATTAAAAAAGGAAAACTGTAAGGAATTCACAATCAATTGCCTGACTCATGTGGATGTGGTGTACAGCATTTGGAGTTCAGGAAGGGCAGCACACGTGATGGGGGAATTTCATCTTCAAGGCTTAGCTTTCTTCCAAACAGTGTAAAATACCCACAATTCCAAGTATGAAGGGACACAGACAATCTCCTTTGAGAATTCCACAGGACAATACAGGCGCCCGAGCTGTTCCGCATAGAGCAACAGGGCTTCTGTCAAGTTGACACAGTTCCCCTGTGTGAAATATTTCCCATCCTGTTTCAATACTTTCATTGAGAGGTCAAGAATCAGTCTGAGAAACTCCCATGTGGAATCTTCTTCTGGAGAGGTGGAGACTGGAACAGCCATGAAATCATTAATCACATAATCAAACTCTCTTCCTTCTTTGGCATACCTCTTCAGTACTGGAATACGGTCTTTGATAAGAACCTGATAGCAGTCTCCCTTAAGATTGTCTAAGGCATCACCACACGTTTTTCGCATGTATTTCTTACATCCATCAATCACCATTTGGTCGATCTCTACCATAGTGACCATCTTTGGTTTCAGTTTGACTTTTTCACATAATATGCCACCGTTTCCACCTCCCAGAATCAGTACCTCCTTGCCAGTGTAATCTTCTTTGCCGCTGCCCATGATGGCCCGGGTATATGCCAAATCGCTCTCTGCCAAATTAACATCCTCACTCAGAATGAGAATATTTCCAAATTACTTCGAGTATAAAATTTTAATGTTCTGATAAGGTGACTCTTCATCATACACCACTTCATATATGTCATACTCGACCAGGCGCCCATCGGTGGTGGGCCGGTATCTGTCAATGGCCCCTCCTCCAATGATGGGTGGTAATCTTTTTACCCACCCAGTATTGTCCTGATTCAATTCTTTCATTCTTCTACTTTGTTCAAAAGGCTGTCGATTTCTTCTTTGCCCTGAACATCACTGTCGTAACTCTGAAGGTCCAGCAACACCAATCCATGTGGGTAAATTCTCAAATTGGCAAAGCTGCCCTTCTTGTTGGTGTAGATTGCTAAGTAGCCATGGTCCTGCCAGGTGTGCACTGACTCTGCCATCCCCTGCTCCTGGAAAATGGACTGGTGTCCTTTTAGAATGGTCTCGCCATCAGCCGCCTGCGAGAACAGGAAAAGGGCTCAAGGGCTGGTGGGCTGTCCAGCTCAGTGCATGCCCCCCAGCCAGCCCACCGTGGGGTTTCCACCTTGCTCTGCTGCAGCCTCTGAGCCCCAGCCCCATGAGGGGTTCCGCCTGCACTGCAGTCTGAAGAGGATCCCCTGCTGGCGAAAGGGTGGTGAGCCCGTGTGGGGCTCGGGTGGGCGTCCGAGCCCAGAAGGGCAGTGCGGCACAGCCCCTCCAGGCCCCACGTTGCGGCCGGGAACGAGCGCGGCATGCACAGGTGCTCAGCCTCCGACTGGCCACCAGTCAAATTGCTTCTCTCTTGACACTTTGAATATATTTTCCCATTCTGTCCTCACTTGCATTGCTTCTAATGAGAGATCTGCTGTTAGCTTGATAGGATGTCCTTTGTAGGTAACTGGATATTTTTCTCTTGCCAATCTTAGTATCTTGTCTATGTCTATGGTTTTGGTCAACCTGGCTATAATGTGTCTTGGAGAAGATCTTCTTGGGTTGATTCTATTTGGGGTCCTTTGTATTTCTTGGGACTGGATG
Organism: Tupaia tana; assembly: GCA_026018925.1. Taxonomy (NCBI): domain Eukaryota; kingdom Metazoa; phylum Chordata; class Mammalia; order Scandentia; family Tupaiidae; genus Tupaia; species Tupaia tana. The sequence goes on along the minus strand of JAKSZU010000025.1, from coordinate 1,947,579 downwards.
TTCAAGGGCTCTCTGTTTGGAAAGTTTTCTTGCAGGATTTCATGGAATAGATTATCAGTGCCCTTATGGGTCTCTCCACCTTCTAGAATGCCAATTATCCGGATATTTGGATGTTTGATGGTATCTAGTACTTCTTGTATATTATTCTCAAATTTTGGGGCCATTTTCTCAGTCTTCGTGGTGAATTTTTCTAGACCAGCCATTTTCTCCTCTACATCTGAGATTCTATTTTCTGTATGATCTAGTCTGCTTTTAATACTTTCAAGGGAGATTTTGACTTCCTATATTATAGACTTCATCTCTAACAGACCCATTTGAGTCTTTTGTAAAGTGTGTAATTCCTCTTTTAGATCTTGTAAGAATTTGCTCATCTCCTGGAACTCATCAACTTCTTTCTCCTTTCTCTTTAGCAGTTCATTGTCTCTTTTCTCTTCCATCTTTGTTAGCTTTGACATTATGAATGCCCTAAATTCCTTATCAGACATTTCCATGATTTTCACCAAACTGCTTGTGGATGAAGAAGAGTTACTCTTTTCCCTTGGAGGAGAGGTATTTTCTTGCTTTCCCATATTTCTTGTGATCTGGCAGTGATTTCTTGTCATCTGATGGATGGTGTGTTTTTTCAAATTCCTGAAGTTCAGTCTGAATGTTCAGGAGGAAGCATACAGAGGTGATCTAGAATCTCTTTGCTGTTCTGTTGTGATTGCTGGTGCAGCAGATTCAATAGATATTGAGGAATATTTTAACCCTAATCATATTTGGATGTTTTGCTACAATGCACTTAGATCTGTCCAAAAACACATTAAATGGATATTGGAGAGTAGAGAAACAAGAAAAAGGAAAATGAAAAAGAGAGAGAAAAACAAAAACAAAAAGAGAGAAAAAAACGACAAAAAAATTGTAATTACTGTTTTTCTTTATTTAAAAAAAAAAATCACAAAATAGAATACCACACGGCGTGCTAGTTCACAGTAGCCATGCGGAATCTTCCTCTGAAGGCCTGGTCTCTCCTGCCTGGGTGGGAGGACCAGAGAGGATTATTAACAAGATTAAAGGTGGAGCTGAGAGCAAGAGAAAAATTTACCTTAAAAAAAAATGTAAAAAGGAAAAATTACAAAAAAAAAAAAAATTGGAAGACAGAAGCAGGGAGAGACAAAGACACAGAAATAGAGATAGAAGGCCAGTGGGGATGGGGGCTCCCTACCACTCTAGCTTGTTTGCTGGAGGCTGAATTATCAGTAGAAAATCTTCATTTCTCATGTGCCCTGAAATACCTAGTTCGCAGTAGCCATGCGGAATATTGCCTTTTAAACATTTTTTCTGCAAGGGACCAGCAGGTGGCATAGTGGTCACATTGCTGGACTCCCATGTGGCTGAATGTGGCTCAAGTCCAGAACTTGGTGGCTTGCTTTCTCAGTTTCTCTCTTTCGCTCTCTTGTTAAATTTAAAACATAGCAATAATAAGTAAAATTAAATAAATAATTCTTAATTTTCTCTACATGTGCATTTTTTTATGGAAAGACACAGAGGGGAAGTGAGAAATCAACACCTATGGGGAATAGTGATGATGGAATCCTTTCTCCATCTCTGTTTTTATCTGGAATATAAGATATGAACACACATGTGCCCAGTATTTTTTTATTTTTTTAAAGTATTTTATATTATTTATCATTATTTTAAAAATTTAATCAGAAAGAGACAGAGAGAAAGAGAAAGGGAAAGTCAGAAAACAAGCCATCAGGTCCAGAACTTGTACCACAGTTATCCAGGTGGGAGTCCAGTGCCTTAAACATGACACCAAATAGCTGGCCATATCCAGTGTGTTTTGTAAGCTGCAGGTACAGGACTCAAGATGCTGACTCAGTGATGCATGATTCGGCCACCTTAGTCACACCCCTCACTGGCTGGCCCCTTGTGTGCCCTTTATAAATAACCAAGTTTAGCCTCTAATTACTCCAAGCCATATTTTGTTAGTCTCAGTTATATGAAAGTCTGTGTACAAATTACTCTCTGGGAAACACCCTAGAATTTTTGTTATGAGCTACAACCACTCCTCCATTGTTTTTGTTTTTGTTTTTGTTTTGAGAGATTTTCAGTATAGGGCGCGTGCACTCGCCAGACAGAGAGGCATAGAGACAGAAAGCGAGAAATCATCCCCCAGGGGGGATGGTCACGCCGCAATCCCTTCTCCTCCATTCTCCTCTCGGGATCGTGGGCACGCACACACACGCGCCCAGCGTGAGTTTTAAGCCACCGGGTCTGGGACGCGAACCGCGGTCGACTATGTGGGAGTCCAGCGACATAGCCATTATGCTAACTGCTGGTTCCCTCCTCCACTGTTTTTAAGAAAGAAAATGATAGTGAATCGCACATGACCCCAGAACTGGTGACCAGTCAATCCACATTGATCCCCTACAAAAAAGGGTAGAGATGTTAAAATAGAGGTATTACTTGATAGATATAGACTGTCCAACCTCTACATTTCATGCAGTCTTAATTTATAAATCCTGCTTTAAATACAGATTCATCCATTTCTGAGGAAAAGCCAAATGACAAACAGCATTGGTTACAACATGCCTCTTAGTGAAAAAAGAAAAATGCTTTAGTATGATATCCATAACCTTGTGAGATTTCCTAATGACAATTGGCTGTTGGTTAAAGTAGGAGATTTTGTCTACAGGAGCACCCATGATTAAGGCTTGGTCATCAATGAAAAGATGATAAAATGGCCTGTTAGTTTCAAGGAGGTATGATGCCATTTCAATATTAAATATATACAGATGTATCTGAACAAAGTCCTGAAATGAAATTGTTTGACTTTCCTTTTTTGGTTTTCTTTTGTTTTCAAATATTTTTATTTTTTTATTTACATTAAATTACTATACCTCTTTACAGTGTACAACATGGCTTTTCCCAGCATGGTACCGTGCATATCAGACAAGAAAAAGACATTACTGTATACATTATCAGCAAACAGCTTTTCATTTTTGTGTCAGTTATATGTACTTCTTTTTCCTCTGTTCCCCTCCCTCCCCTAATACCCACTCTCACATTATGCCTAGTCTTACCATCTGTAGTATCTACCATTGCCCCCCCACTACTATACTTTCCAATCTTTCAGTTTCTACTATAGAGCACACACATTACATATATATAATTTGCATTAATTTGTACAATCTATCACTATACTTCACTTAGTATGTAAAGTGAATTTTCATACCAGTCCAGTTTGGGATACTATACATATTATCATAAACAGGTAATTCATTTCTGGGTCCCATAAATGTCTTGCTTCTCTATTTTTCTCCTTAATGTCTTTACTCACATTCTCTTTCCACACTAACTCAGCATTCAATTTACTTTTCACTGGGCCAGCAGATGGTATAGTGGTGAATGAGCTGGGTTCTCACATGGCCAACCATGGTTTGTGTCCTTGATCGGGTGACTTGAAAATTATACCTGGCATGTTTATGTGCGTGCGTGCCCAAAATCCTGAAAGGAGAATGGAGGAAAAGGGACTGTGATGTGGCCACCCTCCTGAAGATTAATTTCTCCCTTATTCTTTTTCTGTTTCTCTCTCTGGTGAAAGCAAATGACTTATAGCAGAAACCTAAAGAAAGATTAATTAACTCTTGCCTCAGTAAAAATACATATTATTTTTCAAAATCTGCTTTTTACATCATGACTTTATACTATGTGATTTTGCTTATATATATTCTTACTATAGAAAAATATCTGTTTTTTATATGCTGATTTGTTTTATGTTTGTTCAAGCAGCAGTCCAATTTAAATCACTGAGGTAATGGATATGTATACATAGTTGAACATTGATTAAAGAGAGAAACACATTTTTAAAATCTAATATAATTTAATTTTCATTTTAGATAGATTTTTGCTATAGGACCTCTGTGCTTGCTAGCGAGACAGAGACAGAAAGCTAGAAATGACCCCCTGGGGAGATGGCCATGCCACAATACATTTTCCTCCATTCTCCTCTTAAAATTTTAAGCTGACGTTTCAATTCAGTGAGATTCAAGCCGCCAGACCTGGGACTTGAACTGCACTTAGCCATGTGGGAGTCCAACAACGTAAACAGTGTGCCATGTGCTGATCCTCAAGAAATGCATTTTTAGGGAATTTTGTCATTGTATGAACATAATAGATTGCATTTACACAAACCTAGGTGATATTGCACATTGCACATGGAATTTATATGGCCTGAGCTATTATCTTTTAGGAACACTATCATATATATATATATATATATATATATATATATATATATATATATTTCATTATTGACTGAAATGTCTTCTATCTTTATGGACCACACAACACTTTCATATATATGTCTATATATATATATGTGAGTGTGTGTGTCTAAAAAAAATTCTTTATAAATCCTGGAACCCTTTATCATTTGTCAACAAAGTCCTTCTCATACATTGATATATTGTAAACACAAAAAGATTACAGATTAAGGTACCATTCATATCTTTGTAGATACCATTCACATTTCCTCTTGACATTTTGCATAACATTCTTATTTTTTAAAGAATTATTTATTTGGGACCAGCAGTTAGCATAATGGCTATGTCGCTGGACTCCCACGTAGTCGACCGCGGTTCGAGTCCCGGACCTTGCGGCTTAAACTCACGCCGGGCGCGTGTGCATGCGTGCCCAAGATCCCGAGAGGAGAATGGAGGAGAAGGGATTACGGCGTGGCCATCCCCCTTGGGGGGGTGATTTC